>CM053576.1:93084310-93267339 GCA_028646485.1 Cryptoprocta ferox
TTTTCCTCCCTTGGAGATGGTTCTAGGTGCGTTTTCCGTCTCTCTTTCTCTTCCCCTGGTCTCTCTGGGGCACAGCGCGCTCTCCCTGTGTTGGGCTCGGGGGCTCCTTCCCCTGCACCACCGGGACCGCCCGTCCCCTAATTTCCCAGATCACAGTCACTCACTCAGGCATCTTTGAGGTTGTCTTCTTTCTGGCGTCAGTTTCTTCTTTCCCCCACTTGCAAATCCAAGTTTTATCCCTTCAGTCCTTCTCAGTTCAATCCATACGGGCGTGCGCGGATTACAGAGCTCCCTGCTCTTCCGCCATCTTGTCCTCCCAAAAGCAAAACCTTTTATAAGTCATACTTCCTCACAAAATTAAGAGAACATATAAGGTAAAGCTTTTAAATGTTTCAGTTAACTACCAATAATTATGGAATAAATTTTGAAATATGTTAATATATTGCTTAATGTCTCAAATATTCTTTTCTGCCTCTCAAACCTGAGGGCAGAGATTCTGTTCCTTTCCTCTTTGTTTACTCCATAGCATCTCCCCAGGTACTGTGACATCATAAGTGCCCAAGGAAAGTTTAGTGATTCAATTATCAATAGATATTAAATTGTTGCTCTTGTTTCAGGGTTAGGTTATTATCATATCTACATTCTTTTTTATTAATGTTTATTCTTGAGAGACAGAGAGAGACAGAGTACAAGCAGGGGAGAGGCAGAGAGAGAGGGAGACACAGAATCCAAAACAGGCTCTAGGCTCTGAGCTGTCAGCACAGAACCTGACATGGGGTTCGAACTCACAAATTATTAGATCATGACCTGAGCCAAAGCAGATGCTTAGCCAATTGAGCCACCCAGGTGCCCCAATATCTACATTTTTGATGAAGAGAAAAAGAGCCGATGTGAATAAATCTATTCATAATTTGAAAGTTTATTGACATCACTCTAGGAAATACTCACCTTCACTAATTCCACATATCCACACACATATTTAGAACTTCTCTGCTTGTCTGAAACTCATCTTTTACATCTATGTTTGGGAGCATGTAAATAGAATCAGTTTAGTCAGTGATTCCTCAAACCCAAGATCATCATTTCAAAAGTATATCCCTTTCCCCCTCCTCTGCAAATTCTGTGCCCTTCCAGAGGTCTTCTCCCTTCAGAAACAGCCCTCACTCCCCCTCATTCCTTTGTTTCCAGAATTACTTGAGGAACTCTTCTACCATTACAGAAGGAGACCTCTTCCCTTGAACAGGGAAGTTTATCAAGATGTTTCTTAAAATCAGCAAAGATAATCTCAGCCCAAAGGTAATCTCTGCATTAAACAGGAGAAAACAGTGGATAGACCCTACAAATAAGAAAAATGGCAGGAAAGACGCTGAGAAATGAACCCTCACCAAAGAAAGAGGGAGAGAGAGGGAAAAAGAGCTTGAGAAAGAGAAAAATATGTATTATAGACTGAGATGGACAAAGAATATCAGTGCTCACAATGAAACAGAAATGTCCAAGTGGTCAGGATGGCATTACATAGGGATCTCAGGCCAGCAAAAGTGAAGAGAACAGAAAGCAATGAATTCATGAGTTTTAGCAACCTGAGCCCTACTACCCAGAACACAGTTCTTCCCATGGCAGCCAGAAAGCATTGTGTGAAGTTCTTAATGTTCAACATGAGTAGCTACAATTCCATAAGGAGAAAGAATCCTCAATATAAAGGTAGGCAAAGGTCATGAGCAGTCAATTCATAATCCAGGGGGTGAGAGTGGAGACTGACCAAAAAACACATGAAAATAATCTGAAAGGTACTAGAAATCAAAGACATAAAAATGATATACCATTTTCTATTTGTGGCACCATTTTGAAAAAAGAACATAAGACCATATTTTTCATTTCTATTTCATATCTAAGTGGTGGGTTTTTTAAAAAAATAAAAATCTGCTTTCAAAGAAAGATAATTCCTTAACATTAAGGCTTTTGAAGGAACTTTCACCAGTGTGTCTAAAAGGATTTTTAGATGGCATAATCTGTTTTTTGGAGGAATGTGCCTTCAAATGAGTTGTGTAACTTTGTCATGCTCTCCCCAGCTTTCTGCCTCCCATCTTGGTCCCAGGGCAGTATCCTACCTCTCTTGTCTTTCACTTTGCTCTGTCTTCAGTGATATGAGAAATTGGAATTCTGGATCACATTGTTAGTCTTCTCTTTTTTTTAAGTTTATTTGTTTATTTTTGAGAGAGAGTGTGCATGAGCAGGGGAGGGGCAGAGACAGAGGAAGACAGACAGAATACCAGGTAGACTCTGCACTGTTAGCACGGAGCCCTACATAGGTCTCAAACTTATGAACTGTGAGATCATGACCTGCAGGAAACCAAGACTTAACTGACTGAGCCACCCAGGCAGTCCATACATTGTTAGTCTTCTTGGTCTAATTCTGCTTCTTCCACTTTCTTCCTAACTCCTCCTCAAGCAGAAAGATGTCTGATCTCATACACCATAACCCAGAAACTCAGGGTAGTCAAAGGAACAGTTCCTTTAAAGGCACATTCTCTCTGGTTCTTTTCCTTTTAAAATAAATGTATTCATAATGATAAATAAGTCTGTATGCTGCTTACTCTGTGCCAGGCACTGTTCTAAATGGTACACCTGCAATGACTTGATTAATCAGCACAAAAACTCTATGGGGTGATACTATTCTCATCCCACTTAACAGACAAGGAATATGAGTCAAAGAGAGGATATGTACCTTAGTCAATGTCATTCAATTCTTACATGTGAAAGGACTGGACCAGGCATGCTTACTGAGAGCCCCATGTTCTGAAGCATTGGCTCTTGTGTTTTTCTCTTAGATAACCAGGGGTCAGAAGAAGGAGGAGCCTGTAAAATTTACATATTTGAATCATTATTAATTGGCTTTACTTGAAATTTCATTCTGGGCTTAGGATGAAGGTTGTTTATCACCATTAATACAAGATGGTAAATAGAACTGAGAGTGCAACTTTAGCCTAGTGAATAGTTTAGGCTTAAAGTTTAACTTCATGTTTGCTCTGGTAAGTTTCAGAGACAACCACTTTAGTGATTCTAAGCAGGTTAAAAGTAAACAAGGGAAGATATTGGGGAAATAGTCTCACAGGGGGAAATAGTCTCAAAGGCAGGACAGCCATGCCTTTGCTTGATTTCATGCTAGACTCTAGACTCTTTGTTAAGAGAAAACAAAAAGAGAGCAGGATCAGACAAGAAAAATTCCTACCTCTCTTCCTGTTCTAGAAGTAAATCTGCTGATGCCCCTTCCTAACACCTGCCTCAAAAAGAGAAGATAACATGATTGATTAGATCCCAGGACATTCCTTTTATAAATATTTGGGCCACATTCTTTAATTTATGTTTTACCAAACAGTGTTGCATTAGAGGTCAATTATATACTTGTCAATATATTTCAAATAAATGTATTCTCACCTCATTCTCTTTGTTCTTTTTTTTATGCACTTAGATTTTTCTGAACTTGATGAGGGGGAATAAATTGATAGAGCACTGATAGCTTAATTAGTAGAAGAGCATCCAGGCATTATATCAAAGTATCACAAAATTCCACCCTTATACCTACCAAGGAATTCAATAAAATCAAACAACCTGGTATTAAATCCTTTCTGGCCATGTCCTCAACTACCAGGATATTCCTGGAGGTCCCATAGCTAAGTTCTTTCCTTTTCCTGTTTCTTGACCGTTGGGCCCAACGAGTTAGCATACAGTTAACAAGCAAGTTGTAATTAGAGATGGGAGAGACAGGAAAGGCCAGCACTTTTGGAGGACTTAGGATATACTTAGAGATGAGAACCAAAAAAGGGACAGTGCACTAGGACTGAAGAATGTTGTGGGCAGAGGCATTTTTTTATCATTTGCCACAAGGCTAATCCAGGAAAAGTCCTAGAACACTTGACCAGTCCAAGCAAACACAATATTTAAAAATATGTAACACATCTTAACTGGCTTATGACATCATGTCTGAAACATAGAACTGCATCTGGCCAGGCTGCAGCCCAAATAATCTAAGTGATGATGTCTTTATAGTTTTACACATTTTTCAAACAAGACATTCAATTAGTGCTCATTATGATGGAAGAGATATCTTGGCAACTTACTCTCCCTCTTTTTGCTGCCTCCAAGCAGAGAGACTTCTGGAAATCTTCCCTTCACAAAGTCACACAAGACATGTGTTTGTTACTGAGCCATTACAGCCATGCTGATAAATCTAGGAGAAGAAAATATTCTGGTCCCAAAAAGCACAAGTTACAGATGGTTCTGTCACATGGCTGTAGCCAACACATCTTTCAGGTCCTTGGAGGACAGAGAGAATAGTGGATGATTGGTCAATAATAGCCACAAAGGGTAATTCCCTCCCCTAGAATTTAACGTACTTTTAGTACAAGGTTTTAAAATGAAACAGTCATAGATAGCTACTATTTACTTAGGATCTGCAGTGCCAGGCATTGTGCTATATGCTTAACCTATCTATTGATGTGACAGATGGTAAGGCTGGCCCCGTATTTTCTTGAGGACTTACTGGGGGAGGAATGAAAATGGAACAAAACAGAACTTGTTACAGGGAAATCTGAATTTGCCATGAGATGCTCCTCATAGGATATTTAAAATGAATGATTTCAGGAAAGTTAAATTAAAACCAGTTTCAGGAAATAGACTGAGGTCCTGGTATATAAGATTGTTTTGTAGGAGCCCGTGTTCCGTACGTATCTCTGTAAAGCTTCCTCCAAGGCAAACAGGTGTTTCCATTGTCATCATTCTTGGGAAGGTCAGTCCAGTGGTAGGAAGTGAAGATGGGTAGATAAGGATTAGGAAATGGAGTTGCTCCACCAGATCCTCTGGGATATCTTGGACCATTTTTGTGACATTTCCGTTCCAACCTGCTTTACTTCAAATTACCCCCATTTGTGACTCTTTTTTATATGACTGCTCCTGGCTACTGGAATTGGAAGTGCCTGAAAGGTTATGTGCCCCTGGAGCAACCATTACCAGTGACTAATTAATGTCAGAGTATGATAGCCCAGATCCTTGCTTCAAGTTAATACAAATTCTAAGGTATATTTTATACTTTAGAGCTCCCTGTGGGGGGCACCTGAGTGGCTCAATCGGTTAAGCATATGACTTCAGCTCAGGTCATGATCTCATGGTTTGTGAGTTTGAGCCCCACATTGGTGTCTGTACTGACAGCTCAGAACCTGCTTGGGATCCTGTGTCTCCCTCTCTCTCTCCCCCTACCCCACTTGCGTGCTCCCGCCGTGGCTCGCGCTCTCCCCCCCCCCAAAATAAATAAACATTTTTTAAAAATTTAAATAAATGAATAAAGCTCCTTGCAGACCAGGCTGATAACTGGGATTTGGCCTGTAGTTGGATCCTTACTTGACTTTATCCCTTCCTTTTCCTTCACAGTCTCACAAATTTCTCCCAGGAGCAAATGTTTTTTAAGATTGTATTTTTAAGTGATCGTCACACCCAACATGGGGCTCAAAATCACAACCCCAAGATCAAGAGTCACATGCTCTACCAACTGAGCCAGCCAGGCACCCCTCCTGGGAGAATTGTTTAACAGATCATTGGCACATGAATCCTCATCTCAGGGTCTTATTTTAGAGGACATAGACTAAATCAAATGGTGTGAGGGATAAATGTCTCCCAGTTTTCACTGAAATCATAGACTTAATTTTGCTCATGTTCTGAGATATGGAATTCTACATAGTGCTTCGAAAATATGAGGTCAACACTGAAGGAAAAGCGAGGTAAGGGAAGATGAAAGCTGCTCTCGAACCCATGGAAAGAACCAAAAGGAAGGGAGAAAATTAACTCAGATAGACCCCATAAATCTGTGTTGGCCTATAGAGGAATTTAAAGTGCTCTACTTTCCATTTTATCAGATCTCTCAATAAAATCTTGTTAAAATTTATTCTAAGTATGTCAAAAACCTCATAGTGGTATCAGTGCCCTTCAGCCAAAGACCACCATGAATATGCTTAGAGTTAAATAAGTTGATTTTATTACTTTTTTCAGTGGGGGACAAGACACACCATAGAAAATTATGGGATCTCAGTAAGAGGGTGTTAGAAAGAACCTATTTTTGGATTTGGGATTTGGTTGATGATTTGAGAGAGGGTCTAAGGAAGCAGGAAAGCGGGAGTTCACTCCAGTTTCGATGCTGTCAGAAAACGGGTTTTTCTATGATTGGACATTTAATAAATCTTATCTACTACAAAGATAAAACTGTAATTGGTAAAGAAGTAGCAGTCATATATTTTGGCCAAGACAGGGGGTGTTTGGTATTTTGTGGGTAGCATAGTAATGTTTTACTTTGCCTGTGCACACACAAACTATAAAGTGCCCTTGTTTTGATTCATTTTATCATGTTCCCTGAGTAACCTTGTCTGAGGTTCGTGTTCTATGAGATTGTTTATGTTAACAGGAGAATAATTTGGCTATCCTGTGAATTCTGGACTAGATTTCAGATGTCAGGAAATGCTCTTTTTTGTTTTTATTTTTTAATCAGCTACTTCTTATTACTCTTAGTATGAACTTCCTAAATGATTTGAAAGCTCTCTATGGATAGCTCCTGCCAGCTCTCCCACTGAGATGAAGGACCACATTTCCTCTCACTCACTTTTCTCCGTCCTTTGTATGCATCATGCCTCCTTCCCCTCCAGAGGCTGAGCATGTACCGTTACAACTCAATCTTCACATCTTATTTCTCCAAGTTGGAGCTATCATCATATGTCAGGACTTAGCATAGTGTTTGATGCATAGTAAATACTCAGTAAAAAATTATTGGATAAATAATGAATAAACAAATGAATGAATGAATTCATATCTTGTGACCCAGGATTATGTTCCATCAAGTTCATGTAGTCTGTTGTTAACCAGGCCCCATTCATTGCCTGCTTAAATCCCCATTAAGTGTTTGGGAGGTGGGGGGTGGGGGTTGTCCATATTCCTCCTCCTGTAGTTTGCTGGACCTTGGAAGGAATCCAGAGTTTGATCTAGTTTGCAAGCCAACTATTCACAAGGACAAAGGAAATTCAAGGAGAGGAGTATGAGTGGGAAAAATAATGAAGATCTTGAAAAAGAATTTACATCCATTATTATAGAAATTATTAGGTTAAGGAAAGCATCCTTAATGGCAAAAGAAAGATATGAGCTGACAATAACAAAGAAATAAGTCATAATTATGACCCAACAGTAAGAAGGAATATACATTCTTAGAAGAATAGTGTGTTTTTAAATTTATTCTTTCTTCTTTGTAGGTGAAAATGTTTGGCTCTTTTTTCAAATGAATTACATGGGAATTTATTCACACCAGTTTATTAGACATATTTTGTAATTAACATTCAATGGTTTCTTTTTGGTTTCTGACTATAAAAGGAATATCTGCTCATTACAGAGCTTTCAGGAAAACAGGAAAGTACAAAAAATTAAAATAAATGATTATCATATCATGTATAACATTACTGTTAACATTTGGATCTGTTTTATTTCAAGATATATAGATAAAGATAGATTTTACTTTGGGTTATAAGGTTCACAAATTCTACTTCATGAGTTTTTTTTTTTTATATCTTTTTAACCCTTGATGCTATCTCATGTGAATGCCATTATGCCATTATATAGTCTTTGAGAACATGATTCAATAACTTGAACTTTAACATCTTGGAACTTGCTGTATTATTGTTGCATAACATATTACCCCAGGACTTAAAATAAGTATTTATTACATCACAGAGTTTCTGAATGTCAGGAATTCAGGAGGTCCTAGGTGGGATATTCTGCCTCAGTGTGTCTCAGAATGTTGTGGTTAAGCTGTGACCAGGGTTACCGACTCAGAAGACTTGACTGACCCTGGAGGATTCACTTTGAAGCTCACTCAACTTGGCTATTTATTGACTAGAGGCATCAATTTTTCAACACATGGGCTTCTCTGTAGAGCTATTCCCACCGTGGTTTTTTCCAGAGTAGATGAAAAATGAGAGGGTGACGGAAAGAGGGGAGGATGAGAAAGAATGAGAGAGAGAACAATTATACTGCCTTTTATGACCTAGTCTTCCAGTCACATATGATCACTTCTACCATATGTTATTCATTAGAAACAGTCACTAAGGCCAACCCATAGTAAAGGGGAAGAGGACATTACACAAATGTATGAATTCCAGGAGACAGGGATCCTTGAGGCCATCTTGGAGCCTGGCTACTACATTTACCTTACTATATGTAATTGGTGTTACTATATATAACTTTTTATAGCATGGATATAACTTTTTTCTCTACTACATACGTAGGCCCATTTCCATTTTTGCCACTTAAAAAGTGGTCATTAATTTTTCACTTAAAAGTATGTATTAAGTGCTTTCAATGTACTAAATACTGAAATAAAATTTTATTTTATGATGCTGACTGAAATTAAACATTCCGTGGCTAAAATCTTAGCACAGGGATCTTCTCTGTCAGAACCTATGGTTATTTTATTAAGATAGAGTTCTAGAATGGAGAATATTAAAATAAAACATGTAGGTTTTAGGCCTTTAATAATATATATTGATAATGGCTTTTCAAAAAAATATATATATTTACTAATAATCCCAGAAGCAGCAGCATCTCACTATAAAATCAATAGTGTTCAATACTGATGCTTACTTAATACATGACTATTTCTAGGTAATAAGTAAAAAATTGTGCATTCTTTTTTTTTAAATTTTTAATGTTTATTTATTTTTGAGAGAGAGCATGAGCAGGGGAGGGACAGAGAGAGGGAGACAGAATCCAAAGCAGGCTCCAGGCTCCTGAGCTGTCAGCACAGAGCCCAGCGAGGCTTGAATTTACAAACTGTGAGATCATGACCTGAGTTAAAGTCGGGCGCTTAACCACTGAGCCACCTAGGTGCCCCCAAAAATCATATATTCTTTTAAATTTAACCTGCATTTATAATATTGATCAGTAAAGAAGTTAAACACATTCATGTATCTTTTTTTTTAATTAGCAAATTTTGTCATTGCTTTTTTTAGATCTTTTCATTAGAATATCAACTTTATGGAGTGTCAGTGTGGCTCAATGAGTTAAGCATCCAACTTCGGCTCAGGTCATGATCTCTTGGTTCATGGGTTCAAGCCCCGCATCACAGTCTCTGCTGACAGCTCAGAGCCTGGAGCCTGCTTCAGATTCTCTGTCTCTCTGTCTCTCTGTTCTTAACACTTTAATATGCGTGACATATATTTGGTTAATTATGTGAGGTGAGGACTTGATGCTTTTATTCCAGAATAATTTCTTGAATACTCTTTCACTTCCTATTAACTTGTAAGATGTCTGAAATTCTATTGGATTCTCTTATAAGCTCTGTCTCCTTATACCTCCCCAAGTCTCCATCCTGCCCAAACATGCTGGCATAACTCATTAACTTAAAATGCTCTTAATTAACAGGGCATTTACCATGACTTTTTCTTTTTTATTTTCTCTTTTTGAGAATATTTTTTCTTTATACAGATTCTATGCATTCACTCATTAGTGATTTCCTAGATACTTGGTTATTTGTTTCTTTGTTAATGGATGATTCTCTTTTAGAATATCACTTCTAAGAGAAAGTTATTGTTTCATTTCATGTGTAACAATTTTGCTGATAATCTTTTGGTAAGTTCGAGCTTTTCAGTTGATTTTCTTGGGGTTTCTAGGTATATAATACCATCTGTAAATGTTCTTGCCATCATAAAATAAAAATTAAAAAGAGCATTTTTATCTTCAACTTTCTAATGATTATAGTTCTTTTTTTTGTTATGTTGATCAGAATATCTGGAACAAGTTTAAAAGTATTAAAATTCACAGGGAACTTATTTTATTTGTAAATTTAATGTGACTATATCTAACATTTCACTATTGAAAATGAGGTTTTAAAAGCTTGATGTGAAAAATAAAATAGAGTAAAACCCTGAAGGAAAGCCCAATATTTTAGCATTCTCCACACCCCTACCCCAGTCACTGTCAGACATTTGATTGTTTGCAAAAAAGAGGCCACATTTGATAACCACTCTGCATATAGACCCTGCTTTTTGTTGTTGTTGTTAATCTGCTTTTACTGGTTATCAAGCTTTAGAATTACTGTTCTGGCCTGGATGGCCAAAACCATGTATAATAAAACCTTGTGTGGACACTTATGAGTTATTCAGCATTAATCGTGACTGTGATGATGTGTGCTTTTTATACTGACCCTAGAATATAACTATTTTTAAATATGAACAAACAACTCAGAGTTTATAATCTTTCGTAGCACTTCACAGAATAACTGTTTTGCATTGATATTTACTAGTATTAAATAACTATTTACTTTCCTACCAGACTCTAAATTCTACTGGAACAGGATTCTTTTTTTTTTTTTTTCATTCATTGGTACACATGTATTAGAGTTCTGTTACTGCTGTACACATTACCACACAGTTAGTGGCATAAAACACTACATAGTTGTTATCTTACATTCCTGTAGGTCAGGTTTCTGACACTGGTCACACTGGGCTAAAACTGAGGCGTCAGCAAGGGCTGTGTTCCTTTCTGGAGACTTTTTTTGTTTTTTAATTTTTGCTTTTTAAAAAATTTTGTTTTCAAGATTTCTCTTGTTCAAGTATAATTAACATACAGTGTTACATTCTTTCTGGAGGCTTTAGGTAAGAATTGGTTTCCTCGCCTTTTCCAGCTTCTAGCGGCATCACATATTCCTTGGCTTCTGGCCTCTTTCTGGCTTTTTAAAAGCCAGCAATGGTGGGTTTGCATCAAAAACTGGCGTCTGCCTCACTTATCTCCTTTTAGGGAATCTTGTGATTGGATTGACCCCACTCAAATAATCCAGGACAATCTCCCTATTTTAAAATTAGCTAATTAGCAATCTTAATGTTTCTTTGTGATGTGAAGTAACCTGTTCATAGGTTCCAGGGATTAAGACGAGGGGTGGGGAGTGCATTAGTCTGCTTATGACTTCGCCCATTTGCATAGCATAATTTGTACCCACCAAATATTTGTTTTATAAATTAAAAAAAAAATAAATGAATGAGAGCTACAGAGTTGATATGTTCTTTAAATGATCTGTAAGCTTTCCAACATTTCTAAGTTTCTAAAAGCTTTTAAGAAAAAATGACTGCTGAAGTTTTATTTTTAATACATTTTAAATATCCTACCATATTATCATTTATATTTTTTTTCTTTAGAAAGAAATATAAATATAATAGTGACCTAATAGGTTCTATTAAGCCATCATGAATTCTCACTTAGTCATGATACTACCATGATACCTGCTAATTCTGGTTGGTTATTTCTTAAAGATATTTGTACATTGATGAGTCGCATGCTTTGTTGGATTTTACTATCAGAGTTTATTCACTTAACATAAAAATGATACTAGTAACTTATGTATGGTAAATGTTTATTATCTGCCCCACACTGGGATAAATTGTAAATTTTTACTAACTGTTCTCTATTTGTCTTGTGACGTTCAGTTTATATAAAATTTCATAACCAATCCCCACAACAACTCTCTTTAGTGGGATTTATGTTTATGCTTATTTTATAGATTAAATAAAATGAATTTTTTTAAGTTTTTTAAATTTTTTTTAATGTTTACTTACATTTGAGAGAGAGAGAGACAGACAGACAGACAGAGCATGAGCAGGGGAGGTGCAGAGAGAGAGGGAACCACAGAATACAAAACAGGCTCCCGGCTCTGAGCTGCCAGCACAGAGTCCAACACAGGGCTTGTAGTCACAAACTGTGAGATCATGACCTGAGCCAAAGTCAGACACTTAACCAACTAAGCCACTGGGGTGTCCCAGTAAATAAAATGAATTTTAAAGATGCTGAGTACTTGCCTTATTGTTATCCCCTGATCATGTTAGATGTAAATTACCAACTCTGGTATTATAGGGATCACATTCTATTATATGAACCACAGTGTTCCATCAATTGATGTATTTTCTACCAGGCTCTTTGTTCTGGAATAAGCTGTATAACATTGTTTCTTAGAAAATATGAAAGAAATTTTGAAACCTGGATTTATAGGTCTTTCTGGGACAAAAAATCTGTTACATTTTTTCAGTAGCTCCTGTTTTCTCCTGGGTCAACCAATTCTCTTCTCATATTCCCCTGTTTCTTATTGGTTTACTAAATTAGTCATTACATCTTACCAGTTACTTTTTACCAAGAAACCTATTGGGTGCTGTATTATTACTCTCTCTATGGAGTTATGTCTTATTAGAGAGACGAGAATAAAATTAATACAACTAAGTGCATAATTTTAAATTATAATTGGTACTGTGGAGGAAATGAATAAATTGCAAAGAGCCACAATAAAAGGGCTGACCTAATTTATGTAGCTATCAAAAAAGTCCCTCTGAATCCTACCCCTCAGAAAGATGACTTCTAAGCTGAGATTCAAAGAATGAGAAGGAACCAACCCAATGAAAAGGATGCTTTTCATCCTCTTGATACTGTATATCAGTCATCTGAAATATTCTTTTGGTTGAAGAATAAAATTGTTGTCTCTCCCTCAGTCACCCGTATGAAAATCCCTTTCTCTTCATTTGCAATCTGTTCTCTATAGCTTCCATGTTGGTATTTCTATTTATTCTTTCTGAAATGAGTAAAAAGTTTATTGAGATGCCATCTTATAGGTTATGCCAGTTTTTCTTGGTCTTATTCTCTGCCAGTTCTGGCTTATGTCACTATAAACCCTCATTTGTAATGTGAATATAGGCCTTTGAAAATATAACCAATTTAGGTAAAACTTTTATCCTACCAGTTCAAATATTCAAATACCTATTTACAGAACATCTCATTGTTGTGTCCACAATTCAAAACATACAACACATGACAATTTGTGCTCTGACATCAGGCTGTAAGAAGGTGTTTCACAGTATTACATTTGCATTTTCGTGAGAGAGGAGTAAAGAGTGATACCACTTAAATATAATCCTATCAGACTTTGGATAATATATGTGAACCTTTTTTCTCTCATGAGTTTTTCTTTCCCTTTTTTTTTTAATTTTCACTGAGTGACTAATAAAACCAGTCACAGTGAAGCACTTGACACTTAATCTTAGATGGCAGCTATTGATACAGCCAGCTTGATGAATGCAGAGTATGTACTGGAAAGGCGAGCATCATTATACACAGTTGCTGATAGACTGGGTTGTCTTAAAATACCTAGTTGGCCTAGTATTGGAGAACCACAAGTCGGTAAAAGGAGTAATAAAGCAACATAATCATCATAGCATGCCATATTTATCTCATAAATTAATTAAAAATTGCAGAATATGAATACTATGTGTTAAAGCATCTGTTTGAGTCATGTTGTGGGAGATTCTATTGCTTATAAGAGAATGAGCTATTGTGCTTTTGTATGCCATTCCGTAATTTGGGGAATGTGAGATAATCAAAGAGACCAGCAGTTCATTATGACTATGAAAATGCCATGGAGGAAGAAGTCATTTTAAAAAGAATTATTACAAAGTGCAAATATCAAGTGAAATAATTATGTAGTGCATATCACCAGACCCTGAATCTTTAAAACCAAATTGCAAGAGTCCAAAGGGAAACCTCATTGATTTCACGTGGCTGTGACTGAATTCTTTTTCAGAAGTAGAAGGTTCTAATTACAAAGTCATTCATAAAGCCCTAAAATGTCTCACTCTCCCATAAATGTAGTGACATCCCCCCCAAATAAATCAATGGCAAAATAATATAATATGGCAAAAACAATGAAGGCCAAGGAATGACACAACTTATGCATACAATTTACCGGAACTCTAGGGCTTCCTAGAGTTTCCTCCTTTATAAAAGAGGAAGTGATGCCTGTTTCACAGAAAAGTTACAAGCAGCTAAAATCAGTGATGGAGGTGATGGCTATGCAGAAATCCAGCTCATTGGAAGTCCCCCAGAAATGTTGATCTAGTAATAAGCTCAGAATCTTCAGCCTGCTATTTAAGTTTCTTTATACAATTTTAAAACTTCTTTGCAAAAGAAATGCTTTAAATGAAGCACAAGACACAGGATGGGAGAAAATATTTGCAAAGCAAACATTGGATAGAATATGACTGAGGAATATAGTCAGAGAAAACACTAAGTAACTGATGAGGAAGATCTAACCAAGGATGGTATGGGTGAGGATGGCTGTAATGATGGATATAAATTCTTTACGTTCAAGATCACAATACATCTTTGTTTCCACCACAGTGGCCAATACAGTGCTATGATGTTGTTAGTACTTGTTTGATATGGACTGATTAATTTTAGAAAACAAAACTAAAAGTCCTAGAAAACAAAGTTACTCTACCCCAGATTGAAAATTACTGTGAGCCATGACTTTTTCCCAAATTAAAAAAAAGTGGGTGAAAATATTTGAAATATTATGACCCCAAGTAGGTGAGTTTTCTCACACAATGAAACACAGAGTGAACAGCTGAAAAGGAATGTATTTTGTAGTCAGGACATAGTGCGTGTCCAGCTATATGCTATTTGCCATTTCAAAAACTATCTAAAAAGCAGTGTTGAGTATGGGAGAGAAAAAGATCCCTATGAGAATTGTCAAGCATGTGGCTTACTAAAGTCTGAAGTAGAAAAAACAAAGCTCTACTTATATAGGACATAAATAAAGCAATTTTCCTGTCCCTGGTTTATATTACTACAGTGAGTTTTAGAAACAAATCATCTACAAACAAATGGCCTTTCATAAAGTCACAGGGCAGTTTATCAGGGAGATATGGCCAGAGAAATCATATTTAAGGGCCCGCTTTCTCTTTCTCACTGCTTTTCTAAAGAGCTGAAAAATAAGTTTATTTGGAGTTTCTCGAATCGTGCTGTGCTTGACATACATTACTTCCCAAAAATAAGCATTTTGTAGCCATTTTTGTGTTCTGAGACCCTGGAAACTCAAATAGCTTCTCTCCAAGTCTGCCCCATGCATACATTTTTACCACTTGTCTTTCTAGGAATTTGTCCATTTTGTCTAAGTTATATAATTTGTTGTCATACAGTAGTTGATGTTTCCTTATTATTTTATTTCTGCAATATCAGTGGTGATGTTCCCTCTTTCATTACTGACTTTAGTAATTTGAATCTTCCACCTTCTTTCCATGATCAGACTAGCTAAATTTGTCAATTTTGTTAGTCTTTTCAGAGAATCTCCTTTGGTGTCATTGATTTTCTGTATTGTTTTCCTATTCCCTATTTCTTTAATTTCTGTTCTAAACTGTATTCTTCCCTTCTGCTTGCTTTGGGTTTAATTTGTTCTTCATTCTCTAGATTCTTAAGGCGGAGTTTAGGTTAATGGGTTCCTATCTTTATTTCTTTTTTAATATGGTTATTTACAGCTATAAATTCCCTTTAAATATTGCTTTTGCAGCATCACATAAGTTTTGATATGTTGTGTCTTGGTTTTTTTGTTTGTTTTTTTTGAAAATGCGAAAGCATGAGCAGGGAAGGGGCAGAGGAAGAGGAAGAGAGAGAATCTTAAGCAGGCTCCATGTCCAGTGCAGATCCCCACATAAGGGCTCTATCTCACTAATGGAACGTGAGATCATGACCTGAGTTGAAATAAAGAGTTGGTCGCTTAACCAACTGAGCCATCCAGGCACCCCTGTTGTGCCTTATTTTAATTTCTTCCTACTGTTTTCTAATTTTATTTTTAAGTTCTTCTGTGCTGCATTGATTATTTAGGAAAGTGTTTAATTTCTGTATTTTTTTAATTTCTCAAATTTTCTGCTGCTTTTGATTTCTAATTTAATTTCTTTGTGGCCAAGAGCATACTTTGTATTTCAGTCCTCTTGAATTTATTGAAGTTTATCTTATAGCCTAATAAAAGGTCTATCCTGGATTTTGTTCTATGAGAACTTGAGAAGAATGTGTGACTGCCTGTTGGATGGAGTGTTCTATAAATATCAGGTCTACTTATAGTATTGTTCATGCCTTTTATTTCTTTGTTTATCTGCTGCCTAATTATTCCATCACTTATTAAAAGTCAGGCAGTTATTATTGTAAGTTCCAGATATTATTGTAGAATTGTCTATTTCTCTCTTAAATTATGTCATTTTTTTCTTCATGTGTTTAGGGGCTCTGGGGATAGGTGCGTATATGCTTATAATTTTTATATCTTCCTGAAGAATTGACCTTTTTATTATAAAATGTCTTTATTATCTCTAGTAATGGTTTTTGTCTCAGAGTCTATTTTGCCTGATTTTACTAGAGCTATTGTAGTTCTCTTTTAATTACCACTTTTATCTAAGTGTTTTCATTCTTTTTCTTTTGATATACTTGTGTCTTTGAATCTAGAGTGTATATCCTATAGAGAGTATATATATTCTGCTGATAATCTCTCTTATGATTGAAGTGTTTAATCCACTTACATTTAATGCACTTGCTGATAAGGCAGGATTTATATCCATACTTTTGCTATTTCTTTTCCTTAATGTCTTGTGCCATTTTTTCTGGATTCTCTGATTGTTCTCTTCCATTTTTGTTACATATATATTTTCTAGTGTACCTTTTTAATCCCTTTGTTGTTTGTGTCCCTATATTTATTTACTTGTAGAGGTTAATCTGTAGGTTACAATTAGCACCTTAGTTTAAAACAATCTAGTTGATTACTACTAACTTAATTTCAATAATATGCAAAAACTTTTCTCTCTAAAATACTCCTATTCTCTCTCCCTCCCTTGTACAATCTATACAAATCTCCTAATGTACATCTGTATGCATTTTAAGCCCATTAACACAGTTTTGTATTTATTGTTATGCAGCTGTAAATTTAAAACAGATTGAAGAAGGAAGAATTGCAAACAAAAATACATTTATACTGCCTTTCATAATACCCATGCAGTTACCATTACCAGTATCATTTTCACACTTTCCTTTAATTCATTGTACATGGTTTCCTGTGGTTCTTTGAATATATTTATAATAGTTTATTTAAAGTCTTTGTCTACTAAATGCAAAATCTGGTCCCCTCAAGGGCGTTTTCTATTGGTTGCTTTTTTCCCAGTGTATGTACGCTCACTTTCCTCTTTCTCCCAGGCCTTGTATTTTTCTTTGTTACAAATAGAGTTGTTTGTAATCACTCTGGTATAAGGTCTCTCCACCTCCCACTGAACTAAGCTCTGAGTCATTCAGATGGCCACCTAAGCATAGAAATTTCCCAGGGAGCTGAAAGTTCAGGCAAAATATTGACTCTGCACAGGGGATGATACTTTTAATGGAGCTCCAAAAGCTGTCCAGTCTTTTCATTTTCTGCAGCGATGTTGGCTTTTTGCCTCCTACATTACTAAACCAGGGAGGGAGGGAGAGAAGAACTTGTGTCTTACTGAAGTTCAGCAGTTTGTCTTGTGTAGAAAATGTTCAGTTTATTCTGTGGCTTTGGTTAATTGCCAGAGTTCTGAAATGATTTGTTTCTGTTGTTTTGCCTGTATTTTTGTTGTTTTAGAGAGAGAGTGAGTTCCTCAGGGTCCTCACTCTGTCATTCTAGAAGCTGATCATGCCCTATTTAACATGTATTTTAAAATGTAGATTTCCAATATAGTATCAGTCATGGTGCAATGTCTGAAAACTGGAAACACAGTTACATCTGATGCTGACATTTTCAGAAAGCCTGTGATCATTTAGGAGAAAAAAAAATTGCACAGCTAAGTAATACAGTTAACAAGGAAGAAGCAAAGATACATGGATAGAATTTCCTCATTTTTATTGGTATTCAGTTAAACTCCATAAAAAAAGAAATGAAAGAGGTCTTAAAAGGGATATTACATACTAATCCCAAATAAGATTTATCAGATGGAGGAGCCAGCAGCCACTTTTGTATCTTAACTTACTTTCCAATTTTACAATTCATAAAATACTCACCAAGGCATGACACAAGTTTGGAGTTCAAGCACAGTGCATTTTATGTTGCAAGATCCATTAAAAGCAATAATTTGTAAGATCCTCAATAGGAAAGTGTGCATTTTTTTTCAAGGATTACTTCAAAGAAGGAAGCAGGACTCCTTTATCCAATTTTATGTGAAAAGTAATCTCATTCTCATCTGTGGCCACTTCTTTGCTGTGATTATGGTTGAAGATGGAAAACTAAGAAGAGAATGAGCAGCATTTCTTCATGTCAGTAGTTCTTTTCCACAAGTATGAAATAATGATCTGGCTTTTCCCCCTGGGGAGACAGCAGTAAATCTCACACTCTCAGCAGGAAATAGCAGAGACTTTGATCATGAACTCATTCTGTTCTATGTCACCTTTCTCTGCCTATTTCTTTTTCTTAGCTACCTGAAGTCCAGCATATGAACATGGCTATTAGACAAGATTCACTTATTTTGCATCATTAGCCTACTGACTTTCCTTCGTCTATGAAAAGCAGAATTCAAATGTAAAAAGGTAGTGCCAGAGGGACAGATTTGGAAATGTCCCAGCTCTGCCCCTTACCAGATCTGTGAATTTGGGCTTTATTCTTCCTAAGACTCACTCCTTATCTATAAACTGGAGGCCACTGTTTCTCTCACCTAATTTTTTTAGACTATCAGATGATATCTAGCACCTTTTCAAATGATAAAAACACCATTAAATACAACACTCAGTATAAATATAAGATGCTTTAACTGCTGAAGGGATTAATACAGTTCCATGGGACAAATCTTGGAGAAAAAAAGATCTCAACCTTTATATTGATATTTAATATATGATATAGCTTTTGGTTCAGCCAATAAGATCTTCTATAAGCAATGACCAATCATGACCCTCTTATTTGTCTTTTTTGCCTGATTTATTTACTATTTGTTTAAGATATTAAAACCAAATGACCCTGAAATGCTCAGCACTGCCTTGTAGAAATTCCGATATAAGATCAACACATGAGCTTCATCAAGTCAGGCTGGCTTATATGAGATGGCAGAATGATGGTTGGAAAGATCCCACTTCCCCGCAGTTCCTAATTGGTGAAGAGACATGTAGAGAGTTGACATTTGATGGAGGTAGATTTTTGCAGTTATTTTAAGAAACAAAGATTGCCCCCAGTGTTTTAGTTTATAAATAAGTAGATGAAGAACTTGTCAGGAACAAGCAATGAAAGAAAAATACTGTATTCTATACATGTCATTCATTCCTGTGATCTCTATCTGTTTGCTAAGACTTTAAGTCATCCGTTAATGAGGAAATATGCCTGAATCATAAGATTCCTATGTCCAGGGTTTTGTCTTTAATTCCTTAAATATCTATTTTAAAAAAATTTAATGGTTATTTATTTTTGAGAGAGAGAGAGAGAGCATGAGTGGGGGAGAGGCAGGAGAGAAGGAGACACAGAATCTGAAGCAGGCTCCAGGCTCTGAGCTGTCAGCACAGAGCCTGATGCTGGGCTCAAATCCACAAACCACAAGATTATGACCTGAGCTGAAGTTGGATGCTTAACTGACTGAGCCTCCCAGGTGCCCCTAATTAATTAAATATGTATTGAGTGCCTACAAAATTCCATACATTCTTCAAAATGCTAGTGATAAATATTAACCAAAGCAGACAAGGAAGGCCTAGAATAGTGCCAGTGTGAAAGAAAAAGGGACAGGTTGTTCTCACCTCTGTGTCTGGCTTTCCTTTTTTGTTCTATTGTTCCAAATATAAAACTGCCTATGCCACATATACTTAATTCTTTTAACATTGGTAAGGTTATGGATATTTGAAATAAACCTACAAAATTCTCAGTTTAGTACAGATAACATTCAGATCCCCCTCCTCCATGATGGTTTCCTATTCCCAGCTCTCCATACAGATACTAGATCTCACCTCCCAAGTCTTTTCTTAGTCTTTTATCATACATCTCTCATGATCCTTATTGTGGTCATTTACCTACTGTTAAAATTATTTGTGTATATTTTTTTATCCTCTTCAGTTTCTTATAATTTCCTGAAGGGCAGGGTCCATACATGATTCAATTAATTTGATCCCATGACATCTGATATATACCTGATGCATTATATACCTGCGTAATTCGTCTTTCCATGACGCTTGGATCATTGACTGGAACATAATACGTGCTCAATAAATATTAAATCCAAACAATGATTGCATGATGTCAGGCTATATTGAAGGAAAATCATATATAAATGTAAGATGTACTTTTTAGTGCCCTTGGCAGTTTTGAAGACTGGAATAATGACTTGGGACTTTCAAAATATCTATTTCTTTTCCAGATAAGAGAAAAAGAAAAACTTGTAAGGCTCTTTTTGGGCTCCAGATGGAAACTAATTATGCAAAAGCATACAAAAAATGTGTAATTGAAATGATAATATATTTGATAAATTAATGCCTTCACCAAAGGGTTAGTTCCATTTGTAATATTTAAATCTATGGATGAGATCAGAGACCCTACAGCTCTTATGTTGGTGTTAGGTCAAATTAGGAAATTAGGGAGTAAATAAAAATTGCTTAGACACCAAAGATAGTCAAGAGCACAATCCAATTGAATGCAGTGTTCTTTTTCATGCTTGCATTCTGAAAATAAAAGCTTCTCAGTTCAGTACACCCTTGATACTAAACTTTACTTTCTCAGTTTTGAATATTTTATAATGACTGTGAAGTTCCCTAAAATGAAGTCATTATGTTCTTGCTTGACTAGTTTGAGTTCCATGAGGCTGGTATGCTGGAGACAAATCATAGTTCCTGATGGAAACTGTCCTAATTTTATTTTCTTCTATTTATTATTAAATTAGCAATTATCTGCAATTGGCATGAGTCCTTCACTGCATCTTTTCATTGTTGTTGCTGTTGTTGTTGGAAAGGGAAGGGCACATTTTATTTATTTTATTTTTATTTGTATTAAACAGAAGACAATGGGTTAGGTTTTTGTTTTTGTTTTTTTAATTTGGGAGTCAGTTTTTCCCCCAGCTTGATAAAGATATGACTGGCATTGCATATATTTAAGATGTACAGTGTGGTATTTTTATATAAATATACCTTGTGTAGTGATTACCACAATCAGACTAAATTACCGTAACTCACCTCACATAATTACCATTGTGTGTGTGTGTGTGCCCACGCGCACCCACACGCACACATGTACACATAAGATCTGTCTTAGCAGGGGCACCTGGGTGGCTCAGTTAAGTGTCTGACTTCCGCTCAGGTCATGATCTCATGGTTTGTGAGTTCCACCCCTGTATCTGGCTGTCTGCTCTCAGCACAGAGCCTGCTTTGGACTCTCTGTCCCCCTCTCTCTCTGCCCCTCCCCCACTCACATTCATTCTCTCTCTCTCTCTCTCTCTCTCTCTCTCTCAAAAATAAATAGAACATTAAAAATCTGTCAGTAATACAACATAGTATTATTAATTACAGTTTCTGTGCTATACATTAGATCTCTAGAATTTATTCATCTTATAACTGAAGGTTTGTACCCTGTGACCAACATCTTCCTATTTCTGCCGGTCTCCAAACCCCGGAGACTGTTCTACTCTGTTTCCCTAGATTTGACTTTTTTAGATTCCTCATATAAGTGGTATTATGCAATATTTGTCTTTCTGGTTCTGGCTTATTTCACTTAAAATAATCTCCAAATTCATCCATGTTTTCACAAATGGCAGAATTTTCTTCCCTTCTCTATCATCTCTATCTCTCACAATTTCTTCATCTATTCACCCATCAACAGATACTTAGGTTGTTTTTGTATCTTGACTATAGTGAATAATGCTGCAATGAAAATAGCATCTTTCAAGAAGAGTTGGTGGGGGGGCACCTCAGTTAGTTGAGCATCAGACGCTTGATTTGACTATTGATTTTGGCTAAGATCATGATTCCAAAGATTGTGGGATCGAGCCCTGTGTTGGACTCTGTACTGAGCATGGAGCTTGCTTAAGATGCTCTCACTCCCCCTGCTCCTTTCACACACTCACACTTTCTCCCCCACTCTCAAATAAAGATAAAAATTTGGGTTTTGTTATTTTGTTTATTTTTTGCTTCACAAACATCATCTTAATGTCCATCCCTTATTCAGGTCAAATGTCTTCTGTATGTGGCTACCCAAAACCACAGTATCAACTCCCCATTGAGTACCACATCATTATTTTAGAACCTAAATCCACTCAACTTCTTGACAGATAATGGATTCAATTATGTAACAGAAAATATGGAAATTAATTTATATCTTCTATAACTTTGTTTTAATCTTTAACAGTCTCTCATCATTATCATGGGGAAATAAAATACATCTGAAGTCAATAGTACGCCATAGCAGAGCCTAGCACAGAACTTGACAGAGCTAAGAGCTGTATAACAGACTCTACTTCCTATAGAACACAAATATAGTAATATACAGTAAATTATAGTAAAATATAAATATAGGTGCTGGAGACCAGGGTCCAAACAATCAGGTGCTTATTCAATTTAGGTAAATATAATAAGCAAGCCAAGTGCAGACTGTGAAGGAAAGTAGCAAGCTTGCATTATCTAAGGGGAATAACCATTCTTCAGTTCCCCTGCCATAAGAGGAGCTAGCCCAACATTGGCGATCCTTTTGGAGTTTCACAAAAAGCTGAAAATGGGATTTCCACATGAAATCCTCCAGTTGGTAAATGTTAGCACCTTGAATCTTCTACATGGAAAACTTCTTTGAATGAATAAATGAAATTATTCCCATCAGAATCTAAATGCATGAGAGGATTGAACCTTCAACTTTAAGGTCATGGCCCAAGAAGGCTGAAAAGAGTATCTTGAAGGAGAGGAACATGGTGTATGATGTGTCTGAGGAGAGAAAGGAGTATTTCCACAATGAAGGTACAGAGTCCAAGTTGGGAAAAAATCATGTCCATATGTAGGGATGGCCTCGTATGGGGTATCAGAGTCCAAGTAGAGTGTGGAGAAAATTCATGCATGGAAGTAGCCTGGTGAGAGAGTCAATCATCAAAAATGCATAAAGGACATCCATGTAAGAAGCAGCCTTGCATGAGGTGTCAGAGTCCAACATAGATGAGGAGGGCACCCATTTGTGGGATTGTATACCTAAGCCAAATAAGGAGAATGCCCATATAGGGGCATCACTTAGCATGGGATTTCAGAGTCCCAAAGGGCAAAAAGGGGGTCTCGTGCAAGAGAGCAGGTGGCAGCAGTGATGGGAGATTGCTTATGTGTAGGGGGGTTGGTCAAATATTGTCTAAACTAAGGAAAATTAGAGCCAGGTTTCTAACTGTTGGAGAATGGTTCACATATATGGAAAGGAAGAAAATTAAAATGAGTCTATAATGTTGGATTGGAATAAGTGATAGCCCAGTAGCAATGATCATATCTATCACCCGGATTTTGGCTTCTAAATATCAGTATCCACTAAAAAGAAATCAGAAATCCTTGGAAAATGGCTAATTCAAAGGCTGGGAAGGCAAGTAGAAGGTGAGCTTGGAACATCTGATTGTGCCAGAGAGTAAGAAAGTGATCAGAGATAATAACATACCCATTGAATCACATAGGAAACCATGTGTTTATTTTGGAGCAATCCCATACTTAGGGTAAACTTGCAAATATAATACAAATAATGTATCCTTATATCACAGATATAACTAAAATAATAAACAACTAAATCAAAGTTTGTTAAGGAAAGAGATGATTACATCATTTCAAGTATTTCCCCATAAAATACTTCCTAATTACAAAGAGGAAAAAAAATAGTAACCTTACAATGGACAGGTCTGGAAGACTCCACCTTGATCAAATGATCAAAGTGAACATTATTGGTAATAGCACAAATTAAAATGTTGTGCTTCCTGATCAGATGCAATGCAATGTCGCATTTGTGCCAAAGATGTATATTTCTGCCAAGGATGTGTAACTTGAAGCTAATTGTGAAGAAACATCAAGCAAACCTATTTAGAGGGACACTCTATGAATTCTATAGAACAAGTCTATACTTTTCAAAACTGTCAAGGTCTTGAAAATCAAGAAAAATAGAAACTTTTCCCAAATGAGTAAAAATAGAGAGACATGACAACTAAATATAATTTCTGGTTCTGAAATGGATCTTCTGCTAAATATTACATTATTGGAACACTTGTAGGAACTTGAATGAGGGCTGAGGAATTGATAGTAGTAATAAATCAATGTTAACCTCCTGATTTTGATTACTGTACCATGGCCATCTAGGAAAATATACTTATTTGTAGAAAACTCACAATAGCAAATTCAAGAACTTATATTGTACTTGCAACTATTCTGTAAGTGTGGGACTGCTCCAAAACAAAACCAAAATAAAATTAAAATCAAACTGAATGCACACACCCTTTGAGAAATCCCACTTCTAGAAACCTATGGAGATACTCCCGTAAGAGTGTCATGGTATTTGTATAAATATATTCATGGTAACATTGTTTATAATGTGGAACAGTTGGAGATAATCTATTAATTTTGAAATAAAAGGAGTGTTAAATTATGGCCTCCAGTCAGTTCATGGCATACAGTATCATAGAGCTGTCAGAAAAATGTCGATCTGTATGTATAGACACAAATATTGTTCAAGGCATACTGCCGAGTTAAAAAAAATGCAATATTCAGGGCAAATATGCAGTATGATCTAATTTTCATTAAAAAAACAACTCTAAAACAGCCAAAATTAAATGTATACTGTACCAAGGCTCGTGATCAAATTAAGCTGCAAGATATATATATATATATATATATATATATATATATATATATATACTTTAGTAATCTCAGGTCATTCTTCTATTTTATTTATATTCCACTTATTGCATAAAGAGATTAAAATGGAAGGTTACTTAGCAAAAATAATCTCAGGTTTTGACTGAACAGTTTATTCAAATTTGCAAATCAAATCACCTCTTCACATAAACAGAAGCAACAAATACTACCTTGTCTTCAATCCAAAAGCAAAAGTATTATCCTCTTTTCTACAACATCAGGGTTTTCTTAGGAACACCCATCTCATTTTAGTCTAATGGTTTCATAACACTGGGAAAAGAATGAATTCTCTGACCTTGGAGTGTCTGTTTTCTTTTCTCCCCTCTCTTTTTGTTCATTTTGTCTTCACACAGCATCTACCGTTTTGTGAGGTTATGCCAGAAAAAAAAAATTCCTGTCGGCCTTTCTTTTTTTACCCAGAAGCACAGCCTGGACACAGCCAAGCTGATCTATTAATTCTAAAGCTCAGTACCGTAGCTAAGAATCTATACCATTTAATGAAAACAAAAATGGTCTTCTTAGAATTTTACACAGAGATATTTACTAAGCCTTTTCAAGCTCAGAAGATAATCCCCAAACTCAACTGTTCTAAACTCATATCTTCAGGCAATTTCAGCTGGAGCACCACCTCAGCTATTCTCTCCTAAAGGACAGATTCTCACAATGCTTGGAAAAGTACTCAGCTAGCTACACTGTTGGTTTTCCCCATGTTTCCAAGTTGGCCTGGGGTCCATTACTGAGAGATAGGATGGTGTGACTCAAAACCCAGTGACACCCCATCATGACAAAGTGGCCCCCTTATCCTGCTCAACTTATTTCTCTTGTGATTTAGAGATTCCCCCCTTAAGAATTAACACTAGCAGAATCCTGAATGCTTTAAGTGAATAATTTTATCACTACAACACTCCATAAAGAGAAACCCTACATTCACAATGTAGTGATGAGCAAATAAAGGATCAAAGACAGTACATACAGTATGTAACTTGACAAAATTTTGTTTTCCACACCTACATATTTTTTAACCTGCCTTTTTTTCTATTTTTCATTTTGGCAGCATTCATTTATTCATGCATTCACACAAATATATATGGAATATACACATGTCCCAACAGTGGTTTAGCAGTGAAAGTGGAATGTAAGTGCTAATATACCTGGCTTATTATTCTTTAGCTCTTCCTAATATTCCATCTGAAACATTCCCAATAAAGCCCTTTTCTGTATTATCTCCATAAAAGATTATATACTGGATTATGATAATTTATTAAAATATCCATCACCTCCACTGATCAAAGAACCCATAAGGCCAGGGATAGTGAGAATGCCATGTGTTATTAAATTTCCAGTCTCTGCCTTATTTGCTGTGAAGCCTACTATGTATTTATTAAATTTTGAATGAATGATAATTAGGCTCATTCCAGTCAGAGATCTTATCACAGTGTAGTTTTTCTCTTTGCCAGTTAAAATGTCTGCTGTTCAGTTATTCTTTGATTCTACCGTATATGTCTCTTTGCCCTTTAACATCCAAGGCCATATTAGAAAACAGAGTTTGAGACAGTGCCTGAGTGAAGACAAAAGCCTAACACTCAAGATCACCACCTCTCTGAAGAATCACATGTGGGCCTTTAAAGGGTGGGGTTAGGGTAGAGTGTTCCCCTGGAAGAACCGCAAGATGGTAGACACAGGAGGGTCTGGAGAGAGAGATGATCTGGTATGAGAGGCCCATCAGCACATAGACTGGCCCCTAGAAAAAAGAGGGGTTCCTATGAATTCACTGAGTGGATTCTTTTTCATAAAGCAGCGATCCTATGAGAGTCAGTGAGGCAAAGTACAGTAACAACTACAATAATTATGTGTGCTAATGTCACTTTATACATTCAAAGCGAGAGGCATCCTTAGGCACTTAGATTATAGAGAAATTAGAGTATGAGAACCAGCGAACTACACGATGTCTTCAGTATCACACAGGAGCAGAGTCTAGGCTCACGATAAGCTCTACATTCAAAGTCCAGCCGTTGTAATCGTATTCCAATTCAGTTGTTTTATTGGTTCATGGTTCTCTATCTGAATGATCCTTCATTATCTTCACCACAGTAAAGTCTATCCAGCCTTCAGGGTTCTAGCAAAGCTCATCCTCCATCACATTTCAGTAGACATCTGTTTGATGATATGATGTACCTGTACGTATCTTTTATTATTATGTTCTTTTTTCCATGGTTTTGTTTTTGAGAAAGACAGAGAAAGAGAGAGAGAGCACAAGCCAAGGAAGGGCAGAGAAATAGGGAGACGGAGGATCTGAAGCAAGCTCTGTGCTGACAGCAGAGAGCCTGATGCAGGGTTCAAACTCACAAACTGTGGAGATCGTGACCTGAGCTGAAGTCAGATGCTTAACCGACTGAGCCACCCAAGTGCCCCCCTACCTGTAGATGTCTTAAATTTACACATACATTTTGGTAATAAATTATGCTTTTATCAACACTTCTAAAAGACATAAGCATCAGAACATTATCACTTATACATACAAGATATTAAATTATCATGCATTGCCCACCTTGTAAATGCCACAAACAGTTCTAACATGACTTTACTTACATGTAGAAGGAATAAAAAACATGAATTGAGCACCTAATATATGCCAGGTATTAATCTAAATTTACAGTGTTGTACCAGGAACTACTCTAGACAACATTACTTATATATAGGGGAAGAAAGCATGTATTGAGTACATATATACACCACACACCATTCAAATACAAACCTTACTCATTTAGAGGGAAAGAAAAACATTCAAGTGCCTACCTAATATATCACAGATGCTATTCTTGCATAAACTTCGTCATGCAGAGGTGAAAAGTAAGATTCTGCATTGAGCACCAGGTACAGGCCAGGTATACTCTAGTAAATTATTCACACACCAATGGAAGAAAAGGAGCACACACTGAGTGCCTCATATATACCTGGCAATAGTTGAGTACACACCCTACTCACACATAGTGGGAGAGGGAAATGAGTATGTTTTGAGCATTGACTCTTTGGCAGGTACTATTCTGAAACTACATTACTCACACATAGCTAAGAAGACAGTAAGGAATTGATCACCAACTGTTCCCAGGCATTATTTTAGAACATTACTCACACAGAAGTGGAAAGAAACAAGCAGTCACTTAGTACCACATATAATCCAAATAATATTCCAGTCTAGTCATCGGTACACTTGGAAAAGGTAACGATGCATGGAACAGGCAGAATGTGCCCATCACCATTCTAGTAACACATTACCAAAATAAAGAAAGCATTATTTGGGGCTCTTGTTGTTCAATTTTCCCATCATTGCAGAGAAAACAGCATCCACTTCAGTCTACTCTGGTCTGCATATGTGTGAGCTGCAGATACTACAGAACTTCTATCTGAGTGTGAATCATAAGGACCCAAAGGCTTAAACTGAGTTACCGTCTCTTATAACCCAGAAAATAACCTGCCATTAAATATGGCCTTCTTTCATGTATTTTGATTTATAGAAGCTACCAGTATTCCCAGATGTAGAACATGCCTCCTCCAAAATTCAAACAACCTGACCGGGTGCAGGGCTTCCTGCTTGCTTCCAAATGTATGCAATGAAAGTAGTTTATTTTTTAACTGATGGCAGAATGACACAGGTGGCCCCTGCCCAATTTGTTCTGAAGAATCACACGGTTTGGGTGCACCCCTGGATCTTTGCTGGATTTATTTACCAGCCTCTAGTGGTCAGGTGTCACCATTGTATTTAAGTCAGTCCTAGCTTGCGTTTTAGTTTCCGGTATTATTATAATATCATCAATATAGTGTATTATTGCTCTGGGGACATCAAATCCAAATCCCTTCTAGCCAAATTATGACAGTAAGCTGGAAAATTCAAATAACTCTATAGTCAGACAGTAAATGTAACTTAGGATCCTCCCCACATTAAGACAAACTGTGGTTGACTTTTTCAGAGACTGGTACTGGGGAAAAAGCATTTGCACGATCAGCCATTGAGTACCAGTCTCCTTTAGTGTTTTTTGTTCTATTTCATTTTGCACTGTTCAAACCATACCTGAGATTCCTAACGCCATAAGTAGAACTATGTTATTCAGTCCTTCATATTTTACTATTACTCTCAATGGATCTTCTGCCTTTTCATCAGCCACACAAAGCTATTGTCCAATGAGTATGTTGGAACCAGCAGTCCAGCTTGTAACGTGTCACTAATTAGAATGGTAATTTCCCTTTTTTCCAATTATTCTGTACCACTTCAAAGTAACAACCTGTTTGGTTGCATGGAGCTCAGACAATTCTACAGGCTTCTATTGAGTGCGTCTTGTTAGTACTGGAGGGTGAACTTACATCCAGTCTGATCTACAATTCCACGTTGGGGAAGTGTTCTACAATGAGACTTAATATCCATCTCAATAATGCATGCAGGTACAAAAGACACAACTGCTGTATATAAAGTGTGTTCAGACATTACAGTTTTCTTCCAAATTTTCAAAAAAAAAAAAAAAAAAGAACCCTCTTGCACTGTTGGTGGAAATGCAAACTGGTGCAGCCACTCCGGAAAACAGTATGGATGTTCCTCAAAAAGTTAAACATAGAACTACCCTATGACCCAGTAATCACACTACTAAGTATTTACCCAAAAAATAGAAAAGCACTCATTCAAAGGGTTACATGCACCCCTATGTTTATAGCAGCACTATTTAAAATAGCCAAGTTATGGAAACAACCCAAGTGTCTATCAATGGATGAATGGATAAGGAAGATATGGTATACATATACAATGGAATATTATTCAGCCACATTAAAAAAGAATGAAATCTTGCCATTTGCAATGATGTGGTTGGAGCTAGAGTGTATTATGCTAAGCAAAATAAGTCAGTCATAGAAAGACAAGTACATATGATTTCACTAATATGTGGAATTTAAGAAACAAAACAATCAAAAGGAAAAAGAGAGACAAGCCAAGAAACAGCCCCTAACTGTAGAGAACAAACCAATAGTTACCAGAGGGGAGGTGGGTAGGGGTATGGGTGAAATAGATGATGGATCTTAAGGAGTACATTTGCTGTGATGAGCACCGGGCTATGTATGAAGCTGTTGAATCACTATATTGTACACCTAAAACTGATATAACACAGCATGTTAACTATACTGGAATTAAAATAAAATTTGAAATGTTTTTATTTAAAAATTAAGAAAAACAATTTTTCTCCAAATTTTCACCTTAATCTCATCAACCATTTCATCTCCATATCCTCCCAATTGAACTGAGGTCCCTGTTAAGACTTCACCAGCTGGTTTTGGAATCACAATGCTTTGGGCTCCCATGCCAAGGAGCCCAGACAAGTTTCTTTACTACCCTCTGTCATTGTATTCATATATGTATATGTGGTGTTGAGTCCCCAGGCAAGGGCCAGGCTAAGGGACCCTGGCACCTTCCTCAATCCTAATCCTGATTAATCTGCTGGACCATTACCCCTGGCAATTCAAAGTCAGATTTCTTATTGTCATCTTTACTTTTTAAATTTTTTTATTCTTCCAAGCTAAAGTAAATAGTTCAGATGTATTTAGAGGCTTTAAATTTTAGGGGGGCAGCAAGAATTCCCATGGTGCACCCATCCTCTGACTGTGTTTAGTGGTATATGTGTGAAACAGTCTATTTAGCAATGTCTCCTGTGTATGCTACTCTGTGTAGATATCTATGTGAAAGACACTCTTAATAGGTACCTGGTGTGTTTTCTACTTTGTTAGGTGGTATATGAGTTTGAAATTGTGTTTAGTAAGGATAGGTGTGTATGCTACCTTGTTTAATAATTTTTGTAAGACATTGCATTTAGTTGTTTCTATGCTACTATGATTAGTGGCTTATGTGTATGATATTCTCTTTATTGGTTCATGTTTTTTGTTACTATGTGTACAGACACTGTTTTGGCTGTGGCTAGTATGTGGAAATTTGTGTTCATTGATAAATGTCTGAAACACTATATTTTGAAGTGCCTGATGTGTGTGTGTGTGTGTGTGTGTGTGTGTGCGTGTATAGAGCAGTCTACCTTTATATACAAGGGATACGTTCTGAGACCCCTCGTGGGTGCCTGAAACTGTAGATACTACTGAACCCTATATATGCTATATTTTTTCCTATATACATGTCCTTATGATGAAGTTTATTATATAAAGCACAGTAAGAGATTGACAAAAGTAACTATTAATAAAATTGAACAATTCTAACAATATACTATAATAAAAGTTATGTGAATGCAGTCTCTCTCTCTCTCTCTCTCTCTCTCTCTCAAAACTTGTTATGGTACTATCCTCACCTTGTAATGAGGGCAGATGATAGAATGCCTAGGTGATGAGATGAAGTGAGGTGAGTGATGGAGGCCTTGTAAGATCGCGTCAGGCTACTACTGACCTTCTGACCATATGTCAGAAGGAGAATCATCTCTTTTGGACTGTGGTTGACTGCAATTAACTGACACCATAGAAAGCAAAACCGCAGACGAGTGGCAGGGGTGGGAGAAAAACTATACTCTGTTAGTGATATTTGGGTTATCTCTTTGCTCTATTGTTTAGTGATATATGAGTGAAATGCTGTGCTCAGTCGTGCCTAGTGTATCTGCTGCTTTTTCAGTGATATACAAGTGAGATGCTGAGTTAAATAAATACAAGTGTGTGTAGCACTATGTTTAGTAATGTTATGTGAGACACTGTGTTTATTATTACACTGAGGTTGTGCTAATTCGTTTGATGACATATGTCTGAACCCTTGGGCTCTGTAGTATACATCCTCCTGTGATAGTGATATATATGTGTGCAGCATGTATGTGAGACCATCTGTTCGGTGGTGCCTGGTGTGAATGATATTCTCTTTAGAGAAATGTGTGCTGCCGTGTTTGGTTATATATGTGTGTGAGGCATTGTGTTTTTTGGTGAACACACTACTGTGTTTAGTGATATACTTGTGCAAAACATTAGAGAACATGTTTTTCTGTGATACTTTGTTTAGTGATATATTTGTGAGCTCTTGTGTTAATAGCATTTGATATGTGTGCTAGTGTTTCAATGATACATTATGTGAGACTATGCTTAGTAGTGTATGGTGTATAAGCTACTATGTTCCACTATACTGAAGCCAAATACTGTGCAAATATGCCTGGGGTTTGCTACTGTGTTCAGTGTTGTGTGTGGGCTACTATGTTTAATAGTGCGTGGCATGCTTGCTACTTTGTTCAGGGATATATGTGAGAGACACTGTGATTAAGGATTCCAAGTGTGTTTGCTCCTGCATTTAGCAATATTGTGTGAGACCCAGTGTTTAGTGATAACTCATGCTTGCGCTACAAGTACTGAATCAAGTGAGGACTTGGGTTCAGTGGTGTGTTTGCTGGTATGTTGACTGATACATGTGTGAGACACTGTGTTTCATGCTGCTTGTGTAGGTGCTACTGTGTTTAGTGTTAACACTTGTGAGAGATTGTGCTTGGTGGTGTCCAGCATGTATACCACTATGTTAGTGATATATGTGTGAGACACTGTTTCCAGGGTAAATGTAGGTGTGTCAATGTGGTTAGTGATATTTGTATGAAACATCTTGTTTGGCGGTGCCTGGTGTGTGTGCTTCTGTGTTTACTGATCTAGGAGTAAGACATTGTGTTAACGGTCTGTGGTGCCTTTATTTTTTTTTTTACTGTATTTAGGAATATATGTGTGTGACAATGTGTTTTAATTGTATGAGGTAGGTGAGGCTTCTCAATGATTTTATGTGTGAAACACTTGCTTTGTGTTATGTGGAGTGTGATAATGCATGTAGTGCTGTGTGTGGTAGGAATTTTTACTAGTAGCGTGTATGTGAAACACTTGCTTTGTGTTATGTGGAGTGTGATAATGCATTTAGTGCTGTGTGTGGTAGGAATTTTTACTAGTAGTGTGTATGTGAGACATCAGGCTTAAAGGTAGGTGGGTGTACATGATGATGTATTTAGTGATGCGTGTTTGAAGGAATGTCATTTTATATTGTATATCAATTAATTGAATTAATATTGTTTAGAGTTATGTGGTAATTTTTGGTACTCTGTGCATTAACATAAGTGTAAGAAATATTTAGTAAGTGTGGTTTTGTGCTCCTGATTAATGATACATTTGTGAGAAGCTCTGTTTCAAATGTGCCTCATTTCTACTTTGGTCAGTTAACACATATGTGAGATAGTCTGTTTGATGGTGCCTCGTGAATTGGCTACTTTGCTTAGTAATATGTATATGTGAGACACTGTTTTTAATGATGCCAGGTGGTATGTGACTTTGTTTAGTAATATGGTACAACGTTGTGAGGCACTGTGGTGAACAGTATGTGATAGCTGTGCTACCCTGTTTAGCAATACATGTGTGACCTTGGGGTTGGTGCTGTGTATATGCTAGTGTGTCTTGTGAAGATGTGTGAGGCATTGTGTTAGAAATGCCTGGGGGGGTATTCTATTCTGTTTAGTGATTATGTGTGAGACACTGTTTCGTACTGCCCATTATGAGTGCTACTCACGTTGATGATATGTATGTGAGACACTGTATTTATTGGAGTCTGGTGTGTCACTACTCCATTCAGTGCTATTTGCCTGAGACACTGCATTTAGTTGTTGTGCTTGGTGTGTGTGCTACAGTGTTTAGCGTCACTTGTCAGAAGCTTGTGTTTAGTAATGCCTGGCGTGTGCACCACTGTATTTAGTGATAGAAAGTTGAACACCGTTTAGTGGTACAGGGTGTATATGGTACACATTTAATGATATACATGTGTGACACTGTGTTTAGTTGTATATGGTATTTAATGATATATGTGTGAAACATGTCATTTAGTAGTATGTGGCGATTGTACTGTTTTGTCAGTGATACATGTGGAAACTTTCGAATAGTGTTAAATATATGAGTTACTTGTACAGAGAGAGGTATGCACCGTTTAATTTAGCACTCAATGGTACTTAGACATATTTTAGAGATAAGGTTTAAATCCTGTTTCATAGTCCTACATATGTGCGTGTTACTGCACATGAAGGTATGCATGTGATCAATTCTGCTTAGCAGAATATTACGTGTATGCTTCTTTATTGGTGATATATGTTGAAAAAAACTGTGTTTAACATGGTTTTTGGCAGTGTATACATGTGTAATACAGCTGACCCTGAACAAGATGGGGATTAAGGGTGCCGACCCTGTGCAAGGAATCCACATAGAAACTTTTGACTCCCCTCAAACGTAACTACTAATTCCATGTAGTTGACTGGAAGCCTTACTGATAACATAGCCAATTAACACATATTGTATATATTATATTTATTATCTGCTGTGTTCTTACAATAAAGTAAGCTAGAGAAAAGAAAATATTATCAAGAGAATCATAAGGAAGAGAAATACATTTATAGTACTTTACTGTATTTATTGAAAAAAATCTGCATATAAGTGGACCATGTAGTTCAAACCTATGTTGTTTAAGGGTGAACTGTACTTTGTTTAGTGAGATACGCTGAAATATTTTGAAACACTGTGTTTAATAGTGGCATGTGTATATAACTGTATATAGTGATACATTTATGAAAGAGTGCATTTAGCTGTATTTGGTACATATACTACTCTGTTTTATGTTAAATATGTGACACACTACAATTATTAGTACTCAGTGCATGTATAACTATATATAGTCATATATGTGTAAAACGCTGTGTTTAGCAATGAATGGTATATGTACTAGTTTGTTTAGTGATACATGTTTGATATCATGTGCTTTAAAGTGTTAGGTGCATATTTTACAAAAGGCTGAACAACATTGTGCCTCTCACACACATCACTAACCACATTATCATGCCTCCAATACATACAGAGAAGTATACACAGTATCTCACACATGGTTCACTAAAATTGTCACACACATACAAAATACCACTACCACAGTGACTAATACACACATCACTTTACATTCTGGCTCACACAAACATCAACAAACACATTATCACACACAACACACCACTAAGCACAGTGTCTCACACAGCAGTTATTAAACACAATACCTCAAACATTGTGCCTTATGCACACAATATTAAACACATATCACACACACACACTCATCCCAATCATACAACTAAAAGGAGAGTTTCACACATACACGACTAAACAGAATACTTCACACAAACCTCAGTAAACACACTATCTCAAACACACATCACTAAACACAGGACCACAGACAGCACACCGCTAAACTCAATGTCTCTACACAGTGTCTTCACTAAATCTGTATACATCACACCCCACTAAACTTGGAGATTCACATGCACACACATACATGCACACACTACTTAACACTTTACCACTTAGAACAGTTTACCATCTCATACATTACTAAAGCAATACCTTATACATTGTTGTATGTGTTAATAATGATATTACATACTCTCATAACTATAGTAATACACAAGGTATCATTAAACTATATCTCATACATGTTAATAAGTACAGTGCTTCACTCACATGTCACTAAACCCAGTGTCACACACACCGCATAAAGGCAAACACAGTGTCTCTCACATACCTTTCTTTTTTTAAATTTTGTTTTTTAACATTTATTGATTTTTGAGAGACAGAGAGAGACAGAGCACAGCTGGGGAGGCACACAGAGAGAGAGGGAAACAGAATCCCAGGCAGGCTCCAGGCTCTGAGCTGTCAGCACCTAGCCCGATACGGGTCTCGAACCCATGAACCATGAGATCATGACCTGACCCAAGGTCAGACACTCAACCTACTGAGCCACCCAGGTGCCCCTCTCACATACTTTTCTAAACACAATGACTCAAACTCATCACTGAACAGATTAGCACACACACTAAATATTATTAACTGCTGTGTCACACACACATTATTAATACAATAGCTTACACACATTACTAAAAACAACATCACCCATTATTTAGAGTCTCACAACTACAACTCACAACTACTCACAACAAAAACACAATGACTTAAATGCAGTATAAAACACACTATTGCACATATCACACACCACTAAACATGGTGTCTTATACAGTTATTATTATTTTTTGAATGAGACAGAGGAAGAGCATGAGTGAGGGAGGGGCAGAGAGAGAGGGAAAGGTAATCTCAAGCAGACTCTACACTCAGCATGGTGTCCAATAGGGGGCTTGATCTCACAACCATGAAGTCATGACCTGAGCCAAAATCAAGAGTCGGACACTTAACCTACTAAGCCACCCAGGCACCCCTCATGCAGTTATTATTAACACAGTGTGTCACATACACAATATTAAATACACTATCACACACTATAAACAACTAAACTCCGTATCTCACAAATACCACTAAACCCGGAATCCATACACCATACACCACTGAACACCGTGCCTCACACACACAGCACTAACTGCGGTATCACACTCACCACATACAACCAAACACAGTGTTTCAATATAAATCAGTAAGTTCAGTAGCACTTGCTAATCATTGTAGAAGGAAACCAGCATGCTTGAAGCACCTAGGATATACCAGACACTATCCCAATACAACATTACTCCCTTAAGGGGAAAGGAAGTAAGTATGCACTCAGTTTCAGTACATGAAAGACTAATTTCTAGTGTATTTTTCTCACATTCATGGCAATAAATGAGCATGCATTGAATGCCTAATAAGTTCTAGGTACAAAATTACATGGAATTTTGTGGAGAAAATGAGCATGCATGGAGCACTTAGTGTATGCTACTTTCTATTCTGGTAAAAATTACTTACACGTAGAGGAAGGCAACAAGCATGCATGAGGCACTAATTACAGGCACCCTTCTAATTTAACATCATTTATATATAACGGAAGCAAACAAGGATGGATTAAGCTCCTTGTATATATTCCAAGCACTATTCTAGTACAGCATTATTCAGAAGTAAGGAAGCAAGCATGCTTTAATTGCCTAGTGTATGCCAGGTGTTATCTAATATGGCATTGTTTAAATACAAGGGAAGGGAACTAACATGCTTGAAGACCTAGTATATGACAGCCACTAGTCTAATACATTACTCACATACAGGGCAAAAAAAATGACATACATTGAGCACCTAATACGTGCCAGCTACTATTATATTAAAACATTACAAACATACATAGAGAGAAACATAGAATGGAAACATTACTAGATAGCAAGGACTAGTCTACTATATTACCCCCATACAAGGAGGAAAAGAAGAGTCTACATGAAGTATCTAGTACACGCCAGGAATTATTTTAGCATGACATTACTCACACATAGGAAGAAGAAAGATTTAAGACCCATTAATTGCCTAGTGTGTGTCAGATACTCTTCTATGACAAACTTACACATAAGGGAAGGAAATGAGCGTGCATTCATAGCCTGGTATATGCCACTGTACTATCAGTGTTATTCACGCATAAGGAAGGAAACAAGCATAAATTCAGAGCTTAGGATAGGCCATACACCGTTCTAGTGTAACATTACACATAATTAAGAGGAAGGAAACAAGATTACATTGAGCACCTAAAATACGCGACGCATGATTCCATTACAGTATTACTCATGCATAAAAAGAAGGAAACAAGCATGAATTCGTCATCCAATACATGGCTTTTTAGTACAATCGTATTTCCACAGAGAGGAAGAAAACTGCACTCAGGAAGCACCTAGTATGAGCCAGGCACTATTCTAGTATGCCATTGCCCATGTATAGCGAAAGGGAACGAATATTCAAGGAGTCTATGCCTGGTGCTGTTTTAGCACAATATAACTCATATATTGGAGAATGAAAAAAGCATGAAAGAATGCCAAACTTGTGCCAGGTCCTATTCCAGGAAAATATTATCCTCATATAAGAGGAAAAAAGGAGCTTGCATTTAATAACAAGGTCATGTCAGGCACTACTGTAATTCATCATTACTTATATACGAGGAGAAGGAAAAACAATGCATTAAGTACGTTGTATACATAAGGCCCAGTTTTAGTATAAACTTAATTATAGATAGGGGGAAGGAAACAAAGATGCATGAAGCACCTAATATATGCCAGGCAGGGTTCTAGTGAAACATAACATGCACATAGGGAGAAAGAAATTAGTATGCATTAAATGCCTACTATATGCCAAGTCTTAATCTAGTAAAACATTACTCACATATAATAGAAAGAAAAAAATATTAAGCATCTCATATGTGCCAGGCACTAGACTAGTGAAATTAGTATTATCATCTAATAAATGCAGGAAACCATCCTAGTACAACAGTACTCACATACAGGGGAGGGAAACAAGTCACCTACATATGCAAGGTGCAATTCTCATACAGTCTTACTGAAACGAGAAAGAAATGAGCGTGCCTGGCACACCTGGTACTACCACCAGAATATGAATACAATGCTACCTTCTATTAGAGGGAAAGTAGCAAGCCTGCATTAAGTGCCTCCTTGATGCCAGCCAGTAATCTAGCACCACTTTACTCAGGACAAAGGACCCAAGAATGCATCGAGTGCCAAAAATGTATCAAGCACTATTCTAATACGATACTACTCACACACACAGGGGAGGAAACAGTATTTCATAGAATTCCTCAAATATGTCAGATACAACATTACTCACAATAGAGTAAAAGAAGCAATTGTCCCTATGTGCCTTTGATGTAGCATCCTGGCACATAGTTCTTCACATAGAGGGGAAAGAAACAGTCATCAATGAGCATGTTGTATACGCTTCACACTGCTTTAGTACAACGTAACACACACTGGGAAAAGAAAGTAAGCGTACGTTAATTACCTAATACATGCCAGCCAGTAATCTGGTTAGATAATACTCTAACAAAGGGCAAAAACAAAACAAAAGAAGCATTTACAGAGTATAAGGTATAAATCAGGGATTATTTTAGTAAAGCACTACTGACACATAGGAAAAAGTATGGATGCATCCATTAAATGCTTAGCCCTATACTAGTACAATGTTATTCATATATGAAGTAAACATGCATTAACTGCCAAGTGTATGCCAGAACATATTCTAATACAACATCACTTACAAATTAATCGAAGAATACAACTGTATGTTGAATGCCTAATATTTGCCAGGCCCTATTCTGGAACAACCTGCCTCGCACATAGAAAAAGGAAAGGAGCATGCCTCACATACCTAGCATTGCCAGGCACTAGTCTAGTACATTACTCAAACATAAAAGAAGTAAACAAGGATACAGTGAGCATCTAGTAAAGGCAAGTAACTATTTTTTCACAACTTTACTCTCAAAGAAAAGGAAAGAATACATCAAGTATTGAGTATATGTCAGGCACTTTACCAAATTCACTCATAGGAACAGGGAGCAAGATGCATTGATGCCTACGCTATACCAGGTAGTTTTTTAGTACAACATTACTCTCACATAGTGGAAGGAAACAAAACCACACAGGGCATTGAATATATGACAGACACTATTGCAATACATTACTTACACATATACTTATTTCCTTCCTCAATATGACAGTAAAATTCTATTAGCATAGTACCTGAAAATACATTCTGGTACTACATTACTCACACATAGTAGGAGTGATGCAGTCGTGCACTGATCCTCTTGCATAAGACAGATATGGTTCTAGTACGATATAAGTCATACATAGAAGGAAGACAAAATGTATCCAGTGTGTTCCTAATATATGCTAGGTTCTATTCTAACATTATCTACACATGAGTGAAGGAATAAAAGCATGATTGGATCACATAAAGTCATCCACGGAATATCTACTACAATATTATTCATAGGTAGCGAAAGAAAACAAGCTTGCGTAGTTTACCTAGTAAAGGCCAGGAGTTATTTGAGAATAGCATTGCTCACACAGACTGGAAGTAAGTAACCATGCACTGAGTCCTAGTATATGCAAGGTGCTATTAATTACAAACTTACTCATATGTAGCTGAATGAAATAAGCATGGAATAGGCAGCTAGTAAATGCCAGATCCTATTATATACAACATTGCACACGCATAAGCAAAGGAAACAAGGATGTATAGGAACTAGTACATGACAGCATTCTAATGCAACATTATTCACACACAAGTGACAGAAAATGAGTATAATTGAGCAACTAGCTTATGCCAGGTACACTTCTAGTGCTACGTTCCCCCACATAAAAAGAAAAACAAGTAAATAGGCATTGAGCACTTAAAATATGTCAGATATTATTGTAGTAAAATATTACTCACACATCATGTGAAAGAGCAAAACATGCATTGAGCCAGCAGCATGTGCAACGTACTTTTTAATTACAACATTACTCATACATATGGGGAGGCAAACATTCATGCAATTAGTGTCTATTATATGCTGGACACTATTCTAATACATCATCACTCTCACATTGGGGACTACTATGAGCATATATTAAGTGCAAATTATATGCCAGGCACTATTTTAGCACAACATAACACACACATTGGGAAAAAGAAAGCACATATGCATCAGTTGACTATTGTGTGCCAGGAATTTTTCTAGTGAAATGGCATTTTAGCTTAAGTGAAATGAAATAAACATGCAGAAGGACCTTGTATATACCAGGTAATATTCTAGTAAAAATATTACTCACACACGGGTAAAGGCAGCATTCATCAAGTGCCTGGTAATTGCCACATACTATGCTAGTGCAACACTACTCTCACGTAGGGTAAGAAAGCGAACATGCATGGAATACCTAATATATGATAGATGATTTTTACTGTGTCATTGCCTACACCTATGGGAAGGAATCAAGTATTCTTGGAGCACAAAGTATTGCTTTGCAACCTTCTACTACAACATTACTAACACATGGGAGAGAAAAGGAATTATGCACGAAATTGCTAGTAATTCCAAGTACTATTCAAGCAAAACTTTATATATGAGGGGGAAAAAACTACCATTGATCAAGCCCTTAGTCTGTGCCTGACCATGGTCTACTGCAACCTTATTCAAACATAGAGAAAGCAAATACAGAGGAAATTTCATGTTTAAGGAGTGTGATTCTAAGGGCACCTAGGTGGCTCAGTCTGTTGAGTGTCATATGCTTGATTTCAGCTCAGGTCATGATCCCAAGTTCAGGTCATGATCCCAGGGTCATGGGACGGAGAACCACATTGGGCTCCACACTGAGCATGGAGCCTGCTTAAGATTCTCTCTCTCTCTCTCTCTCTGTCTCTCTCTCTGTCTCTCTCTGTCTCTCTCTCTCTCTCTCTCTCTCTCCTCCCCCCTCCCTCCCTCTCTAAATGAAAAAGAAAAAAAGAAGTATGATTCTAACACAACATTGTTCACATTTATGGGGAAAAAAATGAGCCTGCAAGAAGCACAAGGTATATGCCAGGCAGTCAATATTCTAGTGTATCATTACACATATGGAGAAGGAAAATAGCATATATTAAGCCTTTAGTGTATTCCATATATACATATACATTGTCCTTTTGTAATTAAAATTTACTCTTATATAAGTGGAAGGAACTATGCATGCACTGAGCTTCTAATATGTGCCTATTACTATTTTACTACATTACTCACACTGATGGGGAGGTATTGAACATGCACAGAGTATGTAGTATATCTCTAGTACTATTCTAGGACAATCATACTCAAGCATAGAGCTAAGAAACGAGCTTTCATCGAGTATCCAGTGTATATTAGGTTCTCTTTTAGAAAACGCCACTCACTCATAGGGAAATTAATATAAGATTGAATTGAGCACCGAGTATATGTCAGGAATAATTCTGAGACAACCAGACCCACTAACAGGGAGAGGGGAACCAGCATACACTGAGCACCCACGCCTGCTACTTTTCCAATGACAATTAAGTCACGTGTAGGGGAGAAGGAAGCATAAATGCATTGATTGCCTAGGGTGTGTCACATACTCTTCTAGGACATTCTTACACATGTTTAGGGGAAAGGAAACTTGCATGGATTAAACTCCTGCATGTGGCACATTCTAGTCTAGTACAACTTTAGTCACACATAGTGGGGAGAAAACAAACATACCCTGTGAACTTAATATATGCCATGTAACCTTACTCACATATATAAGAAGGAAATAAGCATGATGAAGCAACTAGTGTATGCCAGGCATTCTTCTAGTACATTTCCCACCTGCAGGATGAACAAACAAGCATGCATCGGGCACTTTGTATGTGCCAGGTGTTATTCTTGCAACATTACTCACACAGTGGAAAGGAAATGATCATGCATGGAGCCACCAGACTATTCAGGGTCTATGCTAGTACTTTATTCACACATAGGGGTAAGTAGCATGCCTGCAGTGAGTGCCTGGTATATATCAGATACTACTCGAGTTAATGTTTACTTCCACATTGGGAAAGAAAATGAATATGTATTAAGTCCCAAGTATATGCCAGGTACTTTCTAGCACAACATCACTCACAAATCAATGGGATGATACCAGTATTACTAAGTGCCTAATATTTGTCAGATACTATTCTAGAACAATTTACTCACTCAGGAGAAGAAAACAGGCATGCAAGGAGCATCTGGCATTGCCAAGCACTGTTTTAATACAACATAAACCACAAAAGGAAACATGCATTCATTAAATGCCTGTGTATACCAGGCAAGTTTTTAGTACGAGCTTACTCTTACATAGAATGAAGAATGCATTCATACTTTTCACACCTAGGTTAAGCCAAGCCAAGCACTGAGCTCCAAATATACGCCAGACACTAATCTAGTATAGAATCCTCACTCATTCGGAGAAAAGAGCATGCATTCATTAGTATCTAATTTATAATTGATGCTACTCAAGTACAATGCACCCACACACAGAGAAAGGAAATAAACCTGCACGGAGCACCCAGGATAGGCCAAATTATATGCTAGAATAATTTTACTCACACATGCTTAAGTAAGCATGCATTGAGCACCTAGTATATGCCAGACACTAATCTAATACAATCTTACCCACACATCAGAGAAAGAAATTATTTTTTTTTTGAGTGCTTGCATTGGTTAGCAACCTCTGGAGCTTCCCAGGTGAAATTTGAAACTGGTCCTATACATGGAGGTCAAGAAGAAAGCTAAGAAAGATGCAAGCCATCCCAGATAGGCAGGTGGCAGGACTAATAAGCAAACCTCTGAGGCTTGTCTTGGGTGACTGCAAAATGAATAGATCTCCACATCTATCTGTAGGAATCTGGAAAGTTTACACAGAAGTCTTAACAGAGTTCAGTCACATATCCATCCAGATTACAACACATCATTCTCTCAAGGCTCATCCTTGAAATGGCTCCAGCAAGGGAATGATGGGTAGAATGTACAATCCAAGAACAAGGGAGTGGGTGAGGAGCCTCTGATTTCCTGGGTCCAGCTTGCGGGTCAACGAGCAGTCACATTTTCTTGATGACACTCCACCCCTCATGACTGTCTCTTGTAATCTTATATGCCCGCCTGTCCCACAATGCATTGTTAGCAATCAGCAAGAGGTTTCATTAGCATGGAGGTGGCTTATTTGGAGACAGATGCCACAGCAGTAAGTTAGGAAATATAAGCAAAAACACAGATTAATAGAGTGATTTCTAAAGTAAGTAACATTTTTTAACAAGAGCTTCGTGATCTAAACCATTGATTTATTAAGTCTCCTGGACTGGGGGTTGAATCACTCAGGGCATTCCTTTTGTTATCATGGGATTTAATAAAGACATCACATTAGCAAATTCATAAGGTATGAATACACAACATCCTACTTGGATAATGGCACAGGTGCCTCCCTGGGAGGCAGTAATAATGTCCAAGGCCAGCCTGTTGTGGAGACAGTTTTTCTCACTCAAGACATTTCACTGTTCAGCCTGTGTTCAGTAAAGATAGGTTTTAGTGGCTGTCATTTAAGTCTTGTTGAGTGAATTTAGTATGGGCTTCTACGTGTGCTATAATGTTCTTATAGACTGTATAAAAGCCAAAGGAGGGAACAAAGACAGCAGCTAAACGATTGTACCAGTGGAAAACAGAATGTGCCCATCTGGTCTCAAGAGGAAGTTGGCAGCTTTAGGAACTTGACTTGGTCGTGCATACCATACATGTTGGTCAGGGGACGCGACATTGTCAGGCATGAAAAGATGGACTGGGGATGGGATATGCCAGAACAAGACCCCTTTCTTCTTTCTTCCCCTCTTCCAATGGTGCATGTTCCATTTCAGGTATAGTGTGTTTCAGTCCATCTTATAGCAGGATAGTGGGGTCCTAATGGAGATTGGAAGCAAATCCTACCTTCCTGCAATTCTAATGAACAACAGTGAAAACTGTCAACCCAGTATTTTTCACAGATAAAACACATTTTTCTCTATTTTTTTCTTATTTCATATGCTAAAACTGCTTGCACTCTTTTGTCTGCTAGCCCTTTTGAATACATCAAGTCTGTGATTTTTAAATGACTTTCGTGTTATCAACCCTGATATTCAGTTGTGATTTAACCATGTTTCTGAATTAATTTAAATCCTCAATGTTTACAATGAACTCCCTCTTTAGCTTCTTTTTTCCTCTACTTTTCCTGCTCTGATTTTTAGCTAGTCTGTTTCTCTGTTATAAATATTCTTGAAATATTTAATATTAATATAATGGTTGAGTTTTGGTTGACTTCTCCTATACCCTTCATCTCAAGTAATATTACTGATGCCTTTACCTTCCCTTATTTCCTTTTCTTGTCTCTGACACATCTTTTTCCTATGAAGCTGGCCAGCAGGCTATGCCACCTTTGTTTAGCAGAAACTAGATTCTCTCAACTATTTTCTTCTGCACTGTTCACCTTTGTTTTATTTTCTGTTAATTCGTATGACCATCTAAATCTACCTTTTCCATTTTTCCTATCTATTCTTAGAAGCCCAGTTGACTATATCCTCATTTTTTTTATTCTACCTGGGGACCTAATTGCAGCATTTATTTCAACAGATCATTAGGCTGCTTAACATAGATCAGGCAAATTCCTTTAAATGGATCTGATCCAGTTGAACAAGATAAGACCTGGTTATAACTAGTTTTACTCAGTCAGAAGCAGTGTGATCTAAATAAAAATAAATTAGAACTGATCAAAAACTTTAAGCTCATCATGAAGTTTCAAAAACATTCTGAACCAAAGAAAACTTTTTTTATATATGGCTCACTTGATTCGGGTAATTTTAATAGGTTTAACTTGGCCTGGATGAGCCCAAATTAATTGAAAAAAATGGGAACAACTTTGAGTAAATCAGAACTGTTTTAAATTAGTCAAAACCTATGTAAATATATCAAGCCACTAGTTTAAAGCTCATGGGCATTTGTAAGGTTCTCCCAGCTATGACCAACCCAAACGATTGGAACCAATTTAAACTTCTTACAAAAGCCTAACTTTACACTAGAACCATCATTAACTAAATTTATAACTTTGTTGAGTTCATTTTTTCTCTGATAAATTAACCAAAACTGATTTTAACCTGGCAGAATAGGTCACAAAGTTTTCTTTACAAAATTCTCCTAAACTTTTTGCTCCTCCATGCCTGGTATATTTCTCAAAAGCAAATCCAATTTCTGGGTTGATCTTGAGGTCCTGACCTCAGAAATCTGAATTACAGCAAAGATTTCTTGGTTTCATCCCAAATGAATACATTTGTCCTGACCTCAAAGTTGCAATCTCTAAAGTTGATCTCATTTCCTTCAAAGTGAATCTTTCTGCCCTTTAAGGGGAAGATGCTGAGGCAGGCAGCTGATGATTACTGAAGAATAGCTAGGAAGAAAGTGCCGGAATAATCACTTTACATACATTATCTCATTCCATCCCCTCAAGAGCTTTATGAAGTGTCTGCAATGCTGCCTTGGTTTCCAAGAAAAGAAACATTTCTAAAAGATATACATTGGAATTATTTTAAATTTTCTTTGGAAGCCACTTAACTCACTCAGGTGTACAACCCCAAAAGAACGTTGGTCATTCCAGCATTTTGAGAGTGCAGTTCTATAGATGCATAGCCATGGAAATCACTTTGTAATATAGAATTATTTATGTAGTACTCTGGGCAACCCTGGCTGTCCTTTGTGCCTAGCTTCATGCGGGGAAACATACCTATTCATATAGCTGTACTTACTAACCAGGATATGTTACAGAGGAAAATGCCCAATCTGAACTTTTAAAATATAGTTTGAGCTCCAAGTAATGCTGTTCTTTTTGAGGATCACTTTTATCTATGTTTCCATGCCTCTTTAGGCGTATTTTCTTCGTTTACCATTAGAAGTACTATAATGAATATTGGCCCACCCTGCGTGGTCTTCCAGTGTTGCAAAAATCCTTCTCTCTCATCAAGTTTTACTTCTTCTCTTTGTTTTCTCTCTCTCTCTCTCTCTCTCTCTGTAGGCCAAATTCCCTTGTTCTTAACCTATCCTTGTAGATTCTTTAATGAGAAAGCAATACGGTATGGTCTCATGGTTAAGAACATTTACTTTGGAGCCAAGCAGACTGGACTTATGTTCCAGTTATATTACTTAACAGCTGTGTGGCCTGGATGGCATATTTAACGTGTCCAAACTTCAGTTTATTTATCTGTAAATTAGGTTAATTACAGGACCTTCTCCTTAAGTGGCTGTGAGATGTAAATGAAGGTCTTCATGTAACTTGGTCTTGCACAAAATAAGTGCCCAGTAGGTGTTGTACTATAATGTTTACTTCTAACTATTACTGTTGTTATTATGTACAAATTCACTCCTCAAATTTTAGAAGTAACTGTTGTTTTACTCTTGTATTAATAAGGAAGCATATTCAAACAAGTCCAGTTATTTACTGAAGGTCACACAACACTGCATGATGTCACAGAGGTTAGTGCCTCCCTCGGAGTCATCTCAACTAGTGCTGTTTCCCATTTGTTCCATTGCATTTGCACCCACTGATACCCCAAGGCCCTTTCAACTCTTCTTGCTTTCTTTCTCTTCTCCTTCCCTTCTTACAGAAAACAAATGGTTATCTTGCTTTTACTTTCCCCCTCTCAGTTTGTCCTAATTCCTAATTGCCTTCCTGTGTGTCCTCCTTTTTTTTCCCCTAAGACCTCTGTCCTATCTATAACTGATGGTAAAGACTCACCCTACCCCACCTGTTAAAGAGAGAAGTTACATCCAGAGTTGGGATTCCTCAAATGACCTGTATCTCCAACTATGAAACTTTACTTTAATGATTTCTTTCCCCCTGCAGGTCTGGCATTACTCTAGGCTACACTGTATACTACACTGTTTGCATTTACTGGCTACCCAGAAACATAACTGGAAAGCCCTCTCCCTTCCCTTCATTTGAAGTGGTTAGCTTTGTATATTCAGCATCTGCTATAAACCTCTCCCCTCTTACCTCTTTCAGAGGGAGATATGTTTTTGTTTGATGAAGACAATGGAAAGAAAAATAGAGATGCTACACAGATAGAAGTAGAGTGTTCTGAAGTTCGGGACCATGAGGTTTCAGTCAACTAGGTACAACAGTCATCTCGTCACTCAGTCAGCTAACATACATTGACCACTAGCTACATGTCAGGTACACTATTGGGAATAGAAGTTTGATTATATGTCTGTGTGTGTGTGTTTCTATATCTATATCTATATCTATATCTATATCTATATCTAATCTATATCTGTGTCTATCTATATCTATATATCTATATCTCTATATCTATAGATATCTATATATATATAGATATCCATAGATAGATATAGATATTTATAATGTGTGTGTGTGTGTGTGTGTGTGTGTGTCCCAATTTACTATCCTGGAACATGAGAGCAATTTCTTCCTGGATTGTTACCATTAGAGTACTTATAAATGTCTAACATGGATGTGTAGGAATATATTCTGATGGTTCATTTTTCAATGTATTTATGTTCTTCATTCAGTTAGGGGCCACATCAAAAACACTGTGGCATGGAGCAAGATGGACTGTTGTCCAGAATCCAGGAATCTATTGTCCACCCTTCTGCTTCTCTCCTACTGTATGATCTCAGTGAGGTGTAGTCTCTGCATCTGAACCTTCTTGTCTTCCAAGTGGATAGCACATGTCACAGAGGCTCTTGTGAGGTGAGACAGAAGAAATTGCAATAAACTGGGACAATCTCCAAAGCACAGAGGAGCAAGTCAGCTATAGGTGACCTTGCTGCTCTAAAAGATCACTTGCTGGGAAGGGCCTATAACAAAACCTTTAAAACCAATAGTTCAGCAAGATATGTGTCTACAACAAGAATGGGGTAATGTCAGTTCGAGGTGCCAGGATGAAAGTTGTGGTTGAAGTACAAATGAGCATCTGTGATAGATTTACTCAGAGTTGTTAGATAATAAAATGTCATTATTGGGAGTACATGACTGACAAGTTGCCTTGCTGATATGTCATATTACAGAACTGTAGCTCAAGGACCTGCCTTGTATTGTGATCTGACATGAAGAGATGATAGTTAAGCTCTAATTTGCAGGGTGTGATTTTGGTTGCCATGTTGAAAATATTTCTAAAGTTAGAAGATGAACAAGTGTCTTATAGCAAATATAAAGTGCCCCTAGAAAGCTGAATAGCTGAAACAATACTGTGAAGGGAAAAAATTGCCCTCTTACTCAAAAAAAGTAAAAAAATAAAAAATAGAAACCTCCCAGGGAGAGGAGCAGTTGGAGCTAGGAAATATGAAGTCCTAATATGCCAAAACCATTGGATTATGACCCATGTGTATATAGCAGGTGCTGGCGAGAATTTCAGAAACATGGTCATGGGAAATAGTTGAGAGGAAAGGAACCCATGGATGGTGAACCTGAGTATCCAAGGGTCATCCCTTAGAGATAGCTGAATTTCTAATGACCTAGACCAGCATTTTGCAAACTGGTGTTCAATAGAACACTATTTCATAGAACTTAATGTAAGATTTGCAATTTTACAAATGTTCCAGATTCAAATAAATCTAAGAATTGTAAGTTAAACAAAATTAAACATGTACATTTTTTCTCTAAGGAAGGCAATGCAGAGTCTTTAATGTACTACCACACAATATGTTTCTTCAAGAGAGAGAAAAATTATTTTTCAAGGGCATATATTAGCATCTCCAAGAACTTGCATTTTATAGACTAATGTTTGGGAGATGCTGATTTAGGTGGTTGTTGATGCTTGGACTGTGAAACTGGCAAGCAGATAAAGGCAAAGGAAAGCAAGAAGGCTTGGCCCCTGAGGATCTGTACGGATAAGTGGAGACCAGCAGTGTAACTTCATAGAGTGGTCTCCTCATACCAGGCCTCCAAGAGTAGAAAGAACGGGTTAGAGAGAGACTGAGACTCTGGGGGAAGTTCTCGGGCTCTAGCCAGGGCTATAGTCAAATGGGATTTAGGGTGGAATTCCCAGTCCCTGGAGGAGACCATGAACTAGATGAAGAAATGGGACAAGAAGTATGCAATGAGCCACAATGTCTGAGATAAGTTACACAACTCCCAATCTGTAGTGTCCTACCCAGCTTGCATCTCTGGCTTACCAAATAGCAGATCTGTCAGTAGAGAATTAAGTACATCTTCTCTACTAAATTGTAGAATGCAAGTAATTGGCATGTATCCTGCCCTGTTTTTAGTTCAGAAAATGGGGCTAATGTTTCTGCGCATATGTGCATTCATAGAGAAAGCTACAAAAAGCTGGATAAGACCACCTAAGAAAAAATTAGGAAAGGGCTGACAAGACAAGTTCTTGGTGTGGCCTGGGTTGATAAGGTCCCATGATTTTTAAATGCCCACATTATGAATTAAAAAATACATGCAGACCTCTTTGTTTGATCATGTATTTATCCAAAAGCCATTTGGAGCCATGATGATACTCACTATGCTGAGGATCCATCACTTAAAAATTTAAAAAGAATAATTAATGTTCTTCTAATTCCAAGCTATAGACCTATCATCTGGAAATAATAAACTATAAAGTAAAGACTAGTAAGAGGCCAAAAAGGAGAAATGTGTAGGATCCTGATGGTAAAGAGACTGATAATTGCTGCAATTTCAGAACCTAGTGTTAGTGCCAACTCTCTCAAAATAACAAATTTGTGAGAGTGTCTTCTCAAAGCAAAGATTTTCACTTTTATAGCCATCTGAAAAGAATAAACCCTGCTGCTCTAAAACATCATTCATGTGATTTTTGACTAGATATAATGACCAAAGTCCCTAGTGTAAAACTATGGCAACTCATAGTCAGTGCTTTGGAAACATTTTTTTTTAATTTTTTAAACGTTTATTCTTTTTTTTTTTTTTTGAAAGAGACAGAGCATGAGTCGGGGAGGGGCAGAGAGAGAGGGAGACACAGAATCTGAAGCAGGCTTCAGGCTCTGAGCTGTCAGCACAAAGCCTGACTTGGGGCTCCGAAACTCATGAACGATGAGATCATGACTGGCATAAGTTGGATGCTTAACTGACTGAGCCACCCGGCGCTCCTGGAAACATTTTTTAATGACACGCTGAGTTCTGAGCACTGGGGATGTCAGATGTTGTCCTTGACTTCAAGAAAGTTAGCGTTCAAGAAATTAAAAAGAGCACTATTTTGAGATACATGAAAAGATGCTCAACATCACTCATCATCAGGGAAATACAAATCAAAACTACATTGAGATCACCTCCCACCTGTCAGAATGGCTAAAATTAACAACACAAGACAGAATAGGTGTTGGTGAGGTTGCAGAGAATGGGGAACCCTCTCACACTGTTGGTGGGAATGCAAACTAGTGCAGCCACTCTGGAGAACAGTATGGAAGTTCCTCAAAAAGTTAAAAATAGAACTACCCTACAATCCAGCAATTGCACTACTAGGTATTTACCCAAAGTATACATAAATACAGCTTCAAAGGGGTACATCCACCCCAATGTTTATAGCAGCACTATCAACAATTGCCAAATTATCAGGAGAGCCCAAATGTCCATTGACTGATGAATGGGTAAAGAAGATGTGGTATATATATACAATGGAATATTACTCAGCCCATCAAAAAGAATGAAATCTTGCCATTTGCAACAACGTGGATGGAACTAGAGTGTATTATGCTAAGTGCAATAAGTCAGTCAAAGAAAGACAATACCATATGATTTCACTCATATGTAGAACTTAAGAAACAAAACAGATGTACCTTGGAGCAAGGGGAAAGAGAGGCAAACCAGGAAACAGACTCTAACTATAGAGAACAAACTGAGGGTTACTGGAGGGGAGGCGGGCGGGGGAATGGGTTAAATGGGTGATGAGTATTAAGGAGGGCACTTGTGATGAGTACTGGGTGCTTTATGTAAGTGATGCATCACTAAATTCTACACTTGAAACTAATATTACACTGTATGTTAACCAACTGGAATTTAAATAAAAACTTGAAAAAATGCACTGTTTTAGGAAATAAGAACAACAACAGAGCTAGGTACATGAGACAGAATCAAGTGTTGTTGCTTATGAGATTTACATGGTTCTGTGGTTGATTAACAGCTGCCTCATAGACAGTGCCTTAACAGACAAATAGCTTCGGCAGTTGCCTGCTTTAGTATGTGTAATTAGGATGCTTTCTAGAATTCACTATCAAATCAATTGACTTATAAACTAATAATGATTGGGACACCTGGGTGGCTCAGTCGGTTAAGCATTCAACTTTGGCTCAGGTCATGATCTCATGGTTCACAAGTTCGAGCCCTGTGTTGGGCTCTGTGCTGATAGAGCCTGGAGCCTGCTTCAGATTCTGTGACTCCTTCTCTCTCTGCCCCTCCCCTGCTCATACTCTGTCTCTCTCTCTCTCTCAAAAATAAATAAACATTAAAAAAATAAAACATAAGTAAATAAAGAATTAATAAATTAAAAAATAAACTAATAATGTTTACCTTATATTATTTAAGTGTTAATAACTATAATAACATTTACAAATCATTTACTGTCAGATATTGTGCTAAGTGCTTTATCTGCCTTATTTAATTATAAAAAAGCAAAAAACAATATAACTCAAGTATTATTGTTTTTTTCAGTTTATACATAGAGAACAAAATAGAAAGGTTAAGTAACTTACCCATAGTCACCCAGCAGGGAGGTAGAAAAGCCAGGATTCGAATCGAGTGTTTATGAATCTCAATTCCAAGCTCTGAACCACTAAAGATACTCATCCAGTGCAACCACTAAAGATACTCATCCAGTGCAACAGTGAGCCTCTGTCATCTAACTGCTAATTTTGTAACAATTTGATTTGGGCTGATAGCATTGCTACTAGACAGAATCAAACAAAAACGTTTTTCTACCAAAACCTCCAAATATTCTAATGTTTGTTTTAAATGCCAGACTTCATTTCCAGGTAGGCATAGACTGTATTAATCACATTTATCAGTACCCTAAAGATGACACTAATTATCAAATGTAATAATAACCACAACAGATGCAGCCTTGCTCAGCCAAAATTCCCTAAAATACCCAACTAAACAAGTTTGTCTCATTTGCCCAAAACTTTAGTTTTTATTCTGTTCTCTGCCTCTGGTCTTAGGCCTCTTGATCCTGTGGGTCAGTCTGAGGCTTGAACAAGTCCAGCCCTCTCAACACTCCTTGCCCTCATTTCCACTCTGTCTTCTGGCAGGGCTTTCATTCACAGCCTCGGAGAGTCTTAGCTGTTCCCTAGCAAAGCCCCTGGCAGAGGAAAAGCTTTCCAACCAAACACACTTAAAAATGAAGACAGTGCCCTTTGGCGTGCCTCTGCTGCTTCTCCTGTAGCGCTGTAAACAACAGAAAGCTTCACATCTTAGAACTTTAGACATGACAGAATCTGCAACAGGAGCCGAACGTACCAGTGATATATTTCCTGTGCTGTTTCAAAAACACAATTCGGTTCTAAGTCTCACCCTTCAGTGGATGCTGCTTCCTGGTAGATGGGGGCGGTGGCATTTACTGCTTCATAAAATCATAATGAGGATACATATCACACCTGATTGTCTCAAAGCAAGGAATTATCAGGAAAATAAAACAGTCTCAGTTGAAATATTGGGGGAGTGAAGGGTGCTTGCTTAGATCGTCCATGAACAGAGGCATCGCACAACTCCCACAGAATCATAAAAATATGCCCTGGCTCTGCTTGATTTGGTGGACTCATGGAGTTTCCAGATTCTACTGTTCAGAAAAATGTTCACTATTAACATCCCAGCTTCTCTCATAGTGACAACACACATGTGCACTGAGCGTCAGAGTAAATAGAGGATTCCCTTTAGCAAAACACCAGCACAGATTTTTCATAGTGCATTTTTGGCATTTCATGTGAAATCAGTGATTACATCTGAATATAGACTTGAGATAAGAGAAATGAACAAGATGAAACCCATAGGAACCTTGTGACAGTGTCATTAATTTGTGCCTTTGAAAGAAGGTAAACATAACTGGTTGAGAACTGTCTGGATTACATCAGAAGATTGAGTAACAATTTCTAAGGAGAACTGTTTTGCCATTTTAAGAAAATCACATATTTTAAAACTTCTACCAGGTTGATATTTCATTTAGTCACTAGCAGAATCCATCTCTGGCCCCCGACCTTCTACATCTCAAGCTCCAATCGTGTCATTCCTTTTGAGTGCCTATTATGTTCTTGATCTTCTACTTCTTAGGCTTTGAGACTATATCAGGATCTACAAGCTATTTCTTTTTTTTTTTTTAATGTTTATTTTTGAGACAGAGAGAGCATGATTGGGGGCGGGGCAGAGAGATAGAGAGACACAGAATCTGAAGCAGTCTCCAGGCTCCAAGCTGTCAGTGCAGAGCCCGACACAGGCTCGAATCCATGAACCTCGAAATCATTGACCTGAGCTGAAGTCGGACGCTTAATCGACTGAGCCACCCAGGTGCTCTACGACCTATTTTTTAACAGCAGTAGATATTTTATAATTATCTGTTTCAAAGTTGTTGAATGTTTACCACTGTCCTCAGACAACTTACCTCTTCACAGCTACTTGCCCACTGGGGGCTTCCAAGCTGGTTACTGTAACTCTACCCTTCCTGGGATTTGCTCCATGTCTCCCAAATTCCAACTTCCTTTTCTCTACTTCTCCACTTCTTGTATCTTTAGACATGCTAAGCCATTAAATGAGGCTATTAAACATTTTTCATCACAACAAAACAGCAGCAGCCTGGTGGACCACAAGCTTCACCTTAGCAGCCTCAACATGGCCCAGCACAAGGCCCCGGGTGTAACTCACAACAGCACTGCGTGTGCCCCACCAGGCATGGACTTGGTCCTTGAACCTTGCGTCCACTGCCCCTGCCTAGATTTTACACTGTATCCCTCAGGAAGCATATGACTTTTTCTTGTGTTCACCTCATAGCTATAACTATGCATTTGGCATTTTGTGAAAACAAAATGTTTTCCTTTTTTTTAATGTTTATTTAATTATTTTTGAGATAGAACACAAGCAGGGGAAGGGCAGAGAGGGAGGGAAACACAGAATCTGAAGCAGGCTCCAGGCTCTGAGCTGTCAGCACAGAGCCCGACGCAGGGCTCAAACCCAAGAACCCTGAGATCATGACCTGAGTGAAAGGTGGACGCTTAACCAAATGAACCACCCAGGCACCCCTCCCCAGTATGTTTTCTAAACAGGTTGAGAGACCCATGCTTGCCTAGCAAATTTCCAGTGAGAAAAGAATGTGAACTGGAGAGAATGTTCTTTATTTGGAGTATACAATGATGTTCCTGAGTTTTCTTAAACCACCACCAACAATACTTGTTTTCCCCAGACAGAGACTGTAAAAATTAAGTACACAGAAGAGAAGAACTGGAAGAACACATTATAATCATCAAGGTGAATTAGGTCAGGAAACCTTACTTTGAAGAAGCAAAGCTAAATGAAACAACAAAATAAGCTATGATCATTCTAATGAGACTCTGGTATTACCCATTTTCTCAAAGGCTGATAGAGTAAAAACTTTCTTCAAAAAAAAAAAAGAGCCACTTTTTAAAAATTCTGTTGGAGGGGCGCCTGGGTGGCTTGGTGGGTTAAGCTTCCGACTTCAGCTCAGGTCATGATCTCCCAGTTCATGGGTTCAAGCCCTGCGTCAGGCTCTATGCTGACAGCTTGGAGCCTGGAGGCTGCTTCGGATTCTGTGTCTTCCTCTCTCTCTTCTCCTCCCCCTCTCATGCTCTGTCTCTGTCTCTCAAAAATAAACAAAAACATTAAAAATATATATTTTTAATTCTGTTGGAGCCAAACTGTCTTAAGTTGACAAATCTATCAATGATAATTTGATTTATTTTATTTCTTCTCATTATGGCCTAGATACATGGTACAAATTATGAGTGTGAAGAATAATAGATGTGGTGACGTTTTCCTCCTGTGGAATAAGTGAACCAATGCCTTGTCTAACTTTTGTGAAAATGTCCTTAAATGTAGTGCAAGCAGATCTTCCTTCTCCACATAGTTTCTTACCATTCCTCATTTTGTCATGGGTTATTTCAATCCTGTTATCCAATATCAGCATGTCATAGTAGTTATATTCATGAATAATATACATCACAAACGGGGAAGTGATTTTGCTGTGACGGATGACAAGCCTGAGGAGAGAAAAAACAGTAAGTCTGGTTTACCTTAAAGGCTATGTTAGAGAATTCTTGAAAATAATATCTCAGGAAGAAGGGGTATCACATCAGAAGACTGACAAAAATACTAGAGATGAAAGTAAGAATGTATTCAAAACATCACAAGGTTTCCCCAAAGATTCCCCAGCTCTTTCCTAACCATTGAAAACTAATAATAAAAGTACAGCTGTTTAATCAGTTTAAATTGTTCAATTGTTTAATTGTGAGAGCTGGGGAAGTGGGGAAGTGAGGGCACTTGCTGTCACAGACGAGTGGCCCAGGTGAACCAGACCTGCAAGCTAGCCTCCGGGGGTCCCTCACTGCTTCCCGTATCACTCAGTTCCTGCTGTAGTTACCAATCTGAAGTGCACTGGTTGTGCTGGATGTGCTCTCTATTTCACAGGCTGTGTGTGTGTGTGTGTGTGTGTGTGTGTGTTGTCAATGTCCCCAAAATATTTTTAATTACTTTGAGAGAAGGAATCAATATTTTATACTACACACACACACACAAAACATGTTTTGTCGATAAGGTGCTAAAACTTATATTCTAACCAGTTTTTAAATTCTGTTCCCACTCATCCATTTCCATTCTTCAAACTGCCCCCCACCCTGTTTGTATGTAAATGGGGAAGGAGGAAGCATGCAGCCTGATGAACTGGTTCCAGTGGTAGCATTCATCTTTTATTGGTATTCTCTTAGGATAAAGTTGCTCTAAGATAAAATGTTGATAGTCTACATGGATTCTATAGTCACAAAACTATCTGCTTTTACATTTTTTTCTGATCTCTTTTTGAAGACTGCTCTGAGCACAGTATAGTTACTCAATAAATACCTGTTAAAAGTAAGCCTTCACTGGGTTGATTGATCAGCATTTAAAAGGACATACAGCCCTTACTATCCATGAAGTAGAAATTTTTCACCCTTTTTTGAGATTCCGAATTATGCTAGGGGACATAGATTTTTCAGGGCTCAACTATTGCTTTGAACACTTGTGCCTTGAAGACATAGACTTAAGGAGACTTGCTCTTGTCTTCCCCTCACCCCCACCTCCCACTTAACCCACATGTGATTTGAAACAAAATATTGTGTAGACTTTCAGACAGCCGAGCAGTGCCAGCATGCTCACCTTCTTGCTTTCTAAGCACCTGTTCCTGACAGGGAGGTGTTTGTAAAAGCAGTTTGCCCTGGCCCTGCCTCGCTAGGCAGTGAGATACAGCACCATCCCCTGTGGTGCAGTAAAGAAGCAGAAGAGAAGATGCCCTGGAAGGTGGTCCCTCGCTTGGGTCTCTCAATGGCCAATCTGACTGATACCTTGATAGAATAGAAGAAATGAAAGGACTAGAAATTGAGACAAGAATTCTTGTTTTCAGTTTTTAATGTATTGTTCTATGTGATCTTAGCAATTCGTTTCACTCCTATAGGCATCAGTTTTTCTTATTTGTTACAAAGGAATAATAATGCATGTTTTACCTGCCATTGATATTACATTAAAAGATATATTTTAGGGGTGCCTGGGTGGCTTAGTCGGTTGAGCGGCCGACTTCGGCTCCGGTCATGATCTCACAGCTTGTGGGTTCGAGCACCGCATCAGGCTTTGTGCTGACAGCTAGCTCCGAGCCTGGAGCCTGTCTTCGGATTCTGTGCCTCCCTCTCTCACCGACCCTCCCCTGCTCACGCTGTCTCTCTCTCTCTCTCTCTCTCTCTCTCTCAAAAAATAAATAAAACATTAAAAGAAATTTTTAAAAAAGATATATTTTAAAGTGCTTTAAAAACTGAGTGTGCCAAGCAGCAGACGAGTATTACTCCACTGAGGTAGAGGGAGGGAAAGGGAGAATATTGGAAGAACAGACATCTTTTAGGTTAACCTGATAGAGTGATTGTGGGTTAAATATTTCCATACAAATCAAAATGACATTACATAGGATTATCTTTCAATTAATTATGGAGCAGAGATTTAATCATGTTTTTAATTCACATAATATTTAGATTTTATGCTTTTTCTATGGAGGAATGTTTGGACAAGTGTGACAATGTTGTAAATGAGGAAACCATGTGGACTTAAAGTACGTGGGATATAATTCAAAATTATGCAAGCAATAAAATGTCCACCTAATAGGCCATTAAGCTACCAGTAAATGTCATACCATTTTCATTGGACTTAATACCACAAATTAAAAGCAAAAAGTATTTTTAATATTTTGCCTTGTGAGGTCTTAAGGTAGAAAGCCTAGTACATTCAGTCCTGCCAGTATTACTTACATAAGCAATAGGTATGAAAGGAAGAAGATCGACAGGACTTTGCACTCCAGCTGTTAATACCATACCCAGAATAGTCATTTTCCAGTCGTGATCCATGGGAGCCACAGGACTGCTGCTGGAGGCAGAGAGAGAAAATGATGGGGATAAAGTAGGTAGTATCAAAAGCCACCTACCCAACTCAGCTTCATCTAAAGCATTTCCACCATTTCATCTTTTGTGTACAGAGCCTCCGTGTAAAAGTATATTAGAAGTAAGACCTCATTAGCCTCTGAAGTTGCTTTTAATCAATATTCTATAGGAAAGAGCCCTGGATAAGGAATTAGGAAATCTTCATCTCATCTCTAAATTTGTGACCCTGGGCAAGTCATTTATCCTCCTTGGGGCATGGGTCTCTGTATTTATAAAAACATGGAGATGGTGTTAAATGTGGCTAATTGTAAATTAATTAAAATGTTTTTGACATATGGATTCTTGTGGCCAATATTAGGATAAAGTATCAGAAAACTAAACCCGACTTACTTGGCTCATTTTTTTTTTAGCTGGCTGAGACTTCTCTTCCTCCCTCACTGTATCGCATTTATCACTTTCGGAGATAACATCTCAGTCATGACAGACCTACTTTTTTTTATTTAAAAATTTTTAATGTTTATTTAATTTTGAGAGAGAGTGACAGAGCAGGAGTGGGGGAGGAGCAGAGAGAGAGAGAGAGACACAGAATCGGAAGCAGGTTCCAGGCTCTGCGCCATCAGCACAGAGCCTGACGTGGGGCTCGAACCCACGAACCGTGAGATCATGACCTGAGCCAAAGCCGGCCGCTCAACTGACTGAGCCACCCAGGCGCCCCAGGCCAGACCTACCTTAACCAGTTTACTAGCCATGAAGAAATGCCAGTCCTACTGCTCAGGGATATGCCTAATGCAGAACCTTTTGTAGAAATGGCCACCAATAATCTAATCTTAAATAAATTTATCAATCTGCATCATAAAGTCATTTAAAGTATGTAAGTCTGTTTAAGTTATCCCACGTATGAAGACAAAGAAAGTAGAGTGGCTCTGGTGGTGTGGTGGGGGCACGAAGCAATAGAATGCTACCCCTGACTTCTATCACATCTCTCCACCCAGCGGCACCTCTTGTAACAGCAGGGCTCTGCGGAACCCTGTTTAAAAACCACTGCATAAACAAACCCCTTTAACTTATTACCACGTGTTGTAATTATTATTTTACTTTTTCATAATGTCTGCCTAATTTTACTTCAATAACCATGGAATTCAAAATTGGTCCTTTGGGAAAACACTTGTCAAAATCTTCACTTTAAATTAAAGTAGGACCTGAAGTCCCTTTATATTTGTTAAGAACATGATCTAAGAATGTTTGCTTTGTGCCTTCTTCTCTATTTGTCCTTGTTCTGTGGGAAGCAGAGACTAGAACTAAGTTGACTTTTGCTCTCCTACTTTCAAGTAGGAAAATCATCCTGCCTTCAAGATTTATGACTAATGAGCACAACTACCTTCACTTGGATGCAAGGTGGGGGTGGGGAACAACTGCTTTTAGAACATGAGAAAAATTCTCATTAATATGTTTATTATTTGACTCCTTACCACTCTCCTGCTGCAAGAAGTTCAAAAAGCCCATACAGCTTTAGCAAGAAATACAGTTGAATTAGATGCACAAAAAACAAGCTTTCTCACATTAACCATCAGAAACATAGATTTTTCAGAGTGGTGCCAGGAGTAGGGGAGAAGGGAGTGGACAGCCAAATTGCAGAAGAACCTGCCCAGAAAACCTGAGGAGTCTGGTGAGGTCATTAATGGGCAGATGGAGGTGTAATGGGATTAATCCCCAAGAAGTGAGAGGGGGAAGAAGTTGTGGAGAATTACAAGAACTCCCAATTCCAGGAAGCCAAAAACGGCATACGAGACCTGAATTATCTGGAGGTCCATCCTGAGACCTGGTGTGAGTGGGGCTGGGAAAGAATTTTGAATGTGATATTAACTGGTTTTATGTTTTAGACAGGCTTTCCTCACATTGCTTAAGAGACGGTAGCACACGAAAACAGACAGGGTAGGTTACTTTTAAAGAGACTAATTAAAGTGCTACAATTATGGGTGAGGAGAGTGCCTTTTATCATTCTCACTGGAGTAATGTCTTATGTCCAAAAAGATACGGGGTAAGTTCTGGGAGTAGGCACCACCAACACAGTCCCATCTGATCACAGCCACCCACTAATAGGTCCATCAGGGCCAGACACAGTTCCAAACCACCATCTTTCTCTGTCTTCACCCAGTAGCCCTAGTCTCCTTAAAGCTCAAAGCTCTTCTCTGATCTCAAAACCCCAGTGGCATGGTCAGGTGACATTACCTAGTCCTAGTCTCAGGCTGCTCTGTATTCATTCCAGTACTATACTGCCTCCTTAGTCCTCCTCACCCAAAGTGATGGTTTCCATGGCTGTATGATTGAGGAACACTCAGTATACTTATCTCTGATCAACCAGTCCAAGTAATGCTAGAATAGAGAGGAGCAAGGCATTTCCAGAAATCTTTTAGAAAAATGAAAGACATAATTTTTCTATTTGAGGACAATGGGCCCAATCACTAAACAGTCAAGGTTATTATTTAGAGTCAAGTCCCTCTACATCTTTTAACAGAGATCAGGAGAAAGAATGTAGAAAACCAAGACTATCTAACTGTCAAAGTCTAAGGATGCCTTAAAAAAGATATTTATTGTTTTTTAAAATGTCCTAAATGATCGTGCCTTTATCTGATCTCTTAAAAATCTATTTCTGCCTTTAGCCTCAGATTGCCATGAATTTTCCAAGTTTCCTACCTGAACACTGCAAAGTCCCTTATAACCCCCAATGCCTGTGGGTCTTTTATATCATTAATCCAAGGTAGATAGGACCAAATATATGCCACCCCCAGACCTAGTGAGTCAGAAACTCTGAAAGTGGACCCAGGTACTGTATTTTAACCAGTTCTCAAGTGGTTGAGAATCACTTCTCTTTAATAATAAAAACCAATAAAAATAAAGCTTTTGATATTCAGACCTGGAAAGAAAAAGGAAAGAAAGAAAAAAGGAAGAAAGACAAGGATGGGAAGATGGGTAAGCAAGTAGGGGCAGGTGGCAGGTTTTTTGTTTTTGTTTTTGTGGTCTTATACTGAATGGTTTTAATCCTTATAATATAACCTGTGGTATAGGTGATGTTCTTCTTTAAAGGAGAATGCTGAGGGCAAAGGGAAAGTTGTCCATAACTAAATCAGGGCAACAGAATTTGCACCTGTATCTATGTCTCCAAGCTGGAACATACGCTTCGCCAGACTAGGACATTGACCAGCTATAGACTCTAGAATGGCAACTCTCGGGATCTGTTTTATTCTTGTCTTTATAAAAAAGTAAAATGGAGATTCATCTAGAGGACGTTAATATATGAATAATAGTTTCTATTAGTGTTGACTGTGCACCAAGCACAATTCTAAGAACTTTTCATTTGTTAATTTATTTGTCTCTTACTACAGTGCTATGCCATGGGTGCACTTATCACTTTCCACACATACGGAAATTCAGAGTTTAAGTCAAGTGGCCAAGGTCACAGCCCCTAGACAGAGGCACCTAGGTTGAAGCCAGTCTAACCCCAGAGTCACACACTAAACCCTTACAGCCAGTGGTTCTTGCCTGGGGCAATTGTGTGTTCCAGGCAATGCTTGGGGGTGTCTGGAGACATTTTTGGTTGCCACAAGTGAGGGAAGAGTGCTAAAGGCAAGTAGTAGATAGAGGACAGGGATGCCGCTATACATCCTACAAAGTTTAAGACAGTCTCCCAAAGCAAAGAATTATCCAAAGTGTCAGTAGAAACACTTTGTTGAGAAACTGCCCTTCCCTGCTTCATCTCTCTCAAGCTCAGGAGAGGTCCCAAGGAGACACAATTGAATAAGCAAGATAACTATTTAAACTCTTGCATTTTTCTCTTGAGTATCGTTGACACACAATGTTATATTAGTTTCCGGGGTACAACATAGTCATTCAACTTCCCTATACATTGTACTGTGCTCACCACAAGTGTAGCTATCATCTGTCACCATACAACATTATTACAGTATCTTTCCCTATGCTGTGCCTTTTCTTACCATGACTTACTCATTCCCTAACTGGAAGCTTGTATCTCCCATTCCCCTCACCCATTTTAACCACCCTTCCACCAACCCCTTCCCTCTGGCAACCACCAACTTATTCTCTGTGTTTATAGGTCTGATTCTGCTTTTTGTTATTTGCTTATTCATATGGGTTCTTTTAGATTCTACATATGAGTGAAATCATATGGTATTTGTCTTCCTCAGTCTGACTTATTTCACTTAGCATAATACCCTCTTGGTCCATCCATGTTGTCACAAATGACACAATCTGACCCTTTTTATATCTGTGTAATTCCTCTGTGTGTGTATGTGTGTATATCACATCTTTCTTATCCATTCATCCATCGAGGGACACTTAAGTTGCTTCCATATTTTGACTATTGTAAATAGTGCTGCAATAATCATAAAGATGCATATATCTTTTTGAATTAGTACTTTCATTTTCTTTGGGTAAATAGCCAATAGTGGAATTATTGGAACATACAATATTTCTATTTTTAATTTTTTGAGGAACCTCTATATTGTTTTCCAAAGTGGCTGCACCAATTTATATTCCCACCAAGAGGGCATGAGGGTTCCTTTTTTTCCACATCCTCACCAACACTTGTTATTCCTTGTCTTTTTTATTTTAGCCATTCTGACAGGTATAAAGTGATATCTCATTGTGGTTTTGATTTGTGTCTCCCTGATTAGTGATGTGCATCTTTTCCTGAGGCAAGGGAAATAAAAGCAAAAATAAACTATTGGGACCACATCGAAATAAAAGGCTTTCACACAGTTAAGGAAACCAACAACAAAACAATAAAGCAACCTACTGAATGGGAGAGGACATTTACAAATGATGTGTTTGAAAAGGGGTTAATATCCAAATTATATAAAGAACTTATGCAACTCAACACCAAAAAAAAAAAAAAAAAGATCTGATTTTAAAAATGGGTAGAGGATTTGAATAGGCATTTTCCAAAGAAGGTATGTTTCTCTTTTTAATTGGGGGTTTCCAAAATTTCCTGATGAAAAGAATGACTTGTGACCACAGCACAAGAGGTCTAGAGTCTCTCTGGAACTGAACCCATCAGTCTCATGAGTCACTCAGGTCTGGAATCAGCAAACAGCTTTATATGGAGAGTAAACACTGCATCTAGAAGTTTTGTTAATGAGTCTGGAGTTCAGTAAGCAGAGAATACCAAATATTACAGCAATCCTGAGTAATTAAGCATGTGGGCTAACATACTGTATCAGAATTTTTATCTGACCTTATCATTGTAAATAAGGAAACTAAATTAACCTCTAAACTTCTGCTCCTGAGTGTAATAGGAAGGCTTAGTTGAGTTAATTAAAATACTATCAGACTCTGGTGCTACAAAATTCCACTTACAGGTCTGGGTCCATGAAGGGAGAATTTTCTTAGGGCGTAATGAAAGAAAGGAGGTCTCTGTGTGAGAGATTAGCTGGTACTTGATAAATTTGATCAATAGAGATGGCTACTCCAGATAACTAAGGAGCAAGTCCTTCTGAGTATCTGAGTAAGAACTAGGAGAGACACTACAGTTGGGCTGGGATGATCTTTGGACATACATGCAGTCTCATTGGAGCTAAACAGGCAGTGTCCCCTTCATTCACCTCTTTTAAGGTATAAGTCATTATTCAGAAATGACCATCAACAGGGAATTATATGCCTCCTAATTATCTAGGGTTCAGACCAACTACTTCCTTTGGTACTCCTCCTCTCTCTGTCTCTGTCCCCTTCACTGTCTCTCATCTCTCACTGCTGGACTGTCCCAGCACATTAGCTGTGCACATGTCATTTCCATCTCATGCTTTAGTTATTGATCCCTATATCTTGTCCCCTACAGAACCAGAGAATATGAATAGGGTCTTGCAATATCTTTGCATCTTTGACTCTACTATCCAAAAGGAGTTTATTAAATGTTGGCTAAATGGAAGCACACACAAAAAATAGATGAAAATTTCTCTTATTTCCATATCTCCTCCTTTCTCCTTTATAGCCACTTCCCTCTCCCTTAGCAGGTCACTCTTTTAAAAAAGGGAAAGAAGAGCACAGTATCTATGTGTTTTATGTATTGACAACCTATATTATATTACATTTGGAAACAGGAGTCCACTGTCAAAAGAAAAGAAAGCTTACAAAATTATTTAATTTAACTTTCTTAGTTACAAGTAAAGAAACTGAAGTCCAGGGAGAAAATAACTCCCCATAGTCACAAGGCAAAAAAAAAAAAAAAGAAAAGAAAGAAAAGGCTGAACCATGACTAATACTCCTTGACCATTCTCCATTCACCTGTGGACCAGTCTTTAATTCTCTGGGAGCTATTGTTGTGGTGGGGAAGGAGGGGGCATTAGAAAGGCAGTAGCTGACAGCACTCTTCCCTTGGAATGCTGACTTATTATGTGAGCCAAGGGAAGATCCCAAGACGATCAGACCAGCATTACACTTCACTAGACTGTGTGCTCTTCTGCGCTGTCACCAATGCCCATTGCTCTCGGTTAACACCTGTGCATCTATGAGTTCCTATTACAAAAGAAATGCACACACCAGGATAGGAAATGCATGAAGCTGCTTATTAGCATGGGTGACCAAACAGAATGCCACAGACTGGGTGGCTTAAACAACAGGGATTTACTTTTCACCGTTCAGGAGTCTAAAAGTCTGAGATCAGGGCCCTAGTGTGGTCTGGTTCTGGTGAGAGCTCTCTTCCAGGCTTGCAGATGGCTGCCTTCTCACTTTGTCCCCACATGGGAGGGAGAGAGAGAGTGTGTGTGTGTGTGTGTGTGTGTGTGTGTTTGAAAGCTCTGTGACTCTTCTTATAAGGGCACTCATCTCATCATGAGTACCCTACTCTTATGACCTCAACTAAACCTAATTATCTCCCCAAGCCCCTATCTCCAAATACCGTCACTTCAGGGATTAGGGTTTCAATATAGGAATTTGGGGGCACAGCCATAACAGCCACTATCAATCATTTGTCCAGCCCTTCACTCATGAGAAGTGCAGAGCTGAACAAGGACTCATCCTCCACCCCAAGAAATAGAGCACAAAGTCCAGTGTGTTGGAGCGGGAGAGAGAGAGCATAAGGGTCCTGGATGTTGAGGAGAAGTAAAGGAAAGGGAGGTGCCTAAAGTGGGTTCAGTATCACATCACCATTTGGCAGAAGCCTGTCTTCTTGAAGAGACTCTTGTAGCTTTAGTGATCAAAACTCCAGATTCAAACATAAAGCCCTTGGTTTTGAGTTCCATCTCTGTTTTATTCCTAGCTTTGTGATCATCAGCAAAACATTTTTCTGAGTCACTGTGTATGTTTATCTGAAAATAAAGGGCATAATCCTGCCCCATCTATCTTACAGGATAGTTACAAGAAGGAGGCAGCATATTATATGTGCAAGTGCTTAATAAACTGTAAGGGACTTTAAAATCCCTTAAATGATCTTCATCGAATTTAGCAGAGGAAGAAGTAATGTACTTAGCATCTTTTGTGACGAGAGCACTGGTTTTAAGCTTAGTGCCCAACTTCTTGAAGAGTCAGTGCCTGAGGAAAGTGCTAATGGGCACAGCTGTTCTCCTGTTCTTTGTCATTTACACTTAAATGCACAGCAAGAGCAGAAATTCCTTTACAACTAACCTAAGCAAATCAAGAAAACAGCCAATACTGCATTGCAGACTGTGGCTCCATTTCCCCCGCATAAAAAGAACATCAAGCCTGCTGCAGGAATTTCAGGGACATTTAATGCTTCATTTGAGATTTGGGCTTTGTTCCTCGTGTGTGTGTGTGTGTGTGTGTGTGTGTGTGTGTGCGTGCGCACGCGTCTATTTCATTCTTTTGATTTTAAGTGGAATAAGCTATGTGCTGCTGATATTTGTGATGTGACAAAATAATGATTCACTGCACAGAACTGGGGTGTCTGGCAGCAATTTGCAGGGAAAATAAATATAGGAGCAATCACAAGTATTATCATCCTAGCCCAGCATGATGTGGTATAAAACAAATAATTTCACTTCAGGGAGGAAGTGTCCCTCTAGAGTGGGGAGAAGTGGAATCTTTGCAACTTTTCAGATAGGAACTTTGTAGATGGGCTTCCAAAGTTCAGGTGCCCTGCTTTCAGAGAACCTCTGACCTCTCCAACTTTCAAAGGGCAGAAAATCTAATGGAACAAGACTGTGCTTTTTTCCCCCCTTTTCACTCTTTGAAACCTAAGAGAGTAGTTCTCATAGCTAGATAATTTTAAATGCCTCTCTTGGTGCCCCTTCCTGATTACAGAACTACTTTTCTGTGTTTTGATTTTGCAAACTGAGTAGCTGAATTCAGACTATTAATATATTTTAGCAGAATGTGGTTGGGCCACTATATGAAACGTGCATGTTGGTATTTCCTCACCTAACGTGACAGAGAAAGTATTTAACAAATAAATGTCTTAACTGCTGGCTGTGTGCCAAGTGCTGTGCTAAATGCTTTAAAAATATTATCTTACATATTTCTCACATCGACTCCAGAAAATAAATACTGAAAATTTGATTTATAACAAAATATAATCTTAGACATGAATGCTAGCACTTCAAGAGGAAGTGCTTTTATTGGTCCAGATGCCACCTCCACCTCCCACTCCTGCACCATGAGCTGCCATATTGAATACCATCCCAAAAGGTGGCAAGCCCAGGATTCCTTTTATCCCATTCCATGGCATATTTTCCTTTATCAAACTTTACCTTTGGAAATGGTCTCTATCAATTCATATAGGCTAACAGTCACTGAACTCACTTGTCCAAAGTACTTGCATTTCCAGACTCATCTTTCCCTAGTGATGGAAATCCATGTGGGTGCCCAATACATAAACCAGATTAGAATGTGGCTGTTGTGGTTGAAATAAAGATGGGAATCATGTGGTGGCTGAGAAATATGAAAGCGATTTTTAAGACTGTAGAACACAGTTAAAACCCAGTGGTGTGAACTATATCCACCCCCCATTTTACAGCTATAAAAACTGAGGACCAAGGAGAATAAGAAATCTCCAGGATAATAAATGAGTTATGAAGAAACAGGATTGAGTTTCAGTCCTAGTAAAGCCTCTAATACTGGTGCTTTTCCCACTAGACTACAAAATTGAATGAAGAGCCAGTGAAGGAAAAAGAGAGATGATGATAGAGGGGATAAGAAATGTTCCAGGAGGTCATTTTAGGAAAATCAAGAGAAGAACAAATTTTAGGAAAGGAATGTTCAAAATAGACTGTAATGTTTCAGAGAACTCAAGGAGGCTAGGAAGTGAAAAATAATCACTTGATTTGGTCATTAGTTTTATTCATTTAGAGGTTGCTGGGAAGTGTGGAGAGGGCAATTTTAGAAAAAAAAATATGTGACATACACCAAAATGGGGGGCAGGGGGTAGCTAAGAGAATATAAGACACATAAGTGGTAGGAGACTTCCAGCCATTACAGAAAGAGAAGGAAGTGATACCTGATGCACTAGGGCCGATTTAGGATGGGAGTGACCTAAGTAAGTTTATGGATAAAGAAGGAATAACTAATGATAGAAGACCTTATTGAAAAGCAAGATCTGGGGAAAAGTTGGACACAATAGGATCAAGACAAAACACTGAAGAGTATAGCTACAGAAAGATTCTGAGGTGCAAAGTAAAGAAATTAGGGAACATTTTGCTTGAATTTGGCCATTTTCTCAGTGAAGTTAGGGGTAAGGTTGCCCACTGAGCAGAAGCAAGTAGGAGTAAGGAAGAGAATGGAAATCCTGAACTCCCCTGCTGTGGGGTGTGTGAAAAGGTGAGGATTCTTAATGGAAATTCTCTTTAACAGTTTAGGAAGATAAAGATGAAAAGGCATAGGAATTTGGAATGTAATTTGAGTTATTAATACAGAGCTTTATTTGACTAAGGCATCTTGATGGTTGTCATATCTTTAGCAAGATTCTGTAACTAAAATCTCAGAAGTGGTAAAATCCAGTCTGATTAGTGCATTACATCATGCCAAGAAGCAGGCTCTGAAATGCTTCCAGCAACACTCTGGTGTGAACCCTTCAATCTTTCCTGGAAAGGGGCAGAGTATGACACTTATATGAACACACGCGCACGCGCACGCGCGCGCACACACACACACACACACACACACTGAAGGACTACTGCTTTAAGTAATTGGTGTAGTAATGGAAAGGGACAGTAAAGATGAAGAGTACAATCTCTGTTTCTGGTAGATGTAGAGTCTCCTTGGGCAGGGCAGAGCCAGCCCTTATGGGAAATAACTTGAGCATGCAGAGAAAGCCATAGATGTCAACCATGGTGCCGAAGAAAATGGAAAAAACCAAATGCCTAAGAGCTGAGCATTTGCACAAAATATAGCTTTTATGGGCTGGCAGTAACCACAGAGGCTTCCTGGAGTTTAGATATAACAAAGAAGTATTTAAATTTTCACAATTAAGTATTAAATGTTCTTAGCACTCAGAACCCACAATTTAAATATCTTTTTTAATTCTCTGAAGAAATACAGACAAGAAAGTCTACACTGTGACACCTGAGGAGTCATTTGAGTTAATTTATTATACATGAAGCTTGTATTATTTTAAGTTAAAATGCACTTGTTTATTGCATTTGCCTTTTGATAAATCAGGCATTGGTGTATTTCTTAAATTATGGGTCCTTCTTCTGTGCATTGTTAACTGGCCTATACCCAGTAATTATTGCAGATTTTCTTTCTGTATTTAATTAGGTGATTTGATTTGTACTTTATATAATTACAGTATTTGTCTCCTTCTTTTTTGAGGCAAAATTGTAATCATTAGTTCTACTACCTGAGGCTGCTAAATGAATATTTACTAAAATTAAAAAATAAGCCACTGAAAAGGGTATAATTGTATCTGAACCAGAAAATTTCCCTTTCACATCCATCATCTTAACTTCATTGTGGCTGCTGAACTCAAAATGAAAAGGTACAAAAGCCCCAGGGGAATAGAGAACAGTAACATCATTACATCTCTACAGAAACTAACTTCTTAGAAACTCAGTGCAAAAAGCATCCCATTTCCTTCTACATAGTCTAGCTTGGTCACAGGCAAGATCAGAAAGTACAGAAGAATGATAGGGACTTCAAATATTTTTTCTAAGTGGAACGGGAATGAGAGCGAAAACCGTTATAGGTCTTAATGAGATATATCCCATTGAAAATAAAACCTCAACTAACAAAAATCTTAAGGTTAGTTACATTCTGATTAACCTTCTCACCAGGTGTGATGGTTAATTATTTGTTGGTGCCTAGCTTTTTTATTATGGATATTTCCATAAAGGTTTTTTGGGTTGTGATTAACATTAGAATTGGTGGACTTTGAATAAAGCAATTACCCTCCATAATGTGAGAGGCTCTGCTTTGTGCAGTCAGTTGGAGGACATAATAGAACAAAGACTGACCTCCCCTGAGCAAGAAGGAATTCTTCCTGGAGGCAGTTTGGGGACTCAGACTGCAGTTCTTCCCTGGGTGTCCTGCCTGCTGCCTAACCTACAAACTTTAGACCTACCAAGCCTCCATGATTGTGTAAGACAATTTCTTAAAATAAATCTCAATCTCTTGCTCTCTCTCTCTCACATACGCACGCGCGCGCGCGCCCGCACCCCCCCCCCACTGTTCTATTTCTTATTTATTTTTTTTTAATTTTTTAATGTTTGTTTATTTTTGAGAGACAGACAGCATGAGTGGGGAAGGGACAGAGAGAAAGGGAGACATAGAACATGAAGCAGGCTCCAAGCTCTGAGCTGTCAGCACAGAGCCGATGCGGGGCTGAAACTCACAGAACTGTGAGACCATGACCTGAGCCAAAGTCAGATGCTCAACGCACTGAACCATGCAGGTGTCCCAGTTTTATTTCTCTTAAGAACTCTAAGATACACCAGATTAAATATTTTTATTATTACTATTGTTATTGTTATTTTAATCAGAAAAATATTTTCCATTTGAACTGGTTTGAGCAAGAGAGTGAGCATGAGCATGGTATATTTACAGAGATTTGAAACTGAAAACCTGGTTAGAGTTTATGTTATTTGGACCAAAGTCATACATGTCTCTCCGGAACCTCAGTTTCCTATTCTGTAAGATGATGGAGGTAGGCAGGGACTGAAGTTCTTGCCAAAGTGCTATTGAATATGTGACACTCTTATTTATTCGTTAACTACTACAAGACAGATTAGGTTTTTTAAAGCAATACACCACTTTTCTTTCAATGAACAAGAGTAAATTATTGCCCACCTGGCCTAAAGCAAAATATAAGCTTGATTATCATTCATTACAGTGTGTGGAGATAAAAGTGGATACCACCCAAACCTTATCTTGCTGGCTGTCTTTGTAGCATTGGAAACTGCTGTCACTCCTTTGTTGAAGGCCACTTCTGCTCCCTTGCTTTCAGCAAAGTATTTCCTTCTGTTTCTGCTCCTGGCAGGAAGCAACAACTAGAAAAATATTTACAGTAAATATGGCAAAAGTTTGAATTTCCTGATAAGGAATACAAACGAAGCTGTAAAATCTCACCACAGCAGAAATAGGTACTGAAAATTCTCAAATAAGGATAATCAGTGCTGGTAAATATTGGAAAAATATTGCACTTTACAATTAATCAAATAGAAATTATAATAATGTGATGGAGTTTTTCACCCATAAAATTAGCAAAGGTTTCTCTTATTTTAATTCTGTATCTGATACAAGGGTATAGGGAGCTTGCTGAGGCTGGTATAAATTGGAACAGCACTTTTAGAAGGCAATCTGCCAATGTGCATCAAGAGACTTAAAATATCCAAGCCCTAAAAATCACCTCTAGGTATCTTCCTTTTGTGCATCATACATAAATCAAGGGTGTGAAGGGAGTTCTGTGTAAAGAGGTGCTTTTTCCAGCATTATATAAAATAACAGAAAAGGGAAATAATAAATAGTCAATAATAAGGAGGTGGATAATTAAATTACAGTACAATCACCTGATTTAAAAATTCAAGCAACTGTTGAAAATTATGCTTATTAAGGCTTTTTAATAACATTAGAAAAAATTACTTTATAATGTTAAGTGAAAAATAAAACAGGATACAAAGCTATATGTAAAATAATTTTCCCTAGAAGACATTTACTCCATTGTCCTACAGGCGACAGATCTGGTGACAACTCCCTGGCTCTTCCCTCATCCAGAAAAGCATATGAATTCAAAGGAGATTCCTGACAAGTAGAGGGTGACTTTTGCCAGAGTTGTTGAGTCACTGGCGAGCTATTCGGTGGACTTCAAGTCTCCTAACTTGTGGGCTAAGCATTCAATCCTGATTGCCAAGCCTGGCCACATTATTATTTTTCTAATCTTAGGTTTGTCACTTCAACATTTTTAGCTTCAGCTTTCTCTTCCACGAAATCCATGAAAGGGGGATATTACTAATATATCTCCCACATAAGACAATTATTAGAAGTAAATGAAATAATTATGTAAATCACATCATAGCGCCTGGCACACTATAAATGCTTAATAATTGCTGGTTAATTTTATGCTGGGAAGGTTTGCCTGATGAAAGAAAACATATGTTCTCATGTATTCCATTAATTAATTAAGACTAAATTAATTAATATTTAATGGATTTAATATTCAATGTGGAAGCTTAACTACTTCTTCATATATTCCAATGTGCTCCATTTCCGGTAAATTAGCTATAGACATGGTCACTACCTCATGGGACTGTTGAGCAGGGAAAGAACTGAATGAGAATGCATTTCGTGTACTTACCAGAGTGCTTGGCACACAGTAAAAAAAAATCAATTAAATGTTAGCTTTTAAAAATTAAGAGCATAATCTTCATCTATAATTCCAGTTAAATGAAGCGTTTCTACATCAATCAGTTGGCCAGTCAACTTCTATTGGCTGATTACTATGATACAGAAATTGTGTCGGTGCAACATGGATTCATACATTCACATCTACTAGAGCCAACAAAGCAGGAAGATGTGCCAAGTGCTAAGGGAGGTAATTCTCTTTGTGCCTCATGGAATTTTTTTTTCTCTAAATACATCGTGCTTCAGTTTTCCCCCCACTGTTGCTCCAAAAGAGGCATAATATCTATCTAAGGGGCTAGAAATAGAGAGTTTGGCAGAATAATGACAACAACCGAAGCAGTTTTAAAAAGATAAATACGACTTGGGTAATTTGTTAGTGATTTCTTTTCAAATTTGGGAGAAAAGAGTAACTAAGAACAGCAGAGTTTTCTCATTTGTATTTCACTTAAAATGCCACTGTGTGTTTCCTGAAATGTTAATGACAAAATTAGCTCTGTGTGGTGTGAAAAAGAAACCATCCAAAGGCTTGAACAGGAAGGCGCCACAAATGAAATAGTCCCCAGTGTGCATTCCAGACTGGAGCAGAGACACAGTGATCTGGAAGCAAGAGTAAAACGCAAAGGATTGTAACTGCAAACAGTAGTGTTTGGGAAACATTATCAAGCCTGTGGTAGGATGGAAATCCTTAATGTGAAGATGGAGGAAGTGAGAATAAACACTTCCATGCTGCCACTACTAACCTATAATCATGCTGTGAGCTTCAGTATTACTTTGTTCATGTGAACAGGCACACATAACGCACATAGATGCATGCATGGGAAGAGCTCTTTAGGAAGGGAAGACCATGAATGTTAACCCATCTCCAGTCATTAGGATGGAAGAAAAGGAAATTGTGGGTTTAAAAATAATTAGCAACAGTTACAGTTTTCAAAACATTTTCACAAACATTATTACATTGATACTTGGAATGGCCATGGATGTGAGAAAGAGGAAACGTTGGTATTCCATTCAGAAGCACAAAGTAGGACAGAAAGAGCTGAGAAACAGCTTCACCTTTAGGATGCAGAGTTCAGCCTTCTCTCTCCTATTGCCATAAAAATGAGAGATTTTGGGCAGAAAATTTAAACAAAGTAAATAACACTAAATACTGACTTAATTAAATATGTTCAAATAACACAAAATAAGGTTGTGTTAGAATATGATCTCAGCAAAATCATTCTACCCAATCACTGAAGTCTGGCCACGTGAATCCTCAAGAAAATACCCACCTGCAGACTGAAACCTTTGTCAGAGCCATGTATCATTCATTCCTTCTTAGGGGATCTTGGAATTGTCCTCCTCTCCACCCCTCCCCACGCAGACTTCCTCAAGCATGAGCCAACCTAGCCGTACATCCTCCAGTGCTTTCTCAAATGTGCACAGGAGCCCCGTGGGGATCTTGTTAAAAGGCAGACTGACTCAGTAGTTCCAGAGTGAGGACCTGGGATTCTGCATTTTGAACGCACTCCCAGGTGCTGCTACTCTGCAGATGACACCTTTAGTAGCAAGGATGTAAGATAGACCATCCAGGCTTGCTCTCTTCACATACTTTCCCTTGGAAACTTCAGTTGTTCTTGGCAGTGGGTTTTCTGTTTAGAGCTAGCAATAGAGTTAGCATTCATTTTACAGAGCATAACTATCACAAAGAATGAGAATCAACTGTAATTTGATTTATGTCTGCAATTTTACCTTTTCTGTTCTGTATGTCATGTCTTTTTTATCCTGTTTCTCCTTTATTGCTTTTGTTTACACTAAGTGAATATTTTCTAATGTAGCATTGTAATTTATTTTTTCTTTTGAGTCATTTTTAGAGAAATTGCTCTAGGGTTTATCATATACTTCTTTTTTAATTTTTTTTTGTTTTTTTAATTTATTTTTGATAGAGAGAAACAGAGTGTGAGCAGGTGAGGGGCAGAGAGAAGGAGACACAGAATCTGAAGCAGGCTTCAGGCTCTGAGCTGTCAGCATGGAGCCTGACACGAGGCTCAAACTCACAGACCACAAGATTATGACCTGAGCCGAAGTCGGATGCTTAACCGACTGAGCCACCCAGGCGCCCCATGGTTTACCATATACTTCTTAACTGATCTGAATCAGCTTAGGATTTATACTCAGAAGGGAACCCTCACCTTTTAAACCACATTCACCTGGAAATTAGTCTCAGCTTGGGCAGGCTAAGAAAGCCCTCTGTCTCTGTGCTAGGGGAGTGGGAGTCCTTTGTCCTTGGCTGTAGATTTTTGGAGTGGAGCATTTGCCTTGCTGAGCTGGGAGGAATTTGTTGATTCAAATCCTACAGACTATTACCTCTCTTACTGACTTTTTAAAGATTCTTTTGAATTGATGTTTATTTGCTTTTTGCCCTTAGGACCATTTTACAGAGGCTTTTAAATAGTTGGCTTTTTATAGTTTTTACCAGTTTCACTAGGGAACAGGACAGTGGAGCTCCCCACACTGTCATGCTGGAAGTAGATTTTCCTTATCTATTTTCATGTATTCATTATTCATAGAAATGATAATAAACAATAACAATGGCTAATATTTATTGAGTACCTCCTTTAGTACATTTGCTAGTCCATTTCATTTATTCATATTATTTGTTATCATCAAAGTAACCCTACAAAATATTATACATATGTGCAAACATACATGTATATGTATCTGCATGTATGCATACATGTGTATATTATATATTATTATTATTACCATGATATAATGGTAATAGAAATACAAACTAATTGAGATATACTTGACAACAGAATACAGATTTTTAAAGAAGAAAAACAGGATAAAAATAGGTATAGACATACAAGAAGACAGATTTCTTCTCTATTTTGCCAGAAAAAGTCCTAACAGTTACTGTGTTCAGTTACTTGAAATATGGCCTTTTTCTTACATTATTAATCTTCATGAAATCCTTATGGAAGTGACAGTTGCAGCCAAGCATTTAAAACTCCTGAAAATGCCAGCCAAAGTTGTGCTCAACATCCCATCTCTGCCATTACGATTGTTTTGCCAGCTGCTTCTTGCAATCTTTTTTGACTTCTAAGTGTACTGCTAAGTTTTAAGATCAGAGAACAGTTGGGAATAATTCAAATACAGCTCAATTTTTCTCGGGGGGCCAAGCAATGCTATTCTCATCACAGATTCATAGGTGGACTCAGTGAGCACAAATATGCAAACTATTTTTATAAAAACAAGTGCTTATTTTTAAGCAGTGAGGACTTGCAAATCTCAGCTTGGAGGAAACATTTATCCTGCATATGTTATGTGATCAGACGGAGACCCTCATCTGGCTTAGTCTCTCCAAGCACTTTCCACCTGGGATCCACTGAACCCTACAGGGTTTAAAGGGTAGGTGATGACTTGCAAGTACCAGTTGGCTCAGGGAGGGAGCTAGAACAGTGGAAGCTGGGAATAACAACCTAGTCAACCTTGGAAATAGGGAAAGGAAAGATGGGAGGGCATGACTAGTCAGAGGCTGAAATCAGATAGGAGGGATAATTTCTCCTAGAATTGTAGAGCTGAAGATATATTGCAGAAGAGGCATATAGGAAAGATGGCAAGCCAGGCTCTAATCAAAGTGAGGCCTCTGGCTATATCCAAGCCAAAGGGATAAGCAGAGGAGGTGCCAGTCCTGAAGACCAACACTAAGGGGGCCAGAGTTTGCCAAGGCTCAGAGTTAGCACCGGAATATTGAAGAGAATGGTCTAAAAGAGAGATGGGCTGTATTTCAACCCTGACTTGAAGGTTCATTTATTCAGTGAATAATTTGTGAGTGCCTACTGGGTGCCAACACTCTTGTAAGCATAGGGAGATGACCAAAACCAAAGCTCATTGTTTTCATTCTAAGTTGGGGTTGAGAGAAAGAAGATAACAACATAAAATAAGTGTGTGTGGGGGTGGTATATAGATGGTATTAAGAGCTGTTTTTAAAAGAAGAACAGAATAAAGGGATGCAGAATTAGGACGGAGTTGTAATCAGAGGAGTTACATGATCTGATTTTCCTTCTTAGAAATCCAATCTCATGGCTATGTGGAGCATGGCTTATAAAGGTGCCAAGGGAGATTGGTTAAGAGTTTATTGCAGAAACCAGGTGAGGAGCAGTGCTGATGAGTTTTAGGGGATAGTATCGTGTATGGCATGTGAGCATAGTGTGTATTGTAGGTGTTGCTGTGGAAATGGAGAGCAGGAGTCATTCGGGGTATATTTGGAGATAGAAGCCACAGGAGTGAGTTGTTTGATTGGATGTGGGGGTAAAGTAAAAGGAGTGAACAAGGAAACTGCCCATGTTTTGAACTCTTCAGTGGGGAAGATTAGTGTCATGGACTGGTATAGAAGTTACCAGTTCAATTTATTACTAGGTTAGTGGCATTTGCTTACAGTGGTAGTATTCCTTAGCTGGCAGTGTTACAGATGTAAGGACAATTAAATAATCTCAATCAAGTCCTTTTATTTTTATCCTCCAGGAATTAGTTAATAATGCCAGTAGACTACCTCAGGTGGTAAGCACTGCATATGAAAATACATATTTTAGTTCAGGCTCTTCTGAGTCTTCTGACTCAGAGACTGAGTCAGAGTTGTCACCAGAAGACAAAGACACTGACTGCAAAGCTTTACTCAGGCAAGACAGCCCACGGTGCTAAGAGATCAATCTGTGGAGTATGCAGAGGAAACGCCAACGTTGAGGCTTCATACTACTATCAACCTTGCCACATTAAGATCGTCATTATAACCTTGTTACATTATACTCTCCATTTCCCTTCCCCTGACTAATATAATTGCAAATGAAGCTACATTTTCATAGAATTGCTTTGGATTTCTTTTTGGTCAAATAAGGCAAATCTCAGCAGCTTAAGTTAGTTTAACTTCCCTTCACAAGTTAGATGAGCACTTAATGAAAAAAAAAACATGGCGATTTCCTTCCAATTACTGGAACATCCTTAATGATCTGGAGATTAGCTATAGATCAGAATTATAATCGAGGGAGGAAAAAATGAGATTTCATTGGAATTCTCTCAAAATTAACCTGAGATTACTTTAAAAAAAAAAATGCAAGCTCAGGGTAAATCACTTAGGGTAGAAAATAAGCTTCAATTATTAGATAAGAAAGGACGAGGCAATTATGGGTAAATGACCTGAGAAGCAAATGGAACTCCAGACTAAATATGAGTCAGCAATACACAGTGTCAAGTGGAAGCATGATGCTGAGAGAGTGAAGTAAAAGGGGAAGTGTAGGAACCTGGGAAATTAGTAAGATTAGAGTATCCAACTTGAACCCTGAAAATATGGTATATAGCATGATTCTAGCAGATGGGCAGGAGAGACACTGAAGTCAGGAGACCTCATTCTGTCCTAGCTTTCTTACTAATAAGCTATAAAAACTTGGCAATTCACTTAATTTCTTTAAGCCCTAGGTTGTTCATCTAGAACATGAGTGTGATTATAATATTGAACTATTTGCATTGCTCTAAGGAAAAGCTTTTTGAAATAAGTGAAATAAGTAAAAAGGCCTATAAAATATAATACTCTTAATGGCAGTTATAGGAAGCATTATTAAAGAAGAAAAATCAAAATATATAGAACATTAGCAAATGCAATACAAACAGAAAGGCAGAACTGGCTGTTTAATGTGTGAGACCCAGTGTAAAATGCAATGCAGGGCCCTTTTCCCAAAATATATTAAGAATTTTAAGATAGCCATAGCAGAACACTAAACCAAGCGTAGGGACAATGTAGGTGTCCAGGAGTGCTGCGTAGGTTGCATGTCCACAAAGCTGGCCCTGAGGGAACGGAAGAGGTATAGGCTTTGCTGTATGTCCCAGTGGGGTAGAACCTATACATTATTGCTTCAGCAATTGTGTTACAGCGTGAAGTGTAATTTCTCTCCTGGTAGGTTATTACTACTTTTAACTGCATAGTACCTCTCAGGGTCAGGTTTTTGAAAGCCACGGCAGAATCTAGTAAGGTGTTGGGATTCCTAATTCCAACTGACAGAGAGGAAAAATCTTAGGCTGTATGTGTCAACTGTCTTAGATATTGGAAATGCTGCCATAGGAAAAAATACCAAATAATCTTCCTTATTCTAAAGGGTATAACTATGATCCAATGCATAAAAAAATATTTTATCAAGCTCAACATATGAATGCACTTTCTAGCAATGAAAAAGAGCCAATATTGTCATGCAATCATGTCTCAGGCACTAGAAGCTTTCAAGAAGAGGAAAAAAGCCATTTGCCAGGGATACTGCAGAAGCAGTTGCCGTAAGAGATGGGGTTTGGAACTCCTGACCTTTAACTTTAACATTCTGTATTTCTAGCCTAGCTTGGGAAGGAACCCCTAGAAAGCTGAATAATAAGAAAGAATATGAAGGTTTGGGGAGTTGGAGAATCAAAGGAGTGGAAGTTCCTCTGTTGTATTGTTTCTAAATAATATCTAAATTAGGGATAACAATGTGAAGATACTCAAAGTACTTCTCCATCTGAATTAAAAATTCAGAATGAGATAAAGCCAGATCTAAAGGGAACGCCAAAATCCATCTAATGTAGATTGTTAAAATGGAATCATGATAGAAATAAAAATAGGGGCTCTCTCTGGATGAGACATAGACTGGGAAGTCATGAGAAATGTCTAGGGTGCTTGGAAATATTGTATTTCTTAACTTGGATGGTGTTCATACAAGAGCATACACATAAAAAATCAAGATGCACACCTATTAGTATACTTCATACACTTATTGTATGTTATACCTGAACTTTAAAAATTTTTTTAAATCATTAGAATCTCTGGAATAAGAGCTAGAATCTCCATGTTTCATAAGTTCTCCAAGTGATTCTTATGCACACTTAAGTTTGAGAACCATATCAATTTACAGATTACCAAAATAAAGTTCATTGGTTTTTCCAAAGCCATTCTGCTGGTTAATAGAGCTCCCAAAGCCAGAACTTCTAAAACTTAAACTAAATCATCTTCAAAATAAATCTTGAGAGTAGGCATCCTCACTATTAAGTCTAGTGACTGATCAAGACCACACAACAGGTTAAGAGCAGATTGAGACCAAAGAGAATTGAAAAGCGGAATTCATCCAAAACTTGAAGGGTCTAAAAAGCCAGCTCAAGACAATTCAACCTCATTTTCTGGATAATTTGAAGTCACTGAAGATTTATAGAGGGAACAGGGTAAGATAAGGAATAAAAGTGGGTGAAAAGAGTGGATCGCATTAGATTTCCAAGAGCCCAGCGTAGCAAGAAGACCATCTCTAAATCAAGACAGGAGCAGCATGAACACAGAGAAATGTGCAGCTGTTAGAGAAAATTTAGAGATAGAAGCAGTGGTACTTAGCAATAATAGCAATGATTATTAATTTTTACCATGCATCCATTTTATCATTTGACTCTATCAACAATTCGATGAAATGGGGATGGTTATTGTCCCATATTTTGCAGCTGTGAAAACTGAAGTAAAGCATGAGGATAAATAACATGTCAAGGTCACAGAGACTAAACGGCAAACCTAGATTTTGAACCAAGAATCTGTTTGGCTCCAATTGCTATATTATAATAAGGAGAAAGAAAAGAAGAAAGTCAAAGATGCCACATTTTGTAATAACACTAGGTGACAGTTAACTGGTATTATCATTAAAAGACACAGGTCATACTAAAGAAAGAACAGATTTGATGGTAAATAGGATGAGTTCAAATCTATTCACTTTGACTATGAGGGTCATTAATTTCTAATATCCTTCTACATTAGCATATGTTCCAATATTACTGAACAAAGGAGAAAGGGACAAAGCAGTGCTTTAGTAACACTGATATTTTAAAACCAGCTTTTACAATACTTCTGCAAATATGTAGGCTGATTAAAATATATCTAGCTACAAAACTCCACTAAAATGTTAATATGTCTTCTACAAAGAAGTCATAGGGTATTATTATATGCGTCCATTTCTTTTTTATATTTCACACCCATGTTCACCTCAGAAAGACCTGCTAAACTAATTGCATTTGGAGCATGGACTTGAGAATGTGATGCTATTACACACTATATGTTGGTTTCAAGTCAATACATCTGACTAAGATTCGGAAAGTATTACAGTGTTATAGGCTGACTTGTGTCCTCCCCAAAATTCATAAGTTGCAGTCCTAACCCCCAGTACCTCAGAACATGGCTATATTTGGAGATAGGGTTTTTAAAGAGGTAAATTTAAAATAAGGTCATTATGTGGGCCCCAATACAACATGTCCTTATAATAAGAGGAAATTAGGACACAGACAGACAAATGTGAAGACACAGGAAGAAGACAGACATCAGCAAGCCAAAGAGACAGGCCCCAGAAAACACCAACCCTACTGACACCTTGATCTTGGACTTCTAACCTCCAGAACCATAAGAAAAGAAACCTCTGTTGTTTAACCCACCAAGTCTGTAGTACTTTGTCATGACAGCCCTACCAAACTAATACACTGTGATTCACATTATATTCACATTACTGTATATTCATATTACCATCTAAGACCCATAATTACAGTTGGCTAGTGATTTGTGTGGCTTGCTATGAAATGGCTGGTTTGTATAGACCTCGGCCAAATTACCCTGGGCTCTTACCTATTGAAATCACCAAATGCTAATCTCACCATCAGTATATTCCCATTATTTCCGCCAAAGTGACTGCTTTTACAGAATGAGCACAACTCTGAGTCTGGGAAGCAAGATTCACACTCTGCTCTTGTGATGCTTCCCGAGGTAGTTTTGCTGTTGTGTGGCTTCAGCTGATCTGTCCTCCATATCATAGTAGCAAGGATCTTCTGTGTTCCCCCTTCCTGGCTTCCTTTGGTCTCCTTTTTGTAAATTATCAGGGTAGAAGAAAGCCTTAATGGCAGATGAAGACTCATGCTAAAAAAGTTGGGTTAAGCAGCATAATATGTGGAACTGGGAAAAGTGGGAACCTTAGAAAGCACCTGATTCCATGACATGGCTAAGAAAATACCAGAATGGTTCTGATTTATCATACTATTGACAGAAAACAGAAGTGCTTTCTAAAATGTCAAAGGTGATACCAAAAGGACAAAATTTAATGAATTTAGCATTAATCAAAGTATGAATAGTAAGATTTCTTTTCCACGCATTCAGAGTCTCAGATAGTAATGGTAAAAAAAAAATCAGCATATATGAATGAATAAATAATGATTTGTAAGCCATCTTTTGGGAAATAATGAGTCATTTCTTCATCATAATGTTCACAAAATTATAGAGGGAAGAAACAATAAAGAAACAGCCAGGCTAATAATGTAAAATCATCAGATCAGAGCTTTCCTCTAGTTTACATCAGCAACCTCCAGTGAGATTTTTATTGCTGAAATCAGAAATGGCATATCACAGGATTCTCCGTGGAAAAGTAACTGCTATAGAAAGTATTTGCTCTTCATTTACTTGAAGCTTAATATAAGCTTTTATATATTTTTATTATTTTCTATTAAAAATAGATTTATTCTTTAATCCAAAGATAGGGAAGCAGTAATGAGAACCAAAATACAGTCTCACACAATGGCAACGTTAATTTTTTTATTCAGTAGTATATGTCTTAACTTTTCTATTAAAATATAATATAGATATAAAAATTTACAAATCACAAGGACACAGCTTGATGAATAACTCACAGTAAACCCACCTCCCAAGTCAAACAATGTAATAGCTGCATCACCCAAGAAGTCCCTCTCAACATCTAAACTTCCATACACTTCAAAAGCAATTTTTATGGCTAGAATTCCAAGTACCATGTTAAATAGCAGTGGTTAATAACAGTGGGCATCCTTGTCTAGTTCCTGATCTTAGATGGAAAGCTTTCAGTCTTTCATCATTAAATACATTAGCTCTAGATGTTTCACAGATGCCCAGTCATCCATCTGATTAGTGACTTTTCCAATCTATTTTTGCAAAGGTTATATTGTTTCCATGTGTGATCCCTGAAAGCTGTTCCTTCAGCTGGTTTTCAGCTAGTATTTTGAAAGAGATTTCCTTGAATACTAGGAGCTTAAAAAAAAAATCTCCCCCAGTCTTTGCAGGTTGTCTCTGTCCTGAGGCAGTACTACTTAGGCAGACCATTTACAACTCTGCCTTAGCCTTAATTTCCTGCTTGCACTGAGCCTAGAGATCAGCCAAAGATGGGAGCGTAGGGTTTTCACAAATTGTTTCTGAGCATGCATCGAGTCCTAAGCATGTGTGTGGCTTTATAAATTGTCATGTATACATGGGAGCAGTTAAATGCTCCGATTTCTCAGGAAAAAAACTCTCTCTTCCTGTTTGATCCCCAGATTTTAGGCTGTCTGTTATATGTCTCAACCATAATGTATTGTCCCAAGTAACTATAGAGTTTCCACTTGCCTTTAATGTCATTGGGCAACATCCACTGCTTTTCCACCCTGAGTGAATTTCAAGTTAGGCAGAACAGAAACAAATTCTTTGTGCCAAATCTTTCAGGTAGCGCCCAGAGAGCTTAGAATGAACAATCGTTTGCATCACTCTCTTCTAAGTTATTTTAAAGAAGCCATAAAAACATCCTCTTCAAGAATCTCAGCACTAGGGGCACCTGGGTGGCTCAGTGGGTTAAGACTCCGACTTTGGCTCAGGTCATGGTCTCACAGCTCCGCTTGTGAGTTCAAGCCCCGCGTCAGGCTCTGTGCTAAGAGCTCAGAGCCTGGAGCTTGCTTCAGATTCTGTGTCTCCCTTTCTCTCTGCCCCTCCCCTGTTCATGCTCCTTCTCTCACTCCTTCAAAAATAAATGAATATTTTTAAATATTTTTAAAAAAGAATCTCAGCACCAGTAACTGATTCTTCTCCCCTAATAGTATATCTAAATCCATTCATCATACAGCCAAAGATATAACTTCATTTAGCTTTAATTGTTTATATTCTAAAAAACCCACTCCACTTCCTGTATATCTACATGTCCCCAGCAATATCCCCTAAACTATCTTCTGTCTTTGTACTTATTCTGTGCTCATGTCCTTGTTCCTTTACTCACAGTGGTAGCTTAAGAATTCAGTGCATCTTATCTTTATTAAAATATAAGCATGACTTTATCTTCATCTTATCCCATCTCATTTCTATAGATCTTTACAGAAGAGACAATTCTTGTTTTCAAAACTAATGAATAGGGTTGTCTCCTGAAAGAAAGCCAAGTTTCTATCTTTACAGCTCAGTCTCTAAGCATTTTTTCACTGTAATTTGGAGAAATATCCACAGAGCAAGGTGGATCCAGATTTCTCATCTTGGTCCCCAACCTCCCTTTGTGATTCTCTACTTTGGCATCTTTCCAGGGATCACACTGAGACCTTTTGCCTGGTTTATGATGTGCTTATGGCTCTATTTTTTAATGAGCTTAACCATGGGGGCCTCCCAGAGAATGAAGATCTCATTTAGGGGATAAATTGCTGCCTGCTTTAAGGACGCAAGAAAAAAATTTCCCTTCTGCCAGTTTTCTCCTCACTTCACTTCACCTAATTTGTTCTGCAAAAGTTTACGTGCAAATAGTATGTCCAAATGACCATAGAGGAGGGGCAGTACACAATCTTGGAATAATAGAGAATTAATCTAATTGTTGAAGTATTAAACTGACCATACCACCTAAAGCAAGAGGTTTGGTTTTAGCAACCAGTATGACTAGAGATCAAGTGACAAATAGCCTCATGAAAGAGAAAAAATAACACCAATTTATTTCTGCTACATCAGTATAGAAAAAAGAAATACTGCAGAGTGGGATTAGTACTTAAACAGGGTAGTTTGGTCTGCCGAGATGAGCATTATGTGCCAATCTGATAACCCTAACAGAGGACATTTTTAGAGACTGGAGCTTCCATTATTTCTAGTTAATTCTGGAGTCAAAGTTTAATATCATTAAAAATGTTATGTACTGCTCATATCTCTTTGCGTGTACCTATCCATGCAGGTGTGGCCTAGTAGAATGGGTAGATAAAACTGAAAACAGCCTCAGTACAACTTTTAGGGCTTCCACATTGAAAAATATAAATCCCTAGATCAAACCACTCCTAAAATGTTGGAATTTCTGCATATCTCAGCACTCTCTATTTTTTCCTCTGGTCAAAATAATGGAAGTCCTGTGTGTCATGGAAGAAAACATCTGGAGGCTGGAGGACAAAGGCAGCCTGAATTCCTGGCTGTCATGTACATCAAATATGTAGATGTGAAGCACTAGCATGCTTACATACTGACCCCAGAAATGGGCCACTGAGTGCCTCTGGGAAGGATGAATTGCACCGTAGGCCGACTCACTTGTAACCTTCAGGGGAAAGCATAGAAGGCGAAGGAGAGAAACCAGCTTTCCAGTTATACTAGCAGCCTGAACTTCCTCCTCACCCCTCCCTCTTCCCTGCCTTGGTGACCCTGTAATGGATGTGGTTTATAATAGGCATAATGCCTTAGGTAATTGTCATTTTGATTAAGCTATAAACCTACCCACTTGTGAGAAGGAAATAGTCAGCCTTTCAAATCCTGTGGAGAGAACAGACCACAGGGCAGGCCAATTTAGTTTAAATAATTTAGAAATACCCAGTGAGAAGATTACCCCCCTAAATACTTAAGACCCTGAAGGGACAAGTCATTCCAGTTGTTCAATGTTTTCTCTCTGGGAGAATTGCCATCAGGGTAATTGCTGACTCATCTATGGTTCTGTTTCAAGCCCTTGAGTCTCAGAACTTATACTCTGGGCACGATGACAGCATTGGAAAGCAAGATAGCCAGGATTCTTCTTCTGTCTCTTGTCTCTTGTCTCTACAGAGGCAGATCCCTTGCCTGAGATAGCTGTGCATCCTATGAAATGTAGATTTCCAGTATGTAAAGTGCTTAAAGATAGAGCAGAGCCTCTGACTAAGAGCTTGTAAAACATCAAATGCAGTACAATTATTAATTGGTTAATTAAAATGTATTTGAAGAAGGTTATATTATGCCAAGTGTAGTGAGATCCAAAGAATTACAAGATCACTACTTTCAAAAGCATGCTATCAGGTCAGTGAAACAGACTGATGAATAACTTGAAATACGGGCGAAAATAGGTGGTGGGTGGCTGACAAACTGGGATTTGAGCTGATCCTTGATTAAATGTAAAAGTTAGAACAAATAAATGAAGAAGGAAGACTCCCCATTGTGGAAAGTGTTAGGGTTAAGAACTGTCACATACCCCTCCTCCTTTCCAGAGCCCTGACGCATGGAGTATAGCCACAGAGCGACAACCTAAAAGGAAAAAATAATGTATGTGAGCAAGTACCTGTTCCCATCAAATGCATTTTGAGATCAAATATTCTCAGTACTGGTGTCAAGGTAGGCCTCCTACCTCTCAAATTAGAAACAAACAGCTCTTCAGTACAGACCTGGCCTCACTTCCTATTCAGCCAGAATAGAGAGGAAGGGATTCTTCTGGAAACCACTACCCAAGGGTGTTTCCTTCAAGAAAAAGAATATGCACCACCCCTGGGTACAAGAAATAAAAGAGAAAGCACAAAGTCAGTTCCCAACTATGGGCAGAGAAGCTACACCCACTTCTTCTCCTACGGAGAGGATAACAATGATGTATTGGAAACTGTGAACTAACATAATATTCAAAAGTATTAAAGTAATGGTAGGAGATGTTTTTCCCCCCTTGTTCTTCTGCCTACTCTCTCTCTCTCTCCATCAAGTTTAAATCATGAAACTCCTTATGCCAGAGAAGGAGAAAGTAATTACAAAAGATCGGCAGAGAGATTGGAATCTCAAAGCTGACATCTTTGCAACTGTGATCTTAAAAACCAGAAATCTTACAAATCTGAATATTAAACTTAAAAACATGATAACTCAACCCCACGAAAAAGAAAAAAGTAGCATTAGTGCAGCAGAAATTAATGTGATGGGATTGGTACCCCTGAGACCACACACCCAGATCCACATAAAATGATAGTATATGCCAGCCTGAGAACAATTAATGGAAGAAACTTTGAGGGACTGGAGGCTTCATCATTTTGACTCCACATTCTGGAGTCAAAGCTCAATGTCATTGTGTTATTTGCTGCTCTTATCCCTTTGTTTGTACCTGTGGAGAGAATAAATAGTGTATGTGTTTGTTCATATGTTCTTCCTATAGTCATGTGCAGGGAGAACTCGGTATATAAGAAAGATGGCTTTCCAAAGAGGAAATGGAAATAGAAACCTTTGTCAAGGAAAATAAAAGTCAGGGGAGACAGACTAGGGAAGGACAGAGAGGAGGAGAGTTGAACTCTGCTAACCACTCTAAGTTGAAAGTCAGGGTAAAGAATGCTGCATGGGCACCTGGGTAGCTCAGTCAGTTGAGCATTTGACTCTTGATTTCAGCTCAGGTCATGATCCCAGAGTCATGGGATTGAGCCCCACGTTGGGATCTGAGCTGACCATGGAGCCTGCTTAAGATTATGTTTCTTTCTCCCTCTTCCTCTCCCTCCCCCTCTCTCTCTTTCTAATAGAAAAAAAAAAAAAAAGAATGCTGCTTGTGGTTTTAGAAACAAACAGGTTAGGGGACTCCAGACCACTGGCACTCATTCCTTGATGAGGAAGACCGGAGAGCTTTCAAGTTCTCTTAAACAATCTCTGTGACTAGCAATCCCTGTGACAGAGCAATCACTGTGACTATCTATATGGTGGAAAAGAAATAAAGGCAGAGACTACACAGAGAGAAGGTCATTGATATTGCCCTCAGAGTGTCCTCAGCCACCTGGATTAGGGATCAGGATATCCCTGCTTGTACCCAGTCAGTACTTGGGAAACGGCTGAGGTGGAAACCACAGGCCAGCAGTGGGGAAGCAATTATGGGAGCCCAGCATGAGCCAAGAGCCACATGGACCATGACATAGACTGTAGCCCCAGCAAAGGCTGAGGTGAAGCAAGTCAGCTAATGAGGAAGGGACTCGGAGCCTTGAAAGTACCAAGGGTGCAGAAAGTGCCATCATTCACCACCATCTAGACGTCAGCAGTTGCTGGCAGGACTCTGAGTGCTGCCCCAGACAGAGGCCATCAGGCCAGAAATCAGCCAGGCCCTGGGAATCAATTTTGCATGTAGACTAGTCACCCCTCCAACCACTGTGAAAAAGATGTGTTGAGTTTCTCCTACAGCCAGACATGACTGGGATATATGGAATGAGAAAGGAGTGACCTCTAGTCCCAGTGGTGTGCTCTGGTTAGCTTACGCAGGGGTCCAACTGCGCATAGGACTTCCAGGCCTTACTTTCAGTGCCATCATATCGCTAGCTTGAAATCAGCTGTGATGAGATTATTTACACCATGGAAATTGACAAATGCTAAAAATCAGGAAATTTTTTCCCCAGAGAGAGCTGATTGTTAACCTTATACCAGCAAACCACTACCTAGTCCTCACACCTCCTCCTCTCTTCCATCAGGTGGAAGGAATGAGGGGTTTCGTTCCTCATAACTAAAGTGTTAGCAAGTACACGGAAGAATGGCGGCTCAGAGTGTACTTGGTAAAGAAGAGGAAACAAGTTTACTCTATCTAGGATGGAGATTATCCTGGAAGATAAGGAGGGCTAGATTTTAGGAACTTTAAAGGCCACAGCAAGGAGACTGGCCTTTATCCCTTAATCATGAAGAAAACTTGAAGTTTTGAGGGAAAGAGTGGCATTATGAAATGCGTATGGGAAAGTTACCTGTTAGGATATATCAGATTAGATGAAGTAGTGGATAAAAAAAAGAAATGTTTAGGAACCTTAATTTATTTAAGGTTTATTAAATGGTCCAAGAGTGAGTGGACAATGGTATGGAGACTAAGTAGACAGAGAGAAAAATAGAAGAAAAAAAGTCAGGAGTTATATCAAACAACACTTAATGACTAGTTTAATTTCTATATCTGCCATATATCCTTGTTTTCCTACTGAGACCACTTCCTAGGTCAGATTTCAAATCAACCGGCTTCAAAGCCAGTGCTTCAAGCAGAGGAGCAGTCTCCATCCAAGCCACCTGGGTGCTTGTTACAATGCAGATTCCTGGGCTCCAGTTCAGACCTAATGAATCATTTAGGGCCTAGGAGTCTGTGTTTTAACTGTCGCTCCTGGGTGATTTTCATGCACAGTAAATTTGGGATCAGTTTTCTCAATGTAGTCATTTTTTGGTCTGATGCTTTAAAAGCATTCTGATATTCAGCTGAGGTTTGCTGGAGTGTGTGTGTGGGGGTGTTGCTGTGGGGTCTAACTGAACAGTACATATGACTAATATGTTTAAAATATGGGCTTTCACCTTCTTCACTTCATTGGCCACAGATGGCAAGCTTAAAACTGTCTCTTTCAGGGAGTTCCTCAATTTTTCCTCTTTCCAGTTCATAGACCTCTTCCTTCAGGCTTTGGGTGTATGAATCTGTTTTTCTTAATTGTCTGAATTATTGCCACTCCAACCCTGTGCTGACTGCTTTCTGCTTATCCCTTCATCCACGATGAGGTAGGGAAGTGACTCTCTCTGGGCCTTACGAGGAGGATGCCTGGGACATCTGGCTCCGGATTTGGAGCCAACTGAATTTGAGTCTAGCTCTCATGCTTACTGGTTTTGTGACCCTGTGCTAGTAAATTTTGAGCCCTGGTTTCCTCTTGAATGAAGTGAAAAGGAAAAAGAAATCTTTAAGAAGACAAACATGAGACTACTCTGTTTAAGAGGTTGATACAATATCTGCTTAAGAAATTCTAGCTCCCATTTTTCACGTTTTCCTTGGCTTCAGATCAAAACCTCTGTTCTGGCAGTCATCCTTATTAATAAGACAAACAGTCCACCTGCCATCTTCCAGGGGATTTATTGAGTCCACTGAGCTCAGGCAGCCATTTCATCAGCATTCCCTTCATCACCCCTGGTGCTTAAGAGAAGGCTCTTCTCACAGCCCTTCTCTCATTTGCTCCTCCATTTCCTCAAAAGGCCTCTCAGTCTTTCATCAGTTCTCCTTCCTCCTTTCCAACCCTGGCACTAGCAGCATGTCTGACTTGGTCTGGATGTCTCTTGTCTCTAGAAAAGGCCTTCATGTTGTGACAGCCACCACGTGGATTCAAAGATGCTCTAACACCAACATCTCTCACAACTATGGAAACATCTTACACCTTACATTCCATTTTCACTCCTGTTTGAGGCCATAGGCACTTTCCACAGCAGTTATTTTGTTTTATTTTTTTCTCCATAGGAGTCTTCCTGATAGCATTCTCCCTCTCCCCATCAGCTCTACCCTGTTTCTTATCCTGCTGCAATGATTCCAAGGGTTTTCATCCGAGACAGTGACCCACATGCTCCATTTCTCTGATTATAAGAAATTAGTGCCTCTAGGCCATGCTTTTTATTCTATTCTTGTCTCTCAGGTGTGAACATTCATATCAGTTTCACAGCATTCTCCATCTGGAGTGCCCATAATACTCTTGGAAATACCTGGAAGAAGTGAGTGGAAGAACATGGTACATTTTCTGGAAAACTGATTTTATCAGAAGATTCAGGAAATAGGGGAATATATGAGAAAGAAGAAACACAATGTAATAAGAAAATAATTTAAATAGCATTTTTATTTAATATACCCAATTATATGTTGATTTATATATCATTCAAGGTCCAAGCAGAAAGTAAAGGCCATGACCAAATGGTGATGATGAGCCAAGTCCAATAAAGGACTACTTACAGATGAATGGGTGGAATGAAGGGAAACCAACAAAGGGCAGTGACTCACCATAGGATCAGGGTCCATTCCCACCCCTGGACCTGAGGGAACCTGGGATAATCTGCAGCTGTAAGAAAGAACCGCTAACCGGAGCTGTGACATTTGGTTGCAAAGATGTACTGAAGGTGTAGCCCAGCAGGCAGAGAACCAAGTAAATAAGTAACATGACTTCTCTATCTCTCTGCACTCTGACGTATCATTAACCATTGGCCAAATCCAACCATAAGCCAGAGGGCAAGAGCAGCCTATTAGTGCCATCCATAGAGGCGAGGGGCCCAGAGCAAGGAGGAGGAGGGTAGCAAGTGAATCTGGAGGAGCAAACAGACTACAGAGCCCAGGGCAGAAAGTAAAAGTTATACAAGTTTTGAAGCTTAAAGAATGAAACTTGAAATAAAATTTGAGCTTAAGAAAAGCCCACTCTGGCTCATCACTCTGTTCAGAAAGGAAAGTCTAAGGTCTGCTGCTAACTGGAGACCTAACAAAAAGCTTACCATAAAATGTTTTTCAGTGCTTAAACAAAATGTAGTAGCAAGAGCTTCATACTAATCATAGACCTGTCAGAGACTTTTGGGCCTTTCAGTGCCTCAAAGTTACATGCAAAGTGCCTGCTGACCTGCCCCACCATGTTCCCTATGTCCATCATCATCTGTGAAGCTATGACAAGAGGAGACAGCTCCCAGTCTGTAGAGTCCATTCTAGAGAGTTGTTCCATCACTCCAGAAAGGGGTTCTGTGTCAAATTCATTTGAGAAAACTTAACTGTTATATTTCTGGTTTAAAGAGTCATAAAGCAGATCAGAATTCTAAAGGCTCTTAGAACTTCCAGTGTGGTCAAAATACTGTTTTAGGTTTTGGAGCCGATCACCTGGGCTTCAACCTAATCTCTAATTCACCGGCTGTGTGGCCTTAATATCTTGAAGCTTGGTTTCTCCACACATGCAGCAGAGACACTTATTTTATCTTACCTCATAGAAACATGGTGAAAAATGAGAAAACTTTTCCAGTGTATCCATATAATAAGCACTCAAACATGGCAGCTGGTAGCAATAGTAGTAACATTAGTATTTTCATGATTATCACTACTATTTAACTTAACTCTGAACCTGAGCAAACCGACCTCACACTCTAGTAAGTGTTAAGATCATCTGGGATTAGTATACTGTGCTGAGACATGATACTTAGGAAATCCCAACCTGGATTTTCTTTCCCATGGAAGCCAGTGGGTTTCCAGGGCAGAACTTCCCCAACCTTTATCACCTGAGAATCTTGTTAAAAGGCAACTTCTGATTCATTCAGTTGGAGGTAGAGCCCAAACTTCTGCATTTTTTACAAATTCCCAGGTGGTGCTTATGCTGTTGATCCCTGGACCCTGCTTTAAGTAGCAGAGTCTGAGATCTGGAGCACCTGGGTGGTTTAGTCTGTTGCGCATCTGGATCTTGGTTTCAGCTCAGGTCGTGACCTCATGGCTTCATCAGGTTGAGCCCTGCGTCAGGCTCTGTGCTGGCAGCACCGAGCATGCTTGGGATTTTCTCTCTGCCCCTCCCCCACTCATGCTATCTCTGTTCTCTCAAAATAAATAAACTTAGAAAAACAAAGCAAAGTCCAATCTGCTTGCTCCACTTGAGATGAGAGAAATGGACATTTTTTTTTACTGCTCTGTTCCTACAAAATTGAGCCCCTAGCCCTGGGTATTGGTGTCAGGACAGTGTTTGATGTATGAATTAAATCCAAGAGAATAAGCTGCTCGAGCAGTTTCATAAAGGAATGGGATTCCAGGAGGTAGGAGAGAGAGGCTCACAAAAAGGAGAGAAAGAGATGCCCCAAAGACAAGCCTGTATGTATCCAAAGTATCACTTTGCCTAGATCAGCTTTCAACTAAAGAAAGAACCCCACATACCCCAACATTCACCACACAGAATCCAAACACTACCCTTCCCTATGTGCACTTTTATCACAGTATTTTTTAAACAGTATCCATCTTGCAAAAGTTTAAAAAGCAATAGAAACCATACATTCTGTGCATTATGCTGAAAATCACACTAAAGTTGTAATGGATGGTTACTCAGAAACAGATCATTCTAGTCAAAAGATAAAATCTATTAGCATTTTCCTTACTTCAAATCATGATGGCCTTTTCCACAAACAAATGGAAAGAGTTGGTCTCCATGTGCATGTGGGCAGGAATATTAACCCATATCGCTGTGATTGCAAAGAGTTTAATAAGAGTTAGAAAAAGGAAGCTGATGGCAGGGTCACTTTTGTCTGCTCAAACCAAAAAACAAAAGAAACTTAATTATTTCAGAACCAAGCACCCAGGCTTTGCTCTTTAAAACATGTGCTTTGCTCTTTTAAACCTGAAATCCCTACCATCCCCACAGTGCTCCAGTAGCTGCCTCAGTTAGCCGGTGCCTCTGTTCGGAATGTGCCAAGATGTCTGATGTCTGTTCCTTTAGAACCTACTAGGGCTTTTCTCCTGTCATTTTTGAAAACTGGCAGAATGCCCTTCATACATGCTGTCTGCCAAACAACCTACCCGGAGAGGCTGTGACATCCAGTGACAAGAAGTAGTCTCTAGGATTGGATAGAGTGGATTGCGGAGGCTCCCTCCCTAGTTATATGACTTTGGATGGGTTACTCTACCTCAGTGAGCCTTAATTCCCTCACTATAAAGTGACAATAATAGTATAGCCCCATCTTGCTGTTTTTCTAAGTATGACAAGTTTCCTGGTAAAACAGTATTCACTGCCTGAGGACAAAGCCATTCATTCATCAAGTCAAAAATATATTGACTGAAATGTCACTGTAATGAGGTGATATAGGAGAAAGAAGATTCTCTCAGTAGAAGCTTCCTAGTGATATTTATAAGGATTTTTATTAGCTTTTACATACAGTTCCTGACCATTACTCCACAATCCAATTTATGTTAAACACGTTTTCATCTTATCTAAGTGGTAGTTGTTTTCAATGATAAGAACTATACCCTTATGGCTTTTGTAATCAATACCCATCATATCTAAATAGATTAGTTACTTAACAAGTGCTCTTAAACTCCAAAATTGAGTCAAAAAAAAAAAGGGAGGGAAGAATAGAGAGAACAAAAATACTTACTAAGTGACTACTCTAATTCTCTACCAAATTACCTCATTTTTATTTATTCTCACAACCTTTTGGTGCAAAAGATATTATCCACACCCTCAGAAAAAAAGATATTAATCTTCCTTCCTTTCCTTCATTCATTCTTTCATTCCTTCTTCCCTCCCTCCCTTTCTTTCAACCTCTCTTTCCTTCCTTCCTTTCTTCCTCCCTTTCTCCCTTTTATCTTCTTTTTTCATCAAAAAGAACTCTGAGACTAAGAGAAGCAAATGATTGTACTGGTGCTAAAGCCAGTAAAACTTAGAGCAGGTACATGCAAGTATGTAAAACTACAAAGCCCATTCTCTATCTCCTCATAGTGCAGACTGAATAAAGACCCAATTAAGTAATTTATATGAAAGATACAACAGCACTTAGGAGGAAGTCATTTCTGCTCCATCTATAAGTGTTCTAAACTGCCATGTTCTTGGTAATCAGCTACCTCTAGTAGGGAGTATCTGGCACCCCAAAAGAATTCCCTGGATGATCTTCTAGTCTTTATGCAGAGAAGATTCAGTCACCACACACAGACACACACACACATACACAAGTTCTGCATAACAACCAAAGAGTCTAGAATTGTAATCAGAATGGCAGAGTTCAACAAAGAAATCTTTTGAAAGGAAGTGAATTTTGTCCAGAGAATGTGCTAATTGTTCCTGGAGTGTGACTGACCAATAACTGTACTTGACATGGAAAGACCAGAGGGTATTACCCTTCAATCCTTACAAGAGCCTTAATATGTATCTTCTTGACAGAATGACACAGCCAATCAAATTTCCATTCTATTCCATGGAATGTGATTGTACAGCCTGCAATGAAAGTAAGGAAACTAGTCTTTAATTATCTACTCTATGTAAGGTGAGATATGTCACTTAACATTGTTTTTCAGTTAATCCTCACAACCATGCTATTAAAATAAGTCCTACTATTTCCATTTTCCACATAAGACATGGCCTCAGAGATATGCTGATGTTTTCAAAGTTCAACAATTCACACAGCAGATATTCAAATCCAAGTTCTTTGAACTAACAGCCCTTATTTTTTTCACTGTATCACTGAATCAAATATGAGATATGGTCTTTCAGATAGGTGAGCCACTTTTGATTTGCCATTTTAAGCCATGTGCCCCCTGGTTTGAGAACAGGTGACCTTGAGCCATATACCCACACACACCTAATCCTCCCTTTAGGTGACCAAAACTTCACTAATCTTGAAGAAGTTTAGAGAATAATCTGAGTAGTGGGAGAAGTTTACTCTAGACTAGAGTTTCCCAAAAGTGAATTGTTTATGAACCATCTTCATCATTTTTTACCATATCCTCATTCTAACTGTACAATTACTTGTATATTTTTATTTCTTTAGAGTAATGTATTTTAACTAAAATTAATAAATTTCAAAGAAAATTTTATATTACCACCACAAATGGAGTATCAGCATCAATTAACTAATTTCATAGTACTTAAAATCTGGGTACTCCTTAATATCATCATGTGTACCATCAAGACAATGCTTACCAGACTTTAGAAAATACTGCTTTTGGCAAATCTGACCTGTGTCTGGAATAAATCACAAACTTAACTCATTTTCATCTCACTTTAATGGAGCTATTCAGCTGTCATATTTCAGTATTGTAGAATGTGCCATTTTTAAATTCAATCCCGGCTTCTTTGGTCATGATGAAGAGCTATCTTCTTTTCCCTTTGTCCATCCGTCTGTCTGTCTGTCTGTCTGTCTCTCTCTCTCTGACTCTCTTATGTAATGGTTTTATTGAGGTATTCACATACCCTAAAACTGACCCATTTAAGGAAACTAATGCAATAGTATATGTTGCTTTGCAACCTTCTCAGGAGCTTCCAAGGTGTAATCTGAAACTAGTCCCCAGAAACGGAAGGTAGGAAGAAACTAAAGAAAGAGGTAGGCCACTCCCAGATTGGTAGGTAACAGTTTTAATTAGCAAAGAAACCCACATACAAGGCTTGTCTTGGACTGTAGCAAGACGAATAGTTCCCTGCATCAGCCCTCCAAATCTTGAAAGTTTATAAAGAGGCCCTAACTAGGCTCAGTCACATATACCATGTAGGTATTTCCAACATGACATCACCATCCCAAGCCTTTGTCTTTGGAGCAGCCTCTGAGAATGGGAAAGGCAAGCAGAACCCACATTCCAAGGACAGGGGAGGGGGTGAGGTGCCTCCGAGTGCCCAGGTCTGGCTCATGGGTTAGTCAGCAGTCATGTCTTTTTGATGACATTTCCCAACAGTATACTCACATAGTTGTGAAGTCACTACCACAAACAATTTTATAACACTTTGATCACTGCAAAAGGAAACCCCATATCCTTTATTAGTCACCCTTATTCTCCCACTACCCTCAGCCCCTTTGTCCATCCTCAGCCCCTAGGCAACCATTAATCTAACTTCTGACTCTACAGATTTGCCTATTTTAGATATTCCATATAAATGGAATCATGAAATATGTGACCTTTAACACCTGGTTTCTTACACTTAATGTTTTCAAAATTAACCCACGTTGTAGAATATATCACTATTTCATTACTTCTTATTGCTAAATAACATTCCATTGCATGGAAATACCACAGTTTATCCATCCATCAGTTGGTGGGCATTGGATTGTTTTCACTGTTTCTCTATCATGAATGGTATCAGCATTTATGTACAAATTTTTATATGGATGCTTGTTTTCATTTTTTTGCATTATATGCCCAGGAGTGGAATTGCTGAGATGATAAAGTGTCTTAGCAGTGCTTGGGGTTATATTTTAAATTACCTTTATGACCTTAATTAAATCACTCAAACATAATGGTATTCTTCCTTAATTCACTCATTGTAAAACTAGACAAACAAATGCTGCTTGCTGTATGTATCACTGAGGGGTCCCTCCAGATGGAAATGATCTCATGATAAGTGGGCAGAAACTGAAGAATCTGGATTCTGCCACCAACTAGCTAAATGTCCATGAGCAAATCACTTTACCTACTATCTTCCATTGTCCTTATTTGGAAAAATGAAGAAATTAGACTTGCTTTTGTCTGACATTCTTACTTTAATACTCTAATTTTATTAACATATGTGAAAGCATTTTTACAAGTTAAGAGCAGATATATATATATATGTATATAGATATAGATAGACAGATTATATATATATATATACACACACACCTACTTGCTGAGAAATGAAATAACATCAGCACTCAGTCTTAGGAAAAGGATGCCCAAATTAGGCCATTTCCTCAAAAATAAGACATATTCTTATGTAATTCTCAGGTGCTTATGTCCCCTCTCAAAGGATGGGAATGTGTATATTTCTTTTTTTTACATAATTCTATTTTCTTAAGCAAAGAAAATACTATAAGGGGAACCCAGGTGTTATCCCTATGCAATATGTTTGCAGCACATCCCTGGTAACCATAAATTGCTTTGGAAAGGAACATTGAATTATGTCCTCTAAGGTAGCTCGAGTCACAGTGAAGTTATTCCACAGAGAACTGAATTGGAGGCTTGGGAAAAAGTGAGCATATAAAATTTAAAAAGTTACAGATAACTCCAAGATAAGAGCAAAGGATATACTTTTACCAAACAGGATGATTGGTATTTGGAATCTTCAGGCTGTGTAGTTTCTTATATATTCCCAGTTCACACAGGAAATACACTAAGATACATATTTATCTATATATCTATATATTTATGTAGCTTTGCCTCTCAATTTAAAACAACAATTTATTATTTTCTCTCATGGTTCTGTGTGTTGACTGGACCCAGTTGGGTGGTCCTCACTGGTGTCTCCCATGAGGAGATACCTGGGGTTGAAGTCATCAGAATGTCAGAGATCCAAGATGGCTTGAGAACTGGCCACCTAGTCTCTGCTTTAATACTTTAATTCAGGATACTTCATTTCAGATTCATTTGGCATTTATAAATTTACAAATTTTTGTACAGCAATACTTTTACATGATTGATCTTCAGGACAGGCCTGTTAAAAGGATTAAGGATGAGAAAACAGAGATTCAAATATGATAATGTGCCCCCAAAACCATAGCTATAAGTGTAAAACAAAATCCCAGGAAGTGTTCTATTCCTCATCTACTATTCTTTTCATTACAACATATTACTTCTAGAATTCTAGGGGACTGTGGTCCATTACTGAAAACTTTGATAAAAACGCTTTCCCTTTATATATCAGCACTTGCTTCCCAAAAATGTGCATCAGTTGATGTTTATACAACTCTTTATGATCTAGATTAAAATTAGATTAAATCTGGGGCGCCTGAGTGGCTCAGTTGGTTAAGCGTCTGACTTTGGTTCAGGTCATGATCTCTCGGTTTGTGAGTTCGAGCCCCGCATCAGGCTCTGTGCTGACAGCTCAGACCCTGGAGCCTGCCTCCATCTGTGTCTCCCTATCTCTCTGTCCCTCCTCCCATGCACGCTCACTCTCTCTCTCTCTCTCTCTCTCTCTAAAAAATAAACATTAAAAAATTTGATTAAATCTGTCTTCTACTTGAGAGTTCAAATACTTGAAAATTCAGTTACCTTCTAAGATACCATCTTTTCCCATTCTCAATCATTTGCATGGTTTTTTTTTTTCTCTCAACAGCCTTATAAGTATTAGTCAGTGTTTTTAAGATATTTATTTTGTCCTGAAATCAAACATTAGGTTTTTCTATCAAAGGTATAATAGTATTATGTTACAGCAACAAATATGTTGGCTCCCCATCCCCCATTACCTCCCTTCAAGGTAGTATAATGGGAGCCAGATATAACCCTGCATGCATAGATAATTTTTTCTTTGGCACCACAGAGAAGAATCCTGAAATTATAAATCTGGGAGCTCCTATAGGAACTATCACCAAGCTACCACTCTCCCTCCAGCAAGACTGAGATAAATCTTTGCTTCCTACTGTTTTACAATCCTTTTAATTATAAACAGATGGCCCCAGGGATTTTATCCCCTTTTAAAATATAAAAACAATACTCCTGGAGATAAATCTCCATCTATGGAAGTCTCTATTCAATCACTCTGTAACATCCAATGTTTGTTCTTTTATTTAGTGTTCTTTGCTTAGAAGGCAATAAATAATTATGTAAAAATATTTTCTTTAAGTTCCATATTAGTGTGTCAAGGATTCAATCTTCAGTACACTGATTATTTCATACTACAAAATCTGCCTAGTGTTTTTCTTATACCAGATACTACATAGATGCTCTTGAATCTTCAGTCTCTCCTTCAGCACAAAAGTATCCCTTTGGCTTTAGCTTTTCAATCTAAATTTGCAGTTCACATCTCCATGAAAATGTCTTTTGGGCACCTGAAACCCAATATGTTCTACCTTCCCTTCCTAAACCACTCATCCTCAACTTTAGATACTTATTTGTTGGAAGTATAGAGTCAAGGAAGTAAAGAGACTGATAATAACCTTTGTCTTCTCCATTTATGGTTATGTCCTTGCTTTTAACAAACATCTACTGAATACTTACTGTGTGCCAGGCACTAAGAATCCAGCAGTAAACAAAGCAATCAAATTCCCTGCTCACAGGGAGCTTATATTCAGGTAGAGAGAGACAGTAGGCAGAGAAGCAAGTGATAAACTAGTATTATAGATGGAAATAAATGTTTTGAAGAAAAATAAAATGATCCAGGTATTTCTATTAACTATATCACCAGAAAGGGTTGTATTGGAAAACATCATCTTTGACTTCCACCACGGGCTTTGATACCTGAAACTGAACAGCTGAGTTCTACAGGAGAAAGATAGACCATTTCAGCCTAACAGCATTCCTTAAAAAATATGGTTCTTGCCCCAAATATAAACAAGACCAAAACGCCTAGGTTTTGAAGCAGCCAGAGATTGACACTGCCCTCTTCCATCCCCTTCTACTGCACATCTCAAGAGGAGGGTGGTCCCCTGCAGGCTTGAGTGTCAAGGTGACATAGGAGGCTGATGAAACAGAGAAAAACAGTGAGAACAGGGTAGTTTGGGTCTTACGGTTTTTCATGAATCTCCTTTGGAGAAATAAGAATTACCACCTGCCTCATAATGCGCAGAAAGAAATCCATCGCATGCATGTCAGAGAAGCTCTCACCTCACTTATGCTAGATTTGACCACATATTTCCACTACACAAGGACTTGGCTGGGGCTATATCATAGCATATTCCCTTCCCATGCCCACTCATCTTAATATGTTAACAAAGAACTTATGGAACTCTCCAAGAATCAAGCAAAAACCATGAAAATACTGAGATAGATAATAAACATGATAGACAATGGAGAATAAGCCTATGGATGACTGGCAGTACCAGAGGGAAATCTGAGTAAATGGGACAGAAACAATAATCCACGGCAACATGGAAACAGAAATTCTAGAAGTGAAGAATGAGCTGCAACCACATTGAGTATCAGGTAAAATTCATGAAAGATACCAACTTTGAAATCTACTCTTAAAATAGTTAGATTTCAAGCATGAAGAAAAAAAAGCGAACATGTTTAGCTCCTTACACACATAGACCCTGAATATTAAAATTCTTCATCTGCGTTTTTATCCTAAGTATGTGCTGTTCATGTACAACCCCAGGAAGAACCATTTCATCTTGAAGTGATCCATGCAGGGGTGTATATGCAGGATATTTCGGAGGGGGGAAGCAGGGGATAGTTAATACAATGCATTACTATAGCACAAGAGCTAAGTTTAGGAGGAAAATTGCTTTGAGAGGAACGTGGCATGAACCAAAGGTGGGAAGGCTGAGAATCCTCAGTAATGGGTCTCTTCCCCTCCTCTTTTCCACACAGACAACAACCTCTGTGAGGGGTGCCTGGGTGGCTCAGTCGGCTAAGCGTCTGATTTTGCTCAGGTCATCATCTCGCGGTTTTTGAGTTCAAGCCCCGCACTGGGCTCCGTGCGGACAGCTGGGAGCCTGGAGCCTCCTTCAGATTCTGTGTCTCCCCCACTCTCTGACTCTCCCATGCTCATGCTCTGTCTCTCTCTTTCTGTTTCTCAATAATAAATAAAAATGTTTTAAAATTTTTTTAAAGAAAACCTCTTCGAAATAGAAGAAAAAAGGTCAACAAGATGGCTGGAGAAATAAAGGAGAGTACTAAGAAAATACTTGTAAAACAACAAAGTATAATTTTAACAGGAAAATGTAGATCTTTTTTCTAAATTTCTCTTCCTTTAGAAAGGTCTTTAGAAATTACAGCATTGCCACTGTTTTCCACGTCTCTACAATTGCTTTTTACAAGATAAATCCTAGACAAATCCCTCTAGATGATATGGCAGAAATGGATGTTTCAAATGTAATATTCAGATAAATACTACTTCTAGAATAGTGAAATGCAAGAATGATCACAATTGAGGCTTACCAAGATTCCGAAAGAGAACTAGTACCTCACGTGGACAACAGTCTCACACTTTGTCATATTTCCTCAGCAAAAATAACCTTTTGTCCATATACTTGCTTTTGTGGCCTTTTTCAAATACTTCATGCTTGGATATATTTTCTGGATTGAGATTTTTTTTTTGTCCTAGACTCTGAACATCAATAGTTTCTGACATCTCCCTTAAAACACTGATGCGTCGTAGAGTCAAATCTCCTTTGCTGCTTCCTGAATTTGATTTTGCCCTCTGAGAACTGCACATGAGATAAGGGGAAGCTTTGGTCAGAAGTTCTCTCCATCCATAGTCCAAATATGTAATTTCCATAAAGAGTATCAGTCTATGCAGTTAACTGACATTAAGCGGAAGGAAAATAAAGTATGTTCATAATGTTTAAAAAAAAAATTTAGACATGTTGAAAATATGTGCTCAAGACCTGAACTTTCTTATAAAAATTATTTTCTTTAAGAGCACTGTACCATGTGCTTTCTGCAACTGAGCTGTCTGGCCTGGGGAAGTTGGTAGAAGAGAATTTTTCCAGAGATGTACTCACCCATATGAATTTGTGTCTTAACTGCAATGCAAGGAGAGAACAGCATGCAGATACAGCATTGCAAAAGCAGTTTCTTTCAGAGAGATCAAAGTGTTTCTGTGAAGCTACTATAACTTCCCCTCTAAGAATACAATTGCTTAGTCTTCAGTGCAGAAGAACATGCATAAACAAAGCATAGAATAGAGGAAATGGGGGAATGCAAACTAAACAAACATATTTAGTAAGGATTAGCAGGAAAGACAGAGTTTCCAGAAAAAATCATAAGGAATATTTCCCTTTCCATTTTCCACTAGATTTGATTTCAGATGTGTCCTCTCATTTGGAGAATTCAACTTTCTTATTTAGAATCAGTTTTATTATAGTAACTTGTTAGAAGTCTGGAGTCAATAATCACTGGTGTTTATCCACAGTGGAGAGCAAGTGGGAAACCTATACCTCCACCCCTCAGCCTCCCTCCCATACACACAATAATGAGATATCCCAACCCCTCCTTGCTCAGGTAGAGTCAGAAGAGGCCTGTAGGGAGACAAGACTTTCATAGTCACCAATAGTAATGAGACTACCACCAGTGCACTGTCGACAAAACCACACAGGGTGTTGGAGCTCCCACCCTGCCAAGCAGTAATAAGACTCATGTGTCAACAAAGACTAAGGAACATGGGTTTCTATAGCCACCTGACAATAATTAGGCAACACCCTTCCTTCTATGGAAGTGGTGTCACAGATCTTCAGCTAAATCAGAAGGTTTAAATAAGATCTAGGTTTAGAAGGAAAAAAAAGTTTCATTATAGTGAGAACCAGGAGGATTTCAAACAAAATGAAGAGAGAATAGGTGTCAATATCAAGATGGCAGAGTTGTTAGGATTTTAAGTGTGCTCACCACCAGGTAGGATGTTATAATGTAAGAAGTCTCAGACATACAAATTTATAAACACTGCTATGGGAGGTCATTGAGAGCACGTGACCATCAGCTGACCTTTAAGCAGTCCCAGGCAATCAGAGGCTCCTCACACCCTCCCCTGTCCTTGGAATGTACATTCTGCTTGGTTTCTCACTCTCAGAAGGAGCTCCAAGGGCATAGCCTTGAGATGATGATGTGGTGTTGAGACCATCTGGGGGTGACTAAACCCAATGAAAGCCTCTATATAAAGCTTTAAGATTTAGCCTGTGAGTGTTCAGATCTACTTGTCTTGGGGCTAAAACAAGTCTCATAGTTCCCTTGATTTTTAAACCTACCACCTGCCAATCTGGAGTGGCCTACCTCTTTCTTTGTTTCTCCCTGCCCCTTTTTTCGTCTCTTCCTGCCCTCTGCATACAAGGGCCAGTTTCAGATTATATCCAGCAAACTCCCAAGAGGTTTCCAAACCAAGAAACACATACAAACAAGCAAATACAAAAGGAATCATAATCACATGACACCCTCATTCCCTGTTCCTGTAGACAATGACAGACACCCTTCATGAAAATTTCATTCCAAGGTAAATGTGACAACACTTTGACAGCAGGGGCAGCTAAACTTGCAGTCAGAGCAGATGCCAGAATCTTTTGTTAAGTGGAGATACAAAACCCAGTGAGTCCTAGATTCATCTCGGAGTGCCACGCAAGAAGCTACTGGGCTCCCCAGATTCCAGCAAGAGCAGAGGTACCTGTACAGTATTTCTAACAAACCCACATGTTTGGTCATTACTCATTTCACCAATGCAAAAATTATTTCTAACATCTCATATGCTTAGTAACCAATTGCCTCGTGCAGTGATACTCAAATGCTCACAGAATCCACTGGCAGTTGTGTTAAAATGCAAACTGATTCATTATGTCTGGGTTGAGGGCCTGAGATTCTGCATTCTAACAAGTGTGTAGGTAATGCCTGTTACTGGTCTCTGAACTACCCTGAATAGCAGGAGGCAAGTGCAGACCTGAATGGTGATACTGAAGTGTAAATTTGAACCTCTTTTAAAAGGTAGACTCCTGATTAGGATCTTTAAAATGGTCACGAACCACCACCGTTAGAATGTGGGTTTGAATAAGATATACCAAGTGTTAAACAATTACTTTGGTGCCAAGTTAATTCTCTCACCCAAGTATGTATTATACAGCTTATACTTATGTATTTTAAAGTAAAGTACAGACAATCTAATAGCCCACTTAAATACAATGGGCACAACCAAAATGCCCATTTGAGAGGGAAAGAGAGAGATGAGAGAATAGAGGAATGCCACTACTCAGTATAAAATTTTGTGTAAGCAGTGTTGTTCTGGCTCCACTGTCTCATGGCAACCTGAGAATTTCCAGGACAGAGGACAGTAATTATTCATCTGTCTCCTAGCTCCATTCCCTGAAACATGTCACATATAAGCATTAGTTGTATTTTTCCCCAATGGGGAAAGATAGGCCCACTGGATGACATTTTATAATGAGCTTTATTTATTAATAGGTTTGCACCTAAAAGCAATGTTCCTACTCACTGCTATTGGAACCATATATGAATGATGTCGTTAGCATCCATCAACATTAAATACAATAGGCTCCCTTGATATCAATATGTGTTGTTTATACCACTGCCATCTAATCAAATTAGATGAGTTCTTATCCCAGCCAACTGAAAATTACTATGTACCCTTGTACAATATAATCTCATAAAATATTATTGCTTTGGTTAGTAACAAAATATATTAAGATATATTTTCTGCCATTAGGTAAAGATCTATCCACACATATCGGTTGATAGTTATGTTGTGCACTGTTATTATTCTGAATCCAGCTCAAAGTCTGTATTGTACTAATGGCCTCGTTAGTAATTTTCAATATAATTCAAGGCTTTGGCTCTGATTCCAAATAATTCAGAAGTTTGCATTTGGAATTTTTGGTTACTTCATTCTCATCTCTGCTTTAACTAGGTCACTTATGATGGAGACAATTACTTAGATTAAATTCTAAAGTAAAAAAAATTTAAACTCATGTTTGGAAACTCACCTTATGTTTGTCAAGCACTTATACTAAAATCTGGGATATAAAGATTAATAAGATAAGGACATGAATCCTTAAGAATGCATAATATGGAAAAAGATATAAACAAATAATAGTTGATTACTATAATGGAGTGAAATGTGTGGTGTTACCAAGTGATGTGTAAAGAATAATGAAGGGTAAGGAATAACCAACTGTCTGCATAAATCAGGAAAGACTTCAGAGACAGTTCTATTTGCTAAGCTTTGACAGAAGAGTAAGGGGAACGTAGAAAGTTGAGGGGAAGAGGAACATTCTTACAGAAAGAAATCCCTAAAGAAGAAAGGCACAGAATTATAAATGGCACTGTGTATTCAATAATTGTCAAGATTTGGTGTGTGGCAGGAACTGAAGCTGAAAAGTCAAACACTGCCGTAACATAAGGAACCTAGTATGCCATGTTAAGGCATCTGGACTTTGTTCCAAAGGCAGCATTTATCTAAAGAAAGGTTTAAAGTAAGTGGTAGGAAATGCGACTTTTTGAAGAAGGGAAGTCTGTGGTAATATGGAGATGTACTTAGAGGGAAAAATAGATGAAGATAAGGAGATCAAGGGCAAGGCAAATGCAATGGCTTGAGCAAGACATATGAGGCCGAATCTGTTCAATGACAATGGACACAGATTCTAGATTCCAGACAATAGTCTTGACAGATTTGTGAGAGCTTGGATATGGGGTTGAGGGACAGCGACCCCTTGAGCCTAATAGAATACCACCCCTTGATTTTATATAAGATAGAGTTCTGATCGTGCCCTAATGTTTGACTTAAAGTCTAATATTTCAACCTCATCCTTTCCTTAATTCTCTTTTCTGAATAAGTTGGGTTCCTAGAAAATGTTGAGTTGGCAAGAAAATTAACTTGACAGATGAATCGTACTAAAAAAATGACCATTACAGCTCACTTTATGTAACTGCCACTTAAGATACTTGAATTGTCCTCAGACTCCATTTGAGTATGTGCCTTTGTATCCTGAAAGAAAAGTTCAGAAGAGGAAATGCAGCTATTGTTAACCCTCTATTGAGTCATTTAAAGTTGTGTTTGGCTGCATATGATAATTCTACTGTGAATAAACCAAAGGATTATTTAACACACACACACACACACACACACACACACACACACCAATGCTGCGGTGTTACACAATTCCAGAGAATCTATTATTATTGCAGCCTTTAGAATTGTGGTCCAGTGTGCCCCACATGCAGAGGCTACATTGTAGATGGAGCCCCCCAGGGGTCATGGATTGTGTTGGTGCTGGGAGAAATGGGTAGTCAGGGCTGATACAGCTGCTTGAGTTCCATTTTCCTGCTCTGCCATCTCTGGCACGAACTTGTCTCCTGATTGCAAGGTGACTGCCATAACTCCAGGGATTGTGTCCATATTCTGGGCAAAAGGGAAATAGAGAGTCTTCTCTACAGTGTCTGAGACAACCAGCTTAGGAACATTTGCTTGTATCTCATGACTAGAACTGACTTGCTGCATTCCATTAGTAAAGAGCAAGGGAGTAAGGATATTAGATAGGCAGTAGACAGTATCCATTATACCTAGTAATCTGAATTCTGACACTGTCTAAAGAGACTGAGGATGAAAAGGGGCTGAAGAACATGACATTCCACCCACAAACTCCCTGATTTATCATTTATCACTGTACATATTTTATATATTTTTTTATTGTCTCTCTTTCCTACTTAAAAATAAGTTTGATGTAGGCAGGAATTTTTCTCTTCAATTATATCCTGTATTTCCCAATGCTTAGAACTGTGGCAGGTCCAAAGTAAATAGTATATGTTACATGAGTAAATGAATATTCATCGCAGCCAGTGAATCAATGGAGCTGAGCCCTCCCTTGCAACATGGTGGAAAGGGGACAAGGGAAGAATTAAATATGTGCTACTGAGATGTCCCTGTTTATTTTCCTTTGAAACTCTTTGGAACTTTAAAAAGAAACTTTCAAAAAACTCAATCAATAAATTAGTTGCATGGTCTCACAGTTACCTGTAAAGAGCTGTGTAGTAAGAGAAAAAAAATCAGAAGGTAGAACTAAAAGTAACTCAACTTTTCCTATGACCCAGGGAGCTTAGAGCAATTCCTTAAGACAGAAGGGCTCCAGCAAAAGCTGCAGGGCTAAAAATTCCACCAGGCAGAGCAGCTGAGAGATCCTACTTTTCCAAAGATGCCATTAGAAAGAGCAGATGCCCTCCAGCAAGAAAGACATCTTAATTTGGAGATTTCTGGGGTTCTCTGCCATCCCAAGTGATTACTTTCACAGGAGGAGAACACTGGCTCTGATTCTCTACTTCACATGAATGGGGAGACTCCAGGAATTGATACCCATTATGTACTTTACTAAAAAGAGAGAATGTCACTTTTCCCCTGGCAAAAGTGGTCTGTGGGTCAGTGAGGCCAGGGAGGGGAGCCCTCAGGGTGGGAAAAAAGTTATAAATACAGGATGAGAATTCCTTGAATAGAAAGATGCAAAACATAAACTGGACAGTTTCATACCACAGAAAGTCCAGACTAGGAATTGTAGGAAAAGTAAACAACCAGTGTGTTAAGCTTCTTACATATGGAGTCTGAATCTGGCATCCTAAAGATCTGCCAGGTGAAAATGTTGGAAATCAAAATCTTCAGTAATTTGAAGGAATGAGTTATTAATTACCTCTCATAAGGGGATAGTGATTGCCTCAAATTTGTTCTGACACTTGCCTTGAATTAAACTAACCAACTGCAGAAACATGGTTTACAAAGATAAAACAATAAAATTTAAAATACCTACCTTCTGGGGCACCTGGGTGGCTCAGTCGGTTAAGCGTCGTCCATCTTCAGCTCAGATCATGATCTCACGGTTCATGAGTTCCAGCCCTGCGTCAGGCTCTGTGCTGACAGTTCAGAGCCTGAAGCCTGCTTCAGATTCTGTCTCCCTCTCTCTCTGCCCCTTCCCTGCTTGCTCTCTCTGTCTCTCTCAAAAATAAATAAACATTAAAAAAAAATTTTTAAATACATACCTTCTTATTATAGATGAATCAACTGAAAGTGTTATACAGTTACTCTGGGATTTCACCTGTGTTGATATTTTAGGAATTAAAAAGAATGTAGGGGCACCTGGGGGGCTTAGTTGGTTTCAGTTCAGGTCATGATCTCTCAGTTCCCAAGTTTGAGCCCCACATCGGACTTGCTGCTGTTAGCACAGAGCATGCTTTGGATCCTCTGTCCTTCTCTCTCTGCCTGTGCCCAGCTTGCTCTCTCTCTCTCAAAAATAAGTAAACATTTGAAAAAAAAAATGTATTGGAATAAACTGTTTGTTAAATTCCATTTAAAATGTGTAATTTTATTGATCTCATAAGAAATTATCAGATATTTTTTTTTAATTTATAGTTTATTGTCAAGTTGGTTTCCATATAACACCCAGTGCTCTTCCCCACAAGTGTCCTCCACCATGACCATTACCCCCTTCCCCTTTCCCCCTCCCCCTTCTGCCCTCAGTTTGTTTTCAGTATTCAAGAGTCTCTTGTGCTTTGTCTCCCTCCCTCAGATAATATTTTATAAAATCATGATCACCTAATATGCACTTAACCTTTTTTCCAATGAATAAGACGCATGTTTTCTGCTTCTAGGTTCTCAAATTTGAAAATAAAAAGTAAAATTTTATATGTAAAAAAATAAGGACATCAACATTGTAGATATAAAAATGTGTTTATAATGTAGATATAAAATTAAAGAGATGGGGTTTTGCCATCTGAAGAATACTAGGCTCAGAGAAAACCACATTCAAATCCCTGAGATACCATTTTCTCACTGTGTGACCTTGTGATGCACTGTGTATTTCTGAAATCCAGTTTCCCAATATTTGAAATGAAGATCTGAATATCTTTTTCCAAGTATTAAGTGATTTAGTGGGAACACTAGGCAAATATGCTTAGCACACTGCCAGGCAAACAGCCATTTCTTGATAATTGTTTGTCAAATACGAAACCAAGTAAGTATAAAAAAAGTCGAGGCAAGAGAGTAAAACAAAGCCTTCCTGACCAGCTTTTTCTATTTTAGAATAGGAAACCTATGTAGGAGACTTGATGGACCATGAAAAACCTCCCACCTGGAATTATTTCCCTTTCTGGCCCTGCTTTTCAAGTAGAGGCTAAGAAATCTCTCCTGGGTGCAATTACTGGTGAATAAGCCTCAATCCCAATATAGTAAAAGTACAGTATGACCTCTTTCTAAGCATTCATTTTTAAAAAAGAGATTTGGTGGTAGATAAGGGGTTTGCTTTTTGATATTTGACCTCTCCTATTATCCTCAGCTCAATTTATTATGCAGCCATCATAGGCTCCAGGATGCTTATCTTTGGGACCTGTGACAGCCTTGGATAAATTCCAGTACAAATCATGCAAAATGGCTTCTCTGAGTTGCTGTGGATTTTGACCCCCTAAAGAGTTACGTTTCCATCTTATTGATCCATGTGAAAATATTTTAAACAATCACACATGAAAATCTTTCTTCCAAATTCCTCATTGGCTAAGTTGAATATTCACACAGTGAGTACAAAGAGCAAAAGGTAAGCCTCATACATACTGGGGACAAGTTGTCTTACAGTAAACTCAGTCAAGGAGGAAGGACTTCTGAGTTCACTGAGGAGTGGCCCACTACTAACCAGGTCTAGCACTCTAGATATGGCAACCTTGCTTCATCCGCCTCTACTACCATCTCTTACCCATGCCACATCCTGATGAATTCATAGCCCAGAGAATCCTGATTCCAGTCCTTGAGTGAAAGATTCTGCCATGTCACTGCAAGTTTTGCTTATGCCTCTACCTCTAAAGTGATTGGCATCTACTCATATGATAAGGCATCAGTTGTGAAAATCAGGAAAAACACAATGCTGGCCATTACCTGATTCATACTAGATAAATTTAGAGATAAAACTTAATACAAGCACACTCCAGCAACCTCTAAAGAAGAAAAAGGAGATCTCTTCGGATTGATGAAGATAAATAACACTTTGGGTTTTAGGTAGTCACATGAGCCTCTTTTATGAAGTTTCATTTGTAGGAACCAATGGAGGCTATATGTTGTATATTATTTAACACTTTGATTTTCATCTGAATAAAAGGAGGGATAGTTGGACAAGGAGCAGACTCTGAGAATATCGATTGGCATGTGACAAAGTGACATGAAAGAAGCAGCATTTGGTATTTCAGTTTACAGTCATGAATAGGGTAGTGGATTGGATGCCTAGGTCATTCAACCTCAGATTGAATCCAGGCATGCCTTGGGAACAACTCTATGACTTTGGAATTGGCATCCATTATCACATGGCTATGCCAGAAGGACACATGTTCTGAAATTGTTGTCAAGGAAGGAGAGATAGATTTAAGTCATCCAGTTCTGTCTCATTCTTTCACTCTTCTGGGACCAAAGGAAGGGAAATACTAGGAAGAGGAACTTCAAGGGAGGTGGTGATTGCCATGTATCCATCACATTAGGCCCTACTCTTTTCTTTAAAGGGAGGAGGTGAAATAATTTGCTAAAACTAGGTCCAACATACCTGCTAGTCTCCTAAGACCACTAATTAAACAAAATACTCTCCATCCCTTTTTTTAATTTGAATTTATTTATTTATTTTGACAGAGAGAGAGTGTGCAGGGGGCAGAGAGAGAGAGAGAGAGAGAGAGAGAGAGAGAATCCCAGGCAGGCTCCACACTGTCAGTGCAGAGCCCAATCAGGTCTCAACTCACAAACCACAAGCTCATCACCTGAGCCAGTCAGATGCTTAACTGACTGAGCCATCCAGGTGTCCCTCTCCATACCTTTCTTAAGGCTATTGACATTTCCATTAAAAGGTTCTTACATAAAAATAAAAAAACCAGATTCCCAAAATCTCCCAGATCAAGGGATCTTGTCCCTACAGATCTTTACCTAATTCAACTCCAGAATCCCACAATAACTGGGCCCGATTTGGGATGGCTTGCATGTGGTGCATTTCCATCATTCCCCCTCCTATACCCACAACCAACATTGCTACTCAGTAGATCACACCTGCACTTAAAGCCCTTCTCAAAAGAGTATTTCATTTTTCTCCTTTTCTCAGATCCCAGAACAAAATAAAGATCTAAATGAGCAATTAATTTAGTATATCATTGTTTGAGCTGTGGCTCTCTAGGCTACTTTGGGGGTTCCCCTGACTCTTTTATAGAGGTGTGGCGATAAGAGGCACCTGGGTGATTCAGTCAGTTCAGCATCCAACTCTTGATTTCGCCTCAGGTCATGATCTCTCAGTTCCTGAGCTCCACCCCGGAGCTCCCCAGATGGTTCCTGAGATCTGCACTGACATCAGGGACCCTGCTTGGGATTCTCTCTCTGCCCCTGCCCCGCTTGTGCACACTTGCTCTCTCTCTCTCAAAAATGAATAAATAAATGAACATTTTTTAAAAGTCACACTTATTTTCTTAAAAAAAACTGGGGCAATAAGAATTAATGCAATTTCTAAATGGAGCCTCGCAAATTTTCCAAAAGTGTTCTATGTACTTAACAGTATAAATTTCATAAGTACTGAGCAGAGTTTGATCACAGAACCATCTCAGTCAAGACCCACTTCACTATCCCTTCTGTTGAGGGTCACAGAAGGCAGAGTAGTGGAGGTGGAGGCCTTGCATTTCATGTTTGGGTAAGATGTGCTGAGAACCCAGGTGGAAGGGAAAGATACTGACCAATGGGTAAGGGCCAGGGCACTCACTCTTGCCAGCTCCAACAACTCACTCTTCCTCACCTCTCATATCCAACTCAGTAGGACTTTTCTCCGTGTTTCTCAGATGGCTCTCAAACTCACTTCCCCCACTTTGTCCATCGCCTAATGACCCTTCTAAGAGGCTGTCTTAACTCCTGTTTAGTTGCTCCTAGCTGCAATTGATATCATACTCTACTGCCCAGTCAATTCTCTGGAAGCATGCTCAAGACCTCTGACATATGCCACCATTCAGTCTTTATGCAAACTCTTTAACCAGGCATATGAGGTCCTCTAAATTCTGGCCTTACCCTCTCAGCTCTATGTTCTCCTCCTGCTCTAGTTCTTACACAGAGTTATTATGTACCACTGCCCCTGTACACACTGTGCCCTTGAGATTCTCCCTCTGTTAATCTCTTTCCTGAAACTTCTGCCTTCTTTATTCCCTTCTAATGCCCAAATACAATGCTTGGACCCAGAGCAAACTCTGACTCGACAGTAAAGCATTCCCTGATCCTCTGTCCTGGGACCTGCTCACTCTCCCCGCTGTGCTCTTAGTAAATCAGACTGCATTTCCATCTAGTTGCGATCACAGTGTCCTTTATTTTATTGTTCACTAGATTGGGAGCTCAGAGAATGTAAAATTGTTATCTGGTATAACTTAGGGTCTGTCATTGCAGGCATAAGAGCCTGGCACAGAATACAAATACAATAAATATTGAATGGTTCCACCTGCTGCTCTGGCTTTCCCATTTTACCACCTGGGTGTTTATTTACAGAGGCCTAATGTTGTGATGGTTAAGAGTTCAGCCTTTGGGAGCCAAACTATTTGGATTTGAATCTTGGCTCTGTCCCCTAATATCTATGTTATCTTGCAAATTACTGCATGGGGGTAATAATATGGACCTCACATGGTCAACACAAGAATTCAATGAGTTGATATGAGTAAAGCATTTAGAACAGTGCCTGGTACGCAGAAAATATTCAATAAAGGTTAGCAAGTTCATTTAGCTAAACTCTCCCTCATGCCTGTGATCATTGAAGAAAAAGAACAGGGAGGTAAGTAGTGCTGAGCTTTTGTTCAAAATGAGCCAGGGAGAGAAAGGGTCTGGAGCAGAAAATGCCTGGCAGATTCTGCAGTCCAGGAAGACAGTGGGGCCAGAATGAGGGAGTTCACTGAGACAGGAGCAGCCAGATCCAGAGTCCCAGATGGGCAGAAAGGTCAGAGTCTGTGACGGCAGCACCGTGAACAGCACACAGAATGCCTGGACCAGGGCAGATGTGGCCTGCTGTCCACTCCAGGTTTGCTTTCCCTTCCAGGAACAGGCAGTCCTGGATACCTGAGCAATAACAGAGGAAACCAAAGGCCTCGTGGACCCAGCCCCATGGAGGAAAAAACATAGATCTATCTCATCTTATGCTGACATAACCAGAGTGTATGTAGCTGACACATCTCCTGGGCTAAAACCCTTTATATCTCAATTTTCTATATCACACCATGCCCTTTTTTTTTTCTTTTCTGCAACCTTCACAGTTATAGGTCACCACTCTAGAGAACGTATGAGCTGTGAAGAATGCAGTGCAAAATGGCAACTCTTGAACTCTTCCTTCAGTACCTAACTCATTTTCTCCTCATAAAACATTCAAAGCATTTAAAATTATTACTTTATTCCTGAGTCATAATGTTGTTGACGCTTATAAAAATCATTTCAGTGTTAATTCCCCTGGCTCAACTCTCTTAAATTCTTCCTTAGAAGTTGTATATAATTTAACCAGAAAAAGTTTGTTTTTTTTTTTTTCTCAAAACCAACTGGAGTAATCAGAAAATAGATGAAGAGGGGAAAATAAATAACTGCTAAATGAATACAGAGTTTGGAGTTTGGAGTTAGAAATTAGGTCAGTCAACTAGTCAGCCTGGTTTGCTGACTTCTTTGTTATAAAATGACCACTTGACCTTGCTCTTTGCCCCGCAGGCATTCTCACCATCCCCCACAGGCTGAGGTACCAGATGCAGCCAAATAGAACTGTCATTTTTTTTTTAAATTCTTTCTTGTGGCCAGCACATAGACTCCAATGTCAATAATCAGTTCTGGTGGGGGGAGATGCCTAAGAGAGTGGAATGCTTGGAACAACCCCCAAATATGCATTCCACATTTGCACCTCATGAGTGGAAAGCTGGCCTTGAGAGGCACTGCCTGAGCAATGGAAGAAATAGAACATGCCAGAATGGTTCCAAATCCAACTCCAGCATTCCAATTTATTTCTGTGGCCAGACATTAGCATTCACAGTTGAAAGTGAGATGTAACTAGACAAGGGAGACAAATAGGAGTGTGTGCAGAGCATAGTCACAGAATGGGACTCAGTAGAAGGATCAAGCACTCTGTATTAGTACAAATGTTGCCATTTTTTAAATGGAAAAATATAATCAGCTGCCCAAAGTTACTGCTGGAAAAGGGGGTCATTGAAACTCTCCCATTTGACATTGAAACTGTGACTCTAGGAACCATCAATAAATAACAAAGGCAGAAACTTCAAAGAAGTATTAGCTTGAATAACAGAGAAATGAGTGTTAATTGGTTACTTGATTAATCATGGGGTTTTCTTTACTTTGGATGTTTGTTTTTTGTATCTTGGATGGAAAGTGTTAGCGTTTTAGATTTTTGGATGACTGGCTCTGGTTTGAGGGGTTTCAACACAGCTGTTCCGAGCCTAGTTTAGTTGTAATTGGTAAAAAAAAAAAAAAAAAGTTGGATCTATCTCTCAGGCTATTGGAAATAGAAAATGTTTACTGGATTCATTTTGGAATATTTTAGCAATAAAATACTTGAATAGTGTGGGCAAAACCATAATGCAGTCAATTTTATTTTTAGCATAATGTTAATTACAATATCACATTATAATAAAAACCAAATTGCCATAAAAGTACGAGTACAGAAAGGTCTATACCCTTCCATCGTACTTCCTAAAGTTGGTTATTAGAACTGAAAAACTTAATACAACATCATTTGATTACATCTCCATCTAAGTATAGATAAAACTTAGAATAAAATAGTAGGAATAGACCTAAAGAAATCAGAGTTCTGTAATATACCTTCACCTTGTACTCTCCAGATGAGTATGTTGCATATACTTCCCATATCCAGGAATTTTGTAAGGAATGTTGACTTGTATCTCATATTCACTAATCTTAAATCCCAAAACCATTACATTTTTTGCATTTTCAGATTCTTTGACCAAATGTCAAAGCATTTCCCTTCACTGTTTCTTTGCAATTTGATTCAAGGAAGTCTAACAGACTTGTACAGGGTAAAACTACTTGTAGAAATAGTACACACAGCAGTGTTAGCCATTTCACATGTATGTAATATACACCTGTGCTTGTCCAACCTCAGTGACACACTTGTACACTTTGTAGGATATGAGTTGCAGCCCAGTTTAACATCAGTTTGACAAATCGTATTTCAATTGACCAAACAGAGGGTAAACATTTGATGTATCTTTTGAAAATTTAAATTTGTGTAAAATATTGGAAGGATTTATTTATTTCATAAATATGGTGGTCTTAACTTGCTGTACAAGCCTACAGATTTTTCTTTGCAATGTGACTTTTTTTTCATTTTAATCAGTACAAAAATGTAAAGACAAGTTTGATTTTCTGTAAGATAATTTATTTGGGAATTCAAATTCTCTGTTAAATAATTATCACCTTTCCCCTTGTCTTTTTATATATTAAGTAAGTAGTTATTGTTAAGATGTGCTAGGCGAACCTCTGGCATCAATCCATTTGCTTACTCTCTTTCTCCACACTGCACCCCCCAGCCTTCTACCAGACACAGGCTGCTCTCAAGTTATGATATCCTCACCTACCCATGTAAAGAGTGTTACCAGCTACGTTTGTGGTAGAGTATTAGAGTTATTATTCTATGCACTAGCAGTCTGAGAGAGACAGGAAAATTTGTTACATAATGCTGAGGAATAGTGCTGAGCACTTTGAGAAATATAAAAATGGCATGAGTCAAGAATTGTCCCAGCCCTCATTCTGGTTTAAAAGATAGTACCAACATACTTGAAAAGGTACACAGTAGAAAAGGTACACAAACACAAATAAATGAACACAGCATGTTTTTGTGAAGAACTTAGAGTTGGTGCTACAAGGTTAAAAGGCCAGGCAGCTCTGGAATTTTTATTTGTTTTAATTTTTGTCTTCAAAGCAGGGTTATAATATAATGAAATAGATACTTTCATAATATTATTCTGGACCAATGTGTGAACACCAGCCCAATGGATGCAATGCTGTTTACTGAGAAAGACTTAAAGATCTTTCCGTTTCAGATTGCAAACAAGTGTCTCATGAGCAGAATATAGCCCACAGACATTTTGTGTGGCCCAAATAGTGATGAACAAAATTGAACCAATATTTAAAAATCAAAAAATTTCACATGAAAATCTAGATTTCTGGATTCACATAAAAAATCAGATGAGTCACAGTTCTGCCCATTTTCTATTTCTTTTTGATTTGATTTTGGGAGGTTAAATGTTTCTAGGAATTTATCCGTTTCTTCTAGGTTGTCCAATTTGTGGGCACATAATTTTTCATAATATATTCTTATAATCTTCTGTATTTCTATTGTGTTGATTGATATTTCTCCTCTTTCATTTCTGATTTTATTTGAGTCCTGTCTCTCTCTCTTTAAATGAGTCTGGCTCAAGGTTTATAAATTTTCTGAATCTTTTCCAAGAACCAGTTCCTGGTACCATTCATGTGTTCTATTTTTTCAGTTTCTATTTTGTTTATTTATGCTCTGATCTTTATTATTTCCTTCCTTCTACTGGTTTTGGGTTTTGTTTTTCTTTCTTTCTAGCTCCTTTAAGTGTAAGGTTTCAGCACTTATTTGAGATTTTTCTTGCTTCCTGAGGTAGGCCTATATAGGTAAAAACTTCCCTCTTAGAACAGCGTGTGCTGCATCCCAAAGATTGGGTATCATTGTGTTTTCATTTTCATTTATCTCTATGCATTTACTGATTTCCTCTTTGATTTCTTAGTTGATCCATTTATTACTTAGTAGCATGTTATTTAACTTCCATTTACTTGTGCTCTTTCTAGATTTTTTCTTATGGTTGACTTCTAGTTTCATAGTGTTGTGGTCAGAAAAGATTCATGGAATGATTTTGATCTTTTGGAATTTGTTGAGACTTGTTTTATGGCCTAACATGTGATCTATTCTGGAAAATGTTCCATGTGCACTTTAAAAGTGTATTCCACCGTTTGAGGTGGAAATTTCTGAATATTTGTTAGCTCTATGTGGTTCAGTGTGTCATTAGAAGCCACTGTTTCCTTTCCGATTTTCTGTTTAGATGATCTATCCATTAATGTAAGTGAGCATGGGGAGAGGGTTCAAGTCCCCTACTATTATTGTATTGCTATCAGTTACTTCCTTTGTATTTGTTATTAGCTGCTTTATGTATTTGGCTGCTGCCATGTTGAGTACATAAGTATTTGCAATTGTTGTATCTGCTTGTTGGATTGTTCCCTTTATGATTATGTAGTGTCCATCTTTGTCTCATGTTAAAATTTTTGTTTTAAAGTCATTTTGTCTAATATAAGCAGTGCCACTTGGATTTCTTTTCATTTCCATTGGCATGATAAATGTTTTTCTTTCCCTTCAGTTTCAACTTGCATGTGTCTTTAGGTCTAAAATGAGTCTCTTGTAGACGGCATATAGATGGGTCTTTCTTTTTTATCCATTCCACCACCCTATGTATTTTGATTGGAGCATTTAGCCCATTTACATTCAAAGTTATTATTCATAACTTTCTACTTATTGCCATTTTGTTACTTTTTACAGTTGTTTTTATAGTTCTTTTGTTCCTTTCTTCTCTTGCTTTTCTCTCTCACGGTTTACTGACTTTCTTTAGTGATATACCTGGATTCCTTTCTCTTTATACTTTGCATATCTATTAACAGTTTTTAATTTGTGGTTTTCATTAAGTGTATATATATAACATCTTATGCATATAGCAGTCTATATTAAGTTGATGGTCACTTAAGTTTAAACCCATTCTAAAAGCACTAAATATTCACTCCTCTTCCCCCGTGTTTCAGGTATATGGTATCATAATTTACCTCCTTTAATTTTGTGAATCCCATGACTAATTTTTATAGATATACTTAGTTTTAATGCTTTTGTGCTTCCTACTTTTCTTCTTTCTGCCTATGTTCTTTCCTTTCCACTCAAAAAATCCCCTTTAATATTTCTTATAGGGATAGTTTAGTGGACATGAACTCCTTTAACTTTTGTCTGGGAAACTCTTTATTTCTCCTTCTATTCTGAAATGATAGCCTTCTCAGATAGAGTATTGTTGACTACAGGTTTTTTTTCTTTCAGCATTTTGAATATATCATGCCACTCCCTTCTAGCTTGCAAAGTTCTGCTGAAAAACCAGGTAATAGCCTTATGGGATTTCCCTTGTCTGTAACTGTATTCTTTTCTGTTGCTGCTCTTAAAACTTTCTGTTTATAACTACATTTTGTCATTTTAATTACTATGTGTCTTGGTATGGACCTCCTTGGGTTGATTTTATTGGGGGTCTCCGTACCTTCTTGATCTGGATTTCTGTTTCCTTCCCCAGATTCAAGAAGTGTTCAGCTCTATTTCTTCAAATTACTTTTCTTCTCCCTTCTCTCTGTCCTCTCTTTCCGGAATCCCCATAATGTGAATGTTACTATGCTTGATGGTGTCACTGATTTCCCTGAATCTATTTTCATGTGTTAATATTCATTATTCTCTCTCCTGTTAAGCTTGATTGCTGTTTATGACCCTGTCTTTCAGGTTGCTGATCTGCCCTTCTGCTTCCTCTTGGTCTGCTATTTATTCCATCTAGTGTATTTTTAAATTCAGTTATTGCGTTATCTCTGATGGGTTCTTTTTTTTTAGGTTTTCTACCTGTTTGTTGGTGCTCTCACTGAGGTCCTCCACTCTTTTCTCAAGCCCATCTCTATAAGCATTACTTTAAATTCTTTATCAGGCATATTACTTCATTTAGCTCTCTTGCTGTGATTTTGTCCTGTTCTTTCATTTGATACATCTTCCTCTGTCTCCTCATTTTGTCTAATCCTCTGTGTCTGTTTCTATGTTTTAGGAAGGTCAGTTCCATCTCCTACTCTTGCAAGTGGTGGTTTTATAAAGATGAAGTTCTGTAGTGCCCTGCAGTGTACTATCTTCTGTTCACCAGAACCTGGCACTAGAGGGCTGGCTCTATGTGTGTTTGCTTGCACCCTACTGTTGGGGCTGAGCCACTTTTGCCTTCAGTCCAGTTGTCTGCAATGATCCTCTTTGCCTATTTGGGGTAAGGCTAGGTCCCTGTGGTTAGTGGGCCAGTTTGGGCTCACCTTGGATTTAAGGGGAGTCAGACCATCCCTTCTCTAGAGCCGCAGTAGTGCTGAACTGCAGAACACTCTCCCTGTGTTGTCTCCTGAAAATCTTTCTTTGGTAGGCAGAGCCTGTAGTCAGTCTCAGTGTCTGCCTCCAGCCCACCACTGGGGCTGATTGAGACTGATTTGTGTGTAGTTATATTCCCCTCTCCCTGGGGCATGAGTCACTTTGGAGTGGTGCTGGCCCCTCAGGGCTGCTTGCACACTGCCAGGTTTGTGGCACCTTTTTGGATGGACTCCTGCTAAAGGCATGTTGGATGAGAAAGCAGGGGTCAGGCATGTGAGGCAGCAAAAGCTGTGCTAGTCTGCTGCAGGAGGGAACCTGCAGCCGCCTGAGAAAACTCCTGCTGAGGCCATCCAGATTGGAGGAGGTGGATCTGCAGAAGTATGCAAGGGCTGGGGGCCCTGTTAGCAAGCTAGGGGAAAAGTATTCAAATGCTGCGCTGGTTCCCACAAGTGTCAGTTTATTTGGGGATAGGGAGAGGGAAATGGTGCCCACCAGCTCCTTTGCTCTTGTCAAGTCTCCCAAAGATCCCTTCCCCTCCAGCGCATGCTCTGAGATTATTAAATAAATCTCCTTCACGTATACCCCCAGATGTCTTTCAACTTGATGATTCTGTGCTGTATCTCAGCAAGGCTTTTTGTTGTGCTCTCTTTAAGCATGGAGACTCAGTTTTCCAACACCTCCAGCTCTCCCAGAGCCGAGACCACTAATTTAAAGTTCTTGGTGTTCAGCCCCATTGATAATAAAAACTCACAAAGCCAGGCCCCTCTGGTTTTTAAAGCCAAATGTTATAGATATTTATCTTCCCATTGTAGGTCCCCGGTACCTGGGGTGCCTGGTGTGGGGCTCTACTTCCCTCTCCTCTCTTGTGCCCATGGCTCCCTCCCTCCCGTGGATGGTCTATGGGTCTCTTTGGCTCCTGACAGAGAACTGCTTTTCCTACCCTCTTCAATGTGGCCTCCTTTATACATTTAACAGTGGAGATTCTGTTCTGCCAGTCTTGGGGTCATTTTCTGGGTCATTTAGACTGATGTGAGTGTTATCTCATTGTATCCATGGGACCAGGTAAGCCCAGGAACCTCCGACTTGACCACCTTCCCTGGAAGTTGTACCTGCCAGCTTTAGGCATTCAAAATTCCTAATATGTGGACATGGACAATAATATCTAGGGACATGGTAGAGAGGGAATTTAGGGGACTGGGTAACAAAAGAATTGCAGAAGTAACCAAGGGAATAATAGTTGAAATAATATTCCAGTGGTTGATGCCTGTGTGATTGCAGATACAGACATCTGTTTTTCTCTACCCTGCAAAGTTCGTCTAGCTGGCCTAAGAATTAAATTCACATGAGACAGATTAACAGGAGAAAGGAACCAAATTTAATTACATGTTCACAGAGGACCAATAATGAAATTGAGACCCAAAACAATGACAATAGCCAGTTTTTACTTATCAGACAAAAAGACAGTAAATCTGTGAGAAACTGACAGGACAATGAAAATCCATGTGGAGGAGTTTTAATTAATAAAGAATTCTAAACAGGATTTGGACTGGGGTAGTAAATTTGTAAAAATGAGCAAGGGTTCTTTATACAGCCTTCTCTTCTCTGAATTCCTTATCTCTGGTGATATGAATGTGTATTTACCTCCTGGTACAGGGAGGTACCTTTCACTTGGGAGATTCTCCTCCTGCTTTCTGGAGACAAAGGAAGGTCAGGGAGTTATTTCTGCACTGGGTGTTTTTTAAGTAACTTTTAATTTAAGATAATCAATATGCCCAAGTGGTACATTTTGGGACGGCCTGCCCTTGGCCCCTCCATATCATGAAACTGACTGGAGCCTTGTTTACAATTCTTATCTCAGATGTGGACGTTTATAACAGTAAAGTTAGCCATTGAAAAGGGCCCTCTCCTTTCAGTGAAGTGTTTTAATTACCTCTTCTGCACCTGTTGATGAGGAATGAATTCTTGCCTTGGGGCTGTGGAAATGGACAAACCCACAATAACAGACACTGGACCCATGAGATCGACAGCAATTTATCAGGAATACTTACAACCGGGGAGGGAAGGATCCACACACCATGTAACCACCAGGCAGTTGCAGTGAGGCACGGAGGGAACAGCCCGTGGTAGTGGGAGCCAGTATGTTTCACTAGGTACTTTGCAGTATGTTTCACTAGGAAATCTTATTCCCAGGAGCAGAGTGAGGAGGTGAACTTGTGATTAGGCCATTTGAGGTACTCCTGTCTTGGCCCACTTGCCAAGAAACACACAATATGGGGACTTAAGTTTAAGGTTTCTTTCACAAAGAAACCAAAGTTTTAAACAGGAAACTAAAAAGTAAAAAATAAATAAAAATAAAAATATAGAAATATAATATCAATAAAAATATAAAAATTAAAAAGCTTATAGTGAGCTAAGAATAATGCCTGGAAAGGAAAGATAATGGCAGCCACAAACCAGCCCTTTGCAAAGCTTAGTGGTGAAATCAGGAAAAAGGAGAGGGCCTCAGGAAGAGAAACCTGGAAGGAGAGCAGAACCTTTCCCCCAGTTTGTTACAGAAACAGTAATAGCATGTTCTTTCTTCTTTTTCTTACTGTGTCAGGAAGTTATGGCACGCTTTTTATGAACTATTCTATTAAAATTATCCACAAAACTGTGAAGTGGTCAATACTGCAGTAAGGAAACAGAGACTCAGATACTGTTGCAATATGTACTGGGAGAAATGCACTAGGGGACAGATATTTACATTCAGTGATTTGACTGGGGAGAGCCACCTGTGGAGAGTGGGCAGAGGAAGGTGAGCTGCAATTAGTCTCAACAAAGACCTCAGATGATCCCACAGGAAACTCTAAGAGCCAATCTCAGAAGGTAATTTAAGGCCACCAGCTGCTAATGGTCTCAGCAACTTGGGGAATTGGTGCTGCAGTCCTGAAGGGAGGGATCTGCGTGTTGCTTGTAGACTTCCACTTTGAGGTATTAAATGATTTATCCAAGGTCACAGAGTTATTACTTCTTGGTGGTATGTTCAAGTTCAGGTCTGATTCTGAATTCATGTTCTTTACCTTAATACTCTGCAAGTAACCATCCAGTGATATTGTGATTTGTAATAAAAAAAAAAAAAAGATAGATAGATTCGGTCTTCAAAAATGCTTCCTAGATCACAGCTACAAAACCCTTGGAAGTTCCTAACAGATAAAGAGCAATGGGAACATCTTTTGTTATAATGTTTGGTCACTTGTCCTCAGTTCTTGAAATCCCTTCAGAGCCATAAAGGTGAGATGGGTGTCTTATTATTCATAATAAGCCCCTTTCCCCCCACAACTGAGTTTATATTAATGAGATGACTTTTGGAAAGCACCTAAGGATGGGGGCTGGTTGCCAGGGGAGCAACAATGAATAGGGGGCTGGAACTTTCAGTCCCAGCCCTTGATTTCTGGGGAAGTGAGAGGGGCTGGAGGTTGAATCAGTCACCAATAGCCTGTGATTTGATCAACCATGCTTATGTAGTGAAGCCTCCGTTAAAGAAAAAAAATAGAGGGTTTAGAGAGCTTCCAGACTGGTGAACTAGAACATTTTCATGTGCCATAGTGCCAGGCCCCAAACTCCATGAGGTCAGAAGCCCTGTTGTTCTGGACCTCGCTTACATACCTCTTCATCTGGTTGTTGATTCATATCTTTTAATATCCTTTGTAATAACCCAGTAATCTAGCAGGTAAATGGGTTTTCTGGGTTCTATGAGAATTAATCAAACCCAAGGAAGAGGTCGTGAGTACTCCCAAACAGTAATTGGCAGGTCAGAAGCACAGGTGACAACCTGTACTTTCCATTGGCATCTGAAGTGGAGAACAGTGTTGTGGGACTGAGTCCTTAACCTGTGGGATCTAATGCTATCTCCAGGTAGATAGTGTCAGAATTGAATTGAATTGAATTGAATTGAATTGAATTGAATTGTAGGACATCCAGCTGATGTCCAAGAATTACTCGGTGGTGGGGAAATCCCTCACTCTCACATTGGAATTACAGTCAGAACCCATATTTACTCTAATGCAGCAATGGGACAAGAATATTCTTCATCTAAGTGAATCTACATTAGAAGACCAAAGCACTGGCCCCATGGAAATACATTCTGGGCAGCCTACACTTGGAATCATGTGATGCCTCTGGCCATTCTCTCTTCTCATTTCTCCTCAGTTTATTGTTGGTCACTCCCTCTGATCAGATACTCTCTATTCAAAGAACTTTCCCCAATCTCTATTTGAAGGCTTATTTTGACCATCTGCTTCCTAAAATAGTTCCTTGATTGTGATATATATATATGTGTGTGTGTGTGTGTGTGTGTGAAAAATTACCTTTAATGTCATTTGCCTTGGCACTTTGCAAAACTTCCAGTATAACTACATGCATATCCTTGAGTTGTAAGTGTTCACTAGAACAAAAATGACAGACAAGACCACAGAAAAGTAAACATAGAGATGATGTCACTCAAAATGAAGAAAGAAAATTCAGTATGTGTCCTGAGATATTTAGGCAACAAATGGAGCCAGTAGGCCAGAAAAGTGTGATGGGGTCAATCCACATCTAGCAAATGGGATAATGTTCAATTTATCATTCACAGTGATAAGAAAAGAAGAAACTAAGTGTGCTGGTCAGTGTGTAATGGATATGTAGGTATGTGTGTCAGTCTGCCTACTTGTCTGAGATCAATAGTGTTATAATTAGCATTCTATGTATCACCTCTCAGTAAAATAGTATGCAGGGGGGGAAACCCCACTGCATTTGAATAATACACCTACATTTGGCAGGTAAGTTTGCCCAGTCTGCTCCAAAGCAGAAGCAATTCAACTCTGCTACTCCTTGTCCTAACTTAGTGTCAACCTAGGAGAGGCAGAAATAAAATTCTATCACACCCCTAGCCAGGTAAAAATAAGAAAATTTTTTCATCTTAAAAGTTCAAATGCCAACTTGAAAAGCATGAAAACAGTCTCACCAACTAGAGTTTCAGGAAACTTGAACTTCTTTGAACAGAACAATCTCCAGTGGCTAATTATCTTAGTGTGTTGTACTTACAGACAACTTCACTTTTGCTGCTTCACTGACAGCCCACTTTTGCAGATTATGTAACAAAGGGACTGAAAAGTCAGCTGGATTTTCAAGATCAAGAAAACAGATCAAGGGGTTACAGCCACAACTTTATTATTTCCAGGAATTGAGCTTCTATTTCTGGGCTGGGTCATTCCTGGATACTCCGGTTACATTACATCCAGGATACTCCTGGATACATTCAAAGGCTGTGGTAATGCTGCCTTTGTATACAACATCTTTTAGCCCATGGTCACAATCATTTTTGTTTGTTTGTTTATCAGCTTTCTCTCTAAATTTACTATAGTAGCAGCTTAATTTATATTAGTCTCTTAATTCTAGTTATTGAGTTCACTCATCCCTTAGTGTTAAGTGTGCTGATAAAATCCATCTTCTAACACTGGAGAACTGAAGGCCAGACACTGGTCCTTGATGAATTGTCCAAGATAAATACACCTTGGAAAGTCTCTTGTTGGCTGATCACCTGGCATAGCACATGAAATTGTTTAAAGTTACTAGTTGCTAAAATATTAAATCACAAGGCTTGGATAAGTGTGCTTTATGGCAACACTATGTTGGATAAGATTTCCTTAAACCAGTCTGAGAAGCAACCAAGTCCCAGTAAAAGCCAAAAACGAGTACAGTTCTAATCTATCTAAATTTATCAAACTGATTATCAGCTAACTCAGTTTATATTAATTGAAATCATGATTTGCCTTAAAGTTCATTATGTATAAATGCCATCTACTTTTTGCAACAAGCTGGTAATAAATCTGCAATGGAATTTATTTTGGTCATAGGCAGTCTTCAGTGTAACTAACACCCTCATCAAACACCTAGGAACATAGTTTCTTGAACTGTAAGAGTGATCTTCACACTTTACCCTGCATTTTATCATTTTATATGCTTTCTCTACTTCCCAGTGCAGAAAAGAAAAGAAAGGAAAGGAAAGGAAAGGAAAGGAGAGGAAAGGAAAGGAAAGGAGAGGAAAGGAAAGGAGAGGAAAGAAAAGGGAAGGGAAGGAAAGGGAAGAAAAGGGAAGAGAAAAGAGAAGAGAGAAAGAAAAGAAAGACAAATGTTTATATCTTATTTACAGAATTATTTAATTTCAAATTACATTGTCTTTTCCTTTCTGCTTCTTTTTGTGCTCCCACTTTCAGGTAAGAATGTTCTTCCCCATCCCGTGGGTCAAAAGCAAGTTGATCATGTTCTCAGAGAATTGACATCTTACAGAAAAATTCTTAAGATTTAGCCTTGAGTTGCTGAAGAATTGCTCTGGAGTGTTCTGTGAAATCTTGACCTAGTTAGTGGGAGGATTTGGGCTGGGCATTGTCCACTTGCCTCTACCGCTGCTTGATCTTGGTTAAGCGATAGGTCCTGAATCATTCTGCTGACATTCCTGAAATAGCAATACCAAATGCTGGCTTCAGGATGCTCAACTTTGAGGTATGCCTGCCTCCTGCTAGCTGAGGGTACATCTTACCTTCTTGGAAGTGTAGCTTCTGTTTTAGAACAGATCCAGGAAAGCCATTCATTTTTGCTTGGCTAAGGTTGGAATTTCTATCTAAGACCCAGAGTGGAGTTCTCTTGCTAGAGGTGAACACAATAGCAAGTGTCTCATATTTGGGGAGAGTTGTGATCTCCCCTTCTCCCCTGCTAGGAGGAAGGAGGGGGAAGAGGGAAGCTAGAGTTCCAGTTATAGGTTGAAAACACAAGTAAAAGCCCACTGAGAGGACGAAAGCCATGGCTTTGCAAGGAGTAGCAAAGGGCTCAGGAACTTTGGAGTCCCTGGTGGTACAGCTGAGTGATACCAGTCTTGTGCAAGTCCTTCCACAGAGTGACCTCAGGAAGCAGATCATGGTTTATATAAATTTCAGTGGCTTCTTTATTCATTCAAAATAGTAGTCAGAAAATTTCCAGTAGTTTCTGTGATAAATCCATAGTCTCTAACCTGATCACAGTTATGTAAGCTGTCAACAGGGTGGAGGCCCCAGTATTAGGCATTTTTCTTTCTTCAGCATTTGTGTTAATCAAGCTTGACCTCAAAAAACCCAAGCCCCAGTCTGGAGCAGAGGAAGGTGCAGGTGGCTGCGGGCAGAAGCAGCAGTCACTGGGCACTGTGGACCATTCTGCTGCTGCCAGATGCCATCCCGCTGCCACTCCCTCTCACACCCACTTCCTCTCCTTTTTTTTCTTACCTTAGTCAGTCTACAAGATAAACACAGCAGAAAAATGTTCCCTGTTTGAGAGCAGAGAAAGCAGAACCTCAGGGAGGTCAATACTCTCCTAGTCGAGTCAGGAGTTGGTTACCTTCTTAAAAGTTTTTTAAATGCTTATTCATTTTTGAGAGAGAGAGAGAGAGAGAGAGAGAGAGGGACAGCGCAAGCGGGGGAGGCACAGAGAGAGAGGGAGGCACAGAATCTTAAGAAGGCTCCAGGTTCTGAGCTATCCGCACAGAGCCCAACGTGGGCTGAACCCACGAACCACGGGATCATGACCTGAGGGGAAGGCAGATGCCCAACTAACTGAGCCACCCGGGTGTCCATTGGAGTTGGTTACCTTCTTCCATCACCCTGTCTCTCTGTGTTCCATGTTAATTTCCCTTTTCTTTCCTCTCCTGCTAGAAACTTACATGGGCAAGGTGCCAAGTAAACCCATTTATGGAGAAAGCAATGTTTGTGAGTGTTCAATAATAATAACAATAATTAATAATAATTAATCATTTCTTAAGCTTTACCTAAAAGTCAAAATCTATGCAAAAACATTTTTGCTTTATTTTTTTCCTATTGTGGACTGACTTTGGGACTCCCCATTATTGTTTACAAAATGGAGATTTTTAAAGAATGAATTGAAATGTTTTTAACTCCTTTGTATTTCTGATTAAATCTGTTTCATATAAAAAGGCAATTGATTTGTATCTCCTTTAGAAAATGTCCATAGATAGAAGGAGGTAACATGCAACAGTGTCCCACTTTAATAAATTATCCAGATTAGCAATATTTTTAATATCTTATCTGCCTTAAGTAATATTCTAAATCATTTCTATGAGTCTTTGAGAGACTTAAAAATGAAGAATAATTTTAATTTACCTTTTTTGGTTGTTGGGTATAGTGTTCACCTCAACTGCTGAAAAACAAAAGAACAATAGATGAATATCTCCATCTAGAGCCTGTTTAGGAAAAATGTAATTGCTCCGAAGAAGTCAGCCTGTGTTCTGATGCTGGGTTGCCACGCAGCTCATCAGTATGTAGGGAGAGAACATCAAGGACGTGACTAACCTCAGTTTGAGATGGATACTGTGTGACCGGGTTTATATCCCCCAGGATGCTGGTTTCGTTTCTATTCATGTGTCCTAAGATTGCTGGGCACAAAGTAATTCAATGCTTTATAGCTCAAATGAACCAAATGGAGCTCTAACCTCTCTCTGTGCCTGATACCATCCCCGCACGAGCAGCAAATAAATAACCTGGAGTCTATGTGGTAAATCCGATCATAAAAATGAGCAAAGGGTGCCCTGGAAAGAAGAAAAAGTGACACTTAAGCCAGACTTGGCAGTTCAAGTAGAGTCTCCTGAATAAGTTGATATATGAATTACATCTTTAAAAGGTGGGTTTATTTTTAATTATAATTTTATGTTGTTTTTGTGTACATTTTGAATTTTCATTAAAAACACACACCCCTCATTCTATCTCGTCTTGCATCTTACTCTAGCAAATATTCGTTTTCTATCACTTGTTTTTTAATCTTTACTTTTTCTGTTTCTGTCAGTGCCTTACTTTTGGCTTATCACTCATTCTCTGCTCTTTTACTTATGTGACTTGTCAGTCTTTCTGACATTATTTACTACTTTCTCCTCCCAGGAATTCTCTCTTTGGAACGCTCATAGAACTAAACTGTAGCAAGTGCTGTTAATTTGCCATCGTAGCTCTAAGCACTTAACATTTCTGTGCACGACAGCCTAGACTCATATCCACCATCAGCAGACATTCTTTGGCCTCAGGGTTCTCTTTGACCAGTGGAACCCACTCTTTTTTTTAATGTTTTAACTTGTTTTTGGGGGGGGTGGGTAGGGGCAGAGAGAGACACACACAGAATCTGAAGCAGCCTTCAGGCTCTGAGCTGTCAGCACAGAGTCCTATGGGGGACTCGAACTCGTGAACACAAGATCATGACCTAAGCCAAAGTTGACGTTTAACTGACTAAGCTACCCAGGCACCCTGGGAAATCATTTTTAATGAACATGTGATAGTCCAGCAATGCCAGGGAATTAAGAACTCCCAAGAACCACCCCTAACCGATGACTAACAGCAATTACTGAACAAATACTTCAGCTCCTTCACCCTTCAGCCAAGACAATTCTGGGAGATATGTCTAAACTGACTCTCAGCATAGACAGAGTTCCACAATGAAGTGAAGATTTAGTTGCCCACAGATATAACCCACAAATTTTACTGGCTTTCTTCTCTTCCCTGCTTCACCTCCTCGTGCATCTACTGCTACTTCCTAAAGATCATTCGCCAGATAAATTCTGTGCACTCAAACCTTGTCTTGGGGTCTGCTCCTTATGGAATCCAAATGAAGACAAAATTTTAATTCTATAGTTACTTCCTTGAATTTTTCTTTTCAGAAGTGGTTTCTTGTCACTGAAATTATAAATATTGGGGATTCTCAAGGTCCTATCCTCTGTCTGAGCTCATCCGTATTCCTGTTTTCATTTACCATATATAGGTTGATGATTCTCAAAGTGATTCCTCTGGCTCTGGTATAACTTTTGAAATCCATCTTCACCAGGATGTTCCTGCCTCATGCAAAGCTGTGAACTCTTTGAAGACTGGCCTATCTCTTTTTCTTGCTTTATTTCTAGACTTAAAATAGCACCTGACATGCCATACATATTGAGTAAATTATATTTGAGTTGATTAGATGATGAAAATACAGGGCGAATGTAAATTTATTATATGCAAGTAAGTAGTAGAATTATTCTGTGCCAAAATACTAACAAAAGAAAGTCTATTTGGTCAATTCACATGAAAATATATTCAAATCTGTGAAGAAGAAAAAGAAGAAGGAAAAAAATCCATGTTTTGGAAGCATGATAGCCTAACTAGCCCACTGACTGACTGACCTTTCATGTTCCAACTGAATCTGTTGGCAAATTCAATAATTTGAGTATCCACTGCTGAAAATCAGAATTTAGTATCTGTAGCTTTTGTTCCCCTTTTAGTTAATCAGCTATTCAAAAACCATCTTGCTCAACTGAGGCCAATTTGTCTAGTTTTCAGGAGATCTGTTAACCATCAGGAACTCTATATCTCATGTTTAAGATAAGTGGGAGCACCAGCAAGACCTCTCCTTTCCATTTAGAAAATGGAAGGCTGCCAGATAAAGGACCCAGATCAACTGCTGACATTTAAATAGCTATTTGCTTAATGCCAATAAAGTATTTCATGTATGAGAACCAAAGTTGTGAGCAATAAATTAGGCACATTTTTGCTACGAATCCTTTATAGAATCATCCTCTAGAATAGAAGAATGTTAACATTAATTGCAGTGTAAGCCAACTGCCATATTCTATAAATGAAAAAGCTGAAATCCAGAGACATGAAGCAGCTTTTTCTAGACCCAACACAAGTAGTGAGCTACAACTAAGACATTACCTTCATGGTTTATATCTAGACTTCCCCTACCCCATTTGTATATTGCTGCAAAACTGTAATATTAAAGACATTAATTATAATAGTCTTGCACCCCATTTTATGGGGCAAAATTTACAAGGCAAACATGTTAGAATTAGAAAAAAATTCAGACCTGGAAGAGAATTTGGAGATTTTTAAGTATAACTCTTTTTCCTGATAAATATGTCCACTCCATAATATATAAAAACGTGGGTCTCAATGACACAGTTTCCAGTCTGGCACACAAAAAGTTTGGGATCATCACTTTTGTTTTTGTGACAACAAAAAAGCTGAACAAACTGTAAATCAGTAATCCTTCTTAGATCCGTCAGAGAACTGAGGTCACAGGACAAACCACTACCTTGAAAACTGGAGGAAACACTGAGCACAGATAATCACAAGTTTCCTGCAGCAAAAGCTTCTGCTGGAGTCTGCTAGGTAATTGAATAATCCCTGGAGATGAAACATTTGAGAGAGAAAAACTCCTGGGGGCCCAGCCTTAGGAGGTTCTCATACTTTCTTGAGTTTTATCTCAGTGAGCTCCACCAAGTTTTCACTATGAAGATCAAAGAAAAATCCCTTCATGTTTCTAGCAGAAAAAGGGGGAAAGTAACAATTTTTAAAAGAGCTTGGAGTGCTTAATGCCTCTTAACTGCCTGTTCTCAAAGGATACTATTTTACCAGAGCCTTACTGACCTGGGGAAGGGAATTACCCAACTCCAGCCCTCTCTAGTCTTTCTATCTCACCTAAGGGGAGAGAGGTCACTGTGAAACACTTCTAAAAGTCACAGCCTAGGGACACAGGCTACTAAAAAACACTGAGACCTAATCTTAGGAGTATAAAATCCTGCCCCTCCCCCACAATTTACCACTACACCAGGTCTCCTTCATAACAGGTGATTACATTCGAAAGGACAAGAAGGCTCATACTTTATTTAAGAAGGAGTCTCTAGGGAAACACAGGACAGTAAGGAAAATAAAAACAAGGACATCAAAGGAAAGGAAAATTTAGCCTCTGATACCACAGCTACAGCAAACAGTAATTATAGCTTTACTCCTTACCAGATAAGCATAAACTCTCACACTTAAAGGCCTATTTGCCTCAGTTCCTTTTACACAGTACATCATGTGTGATTTTCAACAAAAGCTTACAAGGTATGTTAAGAAAGAAAAACATAGTCTAATTGACATTTATACAATACTTCATCCAACATATTCCTCTGAAGCACCCATAGAGCATTCATCAAGATAAAACACATTCTGGGCCATAAAACACACCTAAACAAATCTGAAAGACCAAAAATCATAAGACCACGAGGGTATTAAACTAGAAAACAATAACAAAGATATCTGGAAAAATACTAAAATATTTGGAGATTAAACAACATACTTCTAAATAATACGTAGATGAAAGAAGATATCTTGAAAAATTGTTTAATATTTCAAACTAAATGAAAATGAAAATACAACTCATCAAAATGTGTAGGATGCAGGGGCATTGAATGAATATATTAGAACTGAAGAAATATCTAGAATCAATAATCGAAGCTTCCCCTGCAGGAAACTTACCAAAAAAGAAAAGCAAATTAATCCACAGTAAGCAAAAGAAAATATTTAAAATTAGAGCAGAAATCAATGAAATTGAACACCTCATCACAAGTGTCCATATGAAAGGAGAAAATTGTAGTTTTGAGAGATAACCAAAGAGACAAAATAGAAAACCTGGAGGAGAGACATGTGTCCACGAGTCAAAGAATGCCAACAGGCACCAAAGGTTGAAAGATGCAAGGAACAGATTCTCCCTTAGAGCCTCCAGAGGGACTGCATCCCTGTGGACACCTTGATTTTGGACTTTGGCCTCCAGAACTGTAGGTGAATAAATTTCTGTTGTTTTAAGCCACAAACTTTGTGGTAATTTATTACAACAGCCGCAGGAAACCAATACAAGTATCAGTAGCAAGTTTCTTAGGTGAAATTCTCCAAGAAAATACTATACAGCTAGCCAAATACTGGCTAATGGCATCAAGATACAGGAAATCATTTAAGTTGAATTGTCAGCTTCAATAACAAGTACTGGCCATGTCAGGATATTCCAGAAATTCTAAGTACTTTTCTCATCATGAGTTTTTTTATTGAAAAGATTTTGTAAATGTCTATGCTTTTTCAAAAGTTGTATTGATTATGCTAAATTGGCTCTTAGAAATTCCAACTCCTTGTTTAAGCCAAGTCAAACTGTACATACCGTTTATGGTAGACTTGGTATGAACAAATAGAGGACAAATTTATGGTACAGCTACATCAGTTATGAAGGTGTTATCAGCCAATGCAGATTAATTGACTTAGTCCTTTTAATACAGCTCTGCAAAACATATTTGTGCCTGATTCCTGTACTAAGTTTACCCTATCTGAACACTCTGTCACAGGAGAAAATCCAAAACCTCTGTTTCCCTTCACTTCTCCATCATCAAAACTTCCATGCTCAGCATTTTCATTCTTTATTATTCTGTTCTTCTTGGAAATTTTCTCACACTCCAAGGTCCAGCTCAAAGCTATAGATACTCTGAAACTTGCATAGGGTTCTTTGCTTCCTAGTTAATGAGATCTCTTTTTAGAAGGCAGTTTATCCTATCTTGAAGTAAATTTAATGTTTATCTATTTATCTTTTCCACCAGACCAGTGACTTTCAACCTAGATAGGGGATGAGATCCCATAGGATCACCTGGAAAGCCTTGTTTGTGGTTCATCCATCTGTGCCTATCCCCACTCTGAAATTCTGATTCAGTAGGCGGTAGATGGGAATGAGCTCCCCAGATAGCTCTGAAACTCCCCTCCTTTCTCACTCATCTTCAACTTTATCCACCTGGCATATAAACATTGTACCTGAATTTTAATGAGTATTTAATAAAGGCCTATTGTACTCAGTTAATCGACATTGATGGATTTTGTTCTGTCTACTGATTTTTATACTGGTAGACACCAAGAAAATAAAATATAAAGCCTGTGACCTTATAGAATTTAGATTTTAAAGTAGTTGTTTACATGTTTGAGGTTACAGTTCCCTTTGGAATCAAACCTATGCGTTCATATTTTTAGATAAACACGTACACAAAGCTCGTATATAAATTCACGGGACTTGTAGCCTTCTGAAAACCATCCTTGGACCCTCTAAGGTTAAAGCATACTGTAGAAGATAGCATTACATGGAGGAAACTGAACAAATACTCATTTAATTAATTAATCCATTAGGTAATGAATTGTCTTATGAATGCTTTATAAACATATACAAAAATCTCCTGAGTTGCCTGCAGCTATTCCTAGACTTCGAGTTGAAAACAAGAAGGATACATGTATTTTCCTATAACTAGTGCCTTCATGTCTCTGCTTGCGACAAAGCAGAATGAATATATGTATAAAAACAACATAAAAGAAAAAATAAAAAGACACAAGAAACAAGTCAGAACTGAACCAATCTCATATCTTTTAGAATGAACAAAACCAGGGGCACCTGTGTGGCTTAATCAGTTAACTGTCCAATTTTGGATCATGTCATGATCTCACAGTTTGTGAGTTTGAGCTCTGCATCAGGCTCTGTGCTAGCAGTGCAGAGTCTGCTTTGGATTCGTGCTCTCTCCTCTTTCTCTGCCCCTCCCCTGCTCGTGCTTTTTCTCTCTCTCTCATTCTCAAACTAAATAAATAAATGAATAAATAAATAAATAACTTTAAAAGAGAGAAAGAGAGAGAGAAAACAAAAACAAAAATGGCCAGTCTTATCATCCTGAAAACATAAATCGTCAATCATCCTTCTGTCACTGCCCCCAAGTTCTCAAGGAAAGTAAAAAGACAGTCAACAGGCAAAATTACTTTATTTATTCAAATGAAATATTTGCCTGAAACAATATTAGACTTTCCTAATTAGTTAGACTAGAGCTATAAAGAAGCCTTTGACCCAACATGAATGAGCCAAAAAGTGAAATCAAAAGCCCCCAGTCCACACACAATTCTCAATCTTCTGATCTACACTTACTACCTCAATGCTAAATAAAACTCCAGGGTAAAGATGGAGGAAAGAGGAGGCTTCTCTTAAAGACCTAAACCTATAGGACTAAGCTACTCTTCATGCCTCCCTCATTCCTGGGGAAAGGGCTGTGATTCTTATTAACTCTCTTAAGCCCTTTCTTCTAAAATAAAAGAGACCCTGAAGCCTTTTATTACACACCAGTTAGGAAGAAAGAAGTCACCATAGAATGAATTACAAAAGGTTCCAAAGAGGAACACTCAACCCAAAGGCTCATCACATTAATCCTTCCCTTGATCACAGAACTAACTTCAGCACAGCTCAATGATGTAGTAATGATCCTTAGACCTGTTCCCACCCATATTACTTCCCCATCCTGAGACCAGAGTGGAACCTTGAGCCTAATGATTGCCAAGCATCTACCCAATATAGATGGCCTATAGAAGAGCTGAAACTGAAATTCATATATTTGGATAGCCAGCCCAGTGCTATCTTTATCTTTAAGACTATAAACTTTAGTCTTAATTATGTTATTATTATAAGCAATGAGGTTATCATTTTGAGAATAATATCCATTCCAGGAAAAACATAAAAACAATTTTATCTTCAGTTGGATATTCCTCAGGACTGTGATTTACTCCTTTGCATCCCACAGATCTTTGTTTTTCACCTCTAAGTAGCACAAAATTTAATCTTGTATTTTCCACCAATTAGAAGTAAACTTAGGACAGCATTTATAACTGATTCATCTTAAAATATCTAATGCAGTTTTTTGCACACATAAGGAATTGAGTAGAAGATTGTTGAGTTGGAGTAAGTACACAAGACTGGGAATCCACAACAAAAACAGCATTTTTCCCATTATTACATAAGCCAAATTAATGGGTTTCACTGATTTAGTTTCAAATGATTAATACAGTCATGTATGTATGTATGTATGTATGTATCTTAAGCCGTCTATAGATTGAAAAGCCACTTTCCAAAGCATTTAAAACATTATAGGTTGTATGTTGTTCAAATATTAAATATTTGACATTCAGATTTTAGACTAAATTTTTATGTTTTCCTTAAGAGCACTTGGTGTCATAAATATTTTCAAAGTTGATTGGAAAAAGAGACTGAAAACAAATAACAACAACAACAAAAACTAGCTTCTGATCCTGCAAAGAACATCTCAGCAAGAACAGAGATCTTTCATAGACTTTGGATGCCAATTCATTTTTTAACACATGAATGCCCTTGGTCAAAAAAAGAAAAAATCAAGACAAAAGTGCACAAAGTAAAAGAGATGGCTCCCTAATTTTCCCTCACTTTCTGACACCATTTCCCAGAGGAAAACACACATAAGCCTGTTTACTTGTAACATTTCCTAGTTCTTCTATAGGAATTATTCATACCAAGCACACAAAAAAACAGGGAAGTAACCCCAACATTTCTACCCTGTCCTCACTCAGAAGCAAGTTTTACCTGACAGTTTATCTTCTTTTGGCCATAATCTCATAGGTAATCTAAAGGTCAGCATGGCCAGCCATTCAACAATGAACGAATCACTATTATAGATATTATAAATTAATCACCACGCTGAAGAAAATTGTGTCAGTCATTGTACAAATATCCATCAAGTTCCCTCTATATTCACTGAATGAACCTAGACTTTATGTGTGAAAGAAAGAAGAAAGAAAAGAAAAAAGAAAAGAAAAGAAAGAAAGAAGGAAATGAAATGGAGGATAAGCTGACTCAAGAAAGGTCTTTGTAGGGGCACCTGAGTGGCTCAGTCAGTTAAGCGTCTGACTTCGGCTCAGGTCATGATCTCACAGTTGGTGGGTTCAAGCCCTGCGTTGGGCTCTGTGCTGAATGCTTGCTAAGAGCCTGGAGCCTGCTTCGGATTCTGTGTCTCCTTCTCTCTCTGACCCTCCCCGCTCAGCTCTGTCTCACTCTATCTCTCAAAAAATAAATAAATGTAAAATAAAAGAAAAAAGAAAGGTCTTTCTGACAGATCCACCTCTCAGACACGGACTATGTCTGCCTGTTTAGAACCTCCTCAACTCCCACCCTGGCTAACCTTCAAAAACCTTATTCCTTGCCAGCCTTGATAGCTGATACCTGCCAAATGCCTCTGCTTGCCCAGACAACTCTTATAAAACAATCTGAATGTCCAAACTACATGATTGTAGCTATTTTTAAAAAACACAATGGTTTGTTGAAAGAGTGCATCATGGCTAGAAGGTTGTCAGCTGAGGTATTCTTCTGAGTCTACTCTCAGGGACCAGACCCCAACTGGCGGTCTTCTCTGTCTCAGAAGTAAGTCAACCTCATACAGGCGTTTGCCCTGTGCCAGGACTTCTACTTGAGAAATGCAAAGGGTTGGCAGAAATGAAGTGTGTCTTCCCTCCAGCTGGCCACAAGGGACAAACTGTCACAATCAGTGCAAATGGCCCATGAGATATTTTCTTTGACAGTTGATTTTATTCTTTTACTCCAGCATGTATCTGAATGGGCTTGGTTCCCCCACTCAGACCTTTTAGCCAACTCCAGCCTTGACAGATACATAACATAGCTTTAGCAGCGGCTGTAAGTAAGTCCTGTGCTTTTCCTTCATGGACATCTGAACAAGATGATGTGACATATTTGCTGAGCTACTTAAACACTTCCTTACACAGTGACTAAATACTACTACCTATTTGAAAACCACTTCAGTGCCCATAATAGCTGCCCTAGAAATCAGCGTTGCTAATCTCACACAATTGCTGACCATGTTGTGGCATCACTGAGGCAAACATCTGTTGAATGGAGGGAAAAATCAACAATGTTCCCTGGAATCAGGCACTCTGTTGCATCTTTTTACTTTTCTCTGCCCCAATTTAAAACTGAAATGACTAGAAGTCAGAGAAAGCAGAGACTTGTCACCAGATGCTACTTGCCACATTCCAAGAGTCCATCTGCTCCATTGAATACCCTGCTCTGCTACTTCATGCAAACGCTCCAGGATAGCTTTTAAATTGATCTGAATCTTCTCCAATTTGTTAAGTCAGTTTTTATAGCTAGCCATCCTTATGAATGTGTCAGCAATTGATATGTCATACGCATTTCTCTCCCCTTCCAGGACATCTGTACATTTGACATCAGCAGGCAGAATGGTTCTTCAGCAAGCTTTTCAGCCCAAGGAAAGGTAGACACTATCAACAGAATGAGAGATGCCAGGAAAAAAGAACCTTCATTAGTTCACCCAATTTTAGAGAGTGGATGTGAGAATTCACTGCTGCCTTATCCTATTACTAAGAGATATGCTTTCCATCTATTTCTCCAGTTATTACACTCAAACCTCACACATCATTTTCCAGTTCTTCTAACATACTAATATTGTGGTGTCCTGTGTGCAGAGTGCTGTTGGATAAGAGAAGACCAGGGCTTCCAGGGCCACAGGGAATTAGTATTAGTATTAGTAATCTAATTAGTATTAAAACCTGTCTTGGTCAAGGGCCCTCCAGACATTACCAATGTCCTTTTGGATTTCAGGCCTATGTGAGGCTTTCTTCTTCCTCACAGGCACATAAGAAAAATATTGGAGAAAGCTACACTATTTAATAGTAAGTTCCAATGCTTCTACAACAATTGTATCATAGGATCGTTTTTATATGTAAAATCACTGTATAAAATTGAGAGGAGTGTCTTCTTTGAGAAAGCTCTCAATTTCTCCTTCATCTGTTTTTTGGAGCCTCTGGTCCTATCTAATTAGATCATTTGGTACCACCACAGAGCCTTATCTCTGACAGGTCATCCTCTATCCTTTATTCATCAACAGAATAACCTTTACTTGAGAAGGAGAAAAATATGAACACCAGAGTTAACATCAAGATCCATAATTAAGTTGATGATATCAAACCTTCTCTTTAGACTTCAGATCACTTCAACTTGGCTTATATAAATACAACCCTGACATTTTATTTTTCATCTTAACCTTGCCCTTAGACTTTGACAAGATGTTACCATGTTTTAAACAGCCAGTCAAAGCTTGTCCCTCTTACACGTCTGTAAACAAGGGCAAAGAAAACTCTTTGAAAAAGCTAGATATCTTAGGCACAAGTTAAAGAGAGCATTTACTCTTCTTTCCACTAACTAAGCCTTCTTTGTGGACTCATTCTTCCCCAGACATAGCTAGGAGTATTGGATACATTCCTGAGATTTTCTTTCTTTCTTTCTTTCTTTCTTTCTTTCTTTCTTTCTTTCTTTCTTTCATTCTTTCTTTCTCTCTCTCTCTCTTTCTTTCTTCCTTCCTTCCTTCCTTCCTCCCTCCCTCCCTTCCTTCCTTCCTTCCTTTTCTTTCCTTTCCTTTCCTTTCCTCCCTCCCTCCATTCATTCTTTCTTTCTTTCTCTTTATTTTAGCAAACCATTATGTACAAAACTAGATTGATTATATTTCCTACATCTATACATCTACATCCTATAATGACCTGTTATTGCTTCATGCATTTCTTTTTATTGTATTATATTGCATGTATTCATTTAAACTATTAAGATAGTAACCCTTCACAATGCAGCCAACTCCAAAATTAGAACATTGCCAATAACTTACTTCTACCCCCAACCCATCCCTCTGCCTTGCTTCCCACTCCCAGAGTTCAATGTAACCCTGAATTGTATGCTTTGTCTTCCACATATTGTATGCCTTGTATTCTTTTCCCTTCTTTTTATAGTTTATCACTCAATATACTCACAAATATTCAAATATACTGTTTCACTTTATTTTCTTTAACCTTACATAAAAAAAAGTAGTATACTATGTCATCTCTTAGGTCTTACTTAACAGGCACCCATTTGCAATGTGGAGCCAAGCTGGAAGGTCATGTAGACATTTGATTTATGTAGACTACCATTTGGAGGCACCTTTATGAAGGTAGATGAATGACCAGAGAGCTTCTCTGTGGAGAAAAGAGAGGCAGAAGCAAGTTAGAGGCAAAAGACTATGGGTAAGAAACAGTACAAAGATGAAGGCTTGAGGACTGTCCATTTTACAGAAAGACTAGCTGTGCTTCCTGTAATACAGATCCTTGAGTCGTGGGATGCTCATATCCTGAAAATATAGTGATGTTCCTCTGCCCCTTTATTTTTGCTGTAGAACTGAACTGCACCAGCTTCATACCAGCATTCAGAGAAGGCTTATATTAACTAAACAGAATGCTTCAGTTTTCCCAAGCCCTGCATCACCTAATAATAATAATGTCATCTGTGTCACCTAACCCTTAAACCTCTACCCTCATTTTTTTCTCCTGAAAGTGTGTCCTTTTTTATAGGACAGGGGTCAGCAAACTTTGTCTGTAAAGGACAAGATAGTAAAATTTTGATTAAGGCTTTGTGGGTCATTTTGTCAGTTTCAACTCTACTCTGAATATTGTAGCATGAAAACATCCATAGGTAATGTGCAAACAAATGGAACTGGTTGTGTTCCGGTAAAACTTTACTTTTACTTAAATTTAATTTCATATAATGTGTCATGAAACATCAGTCTTCATTTATTTTCAACCACTTAAAAATAAAAAATTAAAATTAAACATGAAACATTTTTGAGCTCACAGGTCTTATAAAAACAAGTGACAGGTATGACTTGGCTCATAGGCCATAATTTGCCAATCCCTTATAAGAGAACATGTCTGATTATTGTGGTCAGTTTTTACCTCCTTCTAATTTCAACTGTACAGGTCATCCTTTTGTACGCTTCTTAACATTTTGGAATTAACTTTCAGAAATATTTGGGAGTTAATTATGCATCAGAGTGTTGCTCAGAATCAGACTGCCTGAGTTCAGGAGATAATTCTACCATTAATTGTCTGTATGATCTAGGGCAAGTTAGTTAATTTCTTTATATATCTTCAGTTTCTTCATCAGTAAAATGTAGATAATAACAGTACCCGTCTTACAGGATCATTGTGGAATTTAAATGTAATAGTCTTTGTAGAGGTCTTGGCATATTGACCAAGCACCAATAATTATAATTTATTGTTATAAATAGTACTGATATTAAATGTTTTACATAGCTTTACCTATCACCTTTTTTTCTAGTACTCTTATTTCCTCACTAACTCTAATGCGTCCTTTGCAGAAGCATGTTGCATAGTATATGAACAGGTAGCAAGTTACAGAAAATGCTTCATGGTCAAGTCAGATTGGGAACTTCTGGACTAAATAATGTTAAGTCATAATCCTTGTCTATGCTTTTGGTTTGGCGGGAATATGTCAGAATTTCTCAGTTATCTAAATGATGTTTATTTTAACTCAACAAGAGAGGATCCAAGTGATCCAAAGCTTATTTGACCATGGTACCCTGAACTTGAGTATCTCAGAGCATACTTTGGGAAATGCTGTCCCAGTGGCTAATGGGCAACATTCATCACTTTAGTAGCGGTGTACTATTCCTACTGGTATACCTGTCCTTGACATTTGACATAGATTCTTGTTCCCTATTTCCTGAAGCTCTCTTGTCTTTTCATGGGCTCTGATAGTTCCATCAGAGATGGATAGTTCCACCCTGCTGGTTCTAATGTCCAGTGTTTCTTCTCAACTTCTTTTGCTGAGTTTTCTACTTCTGCCCACGCTTCATGGTCTTACCCTTGCCCATCTTCTCCTCAGTGATTCCAGTCACTCTGAGGTTTACCCTGTACTTAAGACTCTCACATTGATGTCTCTAGCCCATAACTTTCTCCTGATCCTAAGTCAAATATCCAGCTGCCTACGCGAAAAAAGTCATGCATTCAAAGCTGAACTCATTATCTGTGATCAAGGACTTGATAGTCTATCTCTGCTAATTTAACAGCACTCCCATCCTTGAAGCAGATCTCTGAGAATAATTCCTACACTCTTCCTTCTAATTCAACTGCCACATCTCATCAAATATCATTCTTGCCCATGCCATCTCCTTAGCTGCTCTCTTTGTTCTTCTCCCCTCTCTCCTCTCCCTTTGCACCTACTGCCCTTTTCACCACATTTCTCACCTCCAGTTTTATAGCCCTGATATTTATCCTTTATTCTACTGATTGGCTGATGTTTTTGAAATACAATCAGATCTTCTTATGTCTTCAGATAGTTTGTAGCTCCAGATTTGCTACAGGACAACCTACTCATCATGGTACCCAAGATCCTTAATTCTTTCACTCCCAAACCATCACTATATTCTTACTGCTAGACACAAGTTTCCATATACCCCATACAGTTTGTATAGTACACCATCATTCCATCCCACTTTCTAGAATGATTATCTCACCTGTCTCTAAAATAGTTTCTTAGTTTGTGTTCTCTCAGAAGGAGACTCTCAGAAAAGAATACCTATAGTCAGAAAAGATTATAAAAGTCTTTGAAATGTCTAGCATACCGTCCCAGGTCATCTCCACTTTTCTTAGTATTTAAGCTATCTTATAACTCTGTAAGTTGCAGAAAACTATTAGTAATGCAAATGATTCTTGTCCATCCACATGTAGATTGTGCCCAGTGAAATGCAATTGATTATTGTCCTATAGATATTGACCAGTTCTACTAGTTTTGTATCTATTTGTAAATTTATTTCACAGCGTGCCTTATCTGACATCTACATGTAGTAGTTTGAATTCTCCTTGAATAAGGTTGTCATATATAGCAAAATCAAAATAATAGGATGCCCAGTTATATTTGAATTTCAAATAAGTAATTCTGTTTTTAACATTAAGTATGGTTCCATGCAATATTTGGGACATACTTATCCTGAAAAATTATAAATTGTTTGTCTGTAATTCAAATTTAACTAAGTATCCTATATTTTATCTGGTGATCATACCTTTGATCCAGTATGACATCTTACCAGTTCCCTCATTTTCCTCACTACTCAATAAGATAGTATTGATATGCGTTTATTTTATAGTGGTATGAGAGTCTTGATTTTACTTTTAAAAAATCATCCCATAACAATATAAATAGTTCATTTGGGAAGTAAGGAAATAGGGAAGTGATACAGGAAAGGGAAATCAGCTAATAATTGTACATTATAAACTAGTTAATACTATAGGTAACTAGAGTTTATATTCCCTGGGTGACTCCCAGTCAATGTGGCACACATTCCTCAGAATTATCTCAGCCATGGGTAAGGGAGGTGTGCTTTTTATCCATAAACTCCTGTACTTAACACTCTGTCCCAGACTTTTCTCCTAACCATAAATCTTGCATCTATGATTGGGGGCTGTTTGAAGAGAACGGTTCATTCCCAGCATGTCCAGCCTGTTATGGGTGTGGCCAAAGAGCCAGGACCAATGACATTTGACCCAGTAGGTACTGAGGTTGTAAAGACAAAAAAACATAGTCAGGCTACAAACAGCTTTAACTGCCCTGGCCAAAGGTACACATTCCTCAAGATAGTCACAAATACCTCCTTCTTTATGACACCTTTGTTTTTCCCAAGGTCGTTAATAGTCCTTGACTTTGCAACCTCCTTCTCCTTCATAGAGACTTTTCTAATAGAAGGTTTGACGAGCACTGCACTTATTTTTTATCAACATATGTATATTCTGAATGCATTATAAACTTCTGGAAGGTAGGTATTAAATCTTACTGGAATTTATAGCCCCAATTCCTGGTAAATGATCTAGAAATTTATGGAATGAATAAATGAATGAATGAATGAATGAATGGGTGAGTGAATGAATATATAGCAATTTGAGTGAGGAGGACATTTGGAGATGTCTTCAGCAAAGAGTTATGTCTAAGCAGGGTCTTGAAGGAAAATAAAGAGTCTAATAGATAGAGAAGTCACTTCAATAAGGAAATCATTATAAGCAAATGAATGAAGAGGATTTATATTCAGGAAAGTATTGTTTGCTCTTTTTGATAGCAACCATTTAACTTTCCCTATATATGTGGGCGCTTTTCCACTCTTGTACCTGAAGCATTTTAAAAGTCCAACCTCAAGGAAGGTCTTTAAAAAGAATGACAGAGCTATGTTGTGATCAGCTTCTCCCAGAGAATATATAACACCAAAGCATCAGTAAATGTTTCATTTTAAACTATTCAGCCTTGGGAGGCACTAACACTACTGTCATTTACCTCCAGAGAGGTCATAATTGCATTGTGTCTTCTATTCAGTTAAAATTTTCACATCATCGGGGTGCCTGGGTAGCTCAGTCGGTAAGCATCCAACTTCGGCTCAGGTCATGATCTCGCGGTTCGTGGGTTCAAGCCTTGCGTCAGGTTCTGTGCTGACAGCTCAGAGACTGGAGCCTGTTTCAGATTCTGTGTCTCCCTCTGTCTCTGCCCCTCCCCCACTCATGCTCTCTGTCTCAAAAATAAAGTATTAAAAATTTTTTTAATGAAAAATGAAAAAAATTTTTCATATCATCTTCAAGATTGGTGTATATACAAACTAAATCATTAAAGTCATTCTCTTTTGAGCCCTTTACCAGGAAATCCTCAAAAAATTCTTCCTTTTATTCTGATATAGTATCAGAGTTTCCCACATATAAAATGTCTTGCTTTATAAATCTAATAATGAAAGCTCGAGTACCTCTGTCACTCAGTCTTGTGACTCACCAATTATTATTTTAAAAGCTGGGAGATGAAAACTTTTTAAAGCTATATAAACTAGCCAAATAAGAAATCTGTAAGTAATGAATAAGCATGACTAAGGTGACTAACAAAGTAACTGAGATCACTGTAAATGAATACTTTGGCATAAATCAAGAAATGTTAATGGGGGATTTAAGATTTATGAAATATCTCTAATTATGTAGAATAAAGGAAAGTCAATGCCTGCTCTGTGAGACAATACGGAATGTGGAAGTCCTTCTGGGCTTTACCAAGAAGCATACCAGTTGCCTTGATAATCAGAATTGACCACTGGGACAAAATAAGAAGCCAAGACTATGTGGCTGAATCTTAGGGACAAAATCATAATAATAATTTTAAAAAAGGTCTTTGATGAGTTAATCACCCATTTAATAAACTTAGTATAGGAATCAGGCAAACCCAGTTTTGATTGGAAGGAACATTTATGTCTAATGAAGAGGAATTGTGTGTTTACATATGAGCATTCATGTGTTTGCTGATTGTGATCAAGTCCTGATGAGAACCATGTTATGAATCTGGTAGATTCATTTATTTTGTAAATGGTCTTCAGCCAGTAGAGATGGTCCAGCCCACATCTCTAAGAGATACCAATTACAAGTGTTCATAGTGGACTTATTTTAGGACTTTGGCAAGATCTTTTTTATTGGTGTCAAAGAGCTATAAGATATCCAATCCATTTTCTCCCCTTCTTATTCTCCACCAACTTCAATTTCCTTGTCCATAAGATGGAAATTCTAGGGATGCCGGGGTGTCTCAGTTGGCTGAGCATTGAACTTCAGCTCAAGTCATGATCTCATGGTTCATGAATTCGAGCCCCACATTCGGCTCACCCCTGTCAGCACAGAGCCAGCCTCAGACCCTCTGTCCCATTCCCTCTCTGCCCCTCCCCTGCTCGTGCTCTCTCTCTCTCTCAAAAACAAATATTTTTTTAAAGAAGGAAATTCTAATAGATTATAATACCTTAAATGATCATTTTAACTCAATCACTGTATGAAAATTTCTTATACCAATGTAATAAGGAAATGGTAGGGAGAGGGATGGTGAATTCCCTATTATAGAGCACCTGCACTATTAATGAAGTGGTGTAGTGTTATTTGCAAATGGACTTAGATTAGTTGTACACTCTAGGGCAACCACCAAATTGTTTTTAAAAGAAGGTTAACTGATATGCTAAGAGAGAAGATGAAATAGGATCATATAAAATGCTCAATTAAGAGAAGACAGCATAAGTTGTAGAGAAAAACAAAGAAGAACGGAAGCATATAAGAAAGTTATGAGCATACTAAATGTTAATGCACCTATATCAATAATCAATTTAAATATGAATGATCCAAGTGCACCAAATAAAAGACAGAAATTGTCAGAGTGAATAAAAAAATGATTCAGTCACTTTAGGTAGATACAACCTTCTTGTTCCAAATGAGTAAATTGAAATAGAATATCAATTTTAATGGATGTGTGTTTTCATTTTAAAAATACAATTTAAGTAGAGGCATTATTTTCACAAACTTGGAGTATATTTATTTTTTTCATAACATGGGAATCTAAAGGGAGTGGAATTGTTTAAGGCATACAGAATAGAATATGCCAAGACTGGAGGTTAAAGATGAGCCTGGCTTGTTAAAAAATCTAAGAGGAATGCAGCAGGTTAGAGAATTGAGTTTCTGGGTTGGTGTGGTGAGAGAGAGAGAGAGAGCTGAAGAACCAAGCAAAGAGTACAGATATCACAGATAGGGCCTCATCTTGTGCAATGCCAAGTGATCTTCATACCAAGGTCCATAGAAAGCCATTGGCAGATTAGAAGGAAGGTGGGGAGTTGAATAGATTTGCATTTTAACAAATTCACTGCAACTCTTCAATAGGATGGATAAAATGGGCAACAGAAGTGAGGACATTCACAGGGAGACTCACTTAGAACAAGACACCGTGGCTGGGACCAGGGTGAAGTTACCAAAAGATCTGACCTCGTGATTCATATGATGGGAGATGAATCAAGACCAATAAAGCATGAATGACCCTAGGTGTATAGGAGTCCCATTTACTGGTAGAGAGTAGGTTCAGGCAATGGTAAGGAGTATAAGCAGTAAACAAGAAAGAATAAGAGAAAGGACACAGAGGATATAATTGTTCCAGTTAGAAATAACATCACAAGTTCTATTTATTTTTAAAACTACAGGGAATATATGTAAATTGACTTAAATTCATTAAAGTAATACATAAATTAAATAGTTATATATAGTTGGAAAACCAAATAGATGATAAACCTAGGCATATTTAGAACAGAGTCTCAAAATAGCAAATGCAACTTATGTGCAGTAGAAAAAAAGCCATTTTTCAGAATAAAGCAATTTTAATAACCTCAAGTCCTCATGCATAAATGGTAATGTTGGTTTATTATAAACTACTGTTTTAAAATGGCAATGTTTCTATTACATGCAATATGAACAATAAATAAATGCTTTATCACAGGTGTAATGGTACCTCACCATTTACCTATCATTCATCCCACTTCACTTTACAAAAATATGTACTGTCAAGTTTTAAGCACAATGTGCAATGTTAACAACCCACATGGATTTTAATCAGATCTGTTATGGAACAACAGCCACAGAATATTTAATATCTAGAAATTGTAGTATCCTAAGATTAGAATTGATTTAATTGGGAAATAATTGAATTTCATGGAAATAGTTGTATTAATCACTGAAAATAGAAAATATTTTAAGTCATTTCCCAAATACATGGACTATGGGAACCTTTAAAAAAGGTAAATCAATGAATAAAATTAAACCAAACAAGATGTGTTTTCTTATGTTCAAATCTATTTCAAAAGACAAAATAAGGCAGATGAGGAGATGCTGGCAATTCTGTCTCATTGACCATAGTTAATTAAAAATTAAACCCACTTATTCTGAATTATGTAAGATGCCTAAAGGAAAGTGACACAGGACATATAGAAACTCTGTTATCACTGCAAAAGTAACTGAGATTAATTAAAATATAATTAATCTGCCAAAGTTTATCTTATAGTATTTTAACATTATCATTAGCCCTCATATCCTAGAATAGATGCAGCCCAGCAAAATTGACTCTCGGATGAATTCTACTGCCCCACTTCCTTCCATAATTAGAGCTATATTCCTTTAAGAGAAGAAAGAGGAAAAGGAGAAAAGATGAGAAGAAAAAAGGACAAAGAGAGGTGCCCGACTTTTGATTTCGGCTCAGGGTCCTGGGATAGAGCCCTGTGTCAGCATAAAGCCTGCTTGAGATTCTCTCTCCCCTTCCTCCCCGCCAAATTAAAAAAAAGTCCTTACAAAGGATGAAGAGGAAGGAAGAAGACAAGAAAGAGAAAGAACATGAGGAGGAAGAATTGGAAGAAAAAAGAGGGGGAGGGGGGAAAAAGTAGGAGAAGAAATAATGGAAAGGAGGGAGGAAGGGAGGCAGGAAGGAAGGAAGGAGGGAGAAAGGGAGGCAGGCAAGAAAGCAGGAAAGAAGGGAAAGAAGGAAGGAGAGAGGAAGGAAACAAAAGAGGAAGCATGAGGATTCAGGACTGGATAGCTCCACTACGAACTGAAGGTGTTCTTGGACAAGCTTTACGTGACTGGTGCATCAGTGTTCTCTGTTCATTCAGAGCATTTGCTAGGTAGCGTCTTCTTCCCTCCACAGGATATCCTGATACCCCTTGCCATTTAAAAACTCTTTTCTTGGGGCACCGCAGTGGCTCAGTTGTTTAAGTGTATGACTTCCGCTTAGGTCATGGTCTCACAGTTTGTGGGTTCGAGCTCCGGGCTCTGTGCTGACAGCTCAGAGCCTGGAGCCTGCTTGGGATTCTGTGTCTCCCTCTCTGTCTCTGCCCCTCTCCTAGTTGTGCTTGATCTCTCTCTCTCTCTCAAAAATAAATAAACATTTAAAAAATAAAATAAAAAACTTCTTTTTTAGCATGGAAACCATGACTCACCACCAGCATGGGCCAGCTCTATGCTCCTTTCTCTTTTTCCTCCAGATTTACTTCTATTAAAACAGATCCTTAACATGCTCCCCTGACTAATAGTTACAGCTGCCGGTCACATACGCGTGTCCATATGTGTGTGTGTGTGTGTGTGTGTGTGTGTGTGTGTGTGAGTGAGAGAGAGAGAGAGAGAGAGAGAGAGAGAGAGAGAGAAATTTGCTCTGTGTTTTCAAAACTTTATTAGTAGCATTTACGTAGAGAAAACAAAATGTTGCAGACACATCTGAGACTGGAGAATTGGGGAATTTTTTAATGATTTTCTAAAATGTTTCCATACTGTGATTTGTATGCTAAACTGAGCTCAAGTTTTGTTTAAATCTGAAAAGAAACTGGATTCCTCTCAATATTCCCCCTACGGCAGAGATGGACAGTAAACTAATCATCCTCCGCTACTCAGAAATCAAGCCCAATACAGACAGGCAACACATGCCCACTGAATGCTTTTCTGTGTCAGAGGCTGTGCTGGGCATTGTAACAAAGGTAAGGCAGCTCCTGCCCTCAGGGATGCCTGGGCACACAGTTTCAAGGAGCTCACCTCCCCTAGGAGTCTGTGTGTGACAGCCCCGGTGCTGTGCTGCAAACAGCCTGCTGTGGCTCCTGCCCTCCAGGTTGTAATCCGATGTGGGAAGTGCTGGAACAGAGGTAGGATAGAGTCCCTCAGGATAAGGAAGTGGTTCCACAAAGCAAATAACTTCTGAGAGGAGCCTTGGGGGATGTATTGAATTTAGCCAAAGAGGAAGGAGGGGTAGGTTATAGTAGCAGAAGAAAAGGCAAGCCTAAAGATATGAAGGAGTAAAAGAGCATGAAAGGTTCTGGAAGTCGACATAAAGCTCTACCATTGCTGGCTGTTTTTTTAAATATCAGAAGATCTACTTTCTCTATCAAAATAAGTAGATAAACTTTTTAAATATATAAATAAATATATAAATACATATATACATACATAAATCTGCCCACACTAAGGCAGCATATAAATATAGAGCTGAGTAGTGATTGCACGTTGAGGCAAGGCAGTCTCCACTTTGTTCCAAAGGCCCATATCATCCAGGCTCTTGCCTGTCCCAGGACATATCCCTCATTTATAAATTCTGGGCAGCCCGCAGGCATTTGACCTTCTCATTCCTGGCTTAACATGACAAGTCTACACTCTTTGGTGTGGTGATCTTGTCCTCACCCCATGACCATGCTCTCTTGGGTTAGGCACAGCCTGGCTCGCAGCACTTCCCATGAGTCCCAGGCTCGCTGCTCTTAAGAGCATCCCCCACAGGCGTGCACACGATGGATGCTTTCTCCTTCCCATCTCTTCATCCATTTGGGATGCTGCCTGCTCTTCTCAAATATCTCATATCTACACTTCTTTAAAGATTCATATCAAAGATTTATATCTTCCATGAAGACAAGTTAATTTCAACATCAATTTTATGAGGTTTTATATAATTTTTTTTACAGAAAAGAAGAGGTCTGGGAAGTTTATGAAATTTTACCAAAGTCCTAGAGTTAGCAAGAGATGAAATCAAGATTTGAATCCATGACATCTGATTACAAAAGGCAAACTCAAGCATTCTGTGACAAACTATCATGTGCAAAAGGGCACCCTCATACTTTTAAGTCCAGTCTGGATTCTTCTCTGTTTTTGTTTGTTTTCCTTGTTTGATTTTCCCTTTATATTATTCCTTCTCAGGTTGCCTTTAAATTCCTTAAATTTCAAGGACGGAATCCACCACTTTGTATATCTTATGTTACTTAGATTTGGATTAAACAGCTAGCATTGTTCAAGCATCTACATTGATCTAAGCATCTGGTGAAGTTTTTTCATGTAAATGAATCATTTCAAATCTGTAAGACAACTAGATATTATTATTATCCTACTTTCTAAATTTGGTCATTGACATCTAAATTACTAGAGAACAGAAGACTGAATTTGAATGCAGAAAGCCGGACATCAAGCTCCAAGCTTTTTCCTCTACAAAACCCAGTGCTTAGCTTCATATTAGACAGAGAGGACATTTGGTTAATGCTCGTTAAATGAATGAATAGTTAAAAGAAGAATTCAATGACAATGTAATAAAAGTCACCCAAGTAGAGATATGTATTATGATAATACAAACTTCTTACAAATCAATCAGTTACATGGATATCATCCTGAAGAGAATGAAAACCACAGAAGATTTTGAAAAGGAAATTAAGCTATGGCCTTCAAATGATTAAATTGTGGAGGCAGCATAAAATTAAAGAGGTGAAGGACAAAATAGACAGGAGACAGTTGTAACTCAGAGATGATGTGTTAAAGGATTGCCCTTGCTACTGGGTCAGGATTTAAAAATGTGTGCTCTTTCTCATATAACACTAATGCTCTGTATTGGGGTTTGGGGACTGGCCATTTGCACATTCAGCCCCCTCCTCCTCATTTCCTCTTACCCCCCTCATGAGTTCCTAGTGAACTTTGTATACATTTTTTTCTATCCCCTACTACCTATGATGGGAGGTGGGAGGGAGTTGAAATAGTGTGTTAATAACCTTTGAATACCTCAAGACCATGTTTCCCATACTGTGTCCAAATAAGGTTCAGAAATACTGGAATAAACCAAGTAAAACAGGTATCTGGTGTAGGAATTCTCAAGGGTTTACTTTCCTATGTGTCTTATGAATTCCCAAAAGAGAGATACAGTTTGTAGCTTTTCCCATACATTTGGGAAAAGTTTCTCCCCCTTCTCTGACCTCCAAGTACTGTTTATTTCTAGGGATCAATTTCCCTGAGCACAGCTGAGATAACACTATTTAAAAGATTTAGCACAGTGCCACAATTGAAGAAGGTGTCCCCTAAATGTTCATTAAATGAAGATGAGCCTCTGTAAAAGCCAATCATATTTTACATTTTAATTATGTTGTTTTACAATTTCCCTGGCATTTTAGTACTGCTACTTATGTTGTGATATTTTTTTTTCTGTTTACCCACTTGTATTTACAATGCTTCATCTTGGACTACTAGCTTTCATATTCTGCATCATAAATCCTCCTGGTTTGTATAATTTAATTATCTCTACCTTTGTTGATCCATATCAATATGGAACACATAAGGCATTTCCTTATATTGGCTGGTATTACTCAGAGTTTTGATACACCAGAGCTCAGTGGCTTGCATGACAAAGATTTATTTCTTTCTCACGTTACCTGCCCTATGCAGCTTGTCTGACTGTTCCATGTTATCTTCATTCTGGGACCCAGGCTAAGAAACATGCATGGAATGTACCAGCCTTCAGACAAAAGGAAAGAAGAACATAGCAAAACTTCACCATACTCTTAAAGCTTATGCTCCAATGTGGCAGTCATCATTTCCCTCATACTTCTTTGGACTAAGCACATCACATGGCTGAATCACATGTTAGTGGGCGAAGAAAGTATACTCCTCTCATAAGGAGGGAGCAGCAAATATTTTTAACATTATAAGGTCTGCCCACTCCACTGTGTTTCTTCTTTCTGGTCCAGCCTAGATCTTATAGATCGTATAAGCAGGTAGCAAATTATTAGATCATTCTGGCTTACACTTTTAACAGGTGCCGTAAAAAGTGCAATTATTACAGTTTTATTATTTTAATTTTATATTCTAGCAGATTCGCTCAATCTTCAGATCCACTCCCCTATGAATTTCCTATTAACTAAAATTCTGGACAACTTGCTCCTACTTCTGAAAATGAAAAGGCCATCATTTCTTCCTCTAGCTGAAGATATAGTGAACTCAGAGAATCAAACATTCTTCTTTTAAGTAGTGGTAGATACCCCATTCTGAATCATTTTCTCATTGCCAGATTCCATTGATATTGATTCTAGATACAAGAAAACTAATTAAGAAAACTGAAAACATTATTTGTCTTTGTAAAAGGAATTTTAATCATAAGCCTTAAAGTAAACAGTTTACAATTTATGCCTGTTTGCTGTGTAACACAGTAAGGATTATGTGTTCCATAAAAAGTCAGATAAACTGTGCTGTAAGTTTTATTTTATCACAACAGTAAACTCTGTTCATAGATTTACTTACTGCTCAGGAATCATCAATCATTTGCTCACAACCTAGAATAATAACAATGATGATGATACACAGCACATGGTTAATAAAGTTGTTCATCTTTACTTTGAACGAACCACAACCCCACTGACGATCATAAACCTCCACCATTTTGTTCCACTGAATAAAAGTTATAGCATTTTCTTGGCAAATACAGACCATATCTTGCATAGTAAATGGTTTAATTCATAAAGTCAACAGGAAAATATATAGAAGCAAAATAAATACAATCAAAACACAAGTTGGTGATTTTAATACAGACTTTTAAAGGATTTGATCTGATCAAAGTAGGACATTCTCTGGTTACGTATTAGATATTATCTAGAATTATGTTTCCCAATACGAGAGACACAGCTTGCCTTTCATTTTTTTAAGACCAGCACATTTGGGTGATACATAGAATACAATGCAAATGGTGACCAGTAGAGTATGATTGGTAATATTGAGTCCAATTCTCATTTAACAGATGTGGAAACTCAGACCCATGGAGAGGAGGTCCTCTGCCCTGACAGCTTCATAAGCCTGGCTTTGACATAGAAAGGGTAAGTCTCATGATTAATTAGTGTTCATAAGTCCTTCATGCCACTGCTCCTGGAATTCTACACATGTTGTCTTGGACTTGTGTTCAAGACTTGATCCATCTAGAATCCAACTGCTTTAAGTTGTATCCCATCATTTTTTATTAAGTGTTCTCAAACTAAAGAAGAGAACAGTTATTGGTAGGGGAACAAATGAGATCTATCAATTTTTGATAGAATGTTTAAGAGGTAATGCATAGCTATGTGCAAACATAGAGGGAGGGGTTGTGGGATGAGTTTGAACAGGAATCTGATGGTACTAACAAATTAGGCATATGCAATATAGTCTAAAGTCAGCCTATTCCTAATCTCATTTCCTATACTTCTCATTGGAGTTTTTATACCTATTCCTATAATTTGAGTTTTTGGTTTCTTCTTATGGTTTGTGAAGACTGAAATACCAATTCTTAGCCAAATTTTAGTCTGTTCAAATAATTATTTAACTGGTTAGTTGCATTTTATAGACATAAACTAGTATAATACCAGTCTGACAAAGAATGTATATATCCAGATTCATGACAAATTTAATGCAAAATAATACTGGAAAATACAATTTAGGAAAAGTAAGTCTGGGTTAGAAAGACAAAAATTAAACAGAAAGAAAATTTAAAAAAAATTAATTTTTGTCTTTCTAACCCAGACTTACTTTTCCTAAATTAATATTAGGAATTTCCTAAATTAATATTAATAAAATGAACCAGACATTTTATTAATATTTGAGGTTTTTTTCCTCTTGTTATTGTTCTTAAAAAAAAACACCCCAATTTTTAGCTATGCACTTGGCACAGAACTAAAGAACACATTTCCCAGCTTCCTTTGCAACTAGGTGTTATCATGTGACTAAATTCTGGACAATGAAATGAAGTGGAAGTGTTGTGTTACATCTTCTTAAAAATGTCCTCGATAGATATTTGGTGTGTGTTCTTTGTACCTTTTTCCGTTATCCTTTCTTCCATCACTGGCTGGAATACAGAGGTGGTAGCTGGAGCCTAACAATGTACATCACATACTATGTCATAGCTCAGTTGAAACTGAGCTGGATCTCTGACATCTTTGTGAAGCCATAAAATATCTCTAGATTTCATATCTCAAAACATTTTTCCATGTGGTAAAAATATCTAAGGTGCATAATATGAGGTTTCTGTTATCTCAAACTAACCAACTGATATTCCTTCAATTTAGAAATGTAAAGCCCAGGAATGAAACAAGAAAGGAAAATGCCAATTTGATTGAAAAATCAATGGTAGACACAGTATTTACACTAAGGTCATGTATGATGGCAAAATCTGTATTATTTTCTCTAGAACACACAATCTCCTGGTTAGTACCAAGAACGGTTAAAAAAAGAAGAGAGCCCAAAGGCAAAGAAAAAGAGGATAAATTAACTAGATTCCTTGAGGTCTGAAGCAATCATTCAATACCTTATTCAATAGCAATCACAGCAAAATTTCTGCTGGGGGAATAAATAAATAAAGGAAGGAGTCAATATTGATTCCTAGGTTTTATCCTTGGTTGACTAGTGAATGGTGGTGGTACTATTTGTGCAAATGGCAATGAGATAGAAAACCAACCCACTATTCAAGGTTCAGTGCATGATCAAAGGACCTGGATAGACATTTCTCCAAAGAAGACATACAAATGTCCAATAACTACAGGAAAAGTTTCTCAACATCACTAACTAATCATCAGGGATATCCAAATCAAAACCACAATGAAATGTCACATGGTAGAATGGAGAAATACCAGAGAAAACAAGTGATGGAAAGGATGTAGAGAAAAGGGAACCCATGTACACTCTTGATGGGAATATAACCTGGTACTGTGGAAAAGAGTTTCCTCAAAAAATTAAAAGTAGAACCACTGTATAACCTTGCAGTCTCATTTCTGGGTATATATCCAAAGAAATAAAATCACTATCTCAAAGAGCTAACTGCATCCCCATGTTCATTACGGCTTTAGTCACAATAGCGAACACATGGAAATAACCTGAATGTCTATCCATGTATGAATGAAGAAAATATGGCATATATATATGCACCATATGTATACATATGTATATACATGAGTATATATATGTAATATGTACATATATGTATATATATGCACACACACACTGGAATATTATGTAGCCGTAGAGAAGACAGTCCTGCCATTTGTAACAACATGGATATAACTTGAGGGCATTGTGCTGAGTGAAATAAGTTAAAGAAAGACAAATACTAAATGATGTCATTTATATGTGGAATCTAAAAAAGCCTAGGAGTGCCAGGGTGGCTCAGTCATTTAAGCCTCCGACTTGGCTCAGGTCATGACCTTACAGTTCGTGAGTTCAAGCCCCACATCAGATTCCGTGCTGACAATTCGGAGCCTGGAGCCTGCTTCTGATTCTGTGTTTCCCTCTCTCTCTGCCCCTCTCCTGCTTGCTCTCTCATCTCTCTCTCTCTTTCTCTCTCTCTGTCTCTCTCTCAAAAATAAATAAATATCTTAAAAATTAATAAATAAATAAAAATAAATAAATAAGCATAACTCACAGAAATGGAAAATAGAATGTTGGTTACCATGGACTAAGGGCTGAGGGAAACGAGATGTGGTAAAAGGGAACAAACTTTCAGTTATAAGATGAATAAGCTCTGGGGTCTAACACACACACAATGACTGTGGTCAACAATACTGTGTTATATACTTGAAAGTTGCTATGAGAGTATATCTTAAATATTCTCACCACACACACACACACACACACACACACTCAGACACACAAACCCTGGGCTTAAAAAATGCTTAAATATATTCAGTGTTTCTGCAGCTTCCAAACCAGTTTCAATGTAGAGCTAGAGTGGTAATTAAAAGTATAATCCTGCAATGTTTTCCCTCATATTAATCCTTCTCTTTAGTGTCCCTTTACATTTAGAACATATTCCAAAACCCTTAGCTGGCCTATGGCGCTGCATGATCTGGAGCTTTGCATCTTCACCACCTTCTCTTTTCCACTTGGTCTCAGAGATATCCTTGGCATTCTTTGAAGACACTGAGTCTTTTCTTGCCTAACAACCATTCCACTTGCTGTTTCCTCTGCCTAGAATGCTGTTCACTCCTCGATGGCAACTTCTCTGCTCACAAATCAACCTCTCCAGTGAGCCCTTCCCTAACCACTACATCAGAATCAGCCCTCCTTTACTCCCTATCCAGTTCCTACCTCTGGCATGACTGCTTTCCCTTCCAATGTTGTTCACAATATGTTTACTTTACTTATTTATGGTTTCCTTCTTGCCACTAAAAATTCTCTATCAAGGCAGAAAATTTGTTTTTTACACCATCACGGCCCCAGCACTTACCAAATAATGGCATATCGCAAGTACTTGATAAACACTAGAAAGATGAAAAATAAAGCAATAGACTTCGGGTTTCTAGTCTCACAAGTAAGGAGTTAGAAATTGTCGCTCCATCCTAACAATGAAAAAGCTGAGCAGATTGAAAAATCAACAACTGTTCTTGGATGCATAAGGATCCCAGGATCTGTGGAGGACACAGAGCCAACTGCTGTTCCCAAGATTGGAGACAACTGCGTTCCGGAAGTCACAACTTACCAGAGACTTATGAGCAGAATCTGCTGGGGAAACCAACGCTGGGGCGGGAAAATCTGAACTCTAATTCATAAATTGTTGAAGGCACATTCTGGACAAGTCTGCAAACTGAAAACCCCATGGGGACCCAGTCACAAGGGGCTTCCACAGCACGGAAAGATTTACCTTCAGGAGCTTAACCAGGTTCCCACAATAAATAGCAAAAAAAAAAAAAATCCTCTCATGTTTCAGGCAGGGAGAGGGTAAAAGGAACCATTTTGAAATACCACAGAGCCCCCCCTTGTCCTGAGCAAGGCCTGCCCTCAGGAGAAGCTAATCAACCAGAGCCCAAACTGCTGGGGTATTATCAGAGCCCAACTGACCTGGGAGAAGGGAAATAACATGAGGCAGCTCTAGCCTTCCACGTGGCAAAAGGAAAATACACAATTCCAGCCCATGGTAGCCATCCTGTCTCACCTGAAAGAGGAGGAAAAAAACTGAGAAACACTTGTTAAGTTCACAGTCAAGAGGCTCAGGCTTAATACAAAACTGAGACCTAATCATAAGATAGAAAGCTTTCCCTCCTTCCACACCTCACCACCGTGTTACTAAAGGCCTATTTACAGCAGTTCTTTTTTCCTGGTATGTTATGTTCGACTGGGAAGACAACATTCCAAGGCATACTAAAAAACAAAAAGCACAATTTGAAGAGACAGAGTAAGCCTCAGAACCAAACATGGCAGGGATATTAGAATTATAAGACCTGGAAATTAAAAAAATTATGATTACTATGTTAAGAGCTCTCCTGAATAAAGTACACAGCACATAAGAACAGATGAGCAATGTAAGTGGAGAGATGGAAATCACAAGAGGACCAAAGGACATGCCAGGGATCAAAACACCGTTAACAGAAAAGAAGAATGCCCTCCATGGCACACAGCTGAAGACAGGATATCCAAGCTTGAGGATATATCAATAGAAACTTCAAAAACTGAAAAGCACAGAGAACAAAGACTGAGAAAACAGAACAGAATATCCAAGGACTGTGGGACAACGATAAAAGGTGTAACATACACAGAGTGGGAATACCAGAATAAGAAGAAAGAGAGAAAGGAACAGAAGAAATAGTTGAAACAATAAGGACTGAGAATTTCAGTCACTGGAGGGGCTCGGGGGTGGGGGTGGGGTAGGGGGCGACTCCCACAATATTGTCAAATTCATGTCAGACATGAGACTGCCTGCTTAGCTCGGGTCACTGTGTACATACGCTAGGACAACTTTTCTAAGGGCTTTTCTTTTGTTTTATATGCTATGTTGCCTGTGGCTTTGGGTGTTAGATGGTCAAACAAGCAATCAGCCCTTATGGACTCACTTAAATGAGATCAGCCCTCTGGACTCAAGCTCCTAGTCTAGTATATTCAGTCAGAAAAAAAAAAAAAGTCATTTCAGGGAAGCAATTAGTTCAACTAACCGCTTGACTGCTCTGGTAAAATTGGCCAGTTGTCTGACCTTCTTTAGAAGCTGGGAAGAAATTTTCTTCCCCCCATGACTCTGGCAGAAATATTGCTTTTCCTTTTTCCCCACCCCCAAATCAAAGGGAGCTTCAAACCCTTGGTGCTTAAGTGACTTGACATTTTGTTGCATTAACAGATACAGTAATAGATATACATTTGTGGACTGCATAAGAAGAATCTCTTATTTATTGGATTTAGTAAAAATCCGATTGCTGAACCCAGAGGGTACCTTTTGGATTTTAATAAAACACACTTTGAAGTTGGTCTCCTAGTCATATATAAAAAAATTTCAGTAAGTATATTTCACCTGTCAGTGAACTGTTACCTCTTTCTGAAAGTTTGCCATTTTAGCTGCTAGCAGTTTCCAAACTCTGGATCCCTAGAATTTTTGAGCACTTTCAGGGTACCACAGGGGAGAAAGGGATGCTAATGAGGCAAGACTTACATTTGCATAGCACTTTGCTTTTTATAAAACACGTTTCATTATTTCAGTGGATTCTTAAAATAATTCTGTGATGAGGGCAAGAGTTAATATCCCCACTTTTAAAAATGAAGAAATAAAGATTCAGAGATGTTAAGCAACTTTTCTACTGTTACAGCTAATTATGGATAGATCCAGGCCTATCATGCAAGTCCTAGGTCGTTGCCTGCCTGGTCGAGCCAGGGCTCCTTTGACTATTCGACATTGTTCCCGCTCAGAGATAACCTCCTGAAATCAGAAATCACGTACATACTTTTGTCTCCCTGTGCCATCTGTTGCTGCTATGTGTGAGAGAGAGCATATTTAAAAGAGTCTATGTAATATTTAAAATGTATTTCCAAATAATTTAAAACACACACATGCTGGAATGTACAAATGAATTAAGCCAGCCTGATACCTGCGTTTTCCTACATTCTAAAAACTGGTAAATACCTGCATCATTAGACCAGAAGATACAACGAAATATGTTTGAAAAATGCATATTAGGCAAATTTCAAATAATGGGTCCAAGGTCCGTTAGCCGGCATGTGGTGGAGCTTGAATTTATCGAGGCTTGACATTGTCTCCGGTGATACACGTCTTCAGGTGCTTTATGCAAATTAGGGAGAGAAGCATAGGTTTTCAGAGTGGAATTAATTAATAGAGGACATTTCCAAACACTCGGTGTGTGCATGTAGCAGAGAGTGTGCTCTGTCACAGTCACTTTGGGTGAGACCGTCTTGTCGGGAGCTCTTTTAGTTCTTTGGTAAGTAAACTTCCTTGTATGAAATCCAACGGTGTACCCACCTTACACAAAATCTCCTTGTAGAGCAAATTGGGTTTTAGCAAAGGCTTAGGGCATTTGTTCAGAAGGACAGCAGGAATATAGTAGAAGGTTTTTTAAAAGGACGCATGTCAACACCAGCAGAAGAAGGAGATCTGGTAGCTTTGAAAGAAATAATAGGAAAAAGTAGGTCAGGACCTGCCAGAGTCAGAACCTGTCTATCAGCCGTCCTCATTTTCTTTTGGGTCCCTCTACAAATCCTGATGGCCTCAGGCCACACTTAAAGATTAGTCAGGGCCCTCAAGTAAAATGCAGCCACTTTTTCTGGCAGAGGCAAGAGCCTGCCAAGCTGATACCCAAGGAACCTGGGCTTGTCCAACAGCTTTATTTTTGCACGGTGTATTTTGCACTTTGGATGTCTATCTTGCTCAAGTCTCTGTAATTTGCAGTTTCAAATTCTGTAGGCCAGAGGTCAGCCAACTACCACCCACTCTGTGTTTTCGTGCCTCAAGCGAGCTAGGAATGATTTCTACATTTTTCAGTACAAAACAATGACAACAAAAGGATAAATAAAATTCAAATTTCAGTGTCCATGAATAAAATTTAATTAGAACACAGCCACGCCCGCTCATCACAGTATTCTGTACCTGCTTTTATTACATAATGGCAGCGTCCAGTAGGTGAAACAGACACATGATGCCTGTCAACCTAAAATATTTATCAGGCAGTCCCTTACAAAGTGAGCCAGCTTCTGCTCTTCGACTGACTGCTGTCCATGGATGTCTCACTTCTTAAGTCCCCTATCTGGCCTACCTGCTCTGACCTTGCTAGAACCTCCAATTCCTACCTTGTCTCTTAGGCTTTCTGGAGGTCTCTTGGTCTTAGCATCCCATCTAATCTCCACACCCCTGACACCCTGCATCACAGCACAATACCACTAAAAATAGATCTGTAAGTTTTATTCAATTAGCGTCTGATTTGCTAAGGGGAAAAAAATGATCGCTTTCTGCCTCATGGCTCCTCATGTGCTTAATTAACACATTAGCAGCTAATGAAGACACCAAGGTACCATCACATGATATAGTGCTGGTGTTTATCCATGTTTGTCACAACTGTTCTCCATCATGCTCTGGGAGATGGAGCATTCCTTCAGAGGCTAGTTCAATAGCAAAGCAGCCAGTTACAAGAGCTGAAATAGAAGGGAAAAGAAATCCCTTCCAAATCTGTCTTCTTGGTGCTAAGAAAAAACTTAATTTTCTATAGAGAACCAAAGAGTAAGAGTAATAGTTATTATTAATTATTTTTGAACACTGTGTTCCAGTTAATATGCTTACAACTTTATTGTGATTGTCACACTTAATCATCAAAATTCCCCACGAAGTCGGCATTGTGCTTATTTTACTAGTGTGAAACCAAGACAAGGCAGGGCCACACAGATACTAAATGCAAACCTGGAAGTAGGATTCATGTCTCCCTGACATCACAGTCTATGGCAGTGACCACCACACTGCACTGTCTCTTCAACTCAACTTAAGGATCTGATTAAGACAAGTGGAAATGTGTTCTCCAGATGCTAAGAAGACAGGGCTAAATGTACATGGGTTAGGGGGGATTGTAAGGAAAAAGAGAAACGATGGGTAGAGCGAGTTCCTGTAAAAGGAAATCTTTACTGATATTGTTCACTACACAGTGAAATTCAGTCCAAAGTTAGTCTATCTGGGACCTCATCCAAAGGAGGATTATCCTCAAGGATCTGAAGGACCACATGCATATCAGTGGCTCTGCAAAGGCAGTAAGGGTCCAGTGTATGCAATCACAGTTTATAGGATAAATACAATGGGATGGCATGTCAGAATCCTCTTGATCATCTAGACCAGCTCATTTGTTTTATAGATGTGGAAATTGAGGACCAAAATGGGAAGGTGACCAGCCTGGTGTCATACAACTGTTAGTGATGGGTGCCAGATTGAGTGGTGATTTCCATTACGCTATGGACAATCAATGATACAGTGATAGGAGTGCGAACTTTGGATGCATACAGACCAGGGTAAGCACTCCCTGGGGAGTTGTCCTGACAGCTAGTAGTCAGCAGATCTTCTCCTATTGATACCCTCGCCATCTGACACACCTTAACTCAAGTTAGTTCACTGTATTTCACCAAGGATAATTACCAGTAGTACAGGGTTTTTTGTTGTTGTTTTTTTTTTTGAGAGAGAGAACGAGCGAGAGAAAGTGAGAGAGCACGTGTGCACAGAGTGGGGGAGAGTGGCAGAGGGAGCGAGAAGGGAGAGAATCTTAAACAGGTTCCACACTCAGCATGGAGCCCATTGTGGGGCTCAAACTCACGACTGTGAGATCATGACCTGAGCCAAAATCAAGAGTCAGACGCTTAACCAGCTGTGCCACCCAGGTGCACCAGGGCTTTGTATTCTAATGCCTTCACAACAGTTATTACATCTAACAAGGACGATATTTCAGTGAACAGAAATAAAGAGACTGGATCTAGGTCACCCAACATAGCAGTGTCCTTCCTCCCACCTGGAAATGACTCCCAGTAAAGAAAAGGAACATCATCATGGGTTCTCATGGTTCCTCCAGGGGAGGTATGCTCCTTTCTTCTTCAGGGCTTTCACCTCCATAAATAAAGTTTGGGGGCCACAATGGCAGAGTTGAGTGGGCGTGTGACAGAGACACATAATATCTAGCAGCCTAAGATATTTATCATCCAGCCCATTTTAGACTATATCTCTCATGGGTTTAATAACGATTCACGGGTCAGATACCATTTTAAATCCCTTATGAACAAACCTCCCAATTTCCCAAATCAACTTAAAATACATTCTATTGTACTTTCATTAGCAAAGTTTAAGTGAGGTCTTAAGAACAAGAACTGTATTTATTCATTCAACAAACGTGATTACATTCCTAGAATGTACATAAAGTTTTACCAGGATTTTGAGAAATCCTCACAAGAACCCTGTAAGTGTTTATTACCTCCATGTTGCACATAAGTAAACTGAAACTTTTAATGGTGAGATAACTACAAATGTCTCAATAACTAGGTGGCGAAGTCAGAATTCAAATACTTTGCCCAACAAAATTATTGGTCAGGTAAAAGGATTGTCATTTTGCCAAAGAGGAGACTAAAGCACAGAAAGCCAAAACCACTTGCTCAAGCTGCATGCTTAATAAACCAGAGAGTCAGGATTCATATATGGGTTTTCTGATTAAATTCTGGAGCTCCTTCTAGTGTTTTATCAAATGCTCCACAGACATATTCATATCCACTAATTTTAGCAAGTCATCTTTCTGTAGGAAATGATTGCTAGGGATACAGAGGTATGTTTCTGAAATCCCATTATCCTTGGCATCTAAATTATATACATATTGTTCATGATTGGGGTGGAGATAAGTGGGAAGATTTCTGCCATGGGCAAGATAACAACTATCCCAACTGGAGTTCTTCAATTTTGTAGTTTCTCTGGAGATTTAATCTGCATTCTGGGCCCATAAAAACCATTCTGGCTCTCATATAATAATTCCAGTACCTTTGTAATAATATTTCTCTTTCATTTCCCTGCAAATAGAAATGCATTGCTTAAACCGACCATTTTTATTTACCTTGTGAATCATATATGAGAAAAACATAGCCAATTTGAGAGCAGCACCGTATTTCCTTGGAGCTTGTCACTGGGGGGATTACATGATACATCAGACTTGATGGCAAATGAAACACAGAGGGGCCCACTGATGCACCAAATCCCATTTTGGGAAGTCTGTTTCAGTGGAAGATTGCAAACAAGCCATTATTTTGTCAGTTGGAACAAAAGACCTGATTAAAAATTAAAATACATTCTGTACTGATAAATATACAGCTGCCTAATTACTTGCAAGATTTATATTTTGCGGTGTTAATTCCCTCATAATGGTTATTTCTTACTCCCTATAAACCAGAACACAACGATCTTGACAGTGACAAGCTTCAGTAAACATTTGGTTGTCCCTTTTATTAGATAGATCAGTTCCTCATTATTAATGTTTTCAAAATCCCGTTTTAAAATATTTCACCAGTATGGAACTGTGTCCTTTCCATCAAATGGCATTCAATGTAAGAAGAAGTATATATTTAGATATTTAATTGTGACTAATTTAAAATTTTTCTTGTGCCAACTGGACCTTCTAATTTGCCATCACCCAGTGTTTCCTTAACGTTCACACACTTACACACACGACCAAAACATAAAGCAACAAAAGCACTAGAATAAATAAGACAAAACAGAATAAAATTATTTATATCTTTCAGTAGCTCCAAGGAGCTTTTGAAAGCTGAGGTGAAAGTTAAATGGGCACCATGATTGAAGAGAGATCATAAAAATGATTTTGTAGGTTCATCAATTGTAACACATGTTATCAATCTGGTGCAGAAGGCTGATGGAGAAGGAGGGTTTGGGGAGCAGGGAGAGGGGCTATTTGGGAGATCTCTACTTTTTATTCAATTTTTCTGTGAACCTAAAAGTCTCCAAAACGTAAAAAGGAAAGTAAAAAAAAAAAAAAGAAAAGAAAAAAGAGTTCAAAGAAGAGCTCTAGGTTTTATTGATTTAGTGGTTCGGTGGCATCAAGGACCCAGTTTCTTTCCATCCCTTCTCTGCAGCATCTTCCGTGGCTGTTTTGCCTCTGGGCTGGCTCCCCCCACAGGGCAAGATGGCTGCTGGAATTCAAAACATTACACCCACACAAGACAATATCCTAAGGCAGAAAAAGAACAGTGTTCTCTGGAATCTCTTGCTTAAGAGGAGAAATCCTTGGGACATCTGGATGGTTCAGTTCATTAAGTGGTTAAGCATCTGACTTAATTTCTGCTCCAGTCATGATCTCACAGTTTGTGAGATCAAGCTCTGCATCAGGTTCTGTGCTGACAGCAGAAAGCCTGCTTGGGATTCTCTTTCTCTCTGCCCCTCCCCAGCTCACTCTGTCTCAAAGTAAATAAATAAACATTTAAAATAAATATATATATATATATATTTTTTTTTTTTACAAAAAGAGGAGAAACCCTTAAGGAGAACTGTCTTTTTGGCTTCTGGCCAAAATTGGGTCACAAGCACATCCTAAATAAATCACTGAATAAAAAAGATTGAAACCACTGAATTATGATCAGAATTTAAGCAAAGTCATGTGGGAAACAGGTGGATATCTGAGCTTAAATCAGATGTTTGTGGGGGAGAGAAAAAAGTATGGGGAATGAATATTCAAAGAGAAACCAAGAATTTCTGCTACTGAAGATACTAATAGAAAATATTACTTTCTAGTAGGCATTTCTTCTCATTCTTACCTTTCTCTTTCCTGATGACCACAGGCAAGACCCAGCACAAAGTGGGTCCCACAGCTGACTGAGATAGTGAGCTATACCAATACTGCACAGAGAGAAATGGGGAGCCAAAGAGGGCTATTCTTGCTGTTTTTATCTCTGAATGAGCACTAAACCAAACTACTATCACAAATCTTTTGAGGAAGGCAATTTTGTAAAGTGACCCTTTTTCTTTAAAATTTATTGGCCTACCATAGACAAAGCTGCAATTTACATTGTCAAGGACTTAGTCAGGGCTTTTGCTGTCTCCTTAAAGCAGTGTCATATCCAACAGTGTTCAGCTGGGGAGTTTCGTCAGAAATCTTCACAATTTGTTCTGATTTGTCCTTGTAGCCTCGTACCTTTAATGACTCCCTAGATTTAGAGGATAGAATCCAGTCTTTAGAGTTCCTCACTTCTTAAGCAGAACTGCTCATTTCTATGCCAAGGAATATACACAGCCACATGACAACTGAGACATCTTCTTGCAGTGGCTTTCAATTTGGCCACACGTCAGAACACAAAAATATGCAGAAGTCTGTATCTCTGTGATTCTAATTTGGTAGAACTGAGGTATGTCCCAAACCACAAGATTTAGGCAATGGGTGATATTTTTATTTATTAAAGCAAGCATGGCTGTCTTATGGAATAGAGTGCAAAACTGCATACATGTTTAAAGTAAAACTATGATCATGTAAAGAAATGTTTCTTGAAATTTTTCTGAGAATTTTCTATAGCTACTTAAGGCTATCACCCTAAAGATATTCACTAACTCTTATTGGCCAATAGAGGATATTTAAGGGAAAGTGTGAAATACTTCCCAGGTAAGGAATAAACTAAATGCTCCTCCTTAGGAGCCATGGCAGGTGGAGGAGAGCTTTATGATGACTGTATGAAAAATTCATTATGCAGCCAGTGCCTAATAAGCCTGAACTTTCAGTCTTAAGAAGGTACAGATGTTTTTTATGGTTTAATAAAAATTCCTTCTTGAAGTTTACCTTATCAAGTTGCAATATTAAACTCTTCTGTCTTCTTGACCTTTCTGCAGCTGGTTCGCTGTTTGTCCTTAAAACTCCTCACTCCACTTACTCTGAATAAGTAAGGATGCTGTGTCATAATCCACAATCAATCAACATAAATAAAACAATTCAGCACAGATGTGACCTGAATATACATTTAGAGCCTGCTAATTGCACAAAGGAGTATCACAAGGTTTCAAGGTCAGACAAACCAGCAATGAATTTACTCTGTGGAAAACACAGAGGGGGCCATGCTGCTATTTATTATTGTAATTGCTCATTTGCAGAGTTTCAGAGAGCTTGCCACTCTGCAGACATTCCATAACCATACCAATTGCTCTTTCCTCAGGTAGCAATGAGAGTAGTGTAAAAAACAAATAAACAACAGTCCCAAAATGGGGTTACTTGCCACCACAGCAAACCAAGACTTAATTGCAGGAATGTGATGTTTAACCAGTCAACCTGTAATTTCCTGATCAGCACTCGTAAGGCACTCTGATAGACCCCTGCCCTTTCCCAAAAGGACCCCTGCAAAAGGAAGGTGACCTTCCTTGCCTGAAACAGTCTTTTCTTTTACTACTTACTTTCTTGTCCTATCCCATTTCTGCGTATAAAAGTCTTCCATTTTGTATGGCTCCTTGGAGCCCCTTTCTACTTGCTAGATGGGATTCAGCCCAATTCATGAATCATTCACTAAAGCCAATTAGATCTTCACATTTTCTCAGCTGAATTTTTCTTATTTAACAGTAGGTAAGGAAAAGACTTGATTACTACAAAGCTACAGAGAGGTAAATTCAGTCTAGTCTAAACCCTCCTAGAGACAGAAAAATAGAGAAGAATGAACATAGACTTTGGATTTGGTCAGACAATGTTTGAAATCTGGTTTTAACTCCCTACTAGTGATGGATTCTTGAACACTTATTTAACTTAGCCTATGATGCCTCATCTTTGCAATGTGGATCAAAAACTAGCACTTGGTTCTGATTTCCAACAAGAAGCAGAATTAGCACAGGCTGCTGACTTCTCCTCCTGAGATCAGTGGCAGGTCAGGAAACTACTGAAACTTTTAGAAACCTGAGACATAACAGACACAACTATAGAAAACGCTTGGAGGCATGGAGAGCTGTTTGAAGTACCATGTGAGTGGGAGGTAGAGAGGGACACAAGGAAACTTTTGGAGGAGTGTCTTTGTTATTCCTGATGGACCCCTGAAACTGAAAGTTTATGCTAATAAGATGACTCAGGGTGGGGGTAGTCCATGCCAGAAAGCCCAACCATGTGATTAGAGGGTTGGAATTTGAGCCACATGAAATCAGCCCATTTTCTGAGGAGTACAGGAATGGAGACTGAGTTCAACCATATGTCGAAGTTGGAAGGGTAACCCGTCCCTAAGGACACAGAAGCTTTGCATTTGGAAGCCTACTCGTCCCAGATTCCACCCTCTGCATCTCTTCCTTCTCCTGATTCTGATTTTTTATCCTTTTTCTACAATAAAACAGCAATCATGAGTACAAAACTTTCCTGAGTTCAGTAAGGCATTCCAGCAAATTATCAAATCTGAAGGGATCCATGGTGACCCTTAAATTTGTTACTAGCTTATCTGAAGTGAGAGCACTGGGAACCTGTGTACTTGCAGCTAGTGTCAGAAGTCTTGGGCAGACTTCGCAGTCCAGATGACTGTGCCTTTAATCTTGCAGTTTGGCTAACTATAAGTATGTACATTGGTAAGAGATGTGGAGTAAATATAGTAAAAGAACAGATTAGTAGGTGAGAACATTTATTTTTGAGGACCTGGTCCAGAAAAAAGCAGGAAACAAAACAAACCAAAACTTTGAAGTGATAGTATCTGAATAATGACAGAAGGAAAAAAAGTATCATAGAAGGAAATATTTCAAGAGATAATTGAGCTAAACTTCCCAAAATAATAGGAAAGGAAGGAAGGAAGGAAGGAAGGAAGGAAGGAAGGAAGGAAGGAAGAGGGTAGGAAGGAAGGAAGGGTCTGAACATCTGACTGAAACACTCTATAGAATGTCAAAAAAGTGAGAAAGAAAACTACACTACAGGAAGTTTTAAGAAAATTAAAGATAAGTAGAAAATTCTAAAATCTGGAGAAAAAAGAGGACATCACATTCAAAGAGAAAGATCATATTGACCTCAGCAACACTAGAGCTGAGAAATCAATAAGGAAATATTTTTGATATTATTTGAATTAAAAGCAAATAGTTCTGAACCTAGAATTTTACATTCTGCCAAATTGCTATTCAAATTTGAGAGAGAGAGAGAGAGAGAGAGAGAGAGAGAGTGTGTGTGTGCGTGTGTGTTTGTTAAGAGGGTAGATGAACCTCTCTAGGAGATAAGGGCTTCAGAATATTTGACACATAATAACTTCATTGGAGACATTTTGGAGCAAATATTAAAATAGGACAAACAAATCAAGATGTTGAAAGTCAGCTCTCTATAGAAAGACATAATGTAATTCAGTTTATAATTGTCAAAAAAGACCAAAGGACCATTATCATTTCCATAATAATGTAGAATTAAAATTCTATATAATATTAATAGTCTAGAATTTGAGAAAAGGGGAAATAAGTATCATACTAAAATTTGTGTCTGAGGGTAAAGATATATACATCAATTCTTACCAAAAAATAAGAAAAAGAAAGAAGAGGTAGGATAATTGAGCAATAAACAAAGGTAATAGAAATAAATCCAACATATTAATAATTACAATAAGTATAAGAAGAATAAGCTCAACAATTAAAAGACAGAAATTATCAGATTGGGTTTTAAAAATACATGTAGAAGAGGGACACACTTGAACCATAGAATTTGGAAAGGTTGAAATTAAAAGGATGGAAAAAGAGAAAATTCTAAAGAAAAACTTCTAGTGTATCTCCATTAATATTAGACAAAAATGGGCTTTAAATTTTAAACATCTTCACTAGGAACAGAGAAGTTCCCTACACACTGATAGAAGTTTCCATTCACTATGATGGAAAATATAATAATTTTAGACATGTATACAACTAATGATGGTTTTCTATATGTAATACAAGAAACTGATAGATCTCTAGTTATAAATATATAAATTGATCATCAGAGTGGAAGATTTCAGTGTGACTTCCTCACTTATTAATCAATCAGTTGGATCTAATAAAGTATATAAAAATTTAAACACAATTACAAAGTTGACCTGTACATGGACATAAGTACAATGCTGTACTCAACTATTTCAGAATAAACCTGCTTTTTAAAAATATAAGTAACTTTATACAAATTCATCATGTACTAGAATATAAAGCAAGCCCCCATAAATTTCAAAGAATAGCTATAAAACAGACTATTTCTTGATTCATAGCAATTCAGTTAAATATTATAAAAAGTAAAAATTTCCCACACATTTTGAAATTCAAACAAAAAATGTACCTAAATGACTCATGGGGAGATATCATAATTAACTAGAAGTGTTTAATAATGAAATATCAAAACTTATGGACTATACTTAAAGTGGAGTTTTAAGGAAAATTTACAGCATTGTGTACTTGTATTAGAAAATAAGAAATCTAAACATTAATAAGGTACAGAACCAACTTAAGAAATTAGAATAAACAACAAAATAACCCCAATGAAATTAGAAGAAAAGCAAAAAAATAAAACCAGAAATTTGCGAAATAGTGAAAGTATTTTGTATGATTGTAATGATGGATACATGATGTTTTACATTTGTCAAATCCACAAAACTACCCAAGACAAAAAGTGACCTCTAATGTATATTATGGACTTTAAGAAAGTGTAGGATATATGGAAAGAAAACACAAAGGACTTTAGTTAATTATATATCCACATTGGTCCATCAGTTGTGATGAATGAGCCACACTAATAATAGGAGAAATAGAATTAAGAAATAATAGTAAATAGGAGAGTAAGATTCTTAGATTACTCAAAAGAAAATCCACAAATGTATATCAGGAGACATGTGTAAGAATGTTCATGACAGTATTTTTCATGATAGCAAAAATCATTAATAGTATAATTAAGTAAATTTTGATTTTTTCATAGGATAGATTATTACACAATAGTGAAATTGTATGAATTACAACTACACAGCCACACAAAGAATAAATCTTAATAATATAGAGTATTGAGCAAACAAAAGTAAATGCCAACTGATTATAGTCAATATTATAAGCATTTTATAAAATTAAAAATGACAAAACTATGCTAGAGATGCATACATCTATGACAAGGCTGCATTTGTATCTGAAGTCTAACAAAAATGATAAAATGAAGGTAATGATGCCTAATTGATAGAGTTGCTTTAAGGATGAGGAAAATACATACATATAAAGCGGCTGGCCCGTGGCAGCTACTCAGCCCACAGAAGCTCTCTTGATTATTATGAGACTATTATTATGAGTATTAAGAGAAAATAGACTCATTTCAGAATAAAGGGACACATAATACTTGCTGGATTTAGGTCAGCCCCAGAAAGAGGGCTTATTAAAGGTCCTTCATCGATAAAACAACCTCTTTCTGTTTATCCCCAAGAATCCCTCCTATGCTGGTATATCTAATTGACCTGACTCTATCCAAAATCCTAAAAGAAAATGTTATACTTTTTTTTTCTAGTGGCTTTAAAAAATAACAAAAGTCTGGTCAAAGTGATTTAGGAAAATGTGTCATCATAGTCAAACGACTTCTCTCCCTCAGACAGCCGACCTCTCTAAAGCAACCTCCATAGAGTATATGTATTTGTCTCCAGATGCTGCTATAGCAGTTCCTAGTGATTCCAAACACCAAAAGTGACGTGAATACCTCCCTGTCTTTCAATACCACTCCAGGAAAATAAAATAACATTCATATATGCAAACATAGGTAGCTGTACAGTAGAGTAGAGCATAATATAGTGTAGGATATATCGGAAAAAAAAAACAAACACACACAGAACTACTGGGATTCCAAATCCCTTTCCATTTTGTACCTAGAAACTGAAAAGAAAATTGAAACAGGCTAGGCATTTTGCTGTGGCAAGCCAAAACTACACTGACAATGCTGAGAGGCACAGGGATGGTTTAGTTTCTGATGTGAGCAAAAACTAAACTTACCTGCCATTAATAATAATGAGACACACTGAGAAACTCGTAGAAACTCGGATTCCTTGTTCATTAATAAAAGTCAGAATGTAAGCTAACTTCTTAGAGAAACTGGGGGAATAAAAATATGCTTTGATCTCTAATGCAAGGAAAGACAACAGCTTACAAGAATAACACCCCCAAGACAAAAATAAATAAATAATAGACATCAAGGACAGCTCCACTGATCCTACAACTCGTTTTGACTCTCCTCCAAAAAGGCTGTACTGGTGAGGGTACAGTGAAGACAACCATCCCCACTTCCTACCCCTAGTCACGTTTTTCTTTTTGTTTTTTTTGTCTCCCTCTCTCACCACATGGCAATTTTGTCAACCTCTAACCCACACTGCCCCCTCTTATGTTCATTTCCTGTACACTGAACACAGAAGCCAGGTACCCAAAGCCAGAAACCTGCAAGTCACACTACCTTCTCCCTCAGCTCTGCCTAACTATCTAATCAATCACAAAATTCTGCTGAGTCTCTCACCTTCCTGCTTCTTGAATCTGCTCATTCATCGTCCCTACTGCTACTTGTTCATGCTACCTCTTGCCTGAATTATTGCAACTGTCTCCTGGGCTCCTTGCCGATTGCTTTGCCCTTGGATCCATTCTCCAAAAGCAGGTGGTAAAGTTGCTGGGACGCACATCAAATCTTCAGTGACTCCCCAACAACAAAATGATAACATTTAAACTCTTATGGTGGAGTATTCAAGACCCCAAATGAGCCAGCCCCTGCTTAATACCCCAAACTCCCCTCTTTCCACATCCCTCCCTTTCATTTCTGTCTAAGCCACACTGTCCAAGAGAAATATGATGGGAGCCATATTTTTTAAAGGGAAAAAAAAGGAAACAAATGAAGTGAATTTTAATAAAATATTGTATTTAGCCCAATATACCCAAAATATTAATTTTCCAACATGTGGCATTAGCCACATTTCAAGTGCTCACTAGCCATAGATAGCCAGTAGCTACATATCAGATAGTGCGAATCTAAGACACCTGCATTTCTTCAGCCTTTCCCATGCCTCCCTCCTGGCATGAATTCCCTCCCTCCCCATTCATATCTCACCCCACTGTGGCTACTGTCCCTTCTGTACTGCACCCTTCCTGACTCACCTTCTCCAAATTATGTCTCTTTCATGCATTCCAAGAATACCCTGAGCTTTCCTCAACAAGGAATATATAGAAGTTTTTAGGTTTTCTTTTTCTTTTTTAACTCGTGTCACACATATCTTAAAATGTCCAGCAGTCAACACAATATTTAACAGTAAAATGGACATGTATGGTCTTTTAGCCACAATTCCTCCCAATCATGCGAATTTGAAGCCTAGTTCAGCTTCTGGGGTGGATTCTAAGGTCAAACCAATCAGCACGTTTTAGCCTGAGGAATGTTAGGGGTCCAGGATAGGCATGCAAGCTAAGTTGGTCCAATCAGACCAACGGTAAAGAACGAACTCACTCCAGAGTTAAGGCAGAGGCTTTTGCCTTTTTTTTTTTTTTTTTTTTACCACAGTATGTGATCAAAAAAAGTGTGCTGCCCTATTGAAGCTGGCAGCTTCCTTATGAGGAGCCCTCCAACTGAGCAAAGAAAAAGAAAGAACATTATGTAATCCAGCTTTGAAGCCTATACTGTGTCTGGATTTCAGGGTTTATGAAATAATAAATTTCCTAATTTTTAAGGCCAGTTTGAATTAGTCTTTACCTGCAGCCAAAGTATATAACTGAAATTGTTAACTCATGTTAAATGCATGCTTATTATGTAACAGACTTTGTTCTAGACTTTTACAGATGATCCCCCTTTCTAACAATCCATATAGGCTTGATAATTTTGGTACCTTTTAAACTTTACTTTTTTGTTGTTGAAAATCATTTGCAGAGATAAGTCCTTCCTATATTAATTAGGGCATTTTTTTTCCTTCTACCATCCTCAAGATGGGAAGCATTCTCAATAACCATTTGCTGGGATTTTAGATTACTGCAGACCAGGGTCTGAAGCATGTCCCATTCATCACCTTTCTGTTTGTGAGTGTTCTTTGCTGTTAAACAATCCCTGTTCCACAATTTTATATAGGTATGGGGGCCACAAACCATTTGTCTCTTTACTCTTTACACCATTAGCCAACATGAGGGCCAACAAAATGTGACAATACCACATTACCCAGTGATACTGAACCTTGACTGGATGGGACTTAGGGTCATCTTCCTTAGGGAGAAAATGAGAGTAGGGAGTATTCTCTGTGTGGGAAATACTGAGGTGGACATTTGGTGATCTGTGGCAGAGATAAACCTAAGTATTCAGAGTCCCTTTTCATTCTCCTCTCCCTGAGTCCCTCCTGTGCAGCTGAGTTGGGAGTCATATGACTAAGACTGACCAAAGGAGTGTAACCATATGTAATATAAGATACTCCACGTCTGGCCCTTGTAAGGATCCCATGTGATAGTCCACATTCTTCCAGGAAGGTCTGTGCTAAAAATGGTGCCAGTGCAAAGTAGATGTCAGAATCCCCAGGAAACTGCTTGGAGTCTTCTCCAACCTCCATTAGATTGAAGCATGAGTCAGGAAAAAAAAAAAAGTTCTTGTTAGTTTAAACCACTAAGGTTTTTAAGTTTTTGTTTTTAAAGCAGTTAATGTTACTTATGCTGACTAAAATAGCATTTGATAAATATTTGTTAAGTGAATTGGGTTCGTATAAGGTATCATTTCACTTAATGGAAAGTCCACAGCAACTTCTGCCAAAGCAAAAGAATATAAAACATAAAAGGAAAAAAAAAAAGAATAGAATAGAATAAAACAAAATAATAAAGATAAAATAAAATAAAATAATAAAATAAAATAAAATTCAAGACGGTACACTCCATGAGAGTCTGTAGCATCTGTATCTAAATCATTCACCACTAAATGCTCAGAGATCAGCACATGCCTGGCACAAAGTATGTTGCTTAATAAACATTTATTGCCACTTTTCCTAAAAAGGATTTGTGAGCTTCATAAATGCTTTAGAGTTTCATAAGTCCTCTTTAAGCTTGATTTTGTGTAGAGATACATATTTTGTGGAATTATAGTTGATTTTCCTTTTGCCTTTATACTTTTCTTTGTGTTTCAACTTATATTGATTACTCATTATTACATTACAATTAGAAAAAAGAAAAAGTTAGTTATAAGAAGTTAAATATCAATGTTGGATATTTATAAGAAAACCCAAAAAAAGGTCTTAAATTAAGATTTTAAGTGAAAAGGCAAATACTAGAGAAACCAAGAAATACATTTAGAAGCATTAGCTATAACAGTGGTCATCATGAAAGGATTCTATCAGGCAGCAATTCAAGCAAATAGTAACATGAGACACAATTACAAGAAAAACCAGCCTCAAGTTTTTAGTCTCTGTCTTACTTTGTACCAAAAATAAAAAATAAACTGTTCTGGGTTATTTAAGTTTCTGGAAAAATAGTTTCTATCACCTAGAAGAAAATAAATGATTTAACATTGTGATCCTTAATGTACTAAAGTAAAATACACCATGCCTTTTTACCAAAAACTGGAATTACGGAAGGTTACAGTGTCTATTTGAGATTTGGAGAGATAATCAGGAAATAATAAGCAAGGGGAGTTGAAACGCAGAAAGGATGAGGGAATCTGGTAGATTAGACCTTGAGTGCTTTGATTTAGCATCTTGTTCAACCACTCAGCATCTTACTCCCTAAGGAGTATTTATCTTTAAGTTTTGTGGGAAGAGTGTAAATTGCACATAGGAATTAATTAATTTAATGCTTCAGCGTCCTACCTAATCAGATTATAAATCACTGTCTCAGACAGTATCTCTTATAATCATGACATCTCTAAGAGGTAAATTTGTAGATTGGGTTATTGATTAAATGTGGGGAGGGTGAGAGACATAAAATCTTAGGGATGACTGCCAGGAGTTTGGCATGAGCAATTGGATGGCTAATGGTGCCATTTATTGTGGCAATCCGCACAGTCTAATGTGTACAGGAATCACCTGGAGAGCTTTTAACTATTTCAATTCTCTGGCCCACTCCCTGTAATTCTGCCTCAGTAGATTTATAGGGAAGAGCCCAAGATTTTAAATTAAAAAAAAAAAAATTTAAGCCTCCCTGGATGATTCTGGTGCAGGTAGGTAGAGAAGTACCTTTTTAGGTATTTAACAACAGGAGGTACCCTGAATGAGATACATATTTGGGGAAAAAGTCTTGAGTTTTAGGGCCAAAGAAGAATGTTCTGCTTATGTGAGTCTGAATAAATGTTTCCCATCTGCAACTCGAATCTAGCCTGGAGAAGAATGAACATTGAAAAGCACATGGCCTGGACATTGAAAGATCCCCAAACCATTATAATGGGGGTGGCTCTAGGAATCCAGGAACTATGTGGGCTTAGCAAAGGTCAACCCCAAAAAGGCTGTATTTCCAAGCCCTCGAAAAGGAAGGAGAAGATAGATTATATATTTAAAAAGATAAGGCAAATGGCCTGAGGGAATGGGAGTACTGTCAACAGTCATTTGCAATCCAGACACTTTAATATCTGCTCTATGTGCTTTATATTATTTTACATTTATTAAACTCCTAGCATGATTTTATGCTTACAAAAAATGACAAACAGTATTGTGGGAGAGAGGAAAAGAGGGAAATACAGAGGGAAAAATGCAGTGGCAAATAGCCCTACAAAGATTCCTAGTAAATAAGGTAAGCTGCTTATAAGAAGCATGATTTGAACTTGAAGTATAGTGAATAGAACTGAGGCTTAAATTTAAATTAACCTTGCCGCTAGGCAGGAAATATTTCCTCCAGTAGAATTAGGCATGGCCAAGGAAAGAGCTATGTTGTTTATGCTATTATCACTGGTTTTAAAAGTTCTGGTTTATCCATTTGTTTCAACATTCAAAGATGGTAGCCTTAAAAGAAATATAAAATATCATTTTTGAATAGTCCTATGGGTGCAGAGCACTCCTTAATTTCCAGGTAAGTATAACTTTGGCAATTTTCTCAATTTAAAGGAGTGCTAGAAATGTATAGAAGCCATACAGAAGATGATGATCTGCTTCTCTCTCTGGGAATTTTTCTCTTTGAGGAAAAATGGACCAAATTATGAGGTGCTATTAATAGCCACCGAGGAGAATAACTTTGAATAAAATTCACAGAATGTACCTATAATGTCTTCATACTCAGTAATTTCTTACCAATTTCTCTTTTAATGGCTCAATACAATTCCATTGCTTTTGGCATTAAGAGCCTTCATTAACATATTTCTACTTTCATTGAATTCTAAAACTAAAAAGATAAGGTTGACTGGTATACCAGAAAAAAACATTTAGTGCATTTCAGATCACCAGCCACTCAGCGTATAATTTTGTCCATGTTTAATACATCCTGACACCAAAATTCTATTTTGAAAATCATGCATTTCGGTTGTTTTTTCCCATATTAAGTAGGCTAGGCTAAGTAATGGATTATTCCCCTTTTTAAAGTGGCCCAAAAAAACATACATGATTTTTTAAAAGTAGATGTCAGGTGGCAGATTTAAATAATAATAAAAATAAATGGTTGGAATTTTCACTTACCCTTGAAGGATCAGGAAATTGGTGTTTTAATTCATTTAAATGGAACAAACATACTCTAATCCATTAGGGAGTAGGTTGCTATGTAATTTGCTTATAGTTTGGCATTCACACACTCATTATTTAGTACATGATACTTTTTATAAAGATGTGTAAACTCTTTGGGCACAGGTCCAGTTTTTAAATCTAGTTTCTCTGAAACAAAGAAGTGCTTCAGGGCAGAAAGCTGTGAAAAATACAAGAAATGACTGAAGAGAGAGCCACCTATGGAGTGTGTGTGTGTGTTGTGGAGGATTTTCAAGATAGAAGGCAATAGGACCTCCAACTGTTTTGAGGAGCTTCAGAGTTTAAACCATGAAAGGAGGAGGCTTCAAATAGAAACCAAATGGATTTAAAGTGGGAAGGCCATTGGAGACCCCAGTTAGGAAACCAATGGTTGGCCAGGGAAGGCCAATTATAGGTGTACTGGGTCTGCACGGCTGGTGTGAACGTTATACAGATGACCATGCTTTACTGCTCACCCTCTGTTGGTTAGGAAAAACTGGATACCATGTGAAGCACTGTTGTTATCTTGTCGAATTTACATGTTTACTTCAGATGCTATAGATAAGACTCAGAGTATCTGTTTCTTTGACTCAAGCCACCTACCAAGAAGATGGAGGAGATGAGATTTGAACTCACATCTGATTCCTAGCAGGAAGGAGATCTTCCTTCTAGCTTTCTGGCATAAGTTACTCCTATTCATCAAAACAGTAAACCCAGAGCAAAATTATTTACAAAATTACCTAACAGCACTTTTTCTTATGCTTCAGGTTGGCCACAACACAATTGTACTTGTTGATTTTTTGTTTCTTTATCAATCTTATTAATTCTAATCTATGCTTCTTAGATTCAGGTTAGGTAACCTATAAAGTTATTTCTGGGACCTGCAGGAACATGAAAACCTCAGTCTTCTATCCTTTGCGATCTTTAAAAAGGCCAAAAAGGTAATCTGCCCAAAAAAGTCTGACTATACTGCCTGATCCTTTGTCTATCTCATCTGTTTATGCTCTTGCTTTGCTCAACTTCCTCTTCCAAAATGGTCATAGCAATGCCAATAAGGATCATACAAATTGTTGTGTACACTTATGTTGAGCACATGGTATGTTCCAGAGTATCAATCATCTACTACCACAGTAGACCATGTAACAACCTTCTCAAATCTTGGTGAGCTTTATCCTCTCACCACTAGATGTGGATCAGCAGACTTAAACGTAGAGTAATTAAGCATCTCTGCTACCAGTCTATGTTTGACTCTTCACTGTGGGTTAGGCCCAGGTCCCTCTCATGTGTCTTCATTGTGGGTCCCACTCTAAAGAGTAGGCAGCTGCTCAAAGGCAGCTCTTTTTTTTTTTTTTTTTTTTTTTTTAATTTTTGAGAGATAGAGAGAGACAGAGCATAAGCAGGGGTGGGGCAGAGAGAGAGGGAGATACATAATCTGAAGCAAGCTCCAGGCTCAGAGCTGTCGGCACAGAGCCCAACGCGGTGCTTGAGCCCACAAACAGTGAGATCATGACCTGAGCCAACGTCAGACACTTAACCGACTGAACCACCCAGGTGTTCCCAAAGGCAGCACTTCTGATGGAGGCACAAGAGGGCAAGAAGAATAATGTATGTGCATCTCCAATCTCTGCTTGTGTCCTGTCTTCTGCCAAAACAGGATAGAGGCTTACACTCAAGTCCACATTCAAGTCTAGAGGAGAACACCCACCTCTAGAGGAATGAACTGCATATTCATACAGAAATATAGACATAAGAAAGGAACCCATGATTCCTTGGGTTTCCTGTTGGGACCCATGATTCAATCTCATAGAGAGCAACAATGTGAATTTATTCCACATGAAGCTAATTCTAATAGCCTAGCAAAGTTGGAATTAATTTTCCAATACTCCCTAAAAGGAAACTGAGATAGAAAGTTTTTTTTAAAAATGTGTGCAATCTGACAGCTATTAAAGTGGCAAATGTGAGATACAAACTTAAGTTTGCCTAATTCCAGTGCTCTATTGCTCTTCTCTAATCATGACATCTCTCAAAACAGAAGAGAGTGAATGCAAATATTTCTCTTAAACTTCACATTTTATGAAACAGTTCCACATCCATTGTCATGTTGATGTAGCTGTCGGACAAATTTGGACCTTTTCGGGATCTGTTATTCACCTTTCTTTCTGTCGTTATCCACCTACTGCTGATTACCATAGTAGGTCAGTCACTTAGCTCTCTCCAAAATTAACTATCCACACGAACCACTTTTTGCTACTTTACACTGAGCTAATCCTTAAGTTTAACACAAAAATTAAAGAAATGAAGTTTGTTTTCAGAAAAATTTTGTTACAGTCTGGTATAAACACAGATCATGTTGTCTTACTACTCAAACTTACTTAAGTTGCTTTTGATTTTGTTTTAATATATACTGAAGACCTACTATGTGTCAGCCATATCATATCATCTTAGTTTGGCTGATAATAGCACAATAAAGTGTGTGTTCTTAATTCCATGTTACAAATAAGGAAATGGAGTCTACACAATTAAGTAACATAGTCAAGGTCACATTGGGTCAACTCTCTAGTGTGATTAACCTTCTAGTAACCTATGTTCTCTTTACCTGTAATTTTTATAAATTGCCCTACCTCCACCCACCCCCCCCCCCAGGCTGTATGATGCCTAAGTACTGTCACAGAACTTCTACAGGCACAATTAAGTCCTTCCAGAAAGACATTTCCTGAGCAGATGTATCTTCACACAATGAATGAAGAGGGAAAAGATCTGATATTACCTTAATTCGAAAGATGATAACATGTACAAAAGATGAAAATTATCCAAATAAGAATAGTTGAGATTTTATGATTGAAATGCCATTGAGTACAATAAGTATATGGAAATATGATTTTAAAATATTTTTTCTTTGACATAAAGAAGGAACTGAACCTCCAGTTTAAAACTATGTGTGTAATTTTTTTAAAAAAACTACTATAGAATAATTGACACCAGCATATTTCTTGGTTAGGTTAATTTCAAAAGTATAGAAATACTGAAGTGCCTGACCAAATGAAAATTAAAATAGGACCAACATGTTGTATGGAAGTGTTGAATCACTATATTGTAGACCTGGAATGTATACATTATACATATAACATACACTCCATGTTAACTAACTGGAATTTAAAAATCTTAAAACATTAAAATATATATATATGTCTTTGAGGTGCCTGGGTGGCTCAGTCCATCAAGTGTCTAACTCTTGATTTCACCTCAGGCCAGGATCTCCCATTTTGTGGGTTCGAGCCACATGTTGGGCTCTGTGCTGACAGTGTGGAGCCTGGTTGGGATTCCTTGTCTCCTTCTCTCTCTGCCCCTCTCCCACTCACACATGCCCATGTGCATTTTCTCTTTCTCTCAAACTAAATAAACTTAAAAAACTAGATAGACAGACAGATAGATAAACACAGACAGATAAATGTTAAAAAAAAAACAAAACACTAATATCTAAAAAAATAAAAATAAAATATGGCCAACAGCAAGGTGGTGGGAGAAAAGTGAGAGAAGAATTTTCCTTTTCTGTCACAGGAAACTTAATACTATATAAAATTGAAATCATTGTGATAAGAAAAGCCACAATGATTCTAAACTTTTAGTAGTCCTCCTAATCTTTTTATCTTGAACCGAGAGAGAACTTCTGGAGATGACTATTTATTGTGATAAAGAACTATTTATCCAAAATTCAATAATTCTTTCTGCTTCATTTTACTTTCTTTTAATAAACTTAAATAAAGTCCAAATTTAAATTTATACCTAATACATCATGTCCTATTTCATAAAATTATTTTAATCTGTCTGGACATAGACATAGAGAGATATCAGAATAACATTTCCCTAGTAGTAACCTTGGGTTTTTTTTTTTTTTTTTTTTTGGTTAATGGAATTTATGCTAATTTCTTCCATTTTTCCGTTTAATATTTTAATGAGCATGATCATTTTTATAAAAACCAAAAAGAATAACTATTTTTAAAGACTTGTGTGTACAGATATTCAAAGAATCATTTTCCAACTTCCTAACACAATACTTCTTTATAATCATGTAGTTTATTTGATTCAGCAAATATTGACTGAACACTTAATATACGCAATGAACTATGCTACAGACTGAAAGCACCAAATTGAACAAATTCCTACACTGGAGGAGACAGGAATGCAGTAATAAGAATAATTTTAGTGTTTTATGTTCTCAGATACAAAAGACGAGTAATTCCCCAAGTCTGAGAGCCTTTGATCAGGCCTCTAGCAATGGGTAACAATCGAGCTGAGCTTTGAAGAATAGTTCGGAGTTTGGGTAGTGAAAAAAAAAGAAGAACAGAAAAGAAAGAAAAAGGAGTAGGAGGACATGGAAGAAGAAGAGGAGGAAACAGAGGAGGAGGAAAATCATTCCAGGCAGATCGAATAGCATGAGTCAGATCATAGAGATTTGAAAAAAGGTATGCAAATTATGAACCTGCTAAAGATATGACAGAACAGGTTAATAGGATATAAATATAACTGGGATGAGCTTCTAGAGCCAAGATAAGAGGGTGCATGATTAATGCAATCTTCTTGCTAAGAGAAGTCTAGAGAGACTCAGAACTCCAGGTCAGTGAAAAACTGGAGAAGACTGCCAGCCAACAACTATTTCTTGAATAAGCTCAGGGCCTATCACCTCTTACCATCCCCACCTCTGTTCCCTGGAGTCCCTCAGCCTGTAAGCCCCATCCTATGTCATTGCCAGGTCAGTCCCATCAACTCACCTCCTGAGCAGGACATGTTAGCCTCTCAGTCGCAACACTGCAGACTGGGCAGGTGATGAGCCCTGCGCCATGTGCACAGGAACTAGGCTCAGTCGCTTTTGAATCATAGCTTTCACTTAGCATCCAAACTGCTGGGCTTCTGCCTCCTCTTCTCTGCTTATGATTCTCCAACTCACAGTGTGAAAACCTTTCTCTAAACCTAGCACCCATAGTTGAGGTACTCACATCCTAACCAACTCTTTCCAGGCTCCTATCTCAGAGGGATGAGGGAAAGTAGGGCCCTGCTTTCCATTGCAATTTGCTAGTTTTCTCTATTCTGAACAAACCTATACTGCCATCTGCCTGGGGCTGAGTATTTTTGTTTATCCAGTGCTGCTGTGGCCAAGCCCTAGTCCCCACATTGGACCTCCCTGGGTATTCAGACCTGCCAAGATCAAGAAAACTACTGCACTTTCTGATGAATTCTGTAGCTGGGTCAGGTCCTTTGAGGTTTAAGCTTCTCATTGCAAGTGTGCTCTGCAGCCACCCTGGAACTTAGGACATATGCTGAGAGGGAAAGCTCTAACCACAAAAATCATGGTATCAAAGTCATCAAGGTCAGCTTTCAGATCTGGCTTTGTGCATAAGATTAGGGGTGAGAAAACACTTCTGTAGAACAGTCAGGTGTTAGATAAATTATATGTATCTTAAGGTTTATATCAGTTCCTTACAATTACTAATGGTATCATTTACTAAGAGAGTGAAGTCAATTCACTCTCTTAGTAAATGATATGTTTATCGTTATTAAAAGTAATGTTATGTTTTGATTTGTTTCCTTTTTTATCATTTCACTACTTGTGCATTATACAAAGATGTTCCCATGCAACCTGAACAGTGACCAGCGTGTCTTCCTGAGATTCACGTTGACAAAGCATCCTCCCAGGTTTCTTCACAATTTTATGTTTTATAATTCTGTAGAGGGATATATATATATATATATATATATATATATATATATATATATATTCATGCATTGTTAATAGCTACTCTCAGCTGTGAAAAAAGGAATTGTACCTTTTTAGAAACATACTTTGATTACCCTATTGAGAATAGAAAATGATAACCTGAGGATTTTGCCTTTAGAGTCTAAGACCACATACGTTAATAGGTAAATTGTTCTGTGTGGAAAAGAACGTGAACCTGAGGAAGGGTGAGAAAAAAAGGATAAAGGAAGGAAGGGAGGGAGGGTGGGGCAACATGGGAGAAGTGAAAGCTTGGGCTACGGAGCAGCTGAACACTTGTAAGAATAAGAGAACTGGCCTCAAACTTCTAGTTGTTTCTCTTTCTGTCCTGTCAGTCTCTGCATTTCCTCCAAATCATCAGTCAAGTTTTCCACACATACCAATGTGCTCTGTGAGTGCTTTTATGATTTTTTTTGTTTCATTTTATGAAAATTAAGAGGGAAAGGTGAATTTCAAACCCAGAGCAATGTGAAACAGAATAGGGGCAATGTGAGTATGATAAACAACTCAACTGAGCTGATTTCTTTCACCAGCTACATGTAAGCCTGAAAAAAAAAAACAATCACCTCCCTTCCCTCTCCATTCTCTACAAACTCAAAAATATACACAGCTTTGTGGCATTTTAATAAGATGTCATAGGTTTTTAATAATAAGATTACTTTCTTTTTTTAAATTTATTTTATGTTTTATTTATTATTGAGACAAAGAGAAACAGAGCATAAGTGGGGGAGGGTCAGAGAGAGAGGGAGACACAGAATCCGAAGCAGGCTCCAGGCTCTGAGCTGTCAGCACAGAGCCCTATGCGGGGCTCGAACCCACGAACCATGAGATCATGACCTGAGCCAAAGCCAGACACTTAACCAACTGAGCCACCCAGGCACCCCAAGATTACTTTCTTAAGGTTGATAATTCCCAAAGAAAAGGGAAGACATAAGGATCCCTAAGGCCAAACTACATGCATCATTGATTCTCATTTAATTCTGTATATTAATTTGTAAATAACTAAGACTGAAGATCTTTAAAGAAAGGACAGGGGCACCTGGGTGGCTAGTTGGTTGAGCGTCCAACTTCAGCTCAGGTCATGATCTCATGGTTTGTGGGTTCGAGCCCTGTGTCAGGCTCTGTGCTGACAGCTCAGAGGCTGGAGCCTGCTTCAGATTCTGTGTCTCCTTCTCGCTCTGCCCCTCCCCCGCTCTCACTCTGTCTCTGTCTCTCTCAAAAATAAGTAAACTTTAAAAAAAAAGAAAAAAGAAAGGACAATGTTTTCAAGGATAATGGTGAGCCAGCTGCATGCTTTAGGACACAGGGAAGGGCAGGGTATGGAATCCTGACACGAGGGGCATTTAGCTAGAAATCAAAGAATTGGAGATGGCAAAGATGTTTGGATGTGAAAAAGGGAGGTGGAAGAGCCTGGTGTCTGTGTATAAGGTGACCTGGAATTAAAACTGGGGAACTTCCTAGGGGCTACCTCACGTCCTCAAGGTGCATGTCAAGTGGACAGTGGCATGTTACTCAGATGTTTGTGTGAGTCCTTCCAGAACAATTCTGCCTTCCCAAATGGTCTTACCAATTGCAGGTCTGGTTTTTCTTTAAGTGTTAAAAAATATGAATAAATAAAATAGATTCCTCTTCCCTCCAAAAAATAAATCACTGGTTGTTTGATTCAAACTCCTGCTTAATATGCATAGGCTTCGTCTGTATGTTTCTGACAGTGTGAAGATAAAAGGCTCCACAAGGAATCCAACTATCTTTATGCAGTGAGCCCCTCTAGGATGCAGCAGATGAGTAGAGGAGACAGTACTTTCTGCTCTTTATTTCCTGCCCAGTGCCTTCAGGCTTGTCTCCCTGGGACCCCAAGAAATTCATGTCTCGAAAACTCTGAGGCATTACCCTGTTCCAGCCAACCGGAACTCATCCAAGGGGCTCCAAGTGTGTGTTTGCAGGGAGGGTTTTGAAGGGAAGGATATTTTAAAACGGCCAAACTCGGCTATGGTCAGCACTATCCGAGGAGGATTTCTGGAGTTGGGATTTTTGGCTTTCATTCTTTTAAAATACAGTTTCCCTGGGCTTCTGCCAAACACTGTGACAGATAATCTAGGGGTAGGGTCTAGGAATCTGGAACTATAAAATTCCCCATATGATGCCAAATATATCCAGATTTGGAAATCATATCTTAGAACATTCTCAGCTATTGACATTTAACAAGAGTCCCAGGAAATAACCCAAATCCCAATGGTGATTCTGTAGTTTCAAATCTCACATAGAATTATCTCACTTCTGCCTTGATCCAATCAAGAGACATTTCTGTAATAACCACTGGGTTTCTCACTGGGGACTTAAATACACACTTAACTGTTCAATAAATGTATAAAGTTCATTTTATGATGTGGGTATAGTCATTTTCAAATTATCTATTTATGGTCTTAATAAAAGCTCAGAAGAGCAAATCCTGAGTTACTCTTTCAATCATGATCTTAGGGCCTGGAACACAGGAGAACACAGGAACACAGGAGAAAGAAGCACATGCAGAGGATCTTCTTGTCTCGAAATGCAAGAGATTAGAGTTTGTGCTGGTCAGAATACACTTGTTTATGCTACTGCAACCACTCCTAGAATCAGAACAGATTAAAACTGAAAGCTAGAATCAGAACAGATTAAAACTGAAAGCAGTTGTTTCTCCCTATTGACCACCATGGGTCAGTGGTGTCTCCGGTTTTCACAGTGACTTGGAGACAAAGACTAAGCGAGTAGTCCCCATCTTGAACATCGCTTAGCTTTTATCTGAGAGGGGGAAATTCTGGAGAATCTCATGCCTGCAACTACCTTACACTGTCAACTCATTGGCTAAACTAGTTGTGTGGCCCACTGTACCACAAGGGAGCCAGAAAATACAATCCTAACAGTTTTACAGAAGGGTGAGGAACCAGAAATATTTGGCAAATGGTAGCAACACTAAGCAGTTATTCCTCACGTCCTTAAAATACTCTGTGCTTTAAACCATGACTGTTGCATCAGAGCAGCCTGAACCAAGTATGTCCCTTATCACTTAGTGTTTTTTTCACAAGTTTCTTAATTCTCTGAGTCTGACTGGCCTCATCTATTAAAGAAGATAATAAAATGCCAGTCTCCCAGGCTTGTTGTAAGAATTAAATAAGGTAAAAAAAATGTAAAGCATTCTTCACACAAAGCACACTGAATGTTTGCAGATCCTGTTTGCGGATGTTGTTATTCTCAAACAGGAAGAAATGGTTTGTTTGTTTTTTTTTTTAAACTTTATAGTTTATTGTCAGGTTGGTTTCCATATAACACCCAGTGCTCTTCCCCACAAGTGACCTCCACCAAGACCATCACCCCGCTTTACCTTTTCCCCTTCCTCTTCCCCCCTCAGTT
>CM053576.1:93267839-93286326 GCA_028646485.1 Cryptoprocta ferox
TCTCCACATCCTCGCCAGCATCTATAGTCTCTTTAGTTGTTCATTTTAGCCACTCTGACTGGCGTGAGGTGGTATCTCAGTGTGGTTTTGATTTGTATTTCCCTGATGATGAGTGATGCTGAGCATCGTTTCATGTGTTTGTTGGCCATCTGGGGAAATGGTTTTGCATAGCATGAAGTGGGTCTTAGCAGACATTGTTCTAGTTTTACATAGCAGAAGTTGGATTGGACATGGAGAAGAATGTTTTGTCAGAGAGGGCAAATGAGACCCCCAAGTGGCTTGTTATGAGGATGTCTCAAGACACTTTCCACAGGGATCTCCAGGAAGTGAAAAATAAACTACCATTTGGATGACCTAAAAGCAAGGGAATGATCACTTGATTTCCCTTTTAGATGATAAAGCTGTTGTAACTCATGTAGTTTTCTATTTTAGGATTTCATGGTTCTCTTCTGAATTCCTCATCTTTCTCTTCTCATTTACTCTCCCTCCTTCTGTAACAAATCTTTCAGTGCTTTTCTCTGCAGGGAGTCTTCACAGACATTGTCTCAGTGAGGCAGTAGCTAAACCTCCTCACGGAGTTTAACGCAGTCAAGAAACAAATTCATAGTTGTCTATATTTACTCCTTCAAGGAAGGAATGCCCCTTACTCATCTCTATACCTCTAATTCTATGCTGAGCTAGCCTCAAAGCAGGTGGCCAGGTGTTTGAACAAATGAATAAATGAAAGTGGTTGAGTATTTTTACTTAAAATTTCTTTTTTGTACTTTAAGCCTCTGAAAAAGGCAAAAACCGTCCATTTCAATTAAATAAAGCATTGAATTGAGAGCAATTAAGACACTAAAAATATAGTCACTGATTTGACAGAAAAAATAGCCATCTCTTAGCTGTCACTTGAAGTCTATGTACCTTCTAAACCGTGTCTCTATCCTTCTGTCTCTACTCAAGCCAAATGTATCCCCTCTAGCATCTTCAAGTTACTTAACTAGGTCATCAGAACAAAGGGATCACAAAAACTTGATTAACTTCTTGAATTGAATTTTCAATGCCTCACATGGATTGCTGATATATTACTTGGATTTCTTTTTCTGAAACTGAAGCCCTCCAGGTAAAATAGAATTGAAATCATGCTGTTATGACCATCAATCCCCCGGTCTCAGAGAAGTCACTTAAAAATGAGCACTGGACAGCCGCCTACAAAAAAGGCACAGGGGAAATGACAAACAATATGAATCAAAGGCAGAACAGATGGCCAGAGCAGCTGAGGCCTGACAGCCACACTCAGAATATAGTGTCCCTCTTCCCCATGTAGGCTGATGTCAGCTCATGTGACTCTGCCAAAAGAAGCAAATCAGAGTCCGCAGTAGCTCATAGAAGGTGATGCATACTAGCTGGCCTTACAGAGATTTCTCCTTGAAGTATCTCATTTCCCTAACTATGTTAGCTGCACTGGGGGGCTGTGGATGCAAACTCCAACCCCACTGCTCATCCTTCCTTCTGCAATAAACCAGTTAAAATTGAATACTACTAATTAGATATTTCTAAACATCTGGACACCTGGCTGTACATAGGATTTCATAACTGGTTTCTCCAATGAGAATTTGAAAATTAGATTTATGGTTGGATTTTTCTTCTTATACAGGTAATACCCTGTCCTATAAAAATTTAGAATATTTCAATATGTATAAAAAATTTAAATTCAGTGATAAACAATACAAATAACTTGATTTATTTCTTTTTTTTCCTGTGATTGCACATGTAAAGTCTTACAAACATTTTAGCCTTAAACAGTCTCATAAATACTCTTTGATTATGTCCAATAATTTTTTCACATTAGTTAACTATCATTATTAGTTACAGTGGTAGAATTATTGGGTCCATGAATATGAACATATTTAAGATTTCTAATACATAGTAACAAATTGTCCTCCAGAAATTCATAAAAAAAAAATACAATTCAAAAGCATATTAAGATACATTCAGATCACTGCCCCTTAAAAGTTTTGAATATGATCCATATATATTATCTTTATTAATTTAATAGGCAACTAATAAGATGACATCACTCTAATTTTTCTGTAATTGCTAATTTTGGATTTCATTATGCTATTTATCTGTTTAGTTTTTCCTTTAAAGCACATGTTCCTATGTCGTTCTCTCCAACTGAGTTTTAATGTCTTCAGATCAGGGGCTTTATTGTTCTTTCTGTATTTACCATCATCTCTGGCACAATGTCATTCATGGCACATGCATTTAACAAACATTATTAAATGAATTTTGTAGACAAAGTTGATCTTAAATGATCAACAGCAGAGCCAGAGCAGGATTTCTGAATGCCCCCAATACACTGGAACATTTTATGTATATATAACTGTGGACATTATAAAATCTTTTGGCAAAAGTCCTTTGTTTTTTCATCTTTAAAAGGAGAAAAATAATTATAATGCCAGTTATAACACAGAAAAGTTGTGAAAGCAAACCAGATAATGTGAGTGAAAAGTGGTCACGAAAAAAATCACAGTATTCATATAAATATAATCATTGTATGTAAAATACAGTGTTAATAAATGATATGTTTCTATTAAGGAAAGGTTGTTTGAAAATATTATTTCTAATTTCTTTTTTTAAAGTTTATTTTGAAAGAGAGAGAGCACAAGTGGGGGAGGGACAGAGAGAGAGAAGAGATAGAATCCCAAGAAACCTCCATGCTGTCAGCCTAGAGCCCAACACGGGGCTCAAACCCATGAACCGTGAGGTCATGACCTAAGTGAAAATTAAGTGTCAGATGCTCACCAAGGTGCCCCCATATAAATCTAATTTCAAGTTTTGTCTTCTGTCATCTATTATACTTTTTAATTCTTTTAATTTTTTTAACATGTATTTATGAGACAGAGAGAGACAGAGAGTGAGTTGGGGAAAGACACAGAGAGAGGGAGACAGAGTATCTGAAGCAGGCTCCATGCTCTGAGCTCTCAGCACAGAGCCCAATACCGAGCTTGAACTCGTGACCTTGGAGATCATGACCTGAGCTGAAGTCAGATGCTTAACCGACTGAGTCACCCAGGCACCTCTATTATACTTTTTTAACCTCTAGAGTCTATATTTGTCCCCAAGTCTAATAACAAACTTAATAAAAGTAAAAAATATATAATCACTGTTATGGGTATGTTTGTGCTTTGTTATTAGTCATTTAATAAAAAAAATGCAATTTCCAATAATAAATTCAAAATAATGGAAGGAAAATAAATGAAACCCAACATATAATTTGAAAAATATGAAGCCAAGGATATACAGAAATATGTACACCAAAAAGATGTACATAATTATTAAAAGTGGGTTACTGGGACATCTGTATGGCTCAGTTAGTTAAGTAACTGACTTCAGCTCGGGTCATGATCTTGTGGTTCATGAGTTCCAGCTGCATATCAGGCTCCATACTGATAGCTCAGAGGCTGGAGCCTGCTTCGGATTCTGTGTCTCCCCCTCTCTCTGTCTCTCCTCTGCTTGCTCTCTGTCTCTCTCTGTCTCTCTGTCTCTCTCTCAATAACAAGTAAACATTTTTAAAAAACTTAAAAAAAAAGTAGGTTGCTTTGAGCTTGAACTTGATTTGAGAGCTTTGTAGTAGACAAAAAAGAAAAGGCGGGGGGTGGGGAACCTGATTAGTTACAAAATTTTAAATCCGAAGGACAGAAGTTTCTCATGAAAAGCAATTGTTTTCTACCTTCTCTATCAACTGCCACCTCAATTGAAGCGCTTAAGTCTAAGAAATTTTTACCCAGGAATCTGATGCAAATGTGAAGTTGTATGTGAAGTTGTAGACAATATCCTTAATACCCAATTTACTTTAAATGAGCAATTTTCATAAGGCTATTCAATTCAACCTGAGCAGATAAGGCCAAAGAACAATTTCATAAATGCAATTCTATTAGGTACTAAAGAATGTAGTCCAAGTAATCAGTTTTCCAACAAATTGGTTTGGTCTTGGAGTAAAATTCAGATGATCTAAACTACTTCGAGGCATTTTTTCAAAATCCAATGGGCTTTTATTCCTCAAAGTCCACTTTAGAAGATTTGGATAGGCACCAGGAATTTGGGTTTTTTAAAAGCTCTTCAGAGAAGCCTAATATGTACCTCTATCTAAAAACCACAGCCTTAGAGAAATGAAAGGATTGCCTAGGCTTCAAGAATCCTTGGTGAATATTATCTTTCAAAATTAAAATTCTTTCTATCTGTATGAGCCCCACATCTTCAATTAATTCTTTTGTTAATTTTGAGACAGAGAGCAAGTAAGAGAGGGGCAGAGAGAGAATCCCAAGCAGGCTCTGCACGCTGTCAGAACAGAGCCCAACATGGGGCTCAATCCCATGAACCATGAGATCATGACCTGAGCCAAAATGAGGAGTTGGAAACTCAACCAGATGAGCCATCCTGGTGTCCCTTTAATTAATTCTTAAAAGAAGGTTTTGTGGGAACACAAGGGATATATAAGGTAGACCTATAGAGAGAGGAAGTTAGAGACTCAAATAGAAAAGGCAATAGAATAGACAGAAAAATACTGTGACAGAAGAAATTTCCCACTGGAATTTCTGTTACGGCACCCAACTCTTTGTGAAATGAAAGGAGGTCAAGGGATCCGGGTACTCCAGTCAAAGTGGGGTTCATGAAAAGGTACCAAGACTGGGTGCTGGAGGAAGGCACCTCAGGAGATGATGTAAACTGGCACCCAATAATATGACTCACTTTGAGCAGAAGCTTCATCGTTGGGGCAACAGACTCGTCCAAAAAAAGTGACTGTCCAAAATGCTGCTTCCTTCGTCCTCAGTGTCTTTCCTACAAGATAGGTCACGGACATCAAATAACTTTGTGTCTAGGAATGTTTTTAATCTTCTGTTCTGGACTAACCTTATCTACCCCCAACCCCCAGTCCTGCTCACAGAGGCACTAAGCCCCATTCTGTGTCAAGGGTCTTTTCATAGGAAGATCCCAGTGGAGGTGACTTGGGGCTTAGACAGGATATAGAGGCTTCAGTCTTTACCCCAGGACCTCTTGCACCATCTTTTTCTCCCTCTTTCCTTCACCCAGTTGTTCTTCAGTCATTGTCAGGCCAAAGGAGGAGCAGAACCAAAGTGGCAGGAGAAATGGAAAGATTAGACTAGATCAAGGTAGATACTGTGTGACCTTGAAAAAGTCCTTTTATATCTTGTATATTATTATTCAGTAACCCTAATTCTGGTAGTCTGTATTGAGAAAAAGTGTGTGTGTGTGTGTGTGTGTGTGTGTGTGTGTGTGTGTGTGTGTAATTATACCTTTTACTTGCTAAATGTTAACTTTTAAGTTTCTGTGAGTTCAAACCATTGTAAAATTCCTGCTTTGGCATATATTTCCCAACAACAATTTAATAGGCCAAGACTCAAATAAAGTTTGCAGCTATCTTCATTTCTAATCCTATTTTATTTTCCAAACCATTAACAAACATCTTCTCATCAATTCCAAGAAGAATTCCCCTCATTCAATCTTTTCCATATATGAGGAACAACAACCTATCATCTTTTTTCATCTCTTTAATTACATATGCAGATGTTGAGGATAACAACACTGTGACAAATATATGGTGAACTCTATCCACTGGCAAGTAACAATATTTCTTTTCAAATTATGATAAATAAAGAGGAAGCTAAATGTGTACAGATAGTGTATCAAAATAATGGAGTGCTTGCTAATACTCATTTCTTATTTGTATGTGATGATTTAACAAATATAAAATCCTGGCTCCAGATGCCAAGATATTCATAAAAGATACTTGTTTACAAATGCAACAGTAACACTTCATCAATGGGCTGAAATAGGTGTCTGGTTGAACCTGCATTTCCACATTTTGCAAGATCTCATATTTCTAGGTTCAAGCTGGACTGAGAACCGTGAATGGTGGTTTTTTTATTTCTTTGCAAATTTTCACCAGCTCCCAGGGACTTTATATCCTATCCCTAGGGAAACCACGGTCCCCTCGACTGTGTTAATGAGGTATTTGGGTCTTCACACTCTCCTCTCTTGCTGTTCTCTCTTCTAAACTCTGGCTTGAGGTACTTTCATTCTATCTCTGACCCCCCCTTCCAAAACCTGTTCTTGACAAAAAAAAAAAAAACAATGAAAATCCTTTAAAGGAGATTTCAAATATATGAATTAATTCCTTCAAATTATGTGAACATGTATCAGTCAAGGCCTCCTGCAGGGACTTTCTACATTTAAATTATGGTCAGTTCCCCTGTTTGGCTACAGACCACACCAAAGCCCTCAAAACAATGTGCTTTAGTGTGTTTGTCAGCAAGAATAATTTCAGAAAACAGAGAGCTCATCTCAAAACTTCAAAAAAAGCACCCCAGCAGCAGGTGTATTTCCACTGCGTGAGGAGGAAAGTCTTGGCCATAAGGAACATTTTGTGCAGCAGATGTATGATAAAATGTTTTCAAAAAGTTTTATACAACTGCCAGTTGTGGCTTTTATATCTTTGTTGGACATGGTGAAGTGTATTCTCTCTCCCCACAAATGCCTCTTAATAAGCCATTACAGGTCTGTTTTTGGTCTCAGTTGTCCTTCCCAATAGACCATCTGTTAGGAAGGCAGTGTAGGAAGCATGGACTGCAGACTATGTTCGAGTGCTAGCTTCACCTCTGACAAGCCAAGTGACCCTGGACCACTTAGTTTTCTGGTGGCTTTTCTACTTTGCAGAACAGCCAAAGAAGTGGCTATGAGGATTGGCGTTAGAGGGAGAAATACTGGTAATGAAACATCTTTGGGAGGAGGCAGTAAATCAAAAGTAGACAGAAGAGAAAGTCCCATCAGGAAAAGAGATGGCTCAAAAAGGAACACATCTCCTAAGTACATCTCCGTATCCATGGAGAGAAAATGGCAAAAGGGATGTGAGGGATGCAATTTTTCCATTAAAAAAATGATAAAATGATTCAGCTCATTAAAATGTATTATGCTCCAAATGTTTCAGATATTATGCTGGGTATTTCATTCAAATGAGGAAGAAAAATATGTATCTAACTAATTAATTCTGATGAGCACAAAATGATAAATGATGTAGTCAGAGTATAAATGGAAGGCCATAAGAGGACAAGAGGGAGCCATGTATTTTTCAGGGAGATAGTTTTGTGTGTTGGGAAATCTCAGCAAATGTCCATGAAGGAGCTGACATGTGATAGACCTTGAGCAGAATTTTGATAGATGAAAACAGGTGTCAGAGACAATAATGAGACATTCCATGAAGAAAAAAAATCAGAAGCTGCAGAGGATGCAGAGCTACATTATTCAGTGCCTTATAGATGGGACAGATCAGTGGTTCTCAACCAGGATGCTTGAGCCCCCTAAGGAACATCTGTCAATGTCTAGAGACATTTTTGATGTCATCACTGAGTGGAGGAGGGGAAGGAGACCAAGGATGCTTCTGGCATGTAGTAGGTGGAAGCCAGGGGTATGTTAAACTTCTTACAATGCATAGGATAGTGTCCCACAGCAAAGAATTACTCAAACCAGATGTCAATAGTGCTGAGGCTGAAAAAACTCTGCTGTAGATTATGGTTTGTAACCCAAGTGCAGGAGGCATAATGTGTTTTGAACAAGGGATTTTAAAAGATTATTTTGGCTGTTGCATGGGAAACTGCCTGGATGGGCAACATGACATGATGAGGGAAGTCAGTTGGAGGCTACAGCAGTGGCCCTTGTAATAGACAGTGGTGATTGGAACTATGAGTGTGATAGTGGGAAATAGAGAAAAGTGGACTGACCCAGGACATGACCTGAAGTCAAACAGGATGTGGCAGTGGATTTGAAGAGAGGGACAAGTAAAGAGGGGTATGTATTTGCAGATTATGCAACAAAGTGGATGGACTGAATGAGAGACCTTCAAAGACATATACTTAAAATAAAAATTCATTTGGGGTATTTGAAGTTTGAAATTCATTTTAGACAGAATAGATTTCAAGCATCAGATAATATGGATCTGGGTTTTGGAAATAGATATGGAGTAGAGATCAAAATTGGAGGATTTCAAACAGAATATTTAAAAGCCCTACAGAATAACATTAGGCATCAGGACAGAAAACAAAAGAGGCAGAAGTCACTGCTAGATGAGCAGCAGCAAGCACAGAAGAGGATGGTTTCATGGAGGCCAAGAGTAGTTAACATTCCAAGAAGAAAGGAAGTGGCCACCTATCCCAGATGCTACTAAGAGCTAAGGAATAATACCAGGACTAAGAAAAGTCCATCAAATTTGACAATGTGGAGACCATTGGTGGTATAAAAAGGGGAGCTATAGTACAGAAGACAGATGGAGTGGGTTGAAGAGTGTGTCAACATGGGAAAGACTTCCTCCCCTTTCCCCCAGTCAAGGCCATGCCCCTGCCACCCTGCTGACTTTCTGCCCAGTTTAGCCCCTTTGCAACCCAGACCCTCTCAGGACTGCATCTCCAATAAAATGCTGCTTCACAACAGAGTTTTGAGTTATCTATACACCATTTTTTCTCACCTTGTCAAATAAAAAAACAAATCTGGGCTTAGTAAGGAGACACTTTATTTAGAATTACTGCAACAGGGAGAACCTGGGGCCACAAGATCTGCAAGCATCTCAAAGGTTAGTCAAAAGGGTTTTTCTTTTGTGGAGAAGAGCAAATAAAGCTCCAAAGAACTGGACATGGGGAAGTAAGATGAAAAGGTAGCATGATGGAATATTTTACCCTGAGGCTAGCCCTTTTGTCTGGAAGGGCCCTTAATGAAGAGCTACATGCTGCCTCCGCCTAAGGGTGGATAAAAGGTTTGAGAGCTAAGGGAAGGAAAGACTCTTATCCAAAGTGTGGTTAACAAGCATTTTGTTCTGATTAATCAGTGAAGACAAGCAGTTTAGTGAATCATTTATGAGGCCAAGAATGGGAATTTGGAGGAGCTGTGCTTGGCCTCAGCATAGATAATAAACAAGGGGGCATTATGAATCTTATAGGATTCATAGGGAATTCCTATAGGGAAGGGTGGTATTTGCAGCAAACTGCTGTCTGGAGCACAACAGGGGGGGAAATTTTTGCTAACCTTTGATGTTTGCCAGGATCACAAGGTTCAGGCAACATTCAGCCATGACATCTTCCATATATAGTATATAGGTAACTCTCTCAAAAACTCTTTGTTGTGAAGCAGCATTTTAATGGAGGTGCAATCCTGAGAGAGTCTGGGATGAAAAGGTGCTAAATTGAGCAGAAAGTCAGCAGAGCAGCAGGGGCATGGCCTTGATTGAGAAAAAGGGGAGAAATACTTCCCTATGATTATGCACTCACATTGGGGTTGATGAGCAGAGGTGAGAATGAGCTGCAGAACAGATGAAGGTTAAGCTATTTGATGTCTGTTTGCTACTGTAGTTCAACAACATGGGAAAAGAATGATAGTATCTTGAGGAAAGCCAACCAGGGTCTGTCCAATTATGGCAGCCAGGATTAGCAGGTAGGAGGGCACTAGGCAAGGTGCCATTGATACTTGGCTTAGTGATATCTGGAAATGTAGCTGGACAGAAGGTCTATAGAGGGTTAGATCACAGAGAGGCTACTTCACCAAACACAGATAAGACACAGTGTGGACACTGAATCCCCTTCTGGGATGGCCATATTCACCAGGCTTCTGTTTATGATGTAGGAAGAGTCCAAGCCATAGTCATTGAGAAAAACAAAGGGAAATCTAATTACATTGTTTCTGAGCAAGCTCAAGGTCTTCATAGGCTTAAAAAACAATCAAAGGTACACAAAAGAAGACACACACACACACACACACACATAAGTGCACACACAGACAGCTTGAGGCCTTGCTACATTCCTGCACCTGCAACCTTGTAAGCCTCCTCTTTTTTAGTCTGCTGCTACAAACGCACATGGAATTCTATTGGTTACAACCAATAGAGTCCTAAATCACACAAAATTACAACAGTCAAAAAACACTTATACTCTGAACAACATTGCCTTAGCATACATAAAGTGAAATATGCCAGAAATATGAGAAGAAATTGGCAGAAACACTGTTTTAACGGCAACTTTAATACTTATTGCTCTGCACTTGACTGATGAAGAAGAACAAATAAATAAGGATATATGTTCTGAATACTAAAAATAATAAGACTAAATATGGGGAAACATATCATACTCTATATTCTGTACAAATCGTTCTTCCATTCAGCACATTTTTGAGAGACTGTTATACATGGGAATTGTGCTAAGCAATAGGTTTTCTATGGGTCATAAATAAAGCTCCTGCACTCATGGAGTTTTCAGCCTGGTGGAAGAGATAGTCTTTGAACAAGTAACCAGTAACTATTCAATTACAAATTATAATTTGCCATAAGGAGAAAGTATGGGGTACAAGGAAAGAGAATATGCAGTGGGAGGGGTAGATCAGGTGGCTTGGGAAGGCCTCTCAGAAGAATGAGGTCAGGGCCAGGAGATGGAGCCAACCAGGCAAACACACGGAGACCATTCCTGGTGGAAGGACACAATGTGCCATGAGTCTGAAAGGGGATAAAGCTTGGTGTGTTTGAGGATGAAACAAAGGCAGGTGCTTGTATATTGGCCAGAGGAAAGGGGCCAGCTTTACAGTGTGTCCAGGCGATGATTCTGTCCTAAGAGCAGGTGCAAAGAGGGAACATTCAACATGTTAGGGTAAGGCTGCAAACTGATTAATTCCTTTAAGTCACATGGCAGACAGTTGAAAGTGGATTGGAAAGGAGCAAGAATCAAAGCAGGAGTGAAGGTGGTGATTCTGGTGGACCAAGAGAGAGATAGTAGCTGCTTAGAGGGAGATGGAAGGAATGGATGTTTCCACAAAGAGACTGACATACAATAACTTTTTGGTACATCAGACAGAGTTTGGTAGTAAATCAGATTTAAGTGACACTGGCAAGGGAAATATTACAAATGCCTCCCAGAAAAATAAACATTTTATTGAAATATTTGTGGAATATTTACAAAATATGTGTCATATATTCAGTCACTAAGGAAATCTCAATAAATCTCCCAATCAGACATGCAAAAGACATGATCCCCAACAAGAATGCAATAAAATAGAAACAAAACTTTAAACAAAAATAAATGACCACATGGATATTAAAGGAAAAAATTATTAATAAAATAAACAAAAACATTTACTGTCCTAAAAATTCTCAAGCCAGTGAAGAAATCAACACTGAAATTACAGGTTATTAAACACGAATAGCTCTATTTTCCAATTCTAATGGGACAGACAGTAAAAGCCATGTTCAGAGGCAATGTCATAAACTTAAAGTGTTTTGTTAGTAAGGCAACAACAAGGAAAATAAATTAAATTATGCCTTGAACTCAAATTAGAAAAAGAACAAAGACAAAATCCTAAAGAAAGCAAGAGAAAAGAATTAAGAAGAATACAAGCAGAAATACAAATATAAATCCCAGCGGGGAAAATGGTAGGATAAGTAAATGAAGTGACTGCTTCTTTGAAAACAAAATCCCTCCCAAAATAGACAAAGCTCTGGAATGTCAAATCAAATAAAATAAATAGCCAAAACAAATACTCAAAACTATGATAAGAAATGATAGATCTACAATTTGATAGAACCCATTGTCTGAAGACAGAAATTCCATGTAGGATGACTTTGATCATATGGAAATCTTTTTCATTTATGTCAGCTGGTCCACAGTAGGGATTCCTGGCATTCATTTCAAGCAAGGTGGTCTCAGATTTGCAGGAATAACTTATACTGGGAATCTAGCGTATTCATCACTGTGTCCTTCTCTCTGGATGAAAATGGAGAAGGAAGGATGAGGTGATACTGAGATTATGGGAGTTCTGAGTCATTCATCATTTTGGGAAAATACCTAAGGATCTTCTATGAGGCAAGACACATTATCCTATTTTTATTTAATGTTTAATAAGTTGTAATATAGTTCTTACTATATTCAGGCCTTGCTCATTAACTCATTTGACCCTCATTGCTAATCTATAAAGTAGGTAAAATTACTATTCCCCTTCAACAGATGAGGAAGGTGTAAGAAGTCAAGCACATTGCTGAAAGCCACACAACTGACAAGAGATGGCCTAAGACTCAAGCCCAGGTAGTGTGACTCTAAACATGCTTTTGACCATTCCCCCCAGCAAGCTTTCATTAGATCTCAGCCATTTATTAAAGTTCCACATCCACATCTTTTTTTCAACATTAGGAGTTATGGCTCTTCATAAGAATTATAAAGCTTATCCATCTCAGTGCAACTCTCAACAATGAGTCAATCATCAGCCCAATAATGTCCAAACTGGTGTACAACAGGACACTGCTTTGAGAGATATTGATAGATGTGTACTGAAAAAAAAAAGTGTCAGATATGTGTCGAATGCATTCAAGAAATTCTGCAGACTATGGTCTTACCCTTGGGTACCCAATGACTACTGCCTCCAGAAATCTTGTAGTAAATAAAACCACGTAAATTTAGTATATTATCCTAATTTATCTGAACATGGGACACTCTCCCCTCCCCAAATCAGAGCTCCTAATATTCCACTCACAAGCTGTACAATGAGCACCAGTTTGTGAATCAGATAGTACATTCTCCGCAGGGTAAAGTAAGAATTCCTACCTTCATTACCACTCTCATTTAACATTGATCTGTAAGTTCTAGTCAATGAAATAAAATGTAAAAAAAAAGGGTTAAGAAATACAAATTTTATTTCATTTTATTTTTGCTGGTATTGCAGTTTTTGCCTAGAAAATCCATGTGCATCCAGTGAAAACTAATGGAACCCATAAGAGTTTAATAAGTTGTCCAGTTAAAACTAAGTGCATAATAAAGTAAAATGTTTCCCTATATGCTAGTAATAACCAGCTGTAAATCATCATGTGAAAAATAAATGGTCTGCTCACAATAAGGACATAAAACATTTAGGGCAAATGAGAAATATGCAGGTACTATAAAAACAAATGACCACTCTTTACTAAGAGACATCATCCTCACTCTGATAAACATCATGAAAGTTCACATTTACTGAATACTTACTGTGTGCAGGGTGTGTTAGTGCTGCTCTGTATTACAGGTGTTATCTCAATTAATCTTCACAATACCCTAGGAGGTAGACTCTATTGTCTCCATTTTACAAATGAGGAAACTAACATTTCGTGTCAGAAAGTATAAAAGAAATCTTGAATAAACTCTGAAGCACACCATGTTCTTGAATGAAGTTACTGTAAGTAGTGATAATGTTAATTCTCCCTTGAATTAATGTACAGTTTTAATAAAATTCCAATCAAAACCCTAATAGAATCTTTTTAGCTTGTCATAGTAAATTTAAATTTTTATCTGGAAAATTAATGGGAAATACAGCTGAGAATATTCTTGGGAATAAGAAAACTAAAGAGGTTTTATTCTCTAACAGGTATTGAACCAAGTCAAAAAGCTCCTGGAAAGCTAACCCAGAAAGATAATAACTCAGACAAATGAGATGTTAGTGGATGATAAAGGGGTTATTTCAAATCAGTGTGGAAATGATGTACTATTTAAGAAATGCTGGGTTAAAAGGCCTCATGTTCTGGAAAAGAAAGGAGCATGGATCACTGACCAGATGAATAAATAGATCAACATATTCTGTCATCTGTCTTTAGCCTGATTAGCTATCCTTGAAGAGGAGCATTTTCCGAAACACTTACTGGCAGGATAAAATTATTCCAGATGTAATTATCCTTGTTGTTGTTGTTTTTCTTCCTCAGTTGAAGGAAGGGAAACATATGGAAGTCTCAGGGTGTTAAAACACATTTTCCCTCTCCTTCTCCCCTTTTCCCAATGAGCACTGGAAGTTTATTGACTAACTGATCATTCAGCACCATGGAAAACATACCAAGAACACAAATGAGAACAATGCAGAACAATGGAAGACAGTATATTTAGAAAAAATTCTAAGAGAAGGTATAGCTCAGTGAGGGATGGATCAACAAAGGAACTTCTATGTAACGGGGATTTGGGAATGTGTAGGACTTTTATGTGCAGAGGAGAAAGAGATGAGAGGAAGTGTCTAGAAATGAAGGGGGAGGATGGACGGAAAAAATGAGGGCAGGAAAACAGTATGAATCCAAGAGACTGAAACAGAAGGCCCATCTAGGAGGTGGGTACTGTGTACAGAGAAGAAAACAAACTTGAAAGTGAGTCAGAGCAGTGAGATGTGACAGGAGCCGGTGCAGATTTGGAAGCAGGTGAGGGACCTAGACAGAGAGTGGCATTAAAGAGAGAGGCCTCTGGCCTGGGGATGGAGAAGAGGAAGGGTAAAATGAAATCAAAGGACCTGACATGAAGGCTGATGCTGTAATGGGGGTGTGAAGTGACAGGGATAAAGCAAAAGCCCAATGATGGTGACAGAATGCAGCAGGCACTTTGAAGCAGCCATCACCAAGACAGACTGGAGTCATGTTGCAGGAACTGTAAACACCAGGGGTAGAATCAAATGCAGTACCGGGCTAGTATCCTGTAGAAATGAGATCTCTTTCCATCAGTGCCTCAGTACCCAAAGAGGGGAGGAGAAAAAAAGAAGGAAAGAAACACAGGTCACAAAAGCCCTTCCCTCACCTGCACCCCAGTGTGATGCTTAAAAGTTTCCAAGGATCTTAATCCAACCTCTATCTTTGTGTAGCTTAAAAGAACAAAATTTACATGTGTACTGTATTCCTAAGAAAGCCTTGGGCTTTCTTTTTTTCTACCACAATAAGAGGAAACTTGGAAAATGGAAATAAATTAGCTGAATTCTTTTGTTCTCACACTGAACACCTATGCAGCTGTGCGCACGTAACTTCTGAGTCGCAGTTTATTTGTACTGTTCCCTGACTTTCACCATTACTGCAAAAAATTCAAGGAAAAACATATATATGTATCTTAAACCTGCCAACCTAGTGTCAGATACGTATAATATAATAAATTGTTTCTAACAATTATACACACAATGCTTTTGAAGGTCGGTCGGTCAGTGTTTCTCCAAACAGTTATATTTTCCTTCCCCTGCAGGCTCATTTATAACAACAGCCCCTCTGACCACCACACACATGATTGGTTTCTGTTACCTTAATGTAATGGAATGAAGATGGTATCCTTTTATCAAGTGAACTCCCTCTCTCCAAGAGTGGCAATACCAACCACAACATTCTCCGGGACAGTTTGATGAAATAGTTTGCTGTAATTAGTTTTCCCAGGGGAAAAATGAATAAAAGACTCTCATCAGGTGTTAGGGCTCAGCAGCTTATCCAGCTGATTCAAATTCCATTATTTATTTTGTACATCTGGATGGTAAATGCAAGTATCTATAGCATCGGTTTCTCCAGGCTGTCTTCAAACAGGTTTAATAGAGGATTAGGAGTTTAAATAGGTTTCCAACTGTTAAAAGTAGTTTTCTCATTTTTCATGTTGACATTCTCAAAACCAATTTATCTTCTTGACCTTCTGGCTTGCTGCTCCCTCTGGAATGGAAGGCTGGCTCCAACCAGAAGGAAGAAGAGACTATATGCCACTCTGTGATCCCCAGAATATTGACTCACTGGGTACTTATTAAATACCTACTACATACGCAGAGCTGGGATAGGAACTAAAGGAAATTCAAAGACATGAGTGTTGTCATTTTGTTGGAAAAAGTACAAAGTTGCACTTCATTTATAAGAAACAAAGCAAGAGAAATCAAAATGTTTTGTAAGATATTGTGGGAGAGTTAAGAATGTGGAAGCAAACCAAAGGAGGAGAATCATGAAAATCTAAAAGTCGTTCTCAGCCCTGGCTCTCCATTTGAATCACTCAGGAAGTTCTTAATACTAGAAATACCCAAGCCATACTCCAAACCAATTAAATCAGAATTTCCAGCAATGGGAATTTTCCATAAATATATATTTTTTAAATCTCCCAAGATGGCTCCAGTGTGCAGCCAAGATTGAGAACTACTAATATAGAGCAAAGATAAAAGTTTCCCTGAAGGTCTGGAGTTATGACCACGAAGTGAGGTGGGATGGGGGTGGAGGGAGTGGGGGACAACCCTGATTCTGAATATTAAATTCATTTTATTATTCTGACAGTGAAAAATCATTCCCTATAGAACAATAAGTACAGGTGGTTTCTTTGGTTAAAGAGCCCTGCCAAAAACACCTGGATTCCCAGTTACAGAGGGAGGCTGATAACGTGTCAACAAACAGGTTTCTAATGCAACATCCACTATTTGTTATGTGGCTATGGAACTTAACCATTCCCATTATTCCAAAAGTTGCCTTCAGGGAGAGTTGCTGCTGGGAATTCAGTACATTGTAACCATTTGAACAGAAGCAAAGAAGAAACCTCATGTTAGTGTGAATACATGCAGGAAAGGGAAGGTGTAATAATACCCATGGTAGAAGATGCTTCATTATGAGACCAAGGAGAATCAGAGGAGTGTCCTTATCACAGGAATTCATCTCCCCATCAGTGACTCCCAGCTTCCCTTCCCCACTAGCTAAAATTCTGTCACTAGGAGTATTCCTCTTCTCTTTATATACTCGTAGGAAAAGGCATAGATTGCTATAATCTATTGGCAATTTGGCAATATCTGATGAAGTTAAAGGCAATATCCTATGTTTTAACAATTCTGCTAAAATACACACACTAGAAATAAACACAGCAGTGGTATTCTGGGTATATACTCTGTATTGTCTGTTACAGTGAAGAATGGAGGTGAGGGAATTCTATTTGAGAGTAGATAAGTAAAACGGTATATTTGTACATATAGTGATATGTATCACTTATAACGAATGACAGATAGATAAATAGATAATACAGATAAATTTCAAAAATAAAATTTGGGATGAAAAAGTCAAGTACCAAAATAATATATACAATAGATACTATTTAAGTTTTAAAAACACACAAAGCAATACAATATAAATGTTTATGACTTAATATATACATAGGAAACGTATATAATTTTTTTCTAACGAGAAAGAGAAAGAGAAATGTAATTAGGCTGAACACAAAGGGAGCTCTAATTGTAATTTTAAGATTTTGTTTCTTGAAAAAAGCATTCTGCAGCAAATATGATAAAAGGTTAACCACTATCACATCTGGAAGATGGGTATGTACTGTACACATTTATTATTTATTAGTAAATAACTAAATGACTAGGGAAAGTTTCTAATTTCCAGACGGCCACTCAAGCCAGCAATCCAAAGCTAACAAATAATATTTCCTATGTTCTGTCTGCTGCCAACTCATTTAACATATTTTGTAAACCACTTTAGATACACTCGCTAATTTGGCATTGTGGACACAATTGGATGGGTACTATTATGCATGTTTCACTGTTAAAGAAAATTAAGTTCATGGAAGGCAAAGGACTTGTTCTAGGTCTGGGAACTAGAATACAGAAGGTATCTTCTGACTATTGCTCTTTCCAGAAAGTTCCTGAGGAGGCTGTTGCTGAGATAGGTGGAATGTATTTTTACACAGAAGCAATGTCACCAGTAGTGAGGTTTCCAGGCAAGCCCATTAACTCCTGGCTTAGAGAGAAGGGCAGTGACCATTGAAGAGCAGCATTTTCCAGGGCATAGATGCACCCAGTTTGATTTTATGGCATGTGGACAGGGAACTAGACACAACTAGACTCCCACTATGAGAATCATTCTTTCTGAATTCACATTTAACTCTTCTGATCATTTATAAGAGAAAGTATTAGTTTAGTATATATATGTTCTTAACACCTTATAAGGCTTGCCAAATTATCTTTTTAATTAAGAGGGCTTGGTTCTCAGACTCCAAATTTCAGCAGGCAGCAGTGTCTAGCTTGAAATTAGCAATAAGGTTCTGTTTCTCAATGTTTATTTTTGTCATTATTTTCTGATTTTGCCAAGACACACTGGTTTTCTGTTATGGTACCAAGTAGCTTTCCCTTTTTTCTTTTTCTTTTTCTTTCTTTTTTTTTTTTTTTTGTTTCATTCACTGTGTGTGTGTGTGTGTGTGTGTGTGTAGAATTCATCTTTTTTTAATTTATTTAAATTTTAGTATATATGCAGTGCATTATTGGTTTCAGGAGTAGAATTCAATGATTCATTTCAGTTTTAAAAGTATGTCAATTTAAAGAAAAATATTAACAGCACACAAGTAGTACATAGCTGTGGCAAAAATATTTAAGAACTACTTGGAGCTTAAACATTGCTCCCCTAAGCAACATACATCCTCCTTCTTTGGCCTCTTCTTGGTTCCCTCTCTGTACTTCACTCCCATCCCTGAGTTGTCCCTGCCTTAATCCCTAGGACCTTCTAGCACATGGATGTTGAGGGATGGCAGTCTATCAATATTCAAATACTTGTCTCCTTTCTCTCCTTCTTGACCTCCAAATTCCCAACTAAATCTCTGATTTCTTCAGTGGAGTTGGACTATTCATAAATAGATGTGAATTTAATCACTTACTAATTCACTTGTCTATTTATTCGAATAAATAACTCTTTTTT
>CM053576.1:93286826-93339615 GCA_028646485.1 Cryptoprocta ferox
GTAGGAAATTGCTGCGGTTGAGGTCATAAAGGTTGTTTCCTGCTTTCTCCTCTAGGGTTTTGATGGTTTCCTGTCTCACGTTCAGGTCCTTCATCCATTTGGAGTTTATTTTTGTGTATGGTGTAAGAGAGTGGTCTAGTTTCATCGAATAAATAACTCTTGAGCCCCCTATAGCACTGTTGGGTACAATGATACACGTTTAAACTTCCTGACAAATGACAAATGAAAAACTGATTAGTTAAATAATACTAGGTTGTATGTGCTATTAATAGATGTTTGAGCAAAGTCTATGGGGGGGTGGGGGGTGGAGGAGGGCAGTAACTATTAGGGGAAGCAAGAGAGTAGAGATGTTACAAGGGAGGCAGTATTTGAGATAAGTCATGAAAGTAGTTTGGCAAAGATTGAAAAAGATAAGTTGAACAGTAGGCACAGATATGCAAAGGTTCAGAATTCTGCACTTTGAAAGGGATCAACATACGTTAAGAAATAAAGAGGAGTTCAATGTGCAAGGACACATAAAATGAATGGGAGGGGGCAGAAAGGCTAACCATGAGACTTGAGTGCAGGGCCAGGCCATGTGGAGAACCTCAGCCGTCTTGCTTCTCAAAGCAGTGGGAAGCCCTTGCAAGTTTTTGAAGAAGTAAGTCGATCATCTGACCTGTGCTCTGGAAAGGTAACAGCATGGATCAGAAACATGAGTAATTAGAGATGGAAATACTGGTGAAATAGTTGGACTGTCCATGACTTTTCCAGAACATAGCTAGCTCTTCACGTGAGATCTAGGGAGCATTAGGGCTCATCCAGACCAAAAATGAGTTTTTTTCTTCTCACTGCATTTCCATGTGCTTAATCTATGCTATGGTCAAAATCCTATTGGTACTATATCTCAGGAACAGCCTTCATAGCTGAAATTCATGAGATGGCTGCTAACAGGTTCTTCACCCATATACTTTCTTGATCCATTATCCATTGTTCTCTGTCCAGCTCTGTGCCATGAAAACACACCTCTGCAAGTCTGTGTCACCTGGATTTCATCAGGCCCTGGCTTTCATTTGACTTTTGTGTCTAAGAGGCCCAGCCAGGAGATCAGAGAGGATGGAAAAAGAGGTTGGGTATTTATTCTCCTGACTCTCAAGACTGCCTGTGGTTTGACAGCAGCTGCATTCCCTTCCATAAATCCATGGCTCTTGTTGGATGGCCCTTCTTCAGTGGCTATAACTCTCCATGATTCCAAGAACAGCTCCTTACCAGTTGTGCTAAAATTGTGCTTGGAACTTGTTGTAATCAGGAATTGTAAAACATGTGAACATGTCATAATTGTCATGAAAGAGGTTTACACTCACACATCCTATAAACAGAAGGCAATGCCCACCACACAGGGCCACCTGGGGAAAGGACCAGGATAGATGACCAGGCAGAAGAAGGTGATGGCAGAACATGGTCCAGGACCTTTACTGGGGTTTTCACAGGAAGTTGAGGTGAGACAAGGTAGACATGCTGCGTAAATTTAGAATTGGAGAGTTTGAATAGTTTCAACATGCTCTAGGCTATAGGGATGGTCCTTAGTTGTTTATTACCTGGCCCTGGTGGGAGATGTATTTAGGGGAGAGGATTTGAGTTCATGGTTGTATACAAGCTCTGGATTGGCTTTTTTGCATATCAAAGGTAGAAGGGTCTTTTGCTATCTCTAGAAATTAGCCCTTGGAGGTTCATTCTCTCCAGGATCAAGGCCCCAGATGCCAGAACACCAAGAATACAGAAAATAAGAAAATATAATCAATACACAAGTGTCTCTTAAGGTCTATGGGTGACACCAATTTCCCATTAGTACTTAGGTGTGTCACCATCTCCCCATCTCTTGTGGGTTCCCTTAAACCTGTGCACACTTCTGTAAATAGTCATTTCATGAAACTCCTGAGTTAGCCTTTCAAGTGGGCAATCTGTTTGCCCCCCTCCAGGACCCTGACTGCTACAACTGCTAATCTCCATTTCACTTTCTGCCACATAGAAACTATTATGTCACATGTATTTCTTAGATCATCAAATTCTTCTCATGACAATACTACTCTTTTTTGACATGATACAGTAAATATTTTCATTTAAGATGCTAATCCCATGTCTGTTTATTAAAATTAGTTATGAGAAACACAATCAGCCATAACTGATTTTCTAGTATTTTCAGTGTAGTTAGTCCCTTGGTCTTATTTTTAAACACCCCAAGAGTCAACAATATAATAAAAACTAATGCTCTATAGTTAGAAATTTGAAGCCTTTTTTTTTTCCTTACTGGAAATCCTGTCAATTTTTTTTATTGACAGTTCATTGCATGGATTCCATTCAGAAAGGAGAATTATCATTTCCACTCCACCTCATGCTAGGAGAGTGGGAGGCTTCAGGTAGAATGGAGCTTTTGAGAATCCCAAGGTCATGCCTTTCCCCTGCCCTTACCAAACTTCGGCCTCACTAGGCTGTTTTGTTTCCTCAGATGTTTCCTCCCTTTCATCTTTGAAATGAGGTATTTCCTCTGCCTAGAATACTCTTCATCCAAGTTTTTAATCCCCTCACTCAGTAACTCCTATTTATTCTTCAGTTCTCAACTTAAACATCATTTTCTCAGATAGGATTCCTGATTGAATCACAGGTCCTGCTCAGAATGGTCTGTTCTTTTCCTTACTCACACTTCTCAGCTGTAACTGCAGTCTACTCATGTAGTTATTTGAGTGATTGCTGTTTCTCTGACAAGAGCATGAGCTCCACAGGGCAGAAACCATCATCTATTGTCCTACCACTGCTTCCATGGGCTCAATACAGGGAAAAGCTGAGTTCCCAGTGAACAGAAAATGAATGAATGTTGGAACATTAACAGCTCCCTTCAAAGATGGTTCTCTGTTTTACCAGCCACAGGACAATATTTATTTCAGGATAAAATGCTTTTGTTTATAGATCTCTCCTTGTACTGAATATGTTTAAAGTATGTTAATTAACCAAAGAGTATGACCTTGAGTGAGTTATTTAATTTCTCTGGATTCATTCTGGGAAGTGAGATAATATCTGACTTTTTTCTATTTCTCATAAGATTGTGGTAAAGGTCAAATGTCGTGATATACACATAAGCACTCTGTAAATATAATGAGATGAAGTAATTTTTTTAAATTATCTAGCCAATGAACTCTACTATTTATCTCCAAAACACAGCCTGCCATTCCTAGGAGCCCATGAGATGAATTTCCAAATCAAATACCTTCAGAATGTCAAAGAGCCTCCATCCTCATGAGTTTACTTATTGATTCATTTACTAAGCATCCACTATGGGACAGTCTCTGTGAGAAATATGGAAACTATAAGTTAAAGTTTCACAGTCTTTGTGACTTTAAGAGGGAGCAGATGTTAGTGCTCTAAAGTCCTCCAGGCACTAGACAGAGGGCAAAGTGGGGTTCTATGTCAGCATATTCCTGTGAGATATATGTGAATAGAACTTTTAATGATGAAACTATTTGCAGAGTTATGGACAGCGTTAAGAACATCTACAAGGAATGTCGATGGAGCCAGGACTACCAACAGTTACCACTATAGGTTTAGAGAGTCAAGGAGAGGAAACAATATTACTCCAACACAATTGAGAGCTAGATCCATGGAAGAAGGACCAACTGACAAAAGCTATGGTTGTAGAAAAAGAAACTATAGTCAGAACTTCATTGCAGCAAGAAGGGAGCCAGAGGAATAAATACTCACAATGTGTAGAGTGGACTTTATAGTGGGGACAAGGTTGCTGGTTGCCCACATGCTGTGGTCAGAGGGTGATGTCTTCCATCCCAGTATGCCTGCTGGGTATCTATAAACTTTTGAGAATTAGCTCAAATGTTCTCTGTACTGGGTTGAATATTGTCCTTCCCAAAGTTCCCAAGGCCATTCTCTTCTCCTTCTTGGATTGCCTCTCAGGCCTCCAGCTGACCAGCCCAAGTGACAACCAGAGAACAAGGGAGTTGGGTGATGATACCATTCATAGATGTTGGCATCTCAAGGGATAGAACAGAGCATAGAAGTGCAGAGAATAATGGGGACACATGTAAATAACCAGCCCAGAACTTTCAGAAGAAAATTCTTGCCTCTACTTGGAGTGGTCAAAAAGGCCTCTGAGGAATATAAGACCATATCAGTTTCCGAGGGCTGCTATAACAAATTACCACCAACTGCATGCTTTAGAACAACAGAAATGTATTCTCTCATAGGTCAGAAGGTTAAAAGTCTAAAATCAAGGTGCTGTCGGAGCCATGCTTCCTCCAATGGCTCTCAGGCCTCTTCATAGCTTCATAGCTTCTGATGGTTACCAGCAATCTTTGGCATTCCTAGGTTTGCAGCATTCCAATCTCTGCCCCAGTTGTCACATGGCCTCCTTTTCCATATGTGTATCTCTGTGTCTTCACATGGCCTTCTTATAAAACACAAGTCACTGAAATTAGGGTTCACCCTAATCTGGTGTGGTCTTATCTTAAGAATCATTTCAAGGCCCTATTTCCAAATAAGGTCACATTCTGAGATTCTAGGGGGACGTGAAATTTGGGAAGGACACTATTCAACCCAGTACAGAGAACTTTTGAGCTAATTCTCAAAAGTTTATAGATACCCAGCAGGCATACTGGGGTGGAAGACATCACCCTCTGACCACAGCATGTGGGCAACCAGCAACCTTGTCCCCACTATAAAGTCCACTCTACACATTGTGAGTTTTATGCTTATTCCAAAGATGCCATAAATATCCATAGCCATAAGAGGATAGGAGGGTAGCAGTGGGTTAAGGGGCTGCTGGCTGGTGGGAGTTCTCAGTGTAGAAAGGTATAATAGCTTGATATCTTTGGGAATAGTTCATCAAAAGTTATCTGAGTGTGGAATTGAACCTTAATGGAAATATGTCATGAAATCACTTTTACAAAAGATAGGAAGTGACGATCTTCACAGGAGTCAAACAAGGAGAGGGTCAAAGGAGGGGATGCCAGTCTGAAGAGGGCTAAAAAACATTGCTTTTCCCCCCATCAGTTTCAGTCTAGCCAGGACAGTCTGCATCTCTCTGTGGGAATATAAGGAATAGTCTGGGGGACCCTCTGCCAGAATCTGCAGTGGGAAGCTCAGTTCTTAGAGGAGATGCAGAGTCTAAATGGAAGAAATACTTTGGTTTTAAAATGTTGAACTATAAGCTAACATGTAGCAACCAGAGAAAAGAAGTGCTACTGAGCACGTTGAGAAAGCTGTCACATCTGAGAGCTTGGTCAAGGATAATATCACTGGATCAGGGTGAGATCTCACCAAGCAGAGAAAGGTATTGATGGTTCTCCCCAGATTTCCTCTTTCTCATAATCAGCCTAACAGCACAATACAATAGGGACCAGACAATATTACATTTTTTAGACTATATTTTTCTAGAAATGGTTTGATAGAGGGTAGAAGCTTGAACATAGGCCAGTGTATTTAGTGTATTTGTTAGAATTACATGACAAATTCATTTCTTAGTATCTAGTATAGTATCGCCAAAGCAGAACATGACATTTAGCAAGAGTTTCCAAACTATGTGCCTTAGAGAGTCGGCCACACCTTGGGAGGCAGAAGAGAGTAGAAGGAAGTGTGCATATAGGATTGGTGTGAAGGGGAGGCTTCCATGTAAGATTTTGTGTTAACAAATGGCACTACAATGACACTTGTTTAGAGAGTGAATCACCAGAGGTGGTTCTACCGCCACCACCTCTGCCACTAGAAATTTTGTAACGGTAGATGACTCACTTTAATTCTTTGTGCTGCTCACATTTCATTTAGAAAAGGGCAAGAATTAGACAGTTATTTAAAAAAAACATTTTGTAAATGTAACATCATTACCTGAAGATAAAGCATAACTATTAACATCATCATCATCATCATCATCACCATCACCATTGACTTAATTTGGCATTTAAGGTTTATCTTCTTTGGCTGCCCTTCCTAATTTCACTAATTTCATTTTCCATTACTTCCTTATCCAGACCTTTGGTTTCCATCCACATAACTAAAGTTCATTCACATATCCACTTTCATATTTATTTGCTGGCTCATTTAAAGTTTGTCACTACTCTTGAATACTGAAAACAAACTGAGGGCGGAAGGGGGAGGGGGAAAGGGAAGGGGGGTGATGGTCATGGCGGAGGTCACTTGTGGGGAAGAGCACTGGGTGTTATATTGAAACCAACCTGACAATAAACTATAAAGTTAAAAAAAAAAAGTTTGTCACTAGACTGTCGTATCCTGAACTTACCTGTTTTGTTCACTGCTGCATACCCAGTTTCATACTGCCAAGAACAGAGTAGATGCTAAGCAAATATTTGCTGAATAAATGAATAAACAAGTGAATCTTGTATGGCCTGGGAGTGGGTGATTTATGGCCAATTTCTAGGTTAGTAATCTTAGAACTCAAACCACAAGAAACTTAATTGAATTTCTGATGCTCTGAATGGCACTTCGATATCTTGAAAGGCCTTTGATCATCAAAATAAATAACCACAAATGCTGGCACTAATATTAAGGGGCTCCTAACTAGTTTCCCAATATCCAGTGTTCCCCTCAGCCACTAGAGATGATCTCCTAAATGAAAAAGTTGGATTTGCCAGTCCCCTTTTAAACTCCTGTGTGTCTGGCACTTACTTACTTATTTATTAATTTATTCATTCCTCAAATATTCATTAGAAAAATGAAAGAAAAAGATAGAAAAGAGGAAGGAAGGAAGAATTGTTTTTTAGAGTGTAGAGATATGTGGATGACAGACTATAAGACTAACCAGCTTAGACAGTGTCATTGGTGTAAAACTTTAGGAAAGAAACTGAAATGAAATGAGTACATCCAGGCAAAGCCACATGATGTTAGCTCTCCTGACAGATAGGTTAGCTGACAGAACTACAGCCCTGATTCCACAATGAATGAGAGCACAGAAGATATTTTTCATGAAAAACCATCACTTCTGGAGTTTTCAAAACTCTTGAATGTGAAGTAATTCATATATCTGGCAGTCAGCTTACAGAGAAGTCTTCATGTTTTGCGATGGATGAATAAATGAATTAATGAATAAAATGCTGGCTGTGGTGAGGAAAATGCAAACAGAGAATGAAGGGCTCAACAGAAGTAAATCAAAAGCCAGATCTAAATATAGAAATCCAAAGGGCAAAGAAGTGAGAAATCATGGGGAAGGGAATAAAATAAAATGTGAAGCCAGAAATCCTCATTTTAGATGATCCACTCATCAGTGGAGTGACCTTGAATATATAGCTAAACTCGAAACTTGGTTTTCTCTTCTTCTGCATAGTGGAGGTGATCCCATGTTCCTACCATGCACCCTCCTGTTCGTCTGAGGAAATGATGAAATAATGTATGTAAAAGCCCTTTGTAGACACTTATCATTTTACCTTTTTCATCACAGCTTTATTGAAATATCATTTACATATGCAATTGGCCTATTTAAAGTACATGGTTTAATAATTTTTAGTATATTCACAGAGTCATAATATGACTATCATCATGATTAATTTTAGAAGATTTTCATCACCCTGAAAAATGCCCTATAACTATTAGCAGTCGTTCTCTCATTCTCCACCACCACCATCCCCAACACACATACACCCAACACCACCATTCCAGCCCTAGGCAACCACTAATCTACCTTCTGTCTCTGGAGATTTTTTTTCATTATGAACATTTCATATAAATGGATTTATACAGTATGTGGTCTTTTGTGATGGTCCTCTTTCACTTAGCATAGTTTTCAAGGTTCATCCATGTTCTAGCATATATTAGTATTTCATTCATATCTAATTTATTATCTAATAGTATTCCTTCCAGGGATATACCACATTTTCTTTAGCCATTCATGAGTTGATGAACATTTTAATTGTTTGTGCTTTTTGCTATTATGCACAATACTGCTATGAAATCTGTGTACAAGTTTTTATGTGGACTTATGTTTTAATTTCTCTTGGGTGCATACCTAGGAGTGCAATTGTTGGGTCATATGGTAACTCTGTGTGACATTTTGAAGAACTGTCAATTTCTTTTCCCAGAAGCCTCACCATTTTACAATTTTACATTCAGGGTAACTTTGAGGAATACCCAGGAGACCAGAGTGGGCAGTGGAGGAGTAGAATTTTAAAAAGTCCCCTAACAGGGGTCAGATAATGTAGGCCACTGCAGGCCATTGGGATAATTTTATTTAAATGTAAATTTCAGGCTTTGAGGAGCAGCATGAGGGTATCAGGTACTCAGGATATGTGTGTGGATGCTGGGGAGAGGGGAATGGAGCAGAAAGAAGGGCTAACAGAATGAGCATTGAGAAAGATATTTAAAGCAAGCTTGGGTTCCCTTGGGGAACTTGGAAGTTACCAGACTGACAGCTACATTATATCTGCAAAGAGAATGAGATCCAAAGAGAAGAGAATTTTCCAAGGTTGCAAAGTTAGTAGCTAAACCAGGGCCAGAATGTGATCCAGTCTCTTTCCACTCTCACTGCACTGAACGGGAGGTCAACCTCTCAGGCCAGGAGCAAACCAACAGGAAATCAAGAAGCAGCAGAGGATCTTTGTCTCCATCCTATTGTTTTCAGTTGGAGAGAGGGTAGAATACTTCATGTTCCCCACATCTCCACAAGGCGTTGGATTTTGTATTGGATTGGAGAGTAGAGTAGAAGAGTAGAAAAAGTGAAAATAAGCAATACACCGAGCCATCAATTACTTCCCCTTCTATAATTACTGGATCTTGAGAAATCCACCTACTTCCTTGGGCTTCAGCTATTATCACCTTTAAACTACAGGATCTATTCAAAATGGAAACTACATCCAGCCCACAGGTATACTTTGATTTTGCTGTGTTTGAAAACAGTATAAAATTTGTTCATACAAAATTTGAATTTCTGGATTTTCTTGAAATATGTGAAGATCTTGCGGCACTGGGCCAACTTGCTGCATGATACCAATTATCTATGTGGAGGGGTCACCATTCACCATATGCCATCATCCTTACTTATGCAGGTCTTTACATTGCCCACCTTGCCCCAAGGGCTTCTCTAACATAATCTCACAATTTTTCCAACTCGAAAGTTCTGTCAGTTTGTGACGGTCTGATTCTCAACATGGTCTTGGCAAATACTTCTCAAGTAAGGTTAACCCACATGACTGTCCCTCAGAATATCTGCTCCTCTATATTGATTCAGGCTCAGCTGGTTTCTCCATTTTCTTGTTGTTTTTGCACACTTCCTCTTCATGAAGCCCTGGCTACTGGGTCTCAGCAGTGCAATTCCAGAGCCATTGTCCATCATTTGAACATGCCCTCTTTCTCCTAAGCTAAATGGCTTGGCTTCTGGCATCTGCCTAGCATGGTTTGGGAGAGAGGAAATGACAGACCCAGCTTCCCTGCCTCCTTTGGAGAACAAATCCCTCTCTGCTCCTTCTTATACCTTCATTTCACAAACTCCAGGGTAGTAAATGAGTCAGAAACAAATGGTGGCCACTGTATATCTAAGGAAAAGAAGCCAGTGTTGACACTAGCTGCTCAGCCTGCTAAAGACCCCTGCAATAGTGAAGAGCGAGTAAACAGGGAATATATCCTAGTGCAAATAGAAGCTGGTGTCATCTGACAGAGCTCCAGGAACAGCCCTGTCAAGGGTGTGGCTGGAGAAAAGTGAGACAACTTAAGAGCAGGAAGACAGGGGACAATGATGCTGAAGTCATGAATAAAGTCCCAAAAGCATTATAAATTGTTACAGGTCTGGGAAATTGTGAGAGTCTTAAGAACATTCAAGCAAAGACAGGAAAGCAAAAACACATCAAGAGTGCCAGGCTGAAGCAGTTATCACACTGAGAAAATAAAATAACTGAGTTGAGTCTAGGATGATTAATAGATTATGAGAAACAAATCTTAGCCATGAGGCCAAGGCATAAGAAGTAAGTGTATTTGGGGGCCACCTAGAAAACAAATTGAGCTTAAAATTAAAGCCCTAGAATTGCAGCCCCCTCTATGGGACATTGAAAGACAAAGCTGGCTAATGGCCCAATCTTCCAAAAGCTCAAACCCAACTACAAGAAGGGGGTTAGGCAGCCTCAGTGCCTTTGTGGAACTCAGTATATGGGCAGGTTTGGAACCGACTTGCACTTCTGTGTCTTTGATCATTAGGCACAGAGTATCCAAGACTAGAATTTGTGTAGACACAACTTGCTAAGGCTGCTAACATTAGGGTCAGGTTGGGTTTGTTTTGCTTTGGGGCTTAGTGGGATCCTCTTCAGGTGATCTTTATGGCAGCCAGATGGGAGCTAGGGAAGACTGGGACTCTTATCTAGTAGTTCACTGAAGTTCTAAATAAAAATTTGTAAGGGGAAGGCTACCACTAAGCTATAACGATGTAATCGTAGATATTGAGAGTCTGAGTCTCCCTAGGCCAGGTACAGAAAGAGGCGTTAAATGACAAGCATGAACTCTCCAGCTCCCTCTGCTTCTGAAGGCTCGGTCACTATGTGTGCCTGACAAGCACAGTGCACCAGGGAACTGGAAGCAGAGGAGTGAATTCCAGTGAACTGGAAGAATGTTGTTTTCTATCCTAAAACTCCTCTTAAAATCCTTCCTACCATCTATAAGAAACAGGCATGAGCTCTGCGCCACCACACCTCACCACTTTTCAGGGATAAAGCCATCAATAGTTGAGCAGAATCAAGGTGTAATTCCCTATTGCCTCACTTGGAAAGCTATGAATGCATCTTATTTGACAACAGAATGCCAAGTAAGAAAAAGATTCAAGGAAAGAGGAAGGTTGAGTGAGAGAGAATTGAATCTAACAGACACTTATTAGGTGCCCTGTAGGTACCGGGACCTATTAGGAACTGAGGTTACAAAGGTGAATGGGATATGGACCCCTGCTCTCAAGGATCTTGCAAAATGTCAAGACAGACCAATGCATGCACATATAATGACAACTGACTGTGATAAAGACTAAAAGAGAGATAGGACTCAGTTTTTTCAGGGCAGCAAGGATTGGGGTGGAGTGAACCATGGTGGGGAGAAGGTGAATGGACAGAAGTCTTCATAGAGAAACACCATTTGAGTTAACCCTTAAAAGAGAAGTATAAGCTTGTCTGGGGAGGAGGGAAAAAGAGGAAGATAAAGCATTCCAAATAGAGGGAACAGAGGTGTGAAAACAAAGAAACAGAGGTATGAAAACAGTCCTGTATTACTTGGATACCATGGCTAAGCCTCAGCTCACCATGAATTCTGTGACTTCTTAAACTTAACATGTTTCTAAAATAATTTGATATATATTCTTCCTCAAAACTATTCTTTCCATTGTGTTCTCCTCATGAATGGTAGTCCTCCAATTGCCTAACAGGAACATGGTTTACCTTTATATCCCTTTTATATATAGATATATATAGATATAAATATAGATATAGATATAGATATATCCCCAAGATATATGATTTTTACCTTATTTATATCTATCAAATCATCTCCTCCTTTCTATAGTCTCTATTGTTGTGAATTCAGCTCTGAACTTCATCATTCCTTGTGTGAATTCCTCCATCCGCTTTCTAACTCACCTGTGCCCAGGGTCTTTGCCATATCCAGTCTGCCCTCCACATAGAAGCCTGAATGAACTTTCCGAGATAAAAACCTTGGCTTAAAATCCTTCTAGGCCCCACCTTAGTTATTAGCAGAAATAGCCATCTGACTCCTCCCTATAAGTGGAGCCTCTTTTTTCCCATTTCCTTCTAAATGGAACAAAATTTCTGGAACTTTAAGGTCCAGAGCTCTTCTCACTGCGATGCCTCCAACTGGAATGCTTTCCATGCTTCATCATCCAGATGGCTCTTAGCTCTTCTTCAAACAGCAGCTCAGATTTCTCCATCTTTAGGAACTCATTCCTAAAACTCCAGCTTGTGTTGGATGCCTTTAGCACTTGGCCACATTGTGCTATAATCAGTACCTTCATTACTTGACCATCTTCCCCCAAAAAATATACAATAAATATTACAGGTCCAATACTTTATCAAACGAGGTGTCCTCTGTACCTGGCACAGTACCTGGGTATAGTAGGGCATAATTGTTGAATGAATGAATGAATAAATAAATTGAATAAATGAAGGCTCAATCACCCCATCATCAGTCAATCTACTATTCCCCAAGGTCTCAAGCCTCCAACACAGGCTGGAGTTTTAGGATTGAGTTCCTAAAGATGGAGAAATTGGAGCTGCTGTTTGAAGAAGAGCTAAGAGCCATCTGGATGACGAACCATGAAAGGCATTCCAGTTGGAGGCATCGCAGTGAGAAGAGCTCTGGACCTAGAGAACTTGAATTCTCTATTAGTGGAAACTTATTTTGGGATCTTTATAAGGCACTTAAGAGAGCCAGTGGAATCAAATACAATCAAATTACTAATCAATTTATTCACTTCTCTGTTCTCTAAAATTAGCATGGGAATGAATATGTATGAACATGTGTAATTATAGACACTCACATAAATTATCTGGCAGGGCTCCTGGCATTATGCTCATAGGAGCAAGATGTTTATTTTCACCTATCTTCACTGTAGAGCTTCCTCTGAAGCACCATACTCTAAAAGCAAAGTGACTAAAGACTCTCCCCACTTTTATGACTTATTCATTGCCCGTTTTTTGATATTCTGCTCTCAAAAGCATCAGAATTCTCCAATGGCATTCCTGGGTGGGCTAGACCTATGGGATTAGGGGAGATGAAATGTGATACTGCTGGCTTTGAACATTTATCACATCCCCGGGAAACTAAATGTTTCTCTCATTGGGCTTCTTTTCAAAGAATTAGTTGATGATACTTAGCCAAGTTCTCCATTCCTTTGATTCTTAAAAAGAAGACAGTGAGGAAAAACGGTTTGTGTGGGTTTTTTCCCCCTGTTACATGGAGAGGCTGGGATTGTATATTTTATTTCTAAAAAAATTCTCAAGAAACTCACATCATGTGCTAAACTTCAATGTTGGCCTTTTGTTACTGCTCAACAGTTCATGGTAGCCTCCAGACCATGGGCAACATTATGGACTAATCTGTCAACCGATGGCAGAGAGTTAGAAAAGCATGTGCTCTAATGTGGGGGAAGTGTATCTGTCACCTTTGTGGAGCAATAATGTGAAAAGAACAGACTTTGAAATGAAAAGATATTTGATTCAAATCCCAGCTCTAAAACTTACTAGTTGTATAGACTTGAGCAACTTAATTAACTTTATGAGTCTCTGCTTCCTCATCCATAAATGAGGAAAAATAATAAATATCAGAAAATTGTTTAAAACATAAAACACAATAGCATATGTAAAAACATCTATCAAATTCCCAACATTTAGAGCATAATTATTAATAGTCTCTTCCCCCTTCTATCTCAGGTAATTACTAACTTTAAAGCATAATCTTTGGTAAGTACTTAGCTGAGTCCCCACTTCCTAGAATTATGTGATTCAGTGAAAGAATATGATCCATTTTATAATAAAATTTAGTCCTATACAGAATGCCAAAGCTTCCACATAAAAAGCATATAAGTACTATTAAGTATAGTTATTAATCAAGTACTTTAGCCTACTACAGCACCCATGATATTTTCCTCCTGGGTTTACAATTTTCTTTAGTTCCAAGGTGAATGATGGGCAATCTTGTAGTAGACTCAAGTTTGCAATGGTGAAGAACACTTATGACTACTGACCTCCTAAGTAGCTATTAAGGATTAGTAGAACTTGATATTCAAATAAGAACTAGGGTATTACAAGAGTTTATAAGTAACTGTAATTCAGTATTTTGCTAAGTCTTTCTGCTCAAAAATTCTTGGCAATCCCATGGAGATCCTAAAGTCAATGTATACATGAATATCATTAGTAATACTAAAAGACAATCGTCAATGCATCATCAGTACTGTCTTCAGTAGGTCATGGTTTTCATTTGCTGACGTTCTTGCTTTCCAATTTTGAAATACTAGGAGTTTAATTTTATCATTATCAATACTATTATCATTGGGTATTTTTTTAATCTGTCATGCAAACTGATAAACATGTTTATCAGGATTTTTGAAATTTTCCAAATAACTAGACTTTTAGTTACATACATTACCCCCCTTCCTTATCTGCATGCTATATGTTCCAAGGCCCTCAATGGATATCTGAAACCACAGATAGTACCACACACAGTATATACTATTTTTTCCTATGCATACATACCTACGATAAATTTTAATTTATAAAGCAGTCACAGTAAGAGATTTAACTGATAACTAGTAACAAAATGAAACAATTAGAGCAGTGCCTGAGTGGCTCGGTTGGTTAAGTGGCTAGACTCTTGATTTTGGTTCAGATCATGATGTCATAGTTCATGAGATCCAGCCCCACATGGGGCTCCATGCCATGCTGATAGCACAGAGCCTGTTTGCGATTCTCTCTTCTCTCTCTCTCTCTCTCTCTCTCTCTCTCTCTCTCAATAAGTAAACTTTTTAAAAAATAAAACAAAACAACATACTGTAAAAATTATGTGAAGGTGGTCTCTCTCTTTCCTCTCTCTCTCTCTCTCTCAAAATATCTTATTGTACTATATTCACTCTTCTGTGACGATATGAGATGATAAAATGCCTATATAATCAGATGAAGCAAAGTGAATGATACAGGCATTGTGACATAGCATTAGGCTACTGTTAACCATCTGACAATACAAATGTCAGAAAAAGGATCTGTTTCCATACCGTGATTGACCTGGAGTGACTGAAACCATGGAGAGTGAAACCACAGATAAGAAGGGACTACTGCATGTTTTGCAAGTAAAATACTATGCATCACCTTTCCTCCCATTGCTAAGAGATAGATAAGTAATTTCCCCCAAATTTTACTTATATAGTAACACTACTTTATAATTAAACAAAGGTTATTTTTTCCTCCTTTTGAAATGGAGCAAATGAAATAAGGTCTTTATTGTATTTCACTTCTTATAAGTGAACATCTGTCAAAAAAGTTTAAGAGCTGTTGGCTGACAGAGTGCCCATCATGTTTGGAAATATCTAGGAAATTGGCCAATTCATCTCCCCCTTCAGAATGACTTTATTTCTCATGGGCTCCTAATGAGTTTACTTTACTATTCAGGGAGCAATTATTCTATTCAGTGATTTACAGAATCCCGCCCTGAGAACATGAATGAGAATAGGTTATCTATGACCAGGAACTCAGAAAGGATTCTACTCCTGCAGTAAAAACCCAGTCAAATTTATGGTCAATCAGTTGATGATTTTAAAACCTTGCAAGAGGCATCATGGAATTATCTGATTAGCTATGTTGCCACTATAAACTTGAGAAATTGTAGTTTCATGTCAGTCAGTTCCAGACAAGGATACTGTGAAGTCTCACACCCTTTCTTGCTTCAGTTCAAATATGCCTTATGATATTGTATATGTATGAACTAAGGCAACTTCCCAGTGATGAAATCCTTCCTCTGATATCACAGGATACATTGCGTTGCCAGTGGCAAACCCCATAGTAAAGACGAAAGACCTGGCGTATACTTTTTCGAGGATTTAAGGCTCCTATTTTGTCATAAAAAATCCAAGGCTGTTAGATCTGGAAGAGCTGAGCATTTATTTACTCTAATTCCCTCTTTTTTTAAAGACTGGACTACTGTGGCCCAAAGAAGTGAAGCAATCCAGCTAATAAATCATTTAAGTTAGTAAATAATCCAATCACCTTTTACATTTATTGTTTAATACACAATATACCACCCTGAAATCTCTACTTAACTCTTGATAATCACAAGAGATAGGACAAGTGACATTGTCATTTTCTAAGCTAGGGAATAAAAGATTTGAGGTTGACCATAAAGAGTGAACACAGGGCTTCTGACCACGATTCTAAAAGTTTGGCATTTTTCTGCTGCTACATAAGAGTCCCCCTAGTTAGTCACAAATCAGGTCCAAGAATCATATCTGCTGGAATAAGCCAAATGGAAATTAGGCTCTACCGTGTAACTAATTAGCCCAGTCTCTTTGTTCTTGTTGTTGTTGTTGTTTTGTTTTGTTTTGTTTTGTTTTGTTTTGTTTTTGGGCTGTCACTTGGTGTGTCAATGTTGTAATAATTCTGTTCTATTCAAATGGAACCTGAATATGGAAAAGTCGTGAAATTTAGTAATAGCAGGTAACTTTACTCTCCAGTCAGGTATAGCAATATTAGAGCCTCCTTTCCCTTCCCCACCTGAAATCTAAGTCCCATCGGACATTTGATTCATGATTTACTTAAATTAGTGATTCTTAAGAACCAGACACATGATTTGCAGAGTAGACCCTTGTGACTTTAGGCAAATCACTCTCTCTCTCTCTGAACTTCTGTTTCCTGATCTGAGAATAAGGAGGCTGGGCCAAAAACTCTCTAATGCTCCTGTTATACTTTTAAAGGATTATGCTGCACCCTAGTGGTGGAATTTATACGTAACTTCCATCCTGTGTATCAAGCCCTACTTCGTAATTTGACCTCCTGTGCTGCTAGTCTGCAGTGCCCTATGCCTCTTGCCTGGGTACAAGTTGTTTGGCCTTTTAAGCAGTCAGCTTAGAACTAACCAGTCACTGAAGTAATAGAAGCTATCTGACAATTTAGCGATAACTTTACATAGTCTGGCTCACCATCCCTTATATTTACAGCAGAAGTTCCTGAAAGTTGTCATTTAGGATAAATATACTATCAAATATCTGATATCTGATATACTGATAAATATCCTGACAAGGCTGGCCACTTTTTTCATTTGTTTCTTCTTAAATGAAATGTCACCTCCTTGAGGAGACTGTGTTTTACCATCTCCTCAATGTAAAGCAGCCACCATATCACAGTCATACCACAACATATTTTAATATTTCTGCAGAATACTTACAGCATCAGACAGTGTTCTCTCTTATCAATTTATTTGTTTATTGACTGTCTTTTCCCTGAAAAAGGAGAACAAGATCCAAGACATTGTTAGGCATGTAGTCGAGACTCAAGAAATATTTGTTCGGATGGATATATGAATGGATATCAATATGGATGGGATGTTAAAGATAATCCAGCCCAAACCAAAGCAATAAAAGAACTTATCCTAGGACTCAAAACAAAGCATTAGCTGAGCAGAACAATAGCCAGGAACTTCTGATTCCCAGTCCAATGATCTTTTTACTATAACTTAAATTAAAAAGGAAGAAGATCTATTCAAGAGCCTTAAGAGATCTAAAAAGAGAAACTCATTGACTATATACAGAATAAAGTGGAAAGGAGAGGAGGGATTGGTCAAAGAGATTTATAGGTAAAAGGAAAAAGTCCTAGGCTATTGCACCATTCACCTGCTTAAAAATAATTTTGGCATAAAGTTAATGAGAATTATCTCCATTTAATCCTGTGATTTTTTTTGTCACTTTCAAAAAATCTATCATTTTAATTATTGCTATAATGGATTTTCTTCTTTCAGGGGAATAGACACTATTTTAATTTAACTATGGCAGGAACTGAATAAATTACATGGCAAGGGCCATGGTCACAGAAAGGTAAAGAATTTGTATTGATAACTCAATCTATTTTTATATTAACAATATCCCCAGGTCTCTTCTGGGCTGACTTTGTATATGTTTTTACTGTTGCATTTAGTCATGATGTATTGTAACTACTTTGACAGTTGGTCTTCCCAGTTAATGAAACTTTTAAACTAATAACTAGCATTTTAGTGGGCACAATTTGCCCTAACTAGTGCATTAAAATTTTACATGTATTATACTACATTTTCTTCCCAACAAACCTATATATTTTAGCTATCTTGAATTTATAGATGGGAAAGTTAGAATGAAGTATCTTGTCCAAGCTTACACAATTTAGAGTTAAGTCTCCTACCTACTTCAGGCTAATTACAAAACCTCTTGACTTCCTCACTAAATTATACTCTCCCTTATTTGATTAAGAGTTCAAGTAAGACCTTTATCAGATTTACCTTTCAACTACCCAGTACCTATGGCAGAACCTGGCACATAGTAAGAACTCGATATTTGCTCATTGACTTCGGTTATACCAGCTCTAATTTGTCTTTCAGGCATTATCTTCTGCTTCTCTTCTAAGTAAACTCTTCAGGATGACCTACTACAGCTCAAATATCTTATGTCTCTGCCCCTCTTCCTGCCATTTCTAATACTCAGTCATTCAGTCACTAATACGAAATCACTCATCTAGAATTCATCCATCCCTGAATGAATGTCATAGGACCTAGGAGGCTAGATTGTGAAATCCATTGTTGGGCTTGGTTCTGTTGATGGTGGGGGTGGGTTTAACCATAATCCCTGAGCTTCCAAGGCTAGTACCCCTGGGTGCTTGGAGGCCTTTATTGAATTCAACTTGTCTATTAAGTGACAGGGAACGATACAGGGTGAGATGCATGTTTTATTTATGTCATGATCATTCTTTCCAAGATGACAGTCATAAGGGCCAGAATGACATGCCATATTTCATAAACCTGGAGGTTTTGCTGTAAGAGAAAAATCCCTGTGTTTAAATATTAAGATCTGTATTCTGATACTCAGTCATAAACTTAACATTGCCTCTCTTCACTAATGCCCTCCATTCTCAGTTCTGTCATCTGCTAACTTGAAGTATCATATGCTCCCCAGTAGACAGGATTACATTCCCCATTCGCAAGATGCTAATATGTTTGTGTAAGCAAACATATATGGAAAGTATAAAATTAAGCCAGTTATGAAAGAAGCACAAATTCCAAAACTTGTGTATAAGTATATATTATACAGTGACTATATATACACACACATATATATACATGTATATACTTTATATATGAAGAGTTTAAATATCATGTTTATATATATGTTTTATATACAATGTATTTACATACAAAGTCTTATTTAATGTCAAGCAAATTTTAAAAGGACAAATTTTCTCAATTTTAGAAAGGTTGATTATACTTATACTCTTATAATAACTTGGGGCAATGAAAACTGACACATGATTATAAAAAGTTAATTTGTCAACATAATTCTAAGGAAATATGTTATATGTATGAGGATATTCCCTAAAGAGGAAAGCATAAGAAATGATCTGCACAATATTTGAAATGGTGTTGTTAATTTGGCACATCACTTAACATGGAATATCGTTCAGTAATTGAAATCACAATTCTGTATCACATGGAAGACTATATACTATGTAGAAACTCTATATCATGGACTCCTGGGTGGCTCAGTCAGTTAACCATCTGACTTTGGCTCAGGTCATGATCTCACGGTCTGTGAGTTCAAGCTCCGCATTGGCTCTGTGCTGATAGCTTAGAGCCTGGAGCCTGCTTTGGATTCTGTGTCTCCCTCTCTCTTTGCCCCTTTCCCACTTGCACTCTGTCTCTATCTCTCAAAAGTAAATAAACATTAAAAAAAAAAGTGACAAACATGGCTTCTGCTCAAGGACTTTGGCAAGAACAAGTCACGTGGTCCCTGACCAAAACTAGATGAAGGGACTGGAAGATGTAATGTGAGTGAGTGCTCAGGAAGAAGAGAAGGTAGGTAGGTTGAGCATCTGGCCAGTTTGTGCCACAATATGTATATGAATGGATAGTAAGTGGAAGTAAAAAATGGAAAGAGTAGGTTTACTAGGGAGTAGGTTTACATGCTAAGTAAAAGTTTTATTTTAGGAGATAGACAATTTTTATTTATTATTTATGTTATGTTGTATGTAAGAGATACAGATATGTAAAACAAACACTAGCTTAAACTACTGGAGTTAACTTAAATAATGTTCAAGACCAATTCCACCTCTAGTATCCATTGGTTTGTAAATGCAGCATATTGAGATTTTATAATCCAGATCCATTCTGTCCACACCTGCTCATGTCTTCTAAGAACCTGGACCTCAAGAAATATGGCCTAAATTTTGCACTCCATTTGACAGGAGATCTGAAGCATGGACACTCATTAATAGGATAGAAAATTTTAATTAAGTTCCATATGCAATTATAACTTTGCTGGTTATTAACACTGATGAGAAAAATTACACAGCTCTGATCACTGGCAGAGCTATTAATGGGTTTCTTGATGACATAACATTTGTTTAATGGAAGTGTTTCCTTTTATGTACAAGTGCCATTTGAGGGCAATTTGTCATTGTTATTAATTTAAGATCATTTGATCTGTCACTCAATACCAGGTCCAATTAAGAGGGAGAGTATGGCATAAGCCTCCACTGAGTATCCCTGTCAGGCGGAGAGGTGTAATAACAAAAATAAAATTGGGACAAACATCAAAGTCTCTTTGAAGGGTCAGGCCCCTTAGAAGACACAAAAGACCATAAGTGTTGTACAAAAAGAAAATTGATTTTTTTTCCTTCCAGAAAGATGAAAGCTGTTTATGCTGCTTGGGCCATTAGTGATAAAATTCTTTGCATGCAAATTAAGGTGATCATTTCTTTCTTATAACAAAATAATGAAAGTCGCTTTGCAGATAGCCAAGCCCAGCCTTGAATGTTCCTCATACACATGCTGCTGTGGGACCTTGATCAAATGAACACAAAGGAAACATTCGCTTTTAAATAAGTTTTATAGTGCAAAAGTGAGTGTATTAGTTTACGAGGACTGCCATAACAGAACACCATAGACCAGGTGGCTCAAACAACAGAAACTTATGTTTTCGCAGTTCTGGGGGCTGGAAGTTCAAAACCAAGGCATTGGTTGGTTTGGTTTCTCCTGAAGCTAATCTCCTTCTCTCCAAAAGACCATATGGCTACCTCTGGCTGTGTCTTCACATGGTCTTTTCTTGGTGCACATGTACTCTTAGTGTCTGTTCATGTTCTTATTAGGATACCAGTCATATTGGATTAGAGTCCCATCTTTCTGACCTTATTTAACCTTAGGTACCTCTTTAAAGGCCCTATTTCCACATACAGTCACATGGGGTGTTAGCAGCAAATAAACTTGAGGGGACACAATTTAGTCCATTTCAGTTATCATTATTAACTTTTTAATTCCAAACACAAATGAAATGAAAGAGATTTCCAAATCCAGGCCTCCAGTTTGTTCTAAATCTAGAAAGACAGGCAGAATAAATACACCTGTCCTCTCCTGCAAGGAAATATATACTTTTAATGATGATTGCCTGTCTATGATACTTTTCCACCTCATGCCCTTCTTCAGAGTCTTAACATCACCCAATTTACAGTTGAAAGGATCTAAGAGGGAGATTTGCCAGCCTCTGAAGGACACACAGACCCCAACTTTAGTTTCAAATTCTTTCCAGTGTGATAGTCTTTTTTGAAAGAATTTAGGAGTGTGGTAGAAGCAAAGAAGCACCCAAGAGATAGAGAGGGTTGGGCTTGGATGCTAGCTATATGTGCCCTGCAGCCACATTCCTACCTGAGGAGATGGTAAAACAATTCCCAGATGGGAAGTGGGAGTCTAGTGTGGCAGACTGGTGGATACAAATGTAATTAGCCAGGCTCTTGACACAAGAGGAATGCAGATGTCAGAGAAGTGCAGAAGTCAACTTTCAGACATGTTGAGTCAGGTACGCATGGTTGAACCAAGAAGAAGTGCTCAAGTCACAGAATCAAAGAGGAACACAATGAGCTGTGTGCATCATTTTGTACAGGGGAGGAAAAGTTTTTCCTCTATGCACCACAGATTCTTGGTCGGGTCTCTGTAATGAAAGACAGATTAAAAAGAGTAAGACAAACAAGTCTATTAACATGTATATCTCATGTATACTTGGGAGAAACTCAGAGAATAGTAAGTAACTCGAAGAGGCAGCTCAGAATTCAGGCTTATATAGCATCTTCAACAACAAAAAATACTAAATTTGTAGAGAAATGACAAGACAAAGGAAAGAATTTCTGGCTTTCAAGGATGGCAAACTGTAGAGAGGTAAATAAAATGGAAACTGATGGTAAATAAAGGCAAGTTAGTAAAATGCATTAATGTAGATTCTTCTGCTGCCCATCTCCAGACTGATAAGAGTCTAAAGTTGTCTCTTCAGGTAATTAACTTTTCATGCATTTGAAAATGCATGTCCTGTTCTTAGGCAAATAGAAGAAGGGCAGGGACCTTTTCTGGAATCTGCTCCTTCTCAACTGCCTTCAGATCAACAAAATGGCATAATTTGGAGTGACATATTCTAGTTTCCTTCAATTGATAGAGATCTAGAAGTTGAAGACGGGACAGGAATAATCAAAAAGGAAAGTAGAGAGAGTAAAGAAGAGGGAGAAGAATACTCAGAAAAAATATTTGAGTTGCACTTCCTACTACCTTTCATAAGAGGTGGTATGGCATATGCATTAAAGAGTAAGTGTCAGATGCTGACCACCTGAGGCCAAGTTTTTGCTTGGCCACTTCCTAGATGGGAAAAGCTGAAAAACATTACTTTGACATCCTGTGCCTTGGACTCATTTTTTTTTCTTTCTCCTATACCTTTTATTGAAAAATAAAATGGGGCACCTACATGGCTCAGTTGGCTAAGCGTCCAACTTTGGCTCAGGTTATGACCTCACTGCTCATGAGTTCAAGCCCCGCATTGGGCTCTGTGCTGACATCTCTGTTCTGACAGCTCAGAGCCTGGAGCCTGCTTCGGATTCTGTGTCTCCCTCTCCCTCTGCCCCTGCCCTGCTCAAACTCTGTCTCTCACTTTCTCAAAAATAAATAAACATTAAAAACAGAATTATAATTTAAAAAAAGAAAAACAACTAATAGTACCTCTTCATAGGATTATTGAATTACAAGAAATAATATATGTGAATCACACAGTAAATCTATAGCAAATGTCTTCTACTTACTACTAGCTTCCTAGCATTTGACAAGTGATTTAATCTATTTCAAGTTCCTCATTTGTATAATGTGGATAATAATCCTTTTCTCAAAAGGTTGTTATCAGAAATATTTTTACTTATATCTTTATTAATATATTTATTTATTTAGTACAAGTATATGGATGATCTACTTAGAAATATAATTTTAACATATAATATAGTATATGTTATTTATATATACTAACAATAAATAATTTTATTTTTCTATACACTTATCATTTTAGTGATATACATAAAAGCAGCAGCAGTGACATACCAAGTAGCATGTGAATGGGGCAGGATGAGAGAAAATTCTTAACTAATAATAAAACAACAAAAAGTCAGCCTACTTTCTATTCTCATCATGCCCCTCACCCCACAATGTTAAACGTAGTTGGTGTTAAGAGGCTCCTCCCACTGCAGGAAACCACTCCCCCCATCTCATTGCCTACCCACCCTGCCCAATCCTGCTCCTGTTTAAAAGATGCTCTGTACATATTTATTTCTCTAGTCATCAGGTCAGCGATATGAACAAAGATGACCCTGGGCAAGTACTAGGTTAATAAGTACCAAATCTAATTTTTATATGTGTGGAGTACTTAGTTTTAAAGTGTACTTAGGCACACTTATGCATTTGGTGTTGTCAGGTTTGAGTCCCTGACTCAAACCTGTTGTCAGGTTTGAGTACTCATACCTGCTCTCTATGAGTACTCAGCACTCGCTGCCACGTGAATTGCCTGGGGAGCTGTAAAAAGGATTGATGCCTGTGCCCCTCTTAGGGCCAATTAAATTGGAATTTGGGGTGGGAAGGGGGTGCCTGGGCATGGTTCCTCAAGCAATTCTACCATGCAGCCAGCGTTGAGAAGAGCTGAGCCAGGTGATATGGTGTGATGTTATGTGCTTAAGGCCTGGCATTGGACTCACAGGTCCGAATAGGGTACCTCTCCACTGACTCATTTTTTTCATCTATAAAAAAGAAAATAAAAGAACACACCTCAGTGGGTTGTTGTAAAGTATAAATGAGCTAATCCATGCAATGCATTTAAAATAGTACCTGACACACAATAAGGATTCAATAAATGCAGGCTATTATAATTATAATAGCACTTCTGCATGTGACCCTGACAGGATGCCATCACTGTCCATTATATTCATGAGGAAATAGGTTTAGAGAACTTAGCTGCTTGTCCAGTCACAGAATTTATAAGAAAGCAAGAAATTGACTATACAATTAAGGTTACAATACCAAGTTACTTTGAGATATATTAAGTACCTACCAAATATAGAGTTTGGTATATGGCTATCAAGCCTTCTGTTGCAATTATCTTAACCATTATTTGCCTATTGTATATTTCCCAGCCAGTATCACACTTTTGACCCAGACCAGCAGGATTCTCCTCTGCCCCCTCAGGGCATTCCCTTGCTTTGGAGCTTCTTCCTCTATCTTTTCTAAGTCCCCTTCTGATGACTGGGACTGTGAGGGCCAGATCAGGGCAGCTAGATGGAGTACAGAGTCCAAATGGATCCCATCTAAACTCCAGTTCCCTTTTGGATCAGAGTATTCCTGCTTTCCGAGGTAGTTTTCCTTTAATGGAATTGCACAAGACTGGGCTGCAAGAATGGAGCTAATGTGGGGCAACTGAACATGTTTATCTAGACAGGAACCCCACAAAAAATTTTTGTTCAGCTCCATAAACCCTAGAGGCAACATTGCTTCCAGTGATCAAAACTGTACATTTTACATTTAAACAAGCAAAAATTTTCACTGCAGCTATTGATCGTTGCATTTTCCTAAGTCTGCATGTTTCATTTACATAAGTCAAATGAAACAGTCAATAAACATGCATATTCTGAAGCAAGATCATAGTGCCATGCAAAAACAGCAACAGGAGGTACTCGGGTGGGTACAAAAAGATACTCATGAATCTCATAAAACATTCCTGTATTCTATGACCTCCCAGGCCAGTGAGGTAGACAAGTGAAGACTGTCTGGGTTGATATCCCATATCTGCACCCACTTAATCTTTAAAACTTGGCTTATTGATCCATAAAATAAGACTTAAAACGGCACCCACCTGACAGAATTTTTGAGGGAAATAAATGAGACAAATAGGTAGTAAATAGTTCAGCACAATGCAGCCAGCATTAGTAACATTCTAGTACTAATAGTTAACAGTAGTAATATCCTAAATTCCCACTAACTACTGACCTCCCAGCAGCTTATAAAAAGTAGGATGCTGAAGACCAGCAGTCTGTGCTGGGAAGGTGTAGGAGAGAAAGACAATTGCCACCAGGAGAATATGGAGTGGCTTCTTGGAAGAAGTGTTTATAGGCTGGTCTCAGAAGGAAAAGCATAGTTCTTCCAAAGTATGAATGAAGATTTGGGAGTGGGGTGAGGAAAAGAAAAAAGAAAGTCCACAGAAACTGCCACGAGCCAAGTTGCAGGAGTGGGGTGGGGGTTAATGTAGCTGAGTGAAGGCTATGAGGGGCAGGTCAGTGGCTAAGCCTAAACACCTTACCGGAAAAATCCACAGACAAACACGTGAACGTTTTCCTGACAAGTCTGCAGTGACCCCAGAGGGAATGATGAGCAGCTGACGAATCACTGTGACCTTCCTATGCAGCCCTGCAGCCCAGCTGCTTTCTTTTGGCATCCTTATGTCATTCACCCCCATACCCTTCCCTTCTCACCCAGCCCAATGGGGCCCCAGCCCAATGGGGCCACGTTTCCTGCCCAGCTCACCTGTGACTAACCAAAATCTGACTACAAGTTTCTTAAACCAAAGTAACAAAAGACAAAGAGGATCAGTGTGTACATCTCAAGAAGCCTACTCTGTTCTTAGCTACTCAGCCTGATTTCACCGTGGATGGGGATTCAACAGGAAGTGCAAAATAATTTATGACACAATACAGCAGGAATCTCTGATTGTCAGCTGGAGGATTCATCCCAAGTTGATCTACAAATTGGATGCTACCTCTCAGCATCTTGGTTCCCATTTCCAGCTGAGACTGTCATTGTTTAGCAAGTCCTCACAGTGATTAAATCAGAATCAGTGGCTGCTGACCTCAGCTATGCATAGAATAACTTGGGGAGATTTTAAATCTGTCTGCCCAGACCAATTACAGTAGAAACGCTCAGGGAATGGAGAAATGGAGGCCCAACTTTCTGCAGTTTCTAAAACTGCCCAGGTGATTCAAGTGCAGCCAAGGTTGAGAACCGCTGTCTGAGGTAGAACAGACAGTGGCCCCTGGAAATGGCATTCTGTCCACAATCCTTGACACCCCAACCAGAGACTCTAAACCTATCTTGGCACTGCTTTGGGGGTAGAGTAAACTCCGACCAAAAAAAAAAAATGCTCTTGAGAGAAGAAATCAAATGAATGCAGCTCACTGAAGAAGACTTGGATGTGAACAGAGTCTTTGTTAGTAAAAAGTGTGCCAGGTTCTGGGGCTCAGAAGCCCAGAAGCTCAGGTGGTCACATGGGTGCACATAGAGGAGAGATCTAGGGAGGCAACACAGACTTTGTTTCTTTCACACAAAGCCCCACCTCCTTAGGAAAGGCAGCCAACCCCCTACAGCCAGTTTGAGGGGGACACCCCTCATGGGGAGGCCATAGACCCAAGCCTGTCGCTTAACAACTGGGTCATCTTGTGCAAGCCACTCCTTAAAAAGCGTATTTATTGAAATTTAACACAAATGAGAGAATGAGCAACTTGTAAGTGTGCAGACCAAGTAATTATTACAAAGGGAACACACATGCATGACTACTAACCAGATCCAGAAAGAGAATATTGATCAAGTCAGGATTGCTTTTTCATTTTTAAATTGAAGTATAACTAATATACAGTTTTAAATTAGCTTCAGGTATACAATAAAATGATTCAACTATTGTATAATGGCCAAGTCAGTTTTAATGTACCCCAAGCATCCCTTTTGCTTGGAGGACCCACGAGGGGCTGCACAATCACAGATAATGACATGGAAGGTCTCAGCCCTAACAGAGCTCCTGGTCTAGAGGGAGACCAATATATCAACAACTGTAGCACCAGCAGCCACACAACTTTACAATAAATACCATTCAGGATATAAATAATGTATACTGGCTGAAGATAGTTGATTTAAAGAGTTCCCATAAAGGAATTATCTGTGTTTAGGTTTATTCTACAGAGAGCCTAAACTGTGTAGGAAATCCCCTTTGGGTATAGTAGGTGAGGACATAGTTTAGAAGATGACGGTGGATCAAAACAACAGCTAGATGCTTTATATGAGAAATGATCAGGAATTAGGGGAACTTGTAGAGGGGAGGAAAGTGGCCCTGGGAAAGGAACGGAGAAAGGCAAAGAAATATGGCAGATGGTTCACTCCTCGGGGAAGTGACCAGTCAGAATTTCCCAGTGAGAGGGGAACTAAAGAGCTTTAACAACAAGGACATCTCATATCCCACTTAAATTTATTAATATTACTATAATTTATCTTCTCGGCTCTGCAGTGCTCCCATGAAATCTGTGACATTTCTAAATGCTTTGTGTGGATGGTTTGGGGGGAAAGCAAGGGGAAAGTGCTGAGCTGGATGATCATGAAGCAGGAGGAATGGAGCAGAGAAATGAGACTAAAGGAAGGTAGAGGCTCAGGGGGCACAGGTGCTCTAATTCAGGAGTGTCCATGACAAGGGAACTCCCAGGAATTCACAGAAATCTTGGGGAGGGCACTATATTTCCTACAGGATGTTCAATGGGAAGTTAGTTTTACTCACATCTCAAAGCTCAGGGTAGCATCAGCTGACAACTGCTTGCCTTGGGATATCCTTGAATGACATCTTTGTCCTCCCCTGCAGTCCTGAATGTATCTGAAATGCATGCCATTGACTCTGACTATAAAAAGTTTAAAGTAATTAGATATAGAAACTATATTAGATGATATAGATATAGGTAGGTAGGTAGGTAGGTAGATAGATAGACAGATAGATAGATAGATAGATAGATTGATTGATTGATTTCCAAGGCCTATTTGAGATGCAGGTAAGTACTGAAATTTCCCAGGTCACCTCTGCCTCTGGTTCACAGTTAACCATTCACCTCATTCTACATAAAAATGGAAGTTTGTGGTGCCTCTTCATGATGAACATCTCTGGTTTTCTGCCATCCACAATGCCTTTGCATAGACAGATATTGGATAATCACAAGGTTCATCCATCCTGGACATATCACCAGCTGTATTCCTCATAGCCTCCCTCAAACCCTGGCATTCTCCATTTCCAAAAGGTGAACAGAAAACCCATTGAGCTCATCAGAACATACTCTCCCTAGTGCACTGAGAAGGTTTCCAGATGTCTGTGATCTGAATCAGCTGCCACTTTCTCAAACACACAGGCTGTTCAGTCCTCTATCTGAAATATACATTAAAAGAATGTCAAGGGCAGATGTGAAGGAGGAAAAAGTCTAAGAAAGGCAGTATTTATTTTTGTTTGTAAGGGAAGTCATGGTCTGAATCTCAGCTGACTGAGACATATGCTGCTTCCCAGCAAAAGAAAAACAGCAAAACAGAAAATAGAATAAGGGGAAAAAAGCTTTAGAAGGGTTTACTCTATATAGTGCCAGAACTGAGGCCAATGGGAAACATCTTGGGCTCAATTTAAGAATATTGTAATGGCTGCATCTGACCTAAGTAGGAAGACTTTCCTTATGAAGTAATGGGAAGATGGAAATTTGGGAAAAGAGTCTGAATCGCCATTTTTCAGATATTCTCTGGGGAGGGGTTGGGAAGTGCCTGATACAAATCAGAGAGATACAGGGGAGCCTCCCAAACACTAACTCCTTCTACACACGAGTCCCATCCTGGTCAACAGGATGGTCCCAAAGCATGGGATGAGTCAAAGTGTTCTGTGATTGTCTTGAAAGAGAAAATAAAGTGACTACAAACTGATTGTTCACAAAGTGAGCCATGAAGAAACCACGAGAAACACAACTGACTAGATTGCAGAACTCCATAAGCAGCCTAAGATTAATTCTCTCTCCTTGGTAAATGCAGGCATAAGGTAGAGGTTAGGATGCTATTTGCTAGGCTAAGAAGTGACTAAGAGGAGTATGGAAGGCAACCCCACCCCCCCAAGAAAATGTCTGTCCCCAAATTATTCAAATACTTATCGAGGCACTGCTGTGAAAACTTTTGCAGTTGTAATTAAAGTCCCGAATTACTTAACCTCAAAATATAGAAATTTTCCAGATAGGGCCAGTCTAATCATATAAGTCTTCTCCAGGTTCCGAGAGAAAAGGGAGAGGGAAATCAGAGATTCCAAACATGAGAAGGATTCAATGCACCATTACTGATTTGAAGATGGAGCCACGTAAGATAACAACCTCCAACAACTGAGAACAAGACCCAGCTCACAACTAGCAAGAAGACAAGAACTTCAGACCAACAATCACGAGGTCTGACAGAACTTGGAAGTGGATTCTTCCCAGAGCCTCCAAGAAAGAACCCAACCCAGCCAACTCATGACTTTAGCACCTCATGAGACCATAAGCAGAGAATCTGGATTTCTGACCTACAGAGATGTGAAATAATAAGTGGGTGTTCTAAGCCCCTAAATTTGTAAATTTGTTACATAGCAATAGGAAATTAATTCAAGGAGCTACTCTTCCCCATCAGAGAGGAGTGTGATAATTCTTGTATTACAGGCCTTACCTAATGAAGAGTTGACTCTAGTCAATATAGTAAGGTGGCTGAGTTTGTCTTTTGTGCCCCAAGTTTCCCATTTCTGGGCCCCCTCTGCATATTTTTGGTGACTCTCATGCTGTTCTAGTTCTTTTCCCTAATTAGAGATTTCAGTCAGGTTAGAGTGTAAATAACTTAGTATAACCCACCCCAGGAATTTGTGCTTTAACTGGAATGAAAGTTAAGCTAAGAGGTTGGAGTTTCAGAATAGGGTTGCAGCCATTGTTCCGTAGACACCTTTGAGATCACGAAACATTGACAGGTCCTGAATATGTGACTGGCATAGGCAAATGACAGATTAAGAAGAAATAAGGTTCAACCTGGCAGCTGATAATAGAGTAACAATAAAAATCTAGGCACGCCTATCCCAAAATCATCTTACATGTCAACTTTGTCAAATGTTAACTTTAAATGCTTTTAAGTAAAATATGCAAAGAGAGCCAAATTAAGGAGACAATATGCAGGAAAAAATTTGCCTCTTAATTAGATTCTTCTCATTCAATAGACTTACCCCATTTCACCCTATTAACTTCATTGATTTTACTTTTAGAAAAGGAACAAAGACCCCCAAATATCTAAAATACTTTTGACTTGATTAAAAAGAAAAGATCAAAGTGCTGAGAAAAATATGTCCAAAGAGAAGATTGATCTTTCCTCTAGCTTATAGCAAATCCATTACACTAACTTGCTAAAAGATTCCAAGAAGAATACACATCCTGGAACCTTTATGATATTCACCGAATTGTTTGACAGTGTTATGGGCTCAATTGTGTCCTCTCAAAATTCGTATGTTGAAATTCTAACCCCTAGAACCTCAGCATGTCACTGTGTTTGGAAATAGGGTTTTTAAAGAGGTAGGAAGGGTTAAATGAGGTCATTGGGTGGGTACTGATCCAACATGACCAGTGTCCTTGTGAGAAGAGGACGTTAGGACACAGACACACACAGAAGGAAGACCATGTGAAAACACAGGGAGAAGACAGACATCTACAAGCCAAGAAAAGAGGCCTCAAAAGAAACCAGCCCTGCTGACACTTTGATTGGACTTCTAGCCTCCAGAATCATGACAAAATAAACTTCTATTGTTTAAGCCACCAAGTCTGTGGTACTTTATGGCAGCTCCAGCAAATTAATACAGGCAGTATTCCAGACAAGTATATGTTGTCATCTCTCTTATCTTGAAAAAAGTCTCCAGATGTTTGTATACTATCAGGAAGAAAAAAGAATACTGCAGAACACCTGTTTCATTCATTAAGTTACTCTTTAATTCAATACATACATCTTAAGCCCAAGTGTATGTTCACTGTCAGTACCCTGTAAGGAATCTCTGTCGGGTAGGAAAATAGATGAATTTACAACTACTCTCCACCGTCAAAACTTTACCATCCAAAAGGGGAGACCTGTAAAGACTCAGAGAGATCTATATTGAAGCCATAACACACCAAGGTGAGCTTTAACAAGTTACTTTACCTTAATTAGATTTTGCCTTAACTTCAAGTTAAGTGACTTAAACTCTCTAAACTTGTGATTTGTCATTTATAAAATGGGGCAATAATAACACACAGAGGTACTGTGAAGATAAATTAGATAATGTATATAATATACTCAGGATAGTACAGGGTATATATTAAAGGCTCAAGCAATGTTAACTATTGCTAGTGTAATAATTATTTTAGTAATGAGAAATATAAATTCAGGGCCAAAGAGTGGTCCAGGAATAGGAGACATTAATGGGGACTTGAGTCATGTGGACATTCACAAGGAAAAGTACAGCTTAGAAATGAATGAGACATTACAGTCCTTTCCAGGAGCAAAGGTTCAGAGAAGAACAGAAGAGAGGGTCGGGATGGACAGCAGTAGTAGAGGCTCAAGTAGAGGAGGCACTGGAAGCTTAATGTTGGGAGCAGACCTGAGCCCTGTGATCGTTGGGTTCCTGTGGGCCTGAATTAGGCCTGGGACAGGAGCCTCTTGCCATCAGCAGAGCCGTCCTGCCCTTGAGTGTGTCTTCAGTTACATCTTTTTCAACATTTTTATGAGTTTCCAGCCATGCACTTCAACTACATGAATGACATTAGGATGAAAAGAAAATTAGTTTCTTGTAATCCAGTTCCAAATGCCTCTTAACAGGCTAGGGTGATGAGCTGAATCTTACAAGATGTCATTTTTACAAAGATAAATGTAAATTCCTACAGTTGACTCTAAATAGTCTACTGCACAAATAGGCTTGGGTAAGAATATGGCCCAGCAGCAGCTAGAGAGAAAAGACCCAGAAGTTTTAGGGCATAAAGGATCAATTGTGGACTGTGGCTGCCATCTTTAGTGGCATCAACAGAAACATGATATTGAAAATTGGGAAATAATTGTTTTATTTTTAGCTAACATTGACTTGACCACGTCTGATGCATTGTGTTAAGTTCGAGCATCAACACTTCAAGAAGGAAATGAACAAACTGGAACATACTCAGAAAAACGTAGAGCTGAAGGAGCATCAATTTGTATGCTTAGAAGAAGAAAAGATAGAGAAGGCAGAATGTGAGCTGGGTTTGTCAGATTAGACAGGAAAGTAAAAACTGGAAAAAGAAGTTTGGAATCAGAGGTGTTTGAAGAGTGCTCTTGAGCCTTCGAGAGGGTTAGTCTACTTAGTGTGGATATTTAAAAAGGAAATAAACCTTTTTCTCTTCTATTGACATGCAAAAGGGTTATACCTCTAACACTTCAAGGTAAATTTTTACTCTACTCCTAGATCTGCTGAGCCCACAAAACAACAATAGTGAACCAACACTTGAGACAACTCACCAAGTACTGGAAAGATACGAGAGACTCATTTTTGTTCTGTGAAAGGAAGAATCATAGTATCAACCAATATCTCTTATTTGTGTGTGTGTGTGTGTGTGTGTGTGTGTGTGTGTGTGTGTGCTGGAGCCCTTTCCCCTCAGATGGCCTGGTAATGAAGGAATATTCTTTGGGAATCTCAGCTCTGCCCCTTCCACACTGGGTTTCTTTCCACAGTCTCTTGCTCTGATTTGCTGCTGTTGGTAAATAACCCAACGCCATAGGATCAAGATTGTCAACAAAGACTGTGATGATTTTCACCTTTACAAGCTTCTTTTTTCCAACTACCACCACCACAGACAGAACCAAACAGGGAATGTTGAGGCACTTTCTTTAGTTTTCCAGAGCCCCCAGCTGTGGTGGTATAGCTTACTCTCCCCATGTAGGCAGGTCCAGGACCTTTTCTGGCTCTTGTCACTTTGTCAGAAATAGCCTGTCTTGCTAAAACACCTACAAGGGAGTAAATGTTATAAACTAATTTGTGGCTGAGGTGATGATAGCCAAATAATGGTTTCATGTATTCTGCAAGTTAGTGTCATCTAAGGATGAAGGTTCTTTTATCCAAAACTCAAAGTTGGGAAGCCCTATTCCCATTCTGCGATGGACATGTGTACCTTGAATCTAGACATGGGTTCTTTGGGTACTTCTCTCTCTGAGCACACAAAGGGTAGAAGCCTTTCAGCCAGTGCCTGAATCATCATGACAAATAGGCAGCTTCAGAAAAAGAATAGAATAATCTGGAACATAGCAGAAGCTATAACTCTGGGCTAAAACTTGTCAGTAAACATTCACTTATTTTCATCAGGCCACACCAAGAAGAAAAAAATATGTGTTATTTATAAGTGATGAATCACTGAATTCTACTCCCAAAACCAATACTACACTATAGGTTAACTAACTTGAATTTAAATAAAAATAATAAAATACATACATACATACATACATACATAAATGTCCTTGCATTCAAGGAGAGCTCAGCCCAGTCAGGGAGAAAGGGTAATAGATGACATAGCAAGACCATAGTTCATGTCTTCTTAGCCTTTGTCTCCCCGGTGCTAACATAGATCCTGGTCCATTTTGAGTATCATAAAGGCTCACTGAATTTGAACACATTGCTAACTATCAATATCAGGCATGAGAGGGAAATTCAAAGGAGAGACAGCTCTTTGTGACCTTAAAAACTTTCATAAAAATGGAGGAAATTGTTCTGGGCCTTAATAGATGTATAGATTTCAGTAGATTTAAAGGGGTGGGAACAACACTCAGGGAACTAATTATTTGCTTAGTATAGATTTATTGCAATCAAATTACCAAGTAAAGTGGTATGAATTTTAATAGGAAGTTACTTACGGACACAAACTTACATAATCTTAATTTTATTAGGACTTGATTTACATACATCATGCAGAAGATTGTACAATATCTTACCCAAACGAGTAAAATGCAAAAGTACTGTTTCACCATAATAGTATTAGCATAGTATGTTATCTCTGAAAAATATTGGGGGAAAAGGAAAACATTGGAGGAAAGAGGAATATGGGGAGAGGATGGATGGCATAGAGAAAGAGACTACAAGAAGGGGTTAGTGCTGAGATCAGCTTGTGTAGGGTATCAGAAGCCAGTAGAGCTTATTGGCTAAAAGTAGGGCTGGTTTCTCCATGTATTAATCATTCGATTTTGGGCAAAGCACTTCACCTTTCTGTGCCTTGGTTGCCTCACGTGCAAAATAGGACTGCTGTCCTAAATGAGATGCTACATTTAACATGAACAAAATGGAGTCTGGAACATAGTAAGTGCTCATAAGTGTTGGCCGCTGTTGTTGGTGGCGTGTTGTATGGTCATAACAGGAAGTGGTGCTTTTTTTTCTGGTTTCTATTATTGTATGTCGTTGGTAAGAAAGGCAGTTGTGAGTTGTTACATGAAGATGGGAGGGATATTGCTGAGGAGCAGGCTGAAGGCTGGTGTTTTCATCAGGGATATACGGGACTGCTCTCTAATCCCTTCAAAAAAAATTGTAGAATGCCCCAGGGATTGCTGGAAGAATGCTCCTCCTAAATCTCCTAAATCTCCTAAATCTTCAGGCATCAGAATTCCTTTATATGCAAAGTGATTCTTGGAAAAGAAGCACAACAGGGATCTGGGCAGTTAATATTTGCTGCAGAGTTCCCCACTCACTGGGAGTAGGGGGAAAATCTAGATTGACTTTTTGAACTCAGCCCAAACATGACTCTTTCTGGTAGGCAGCTGCAGGTACAGCCTGACTTCTGCCTTTCACGAAACCCAGGAGTCCCTAAGTGCCCATCACAGTCTTGGCTTAATCTTGGTTTTCTGCTCTTTTATGTGGGAGTTTATGTGGGTGTCATCTGTTTTGATGGGCTTCGCTCCATAAGGTGAGCTTATGAACTTTGCCAAAATAGCCTCTGTTTTTAGTACCCTTTGGTTCCTCGGTTTATCATTCTTGTTTGATGATGTGACCTCTTTTTCTTCTTGGTGTGGCCTGATGAAAACAAGTGAACATTTCCTGACAAGTTTTAGCCCAGAGTTATAGCTTCTGCTGTGTTCCAGATTGTTCTATACTTTGTCTGAAGCTGCAGCAGTGTGATAGGCCTGTTTGTCATGAGCATATAAGTCTACAAAACTCCAGAGAAGTTAACAGATATTGAATCTAGTAAGTAGTGAATCACAAATTTATTCCGGGTCTCTTCCCACTACACTCAATTCTATTTCCCTAATATACATATATGTACATTTTAGCAATCGACCTTCACAAGGAAAATTTTTTTCTGTGTATCTCAAAATACCCACAAGGACACTGTAAGTCACTCGAAGACAGGAAACAGAGACTTCTCACTAGAAGGATGCCCTTTCTTTCATCTCCAGCTCTGCCCACCTCCACTCCCACCCCATCATTCATGTCACATATGCTTTTTCTGTGTGGCCTGGGTTTTCCTTCTAAGTGCGTTGTGTTTCATTTTACTTAGCAAATATCTGTTATTAGAAAGGATAAGCCAGAGAGACGCAAGTGTATGGAGCATGGACTTTCCAAGGTGCTCAGACTCTTTAAGGATTCCCATAGAAAATAGTGCCCCAACTGGAAACAAAAGGCACACTTAGATTAGATTAATTTAAGAAGGATTGAATAAAGGGATTGTTTACAAATAAGATGTTTCCTTTGTCAATAGGAGTGTCTTCTGTGTAAATAGTTGTTTCTTCCCCTAATTTTAATGGGACAAGAAGAAGATCCAGGAAGGAGAGATAGCCACCCTACAGAAGAGAAATAGAGCTAGCTCAAAATGATCCCGCAGAGTTGGAGCCTGTGGCCTCACCTTCTTCCCTCTCTCTGATTTCCTACAGAGATCCCCCTTGGCCAAATCCAACAGGACACTTCCTCCTGAGGGCACCAAGAGCCCAGCGATAGAGTTCATACAGATCAGCCTCTCCAGGCAGAGGGCAGGGTATAAAAGTACAGAGAAGTGTGGAGAATGTTTGAGGTGGAGTAAATGGGAGATATCTGACCCAAGTAGTGACATTCATTCTCAAAGATTTTCCAGGAATCACATCTTTCACATGGAGGGTAGAATTTTTAAATAAGCAAAAGTTGGTAATATGAAGGAGTATTACATTCAAAAGGAGAAACATCTAACATATAGGGTACGCTAATAAAATACACATCTGGTTAGAGGGATGTTAACAAATATTTTAGTGTGTAGAATGAACCTACATTAGCCAGTCTCTACTTTGATTTCCTTATAATTAGAAATGTACAAAATGCCCACCATCAGGACCGAGGCATTGTCTACAATGGCATAAACAGGAGTATGAGTAATATTCTGTGTCATTCACATCTTGGAAGAACTCAGATTTTATTGGGAGACTTTGTAGAGTGTGTATAGAAACATGAGCACAAAGTGTGATGAGAACAGAGCACCAGATCTGGGAAGTGAAAGTCTAGCTATCACCCCATGGGCCTCAGTCACCACCAGTAAGAGGGGAGAGAGATATTCTCTACTCCCCTGGAGAGTATTGTTGCAATGGACACATGAAAGTCCTTAATAAACCATAAAGTCTTGCACCCATATATGCCTTTTACTATTATCTCATTATATAGGTATATCAGATTTTACCAATAAACTTAAAGTGCCTTCAGCACAGAGACCGCTCATTTTCCACAGGATCTACCACAGTGGTAGATATTCAATATTCAATAAGTAGTTTGTTGATACATAGATACAAGTCAGCACTTCTTAATATTTAATGGATTTGGTCATGCCATCTTCCCTAAGCACAGTGATTTTATATAGAGAAACAAAGATACAAAGTCAGGGAATTTTCATGAAATTATTATGAATTATTGGTGCATAGCATAGCTTTTCCAAACCAAGTACTCTTTGTGGAAACTCCATCAGTGGAAAGGATGAGCCAGAGGAGGGACAGGCGTGTGGACTGACTGCCAGAAGGAAAGTGTATTCAGTTATAATCTCAAGAGGAAGTAGCATCCTTACCATTCTGGGTACTCAGCGCCCGCGCCCACGCGCGCGCGCGCACACCCACACCCACCCACACACACACACACACACACACACACACACACACACACACGGTGCAGGTATACCTCTGCCCCAAGCCCAGCCTCCTTCCAGAGATCCCACCCAGAAAGCCACCCGCCTTCCCCAGCCAGCCGTGCCCTTGCAAGTTTCCTCAACACTATTTTCTCATCCAGGGCTCTTTTGTTGCTGGCTGTTAAAACTGAAACCTTTTATGGTGTATATAAGCCAGAGGTGACACAATTAAATGAAACTATTTGTCATATAAAATTTACATCAGCAGAAATTAAACGTCAAATAATTTAGGATTGACAGCCTCTACTGAGTCATAAAGACTCTAAATTAGTCTTGTGAAGGGTATTCTCATACAGTCCCTAATAAACTCCACCTAAGACTTACTTTCCAAAAGTGCCGAAAGGAGAATATCAATGATGAGGTCGCTTGATCCCACACATACACACACACACACACGCACACAATTGAATGGAGATTAAAATTCATCCTGTACTAACTATGGAAATTGCAGCATAAGAAAAACCTCAATCCTATCTCTGATTTCATTCTGTGACCTTGGGCCATTCACACCACTTTCTCTAATTTTCAGGTAATACCATCCACTAGTCCTTGACTGCTTCATAAAGCTTTTTTTTTTTAATTAGTAGAGTTTATTTTTCAGAGAAATGTTGGTTTAGAAAACAAACTGCACCACAAGTAGGGTTCCCAAATACCCCTGCCTTCCTCCACCCTGGGTTTCACGAACTGTGATTAACCTCTTGCATTCATGTAGTACATTTGTTACAATGAATAAATCAATATTGATACATTATTATGAACTAATGTCCACAGTTAACATTTGGGTTCACTCTTGGTGTTGTAGTCTGTGAGTTTTGACAAATGTCTAATATCATGTATCCCCCTTTATAATATCATACAGAATAGCTTCACTGCCCTAATTCAAGGATTTAAGGATTAAGGAAATAATTAAGGGGTATTTTTTTAACCTACAGATCTGTAGATGAGTGTTAGCTTGTAACAGTGATAGGTTTCCTTCATTCATTTATTTAACATAATACTAAATCCTGGAGACACAAAGATGAGTAAAACACAGTTCATATCTGGTAGGCACTGGGAACTGTGCACATTATGACAACCATGGGCTATGATCTTCATGGTAGAGATTTCTAAAGTACTCATTTAAAAAGTTAACATGCATCAAGTATTGATTCTGCACCAGGAAGAGTTACATGTTGTATATCACTTTCTATCCTTAATCCCCTACAGCCACCTATGTTGTTGATACTGTCCTCATCCATCTTTTACATGTGAGGGCCTGCAAAAGGCATAGTAATCTCCTCTACCAGGAGAGCACGGGAGCTCCAGGGAAGAGGTGATTGAGCCAACCTTCTAATGCAATTTGGAGTCACTGGGCATACAGCAGGGGAAAGGGCATACAGAACAGAAGGAGCAAAGGGAAGGGAGTACAGTGAAGTCACAGTGCATGCATGTGCTCAGATGCCTGAGTGAGTCCATGTGTTCAGACAATAAGCAAAAAGGAGGTTGCAGTGAGAGATGAGGCTGGAGACAAAGGCAAAAACCAATTCATGGGAAGTCTTGGCCATGTGCTTAGGAGTTGGGCTTTTATAGTATAAGCAGTGGGGTGCATGGAAAGTTTTCATGTGATTTATTTAGCCTTTTGGAAAGACTATTGTCAAGCAGGCTTTAGAACAGAGTAGAGAATGGAAAGAAGACTGATTATGAGCATCAGTTTAGTGAGCAGCACTCGGTAAACATATACTATGCACCAGGACTGTGCAAAGTGTTCTGTATGATGTGCCTCACTATTTATGTCCCCATTTGGGGCCAGGCAGGAGATGATGAGACTCTACCCTAGTGGATGTGGGGATGACAAGATACACTTTAGAGATACTAAGGAAACCAGAGGCTTAGGGGTAAGTGTAAGCTACAAGAGTTCATGACTAATTCTCAGGGAAAAAAGCTGGAAATATAGGGTAGAAACAAAAGCAAAGTGCAGTTATACTAAAGTCTTGAGAGACATGGAGAACTCAGAACTGGAGTGGCTTCAGTGCCAACAGGTTCAGCAGAAAGGACTTAGCTGGACATGAGTGACTTCAGTTCTTGGCATCAGATGGGATGCTAGTGGACATCAACCATCAGAAATATGGTCTGTGATATGGGCAGCCAAGTAGGAGGCACACTGACAGATAAGATGTGGGCAGATAATACTTTTAAATATTTCCCAATTTATTTTTTATTTCTCAGGGATATTTTATCATCATCATAATTTGCCTCCCCCCAATATTAGATATAGAGCAAAAGAATCTGGCTAATTACCTCAAAGAAGATATAACATAAGAAGATCAAGCCATAGGTAGTCTTTTGTAAACCTATAGCATGTGCAAATGTGTGCACACACATACACACACACACAGATGAGTCTCTTGAAAGCCATGCTTTCAAATACAGGAGCCAGGTGCTTGCTTGAGAATGACATTTTTACTATTCTAAAACTCTTGGCATAAGGACTAAATAATCATTAACTCATGGAAAAGGCCTAATATTTCTGGTTAAATAATATATTGAGAAGAGAAAACAGAATATGTAAGAGCTAAGTAGATCACCCAAAGTTTCCAAAGTTTTACCAGTTGGTACAAGGACTTACCCTTCCAAGAGAATGTAATTGCATCAGGCTAGGAGTTCTGAAAAATTAATGAGCCCTGGAGCAGTCTTTAGTCAAAAATGATGGGACATGATTATATAAATATCCTTCATCCCTCAATGGGATAACTCAAAGCACATGTTCTATGCTGACTCCGAGAGTTCCCAAGAGGACTAAACTTCAGTAACTTACAGAGGAAACATGCTTGATAACACAGCCTTTATTGGTTTCCTTCCTTTTTTGTCCACTCCACACTCTCCTACTAATGTTTCCTGGGATCATCTCCCAAATAAACTACACCCACTAGAATCATTGATTTTGAGAGGACCCAAAGTCACCTTTGTGACATGAGTCAGATAAATAAATCTGTAACAGTAAGGGGAGGGAGATGGGAGAGTTCATGGCTAATGGCCCTAACTTCCTCCATGTTAAGAGAAAGCAAGGCCACTTTCACAGAATAAATTTGAGGGGTATATGGAGTTGTATAAGAGCTGCTGTGATGAACAGATGAGGATACCAACTGGGACCTTGTAGGAAGATCAGAGAGGAGCACTGAGAATCTAGCTAAAGTTGGAAACCACACCTGTACCCTATGTGCTTTTCCCCTATCTACAGCATCCAGCCATCTGGGAACTGGAGCAGGGAAGCAGATGGGCAAATTGTTCAAAAGTAGGAAGTGTGTGGAGAAGTTGCAGCAAAAGGCCCATGGAGTGAGGTAATTGGGCACATTCATGGCAAGGCAGTGACTGAAGTAATACACCATAGCCCAGGAAAGACAGAAAAACTATAACTGGAGGGATGGAGAAGGAAGCAGAGGTAAGGTAGAAAAATATATGTCATGAGAAAAAGGAAGCAAGGGGCTGAAGAAATGGGAAATTTTGTTCAGAGACAGGTTAAGCTGTGCATTAAATTTTTTACATGGATCAGTGCTAAAAGAGTCCCCAGAACTAAACAACCCACCATGTGTGATCTGATGACCATGAATTAAAGCTGATCTTAGTTTACAGATATGGTATAAGACTACTTTGGATTTGCCAGTTGTTTTCATGCTTTCAGCTCTCCTTGAACCTTCAAAGAGGAGAAAGGATGTCAGTTTTCCTCTTTCACTTTTCTTTGCCCTCCCCTCCCTATCTTCTGTCCAAAAGTGAGGAATTGGGATTAGATGCTGTGACCCATTGCTCTATTGGTGTAACAATAGGCAGGAAAAATATGAGTAACCATCCAGAAGTCATCACATGGGAAGGATTCCTGCCCAGAGTGTTGGACAACATGAGTTCTAAGATTCCTTCCATCTCTGATTGCCTGAGCCGCAGGGAACCCCAGTCCTCATCAACTACATGTAAAGTACTTGAACTCACAGGCCACGTCCTGTTCTATCACCTACACACAGGGAATGCTCAGTAAATTCCTATCATTGGAATGAACAAACATTCTTAAAAGCCCCTAAAGCTTGCAGAAAGCAGGGGCAACTCACAATCAGAGAATCTGCACACACATTTTAAAGAGAAGAATGTTCCCTCCAACTCCCTCTTCTGCTCCAGCCTGTGGAGCCTTGAATTAATCAGAGGATCCAGCTGATGCCTGTCCCTGTGGCTTGCTGCAAATAGCCATATCACCAATGCCACAAAAGCACTCCCTTCCCGCTTGACTGTGCAGCATTTTGTAACAATAAATACTGCTACAAGAACAAAAGTCTCATTGACACCCCCATGGCTGACAAGGCCTTGATTTGTTTGTGTTAATGCGGGGCTGGACTCCCTCTTCATTAATTACACATCAATGACATATTTGCCTATGTGGCTCTGGGGGCTAATGATTGTGCAGTGAAAAGAGCCAGAGAGGCTGCTTCTTAACGACCTTGACATGCCTGGCCCCCAGGGGGCCCTGGGAGCCTGTGTGGGGCAATTATAAATACAAACACTGCAGTGGGCTTGCCTAGACTGACAGAAAAAATGAAATCTCTGCTACAAAGAAGGAAAACTGCTGATGTTGTATATTCACCATGCTTATGGGGAGAGGTTGGGGGATAAACAGCTATCTGAGAAAATTAGAAGTTGAATTATTAATATAATGTGATCATCGTAATTACCATTTACATGTCTATTACATTTTAAAGTTTATGAGATAGTTGTTCTCTAATATCTTATTTGATCCTCTCTGTTAGGTTAAGAACTGCTTTTCTCTTATACACAGTGCCTAAGTCAGTGCCACACACAGAGCAGAGACTATAAATAGTATATGAATGAATAAATGAACTAATACAAGAATAGTAAAGTAAGACCAGCATTATCACTGTGTCCATTTTTCAGATGAAACAACTGAGATGCAGGACATTTTAGGGGCTTTCTCAGAATCACGCAGCTAACAGGAGACAGGGCCAGGATTCCTTCCCAGGCTCTCTGCTTTTCAGCCCCATGTTCTTTCTGCCATACTCACTATTGAGGGAGTTTGGCGTGGAAGTGATGATTAAGAGTATACACGGCACAAAACTTCTTCAGTGACTCTCTTCTCATCATCAGTGGTGCATTCTCTAGAAGGACGCATGCAAAGCACTGAACTCTGCTGACCTCCATGAATGGCAAAGTCTTGTCAGGTCCTCAATCCCAGCAGATGACATAATGATTTCCTGCTGGCCTGTGGGGACCTACCTCTTCAGGATTGCCACTCACAAAGCTGGGCTTCCTCTCTGACGCCTCAGGTAGCACCAAAATAATGGGGATCCCAAAGCTTTGTTACATATAGTGTGTAAGGACCAGCTTACCCCCTGAAGACTCCTTTCTTAACCCAAGCTCATCCTATGCTGTTATGGTTCTAACCAACCCCACCCCCTCTGAATAGCTCCTTCAGCACCCCCAACTGTGGTCACAGTCTACATGTCACACCCCAGAGACCATCATATTCTTATGGCTGGTCTGGGGTCCGTTGCTCTTTAGGCTCTAGGGATGCTTCCAGTCTCCATTCCTTAAGGTGTGGATTGTTGAACATCCATAGCCACATGTCCTGGTCCTTCCAGAACATCACTATTTACATTAAATGTGAGAAAGATCCCAAAGAAACCTGGATGGATGTTTTCCCTTCTAGCCTCAGAGATTCTGAATCCTTGATTTCATGGCAAAATGAATGTATTCATCACAATCTTCCCACTGGAGCTGGACATGGCATCTTTTAGTCATATGTTACGATATGTCTGAGTAACCAAAGTCCATTGCCAGACAAATATAGAGAAGGGATTTCATTGGTGGCCTCTAACAAACATTTTGCGATTGAGGGAAGGGGATTGCTCTTATAAAATTACCCAATGCTGGCTATGCCCCTGCATTATCTAAGCTATAACTGTTCCCCTTGAGGTCTCAAAATAGCCATGTTTTGCCATCTCAGCATGCATTTCCCAGGTAAAAGCACCTGAATTCTACTGGCAAGGGCTTTCCCCATTCACGAGTCATCATTTTAGATGAAATTTCACCTCTCCCCTAGAGCTCCAGGGGCAGGTATATGACCAGTCAGAATTTTCCATCCTCTGGGCCAGTGACTGCATCAGGGATGGGCATATGACCCAGGTTGGCCAAATCAGACTCAATGCTTAGAGGCCTGCTGGAACTATTGAGAAAGAGGAAACCACACTCATTCTGCTAGAGAATAAGTCTAGAACTCCTAGTAGCTATATTGCCTTTAGGAAAGCGGAACCTGATTGAAAAGTAAAGTAGAATAAAGCAGAGCCAAAGATGAAGAAACAGTCCTAATGCTGAGGGATTCTTTAATCTGGTTTTATAATAACAGACGACTCAAGAATGACTGGACCACATTATGGAATAGAAGCTACACATAGTTCACTATGCAGTTAATAGAATTATATTCAACAAACTGTAGATTCCATAGCTATGCTGTCTAATACAGTCGTTATTAGCCACATGCGCCTACTGCACACTTAAAATATGGCTGGTAAATTGAGATGCACTGCAAGTTAAAATGCGTACTGAATTTCCAAATCTTAGTGTGGACAAAATGAATGTAAAATGTCTCAATAATTTTATGTTGACTACATGTTGAAAAGATATTGTTTTTGATACCTTGGGTTAAATATCGTGTATTATTAAAACTAACATCATTGGGGTGCCTAGGTGGCTCAGTTGGTTGAGCATCCAACTTCGGCTCAGGTCATGATCTCAGAGTTCATGAGTTCAAACCCCACTTTGGGCACTGTGCTGACAGCTCAGAGCCTGGAACCTGCTTCGGATTCTGTGTCTCCCTCTCTCTCTGCCCCTCTCCCACTCATGCTCTGTCTCTCTCTGTCTCTCTGTCTTTGTCTTTCTCAAAAATAAACATTACAAATGAAATGAAATGAACATTTCTTTTTTAATAATGCTACTAGAAAATTTAAAATTATTCACATGACTTATGTTGCATTTGTATTGAACAGCGCTATTCTAGGAGGTGGGGATTTTGATACTCATTTGCAATTAGTCCTCTAAAGGCTTCATGATAGTTCTAAAATATTTGCTAAGTGGAGACACATTATAATTTACTATTGAAACCAGGACATTTTAAGAGTGAAAGAGGGGGGCGCCTGGGTGGCTCGGTCAGTTAAGCGGCCGGCTTCGGCTCAGGTCATGATCTCGCGGTTCGTGGGTTCGAGCCCCGCATCAGGCTCCGTGCTGACAGCTCAGAACCTGGAGCCTGCTTCCGATTCTGTGTCCCTCTCTCTCTGCTCCTCTCCCACGCCTGCTCTGTCACTCTCTCTCAAAAAAATTAAATAAACATTAAAAAATTTTTAAGAGGGAAAGAGGACAGTAAGTGAAAGATAAGTGATTACCTCAGAACAACTGTTATATACCAGGCAAACCAAGGCACAGTTTGGGTAAGATTCCTCTTCTGATCCTCTCTTACAAACCTCACACAATTACTACTTTATGTTAGTCTAAGTTGGCATTTTCCTTTGGAAGTACTATTTCTTCTTACACAATTGTTAATTTTGCTTTTCAGATCCTCTACCTAATAGGTTGTTAAAAGTATTTTGTTTGTAGTATCTTCTTCAATTATTATTATTTTTGACAAATGTGAATTAGGTTCCTGTGATGTTTCAGATATTTTATATTGTAAAGATGCCTGTCCTTGCTGGGGGCATGATATCGGTTCTGTCTTTCTGCATATGAATGCCATGTGCCTTAATTCCTTCTATACCCTGTGGGCTCTCCGTCAATCTTAGGTGATGGGAACTTCCCCAAAGATTTCTGAACCAAAATCAGATTGTCCCTTTGAATAGAAATACGGACAACATGATATCTCTGGGGTGCCATCATTAAACATCTTCCTACCAGCAGTATGTGGTAGGACTGTTCTTCATTATGTCAGGGAGGTTCTGCATGCATCCTTAGACACTGCTTTTGGTCCACATTGACCTGAAAACACACACAGGAAAGGAAATTATAAAGATCAACTTTCCAGCCCCTGATGCTGGATTACAAAACACTACAACATGAACAGCAAGTGCCGGAGTCCCTGGTGATCTCCACTTACTTGGAGATGATGCTAAAGTCCAAAAAGGCCTAACTGTACCTCACAGAGGATGACAGAGGGCCTAATTGTAATTTTGTAAAAAGTTCAATGCATGGGTCTAAAAAACAACACAAATGAACAAACAAAACAGAAGAGACTCATAAATACAGAGAACAAACTGGTGGTGCCAGAGGGGAAGGAGAGCAGGAACGAACAAAATAGATGAAGGGGATTAAGAGGTACAAACTTCCAGTTATAAAGTAAATAAATCATAGGCATGAAAAGCACAGCAAAGGAAATATAGTCAATAGTATTTTAATAACTTGGTCTGGTGACAGATGGTGACTATACTTATCATAGCAAGCATTGCATCAAGTACATAATCGTCAAATTACTATGTTGAACACCTAAAACTAATACAACATTGTATGTCACCTATACTTCAATAATAATTTTTTTAAATTCATACATTAAAAATTTCAAATACTGAGATTGCTCACCCAGTAGTCAATAATTGTTCACAGACTTTGTCCTAATATAATGTAAGGAACTTTTTTAGAACAAGAATTTAAGTTTAACTATTTTATGAAAGGGGAAAAAAAACAGTGAATGGGAATAAACAGCTTCCACCACTGTTACATTGTAGTATTTAGAGCCTCCACAGTGAAATAGTATCAGATGGCAGGAATCTCTACTACCACTCTAGTCCTAGTCTACTAGTCCAGTCCGTTATTACTTAAGCGTAGTCTCAGTGTTCCAGCATTCCAATATACACTTCAGTTTCTGCATTTGTAAACAGTGGCCCCAGATTAAATTGGCTTTAAGCGATCATGAATATGATGATCAAAAGTATGATTATAGTTACAAAAAGTATAATTGTATTATAAGTTGGTAGACATTTCTGATAGAATTTAGGTATGCTCAAATGTAAAAAAATAAATAAAAAACACATTTTTTCACATCTGCCCATGTATGATGTTAACACTGAATTCTCTTTATCAATTTATACAGGCAACACTACACTATATAGTATCCACTGAAAGATAGTTCCATAAAATAAGACTTTAATTTTGTAAATTATTTACTAATCTAATTGTATCCATTATCTATTATTGCTGCATAACACATTACTCCAAAATTTAGCAGCTTAAAACAACAATGCGTTTTTTTTAATGTTTAGTTATTTGGGGGTGGGAGGAGGCAGAGAAAAAGGGAGACAGAAGATCCAAAGCAGGCTCTGCGCTGACAGCACAGAGCTCAATGTGTGGCTCAAGCCCATGAACCATGAGATCATGACCTGAGCCAAAGTCAGATGCTTAACCGACTGAGCCATCCAGGCTCCCCACGATGTATTCCTTATGCACAGTTTCTGTGGGTCAGCAATCTGGGCACATCTCAATTAGATGGTCTGCTTCAGGCTGCAAACAAGGTATCAGCTGGCCTGTGGTCATATCAAGGCTCAAAATGGGGAAGGGATCCACTTTAAAGATCTCATAGTTGTTGGCGGGATTCAGTTGTTCATGCACTGTTGGACCAGGGACCTCAGTTCTTCCCTGACAGCCCACCCCTCATTTCCTTGGCATTATGTCAACTGATTTTATCAAAGTGGGCAAACCAAAAAAGGCAAAAGAGAAAGTGTGCTAGCAACATGAAGTCACAAACAGAAGTGACACCCCATGATCTTTGCTGTATTCTGTTGGTTAGAAGAAAGTTACCAGCTCCAACCTATAATCAAGGGGACGTGATCACATGAAGATGTGAACACCAGGATAAGGGGGATCTTGAGGGACATTTTAGAAGTCTGCCTATCAGACTGATACTTTTGTCTGAATACCATGAAAATAAAAATGTGCCTGAGTATAATTTTTCATTGCTAAGGCTAACAAAAAATGAACAGAGCAGTTTTGATGTGAAAAGGAGGCCCTGGGGTCAAGTGGAGACCCAAAGTATTCTATAAACCAGTAGCTCAAACACAGATAAATGGGAGAATTAAATCTTCACATCTCATAGTCTTCCTAAATGCAAAATATCAAACAACCCAAACTAGAGCCATCAGTGCCATATTCACCATATAAATGGTACATTAGTTTCAGGAAAACATTATCAGCCATATTACATTACTAGTACCCTTTGGAATGTTATTAAAATATCAAGCGAATCACTTGTATGAAACTGATACATTCTTTCCATTTACTAGTTCTTTTAGTATCAAGAGCTATAAACACAAGAAGTTTGCCCTTTCATGTTTAAGTAACACTCTAACAGAAACATGTCACACATTACTTCAGCTTCAGAAACACTGCATTCAGCCTTTTTTGGAGGGCAAGATGCCTCAGGATTCAGAGAAGCCTGTAGATTCTCCCAGAAAGCTGAGAGGTAACCAGTTAGCTTGTGGTTTTCTCATAATGTCTGTTTCAGTAATACTATATTGAGATAGTAAACTGAAATGTCCTCCCTTCACTGTGAATGTCATCGCCCAGCATTCCCCACCACACCAAACCAGTGGAGGGAGGATCCAACCTAAAATAAAAGGGTCATTGCTCAGTGCAGAGTTTCAAATTGGGTTTTTCGAATCAAGGGTAAAACAATAATCTTAAAATCCTAGCTGTGTCAAGGGAGTAAATGGTTTTCCAAATTCCCAAAGCTGATCCCTACATATCAAATAGTGAGTTTAGGGATAGAGTTATGAGTAGAGAGGATGGAGAACAGGAAGCTGGGCTACTAGACAAGGGGAGAGCCATTTAACCTCTTGGAGAAGGTGGTAGACCCAAAAGAACCAGCAAGAGCTAAGGGTCAGCAGTATCTTCACTCTCTCTTTGCAAACAAAAGCTCAGGAAGTTTCTACTGTAAACAGTACAGCCCATGGTCCAGAAGAAACTGTCAGCACCTTTATCAAAAGGGGCAAAAGGGGAGGAGTGCCTGGGTGGCTCAGTCAGTTAAGCATCCAACTTTGGCTCAGGTCATGACTTCACAGTTGGTGAGATCAAGCCCCGTGTTGGGCTCTATGCTGACAGCTCAGAGCCTGGCACCTTGAGCCTGCTTTGGATTCTATAGCTCCCTCTCTCTGCCCCTTCCCTGCTCACGCTCTCTCTCAAAAATAATTTAAAAAAAAAATTTAAAGGGACAAAAAGGGGAAGTTTTTGATGTTTATTTTGTGGGAAACTCCATTTGCATCTTACGGATTTTTAGCAGTTTTCAATAAATAGCACTTGCCAGGGAACACTGTTTAGAGTCCCTAGACATATTCTGTCACCCTCAACATCTTGACACCTAATGTATCACTTACATCTATCTGTGTACTCCCCGTAGCCTGGTAACTTCACATCCAATTTAAATAAGTCACAGGAAAACAATTTCCTTACCAAATGGGGGGAAATGAAGGATACCATCTCTAAACAACTAACACAAATGAAGCTGTAAAATGTGCCAAGATAAAAGGGAAGTGACTGTCCCCAGCTTTTATGAACCTCATTACCAGAAATTCTAGTCCATGAAAAATCCTGTACAAAAAAAGTTTTCTCCACTCCCTGGCCAGGATGCAGGGCTCTGTGACAGAAGGAATCTTGGTGCTTGTTGGGAATAGGAAAATAATCCCACTAGCCTAGTAGTGGATCCTAGTAATTTCTTCTTTAACTCTGTCTTCACTTCAGACCTCATCTGTCTTCACGTCAGACATCTCAGATCCCCAAACAAAACCCATTAGAAGCCCCAAGCTTCCACAAACAACTCATAGAAGTGTTCCTGGTCCAAGGTGAACAAAAATATAGGGGCTGTACCCATGTGATAGCACTACCTTCCCTCCACAGGTCGGTTCAGGGAGCCACTTTCTAAGATGGGCTATCTCTATACAAACATGCCATTGTAAATTTCAGTCACTTGTCCATTTTCCTCTTGGCCTTTTTACAAAACCTACACTAAAATAACAATGAGAAGCACAGCAAAATGCTCTACCTGTAGATGAAAATGGATCTTGTTTTTGCCCCTAAAGTTGAAGCTTTAGTGATACAGACCCCAAGCTGATGCTGGAGGAGTAGAAGGAAAGATAGAGAAAACAGGAGAAAGGGAAACAACATGGTAATAACTGCGGAGACCAAGAGGTGGGGGCCAGCCCCTCTTCTTGAGGCTTAATACCTGCTTCCTCTGTCATGCTGGGACTTGTTCTCTAGGGAGGGGGAAGCAAGGAAGGCCTCAAGCATTCAGGTGGGAAACAAGTGAGCCAAGGCTGAGTGAGTCTGTATTGCAGGGGGGAGAAAAATGACAGGATGTGTACTGACGGCGTGTAGAGATGGGGATGAAAACCAGAGGCAGTAATACTGCAGTGGGATACACAGCAACATGAGCCTGGAAGAGCCAAGGGAACTTTCAAATAGCGACCCTCTCCCTGAATAAACATGAATAGTAAGTGGGTCTTAGCCTCTGCCTCATGCGAGTTCGTGGGAGACAAACACCTTGTCTCTCTCCTACTAAACTTCTCCCAGCTCAACACTGTGGGGGGTAAAGGAAATGTTATTGTTGTTTTCAGACAAAAGGCCAGGACTCCAGGAAATCTTTGTAACTGCTAAACCCAAATCCTGACACCTGGGGCATAGGACTTAACCTCTGAGCCTCAGTTTATTCAACTACAAAATGGGGATGACATCATCTGCTTTCTCATGTTACTGAAACAGTGAAAGGCAAAGTACTCCCAGCCCAGTGGGTTGCCTATCCTGAGCTATCAATAAGGATTATTTCCTTAGCTCCTTCTCCTGTTCTTGAAGACTAAGCCTTTCTCTGAGTCACCTGGATGCTAAGTAGTTGAGTCCTCTTATTTAAAAAGAACTTCTTTCCCAAAAGGCAACTGATGGAAAAAGCACTGAGCCAGGAGCCCCACAAATGTGAGGCCAAGCCTCTGCTTTGCAAGTATTTTTAAGCAGCTTAACTATCTTAAAAGAAATGTGTACAATGCACATGAATCTAAGTTGAAACCTGGCTATTTGCCTTCTACTCCTCTGCATCCAACCCCACCAAGGAAATCCCCATAGTTCAAAAAGCTTGGACTTGATGATCTCCACTTTCCCTCTTTAACCTAGTGAATACGACTGACCTGTTTTGTACGTGTTTCAGGTTTCTTAAAGACAAGAATCATTTTCTAATAACAACTATAATTTTAATAAACCCTCAACCCTTAGACAAGACTCAGAAACACTTGGTACAATGTCTGGAATTCTACCATTAGAAATTCAATCCTTTGAATTGTGAAGCCTCTTTAGTTTTTAAATATCATCTATAAATTATAAATTCCCTAGGAGGAATGATGCCATTTCTGTTTTAATCACAGAGTTTTTGGCCAATCTGTGAAGACAAGGCCCAGCCTGCCCAAATAAATTATAGACCCTCAATATAGAAGAAGGAGAAGCCAGTAGTAGCAGAAAGAGAACTGGAAGAAGCATTCCCTTAGCCCCCTAATAAACCCTGTCTTCTCCTCTTGCTTTCAGACTTTTCTATTTTTCTCTAAAGGGACCCAGTTTCATTTGATTTATAAAACAAAGCTTATTCCAAAACTTGCATTGTTTTATTACTTAAGGAAAAGATGAGTTAGGGGTGTTATTTCAACACTAAAAAGGGGGTTTATTATTTATTGTCTTAAGACAATGCTGTTAAAGTCCATTTGTAAACATCACTTATTATTCTAGAATTGTGTTATATATGAAATATATGTTTAAAAACAACTCCAGTTGTACATTTAAAAATTTAATGTTTATTTATTTTTGAGAGAAAGATAGAACATGAGTGGGGACAGGGTAGAGAGAGAGATGGAGACACAGAATCCAAAGCAAGCTCCAAGCTCTGAGCTGTCAGCACAGAGCCGTACACGGGGCTCAAACTCAATAACTGCGAGGTCATGACCTGAGCCGAAGTCGGATGCTCACCTGACTGAGCCACCCAGGAGCCCTTACATTTTTTTAACTTAAATTCAAGTTAGTTAAAATAAAGTATAGTCTTAGCTTCAGGAGTAGAACCCAGTGATTCACCACATATAACACCCAGTGCTCATACCAGAAGGTGCCCTCCTTAATGCCCATCACCCACCTAATCCATCCCATCACCCACCTCCCCTACAGCCATCCTCAGTTTGTTCTCTTATGGTTTGCCTCCGTCTCTGTTTTTATCTTGTTTTTCCTTCCCTTCCCCATGTTCATCTTTGCATTCTCAAATTCCACATATGAGTGAAATCATATATTTGTCTTCCTCTGACTGACTTATTTCACTTAGCATAAGTGCATTGTTGCAAATGGCAAATTTCATTCTCTTTCATCTCCAAGTAGTATTCCATTATACACACACACACACACACACACACACACCACATGTTCTTTATCTATCAGTTGATGGACACTTGGGCTCTTCCATAATTTGGCTATTGTTGATAGTGCTGCTATAAACATTGGGGTGCATGTGCCCCTATGAATCAGCACTCCTGTATCCTTTGGATAAATACCTAGTAGTGCAATTGCTGGGTCATAGGGTAGTTCTATTTTTAATTTTCTGAGGAAACTCCAAATTATTTTCCAGAGTGGGTGTACCAGTTTGCATTCCACCAGCAGTACAAAAGGGTTCCTCTTTCTCCACATCCTCACCAACATCTGTTGTTTCCTATAACTCCAATTTATATCTTGAAGACAAATAAAACAAGTGATCAAGAACTCACCATGGGAATGTTCCATAGAGGAATTTGTGGCAGGCCTGTAGAAGTGGAAAAAGGTCATCTCTCTTTTTCCCACCATGTGGAATGAAGGGAAAAGTTCCATAAAGACAGGAGAGGACATGTTACACAGAGTAATTTCTTAGTTATTTCATGTGCAGATGCATAGGTTTTTCCCCCTCAAACCTTCCCTTTATTGTTCTCTCTTAATAACAGTCTTTATTAGTTATTATGTCCTGTGTATTCCTGGAATGACGAATCAAGTAAAAGTTGTGCCCCATCTTCTCCTCCTTGCACGCAACCTTGACCAAGAATTCCAAAATTCGGATTGCAAAAGTACATTCAGTTCTGCTATAACATGCATGTGCATTCCTAAAAGTCACCATGCTATGCAATATTGTGCAATAAAAAGTATAGGGCTTGTGGGGTAAATGGGGTTGGAGGCACCATAGTCAAAAACTTTGTCAGTGACACATAAACAGAAGCTAGGAAACAAAAATGGCAACACAGTTGTACATATCTTAAATGATTAAGAAAGCCCTGAAGTTTGCCTGTGTACATGGGTGTTGGGAGGGTTGTAACTGTGAGTCCTTGTACAGTGGTAGAAGGAAGCTATCAGAAATTAGACCAACCATTGAGTGTGCCTGGGTGGCTCAGTCGTTAAGCATCTGACTTTGGCTCAGGTTCATGAGCTTGAGCCCTGCTTTGGGTAAAACATGACCCCCAAGTGAGCCCCACTTCTCTATCTCTCTCCCTCCCTGCCCTTCATGGGACTCTCTCTCTCTCTCTCTCTCTCTCTCTCTCTCTCTCTCTCTCTCTCTCTCTCTCTCTTCCTCTGGCTCACTTGCGCCTTCTCTCTCTCTCAAAAAAGAAAAAAAATCACACCAAGCATTGAAAGGCCAGGTGTGGACAGATGTGGTTTGTAACACAGGTGGAGAATGTGGGAGCCGGGAGGTGTGCTTTTTTCTATCCTGTGTATTCCTCCAGGGTTCAGACCAGCAGTTTCCGCATCCACTTAGTGTTTCCTGTGGA
>CM053576.1:93340115-93383766 GCA_028646485.1 Cryptoprocta ferox
AATGCCACCAGTGCACCCAGTCACTGTGAACATCTGAAATGTCCTGCTCACATGTTCAAACACATCTGGCAGGGGAGAGAAGGCACTCTGGATAAGAGCCACTACCAACTGACCTCTCACTCAGCCTCATACTTTCTGGTCCCTCAAGACTCAAGCCTACCCACTTTCTGAGACAAATACTCAAGCTCTTTTCATTCACTTACTGTAGAGAAAACACAACCCAAAACTGAATGGGTAGGGCAAGAGACACTATAGCAGGGAAGAGGAAAACCCTAAGGGCTCCTCACACATTTCCTCGCCTTTATTACCCACAAAGCGTCAATATCCTGTAATTCTGTAAACCTATAAAACTGGTTTTGATAAGGAAACTGACGTAGAGACATGTCCTTGGTCAGGCTGCTGGTTTGGGGTTAGAATCCAGCTGTCTTCGTTTTTATTCCTCTATTTCACTACTGCTCACTGCTGTTCCCTGGTGCTGGGAAAAGAGCCTGAAATGTCTGTCATTAGCAGCTGACTTTTCTGTTCCAGGTTCTGTGGTAGTTTTGAGTTTGTCACTTCCACTGTTCACCAAATATTTCCAGCTCTCTAACTTCAGGGGCACATGGTGATATTATACTTCCAGCCCATTTCTGATTTTTCAAGGAAGCATAACTGGTTCTGGTCAACTAGTTGTGAGCATTTAATGGCCAGTTCAAGAAACTCACTCTCTTTCCCCTCTGACTTAACAATTCACAGCATTCAAGATGGTGGCTGTTCTGTAACTATGGGTCCAAAAATAAGGAGATGTTGCAGTAGAAGCCACAATAGACCTGAAGGGGACAAATAGTGTGAGCAAGAAAAGTCATTTGGTGTAATAAAAAATGAAGCTTTGGGAGTTGTCACTGCAGTGTGATGTGTCCTACCTAATAGCCCTCTGCCCATGAGTCAGTTCCCAGACATCTTGATGGACTGGAACTCCTAAGATCCATCCCATGCACGTGCGCACACACACACACATGCACACACAGGACATAGCACACATAGCACATGGGCACACACAGCACACACACACACACACAACACACACATAGCACACACATACATACGCACAGCACAGAGCTCCTGTTCTTTGCCAACAAGTGCCCCCTCTGTACATTCCCTCATGATTTAAATGTGGATCATTTGATCTCACATTCTCTTCTCCTCTTTTTGAAGCATCAGTCATTTTACAAGGTAGTTCTGGCTCCCAGGTTTTTAGTTCTTTCTTTCCTTGTGTTTCTCTCTCCGTTTGACTCTAAGCTCTGTGATGATAGGTAACGTATCTCTTTTGACTCTACTATGGAACCCAGAGAAAAGAATATGTAAATAATTGTTAAATAACTGACCTTCCTAATCTAGTGCCAAAAGCAAAAAGGGGAGAGAAAGCATCCAGGAAAACTAATTTTTCCTCCAAAAATGCTGGGAAAAATTGGAAGTGTGAATATACAAGGTGGAAGGGAAGATTTATGGAAATATAATACATGCAAAAAGCTTAGAGAGTTGGAAGGGATTATAAACATATTAGCAATTACTACCACGATAGAAGGACTCTTTTTTTTTTTTTTTGCATCACCAGGAAAACTTCTCATTAATTACAACATGTACCTAAGTTGTACTTTATCAGCTATCAAATAAAAGACTTTTTATCTCCTTCTGGGTCTGTGGTCAACAAAAATTCGGCTTCTAGTTAATATCTGATGAATCCCAGGATGACTCCAGGGGGAACCCGCTCAATAATCCAATAGCTCATTTAATTCTCATCCTACCCAGCTATCCCAGACATCCATTGCCGACAAAGTGAAATATGATATTGATCTAGCACCGCATTGTTCAGTCTCCATGAATCTTTGGGGGTCATTTGCTACCTCATAGATTAACACAAATGTGATAATCACTTTGAAGTAAACTGTCAAGTGTGTATGCTATGCTAGATGCTGTACTGAGAACCCCAGGAAATGAGTTTCTCCCTAGGGAGTATGTCATATAATCATGTTTAATAAAACTCAAACAAATGCTGGAGAAGCAGACAGAGGTTATTTCCAAAACATGCTACTGTTTGTGTCCTCTGGGGTGGGAATTATTCTCTCCCGGTCTCAGCTTCAGTGATCTTATTTCTCCCACTTTCAGGGGATACTCTGAACCATAACAAGAGTTTAACCTCAGACTAAAATAATAGTAATAGTACTGCAAAGGGAAAATCGTTTCAGGCCCAATGTTACAGAATTTTACATGCATTAACTCGGGAAGTTGGAATGGTGGTTGAGTATAGTCTCAAGAGTTACTTTGCCTGACTTCAAACCCCAGCTTTCTCCTTACTAGCTGAGCAACTTACTTAACCTTTCTGTGCTGTTTCTTCACTTGTGAAGTTACTTCACACTCAGCTTTGTTGTGAAGATTAAATGAGTTAATTTATGGGAAATATTTAGAATAGTGTCTGCCATAGTATTACACTTCAAGTATGAGGTTATCATTCATTAGAGAGCAAGAAGGAGGTAGACAGAGAAAGAGATACCAATGAGTGTGTGTATGTGGGTGTATATATATTTACCTATGCTTGGTGATGTGTGATCAATATATCCATTTCACAGAAAAGTACCTGAGATTTGGAGAGAAATAGGAATAATGAGCTTGAGAGGAAACACACAATTGAATCCAGGACATTTTTATTCTAAGGAACATATTCTTAAATAGCTGGTATGCTGTGAATAGATGTTTATTAATCATCAAATGTTTGTTATCTACTTTGTACCAGGCACTTTGCCACACACAGCCATGGCGCTCTTCCACTCACAGCAAAAGCTGGGCAAAATGATGAAAGAAATACCCTATGTGTGTTTTGTGTTCTTTCAATGATTCTCCAACCACTAAAGCTAACATCCCCTCCCCCACCTCGCTCTTATACTTCACTCAAGTAGATTGTCTCTAGATAACATTCTAGAAATCCTTCTGTGCTACCATACCTACTGCCTGATCCCCATTCTCTGATGGCCCTTCCCTATTTTAAGTGACAGCAAGCTGCTCTGGTTAACTCAGATGGCAATTGGTTCTTCTCATGAAGAAAAAAAGATTGAAAATCAGTAGGCATCCCATAGGCAAGTTCAAACTAAGGCTTTGCGGTGATAGTGAAATAGTTTTCTAAACTAGATCACATATTTAACTTAAGTAAAGGAACTCTTCCAAATCTAAGTAAATACAATTCAATATGCTACAATTCTTCGAATTCACTCTAATGGTAGGATTTCTTTGATTATAGTCCCATTGGAAGGAGAATGAACTGGACAGAATTGACCTCAGGGGTTACCGATGTTCAATGTCCCTTCATCAACCATGACATCTCAGTACCTCACATGGTGGCCCATTTGAACTTGGCAACATCAGGTGCTTAGTGTTGCTCTATGTTATTCTGTGACCATAAGAAGAGAATCTCTCTGGGATATACATTATCCCTCTTCCAATTCCTAGAAGTAAAATTGGAAAATCAGCCGATGAGCCTAAGATAGGAATGGAGTTCACACAATCAAGTGCAACCAGTTTAAGTAACCTCATCCTTTTGTTCCAAATAGTTCAGTGGCCCAATCCTCACCCAGGGTAGAGAATGCCCTTTAATTTTCAAATTGATCTCCTGGTTACCCTGAGCATGTCTCTTTATCTTCTTTTCTCTTCCTTCACAAGCAAGCTTTTAGAAAAAAAAAACACAGACTTACTGTCTCACTTCCTTGCCTCTCTTCACTCTCTTCTCTTCAACTGATGGCTAGATCTGTCTGCCACTCTCACTTATAGGCACTCAGAGTGTATCCAATAAGTATTTTTAGACTGCTGCTCTGCTATCCTACATAAATCATACTCACATCCTTCCTTGAGCCCTTTCCAAAATCCACTTCTTTTGTTTATGACCCCAGTGCTAAACGTATCCCTTCAGTCCAGAGATGCTGTTCTTCAAGTTTCTATCATAGAGTTTGGCTATGAATGAAAGCAGAAAAATAGAATATTAGCTGGAGGGTAAAGTGGAGACTATAACTTTTGAAAAAGAGATGTAAGATATTTTAGCATCTTTGTTGTTGGAAAGGATGCATCAGAAAATGAGAATATTAGTAATGTAGAGGGAGGTGGTAGCTGAACAAGCAATTTCTTCATAAAGGCAAGAATTCACTAACAGCAACAGTTAAAGGGGGAGATTTCACTTTTCTCAGAAAAATGGAAAATCTTAACCTGAACCTTTTAAGGTTCCTGGGTTCCTTTTAAGAATTTTAAATTTTCACCAAAAAAACTATTTAATTCTTATCATAGTTTCTTTAAATGTGTTTGTAACACTAAGCCATCTAACCAACTCATCAAGTCCTCACAAAAGGACTGATTTCAAACTGGGAAAAATTGTTTTCTCTTGATTCCCAAAGACCTACTCATAACAAAACAGAGTGCGGCAAAGCCTCTGAAGCTTCAAGTTTCCTGCAGTTTTCCACGAATTCCAGAGGCAAAATTCGCCAGCATCCCTCCTTCTCCTAGGAGAAATCAGATCGATGATTCTTATCTTTTGCCTCTGTCATAACCACTAATGTGTATTTTCAAACATTCACATTCTGGAGCTTTACCCCAGTCTTGATGAGTCAAAATCTCCTGAGGAGAAGGGACACAGAAGGATACAGGAGTATGCTCTTCCTTTCTTTTTCTTTATTTATTTGTTTGTGTTTGTTTGCAAGCTTTCCCAGCTATTCTTCTGTATACTAAAACTCAGATCCTAAATAGAGAAGCCCATAATTCCTGCTTCCAATAAGCTCTTGTGTTATATATATATATATATCATGTGCTAGGCTCTGTGTTTAGTATCAAGTATACGAGATTAAAAGGAGACGGTACATGCCCTCAAGAAGTTTATAATTTAAAGAGGAAACAAAACAGGAGCTAATTGAGGTCAACTCAGCACTGAGAAGTCTTATGACCAAAATGGTCTAAATGTGCTGAGGAGTGACATCCAGTCCTGGCTCAGGTGGGGCCAGGACACAAGATATCCACAAAGGTCAGGCATACTCTGGAGATGAGTTCTGAAGAATGAGTAAGAGCTAGGGGTTATCAATTTTGTTAATTTTTTCAAAGAACCAGCTCCTGATTTCATTGATCTGTTCCACTGGGTTTGTTTTTTGTTGTTGTTGTTGTTGTTATTGTTGTTGTTGTTTTGGTTTCGATAGCATTGATTTCTGCTCTAATCTTTATTATTTCCTGTCCTCTGCTGGTTTTGGGTTTTATTTGCTGTTCTTTTTCCAACTCTTTGAGGTGTAAAGTTAGGTTGTGTATCTGAGACCTTTCTTCCTTCTTTAGGAAGGCCTGGATTGCTATATACTTCCCTCTAATGACTACCTTTGCTGCATCCCAGACGTTTTGGGCTGTGGTGTTATCATTTTCATTGGTTTCCATGTACTTTTTAATTTCCTCTTTAACTTCTTGGTTAGCCCATTCATTCTTTAGTAGGATGTTCTTTAGTCTTCAAATATTTGTTATTTTTCCAAATTGTTTCCTGTGGTTGATTACAAGTTTCATAGCATTGTGGTCTGAAAATATGTGCAGTATGATCTTGATCCTTTGTACTTCTTGAGGGCTGCTTTATGTCCCAGTATGTGATCTATTCAGGAGAATGTTCCATGTGCACTGGAAAAGACTGTGTATTCTGTTGCTTTAGGATGAAAAGTTCTGTATGTATCTGTTAAGTCCATCCGGTCCAGTGTGTCATTCAAACCCATTGTTTCCTTTTTGATTTTCTACTTAGATGATCCGTCCATTGCTGTAAGTTGGGTGTTTATGTTTGTGATTAATCGATTAATATATTTGGGTACTCTCACATTTGGAACATAAATGTTTACGATTGTTAGGTCTTCTTGGTGGATAGAGCCCTTAATTATGATATAATGCCCTTTTTCATCTCTTATTATAGTCTTAGTTTTAAAATCTAGATTGTCTGATATACGTATGGCTACTCCAGCCTTCTTTTGGTGACCATTAGCATGATAGATGGTTCTCCATCTCCTTATTTTCAATCTGAAGGTGCCTTTAGGTCTAAAATGGGTCACTTGTGGGGAAGAGCACTGGGTGTTACATGGAAACCAACCTGACAATAAACTATAAATAAAAAAATAAATAAAATGGGTCTCTTGTAAACATCATATAGATGGATCTTGTTTTATTATCCCTTCTGTTACCCTGTGTCTTTTGAATGGAGTGTTTAGACTATTGATGCTTAGCATTAGTACTGAAAGATATGAATTTATTGCCATTATGTTTCTTGTAAAGTTGGAGTTTCTGGTAGTGTTCTCTGGTCCTTTCTACTCTTTGTTGCTTTTGGTCTTTTTGGGTTGTTTTTGATTTATTTTGTTTTGTTTTTGTTTTTATTTTTTGTCTTTTCTCCCCTAAGAGAGTCTCCTTTAAAATTTCTTGCAGGGCTGGTCATGAACTCCTTCAATTTTTGTTTGTCTGGGAAGCTTTTTATCTCTCCTTCTATTTTCATGACAGCCTTGATGGATAAAGAATTCATGGCTGCATATTTTTCCAATTCAGCACATTGAATGTATCCTGCAACTCCTTTCTGGCCTACCAAGTTTCTGTGGATAAGTCTGCTGCAAACCTGATGTCTTCCCTAATAGGTTAAGGACTTTTTTCCCTTGCTGCTTTCATGCTTCTCTCCTTGACTGAGTATTTTGTGAATTTGACTATGATATGGCTTGTTGATGGTTGGTTTGTGTTGAATCTAATGGGAGTCCTCTGTGCTTTCTGGATTTTGATGTCTGTGTCTTTCCCCAGATTAGGAAAGTTTTCCACTATGATTTGCTCGCATAAATTTTCTACCCCTTTATCTCTCTCGTCACCTTCTGGGACCCCTATGATTCTGATGTTATTCTTTTTCAATGAGTCATTGATTTCTCTAAATTTTGTTTCATGCTCTTTTGCCTTAGTCTCCCTCTTTTTTTCTGTTTCATTGTTCTCCAGAAGTTTGTTCTTTATATCGCTGATTCACTGTTCCATTTGAGATTGGTATCCATTTGAGATTGCTGCTCAGTTATAGCATTTCTTATTTCATCCTGACTAGCTTTTACTTCTTTTATCTCTGTAAAAAGGAATGGTAATTTATTTTCAACCCCAGCTAGTATTCTTATTATTGCGATTCTAAATAATGGTTCAGACATATTACTTGTATCTGTGTTGATGATGTCCCTGGCTGTCATTTCTTCCTGTTCTTTCTTTTGGGGTGAATTCCTTCATTTCATCATTTTTAAGGAAGAAAAAGTATTAATAAAGTAAAAAAACCTTAAAATTAAACAAAATAAAGACAACACACAAAAAATCAAATAAAGGATGCTAGATCCTAGATGTGTTTTGGTCTGGTTGTTGAAAGAAGCTTGAGAGATTAGAGAAAAAAAGGGAAAGATAAGGAAAAAAAGGCAAAAGAAAAAAAGCGGGGAAGGGGGAAAAAAGGAAAACATTTGAAAATTTGAAAAAATGAACACAACAAAATAGAATGAAATGATGAAAGTAAAATATAATTTTAAAAATTTACAAAAAGGGGCACCTGGGTGGCTCAGCAAGCTAAGCATCCGACTTTGGCTCAGGTCATGATCTCACAGTTTGTGGGTTCAAGCCCCGCATCAGACTCTGTGCTGACAGCTCAGAGCCTGGAGCCTGTCTTCAGATTCTGTGTCACCCTGTCTCTCTGCCCCTCCCCTGCTCATGCTCTGTCTCTCTCTCTCTCTCTCTCTCAAAAAACAATAAACTTTAAAAAACTTTTTAAAAAATTTACAAAATCTTAAAATATAGTAGAAAACATTAAAGAAAAATTATTTTAATTAAAATGGAAAATAAATTGTTTCTGTATTCAGGAATAAGAAATGAAAAAAATTGAGTAAAAGGACCACCAAAAAGAATGAATTACAACTGAAATTACATCTGGTTTCCCATAGAAGTCAAGCTATGAAGCCCTTGATAGTCCATAAACTAAGCAGGCAGAGAGAGACTTTTGCTTGTCAAGAGCGCTGTAGGCCCAGTTGGGTGGGGTTTGGTGTAATGACTCTGTTCTCCACTAGATGGCGGTGCTTAGCTTACTGGGGTGGATTGCTGTGGCGCGTATAGGCATGCATGCGCATGGGCGGGAGGGGTAAAAATGGCGTCGCCCAGCTACTCAGTCTCTAGTGTCAGAACTCTGTGCTCTCCATGACCAGCAATCAAGTATCCTTCCTTTGTCTCCAGCCTCCATGCACTTCCTGCTTCTACACTGTCTGTGACCAAGCCTTCAGGCTGCAGGCGGCACCTCCCTCCTGAGTTTTATCTCACATGCAGCTGTTTTTCCCAACCTCTTACTTCGGAGGGGCTGCAGCTTTGACCCACTCAGACCTTCTGGGGGAGTGTCTCACCAAGCAATGGCCAGGTGCCGGCCAGCCCTCAGGAACGTTCAGGAGACCATGCTGCTGCTGCCCAGAGACTGCGACCGGGTGCCGGCCCGCCACAGAAAAAGTTTGCAGGATTTTGTAGCAGCAGCGTTTCAGGGTTTATGGAAAAATCACAACACACATCTGGTGCCTAAGAACATCCTTGTTCCAGCACCTGTGAATGTGGTTGTTCTCCAGGATCCGCTGGGACCTTTGCCTGTGAGGTGGACACACAGCCTCTACCAAATGTCCTCCCAGCAGGGGAACTGCCTCTCCCTGTGTGGCTCGCAGACTCCACGGCCTTCGCTCTCTGCTCCTGGAGATTCTGCCTTCCCACCAGAGCACCACCAGGTAACAAGCTGCAGAGTTTCAGACTCTGCCATTTATAGAGTCTTAATGGAATTTAAACCTTCTCCTTTCTCCTTTCCCCCGTTTTTGTTCAAGTCCTGACAGCTGTTTCAACTTTCCACTTTCTCTCCAGTTGCTTTGGAAGGGGTTGCTTTTCCCATACTCTTCCCCCCCCTCCGCCCCCCCAAATCTCCGTCCTCTCTCCACAAGCAAAAACAGCTCCCTGCTCTCTGTGGCTTCTCTCTTCCCCAGTTCACCTCTCTGCACCGTGTACCTGCTGAGTTCTGCGGTTCAGGTTGTGCAGATTGTTGTGTTAATCCTCAAATCAGCTTTCTAGGTGTGCAGGATGGTTTAGTGTTGATCTCGCTGCATTTCAGAATGAGACACAAACAAAACTTCCATGCTGTTCCGCCATCTTGGCCCCTCTCCCAAATATAAGCTTTTATAATAACTAACCATTGGATGGTTTTGCCCTCAGCTCTTGCTGAATAGGATTATGATTTCAGATCATATATTTATACAAGAAAATAGGCCAAATCACCACCAAAAGTTAGCTAACCGGTAGCATTAGATATCATGGGAATTGTTGTGTAACGCAGAAAGTATCATTAACTTTATTTTAGAATATATATTTATATATGTGCATAATGGGGATGAGTTCAAGGGGACATACTAGGTTTACTTGACCATTATGCCTTTGCCGGGAAAATTCTTATTCAGAAAAGGGAGCAAGAGACCTTCACAGAACCAGGACCTATCTCTAAGTGCCAGAATTTATTATTAGACTCTGTCCCACTAGATCATCTGTGATTCTTGGCAGGCAAGTGTTATATTGAAGTCTTTTCAATTACAATGACTAAAAGGAAATTTTTTTGTAAGATTTAATAAGCACACCAGCTCCTTTAATGGTTTTTTATATGTGCTCAGGCAGCTCTGATACTGCCATCACAGCATAAAATTCCATACTCTTTTGAATATATTTCATGCTTTTTAATGACCTCATTAGACAAATCAGTTTTTTGGCAAAGCAAGTCTAAAAAATTAATCATACAGTGAATTGTGACATCCAGTGATCAGACAATACAGAACGCATGCTTTTAGAATTGCCAACCTATTACAATAATGAGAAGAAGTGCAGAGAGAATAAAAGTAAGGTATTTACCTTACCCTTGAGGAGTTTATAATCTAGATGTACAAACAATTTGAACCCAGAATATAGCTGTGAGTAACATGTAAAAGCTTGCTAGCTCATAACTAAGAAGCACTGTGACATTGGAGAGGTAGGAGAAGGAATGATAGTTTAGAGTTAGAAGGTTTGAGTCCCAGTTCTACTTCTTACTTGGCTGTGCAAATTCAGACCAGTTACCTAATCTCTCTGAGCTTCAGAATTCTGGATTAATACTTCCCTTCCAGAGATATTTTGAGGATTTAATAGGAAAATAAGGTGTGTGAAAGAACACTTGATAAACTGTAAACCTCTATACATACCAGCCCAATCACTTCACAGACATTTATTGGAAGCCCACTATATGCCAAATACTATCCCCAACGCTACCAGAGATACAATGACTAAAAGCCACAGTTTTTTTTCCCCCAAAGAGGTCTACCAAGCATGGTCCTCCAGGCTCCCTTCAGAGGAGGAACTGAGAGCCATATGAGAACGGGGTAGTGAGAGAAATCAAGAAAGGGGGGTGAGGCATAAACCTGTAGGTCTTGTAGAATATGTACGGTATAGATAGCTGGGGAGAAAGAAGAGGTTTTGCAGAGAAAGAGGGAGTATCTCCTAGAAATAGGCAAGTCTGGCTTTTTTTTTTTTTTTTTGAGTCCAGATACTTCCTGAAAGAAGGAAAATAAACTGTCTCTACTATGAGACCAGGATCATTATACTCAACCAGTGCAAAGCATAACAATTAAACAATTATTCAATTAAGTCAATAGTAACACCTTAAAGTAAATACATGTTAACGAAAAGCATCTGCTGACTATGCTCAGATTTGGAGAGGTCCCCATTTGTTTAGGCAAAAGGAGTTAATCTCAAAAATGTGAGTAGATAGTCAGAAGTTAGTTAAAAAGGGAGATTTAGAGGACATCTATGGCTCACTCCAGCTAAGCTGGCAAAAGGACTTCATCTCAACTGCCATTTCCCATCAGCAAGTAGTGCTTGCCTGGAGCACCCCCTCAGGAAGAATGCTAAGGCCGTGTCTGAGCTCAGTGTTAAAATATTGATGGTTGCCTTGGGCACTGGATGGCAACTTAGCTCCTCAAGTCTTCTCTCTGCCATCCCTGCTTACACCTGCCCTACTCCCTTCTGAGGCCTGAACGTAGAGAAGTGAGCTTCAGAATAATGGCTCTGAGAATTTTCACTGTCAGTTTCACTGGGCAAGAGCCAATAAAGCAGCAAAGTCCTATCACCTGTAACAGTCACTAAAATGAAAAGATTTTCAAGTTAGCTTTTAGCAAAGCAAACCACTGCTTTCATTAGAATCTTTCTAGTAGTCCAGCAAAAGAGAGAGGTTTTGCGCCTTTAGGTAAATCTGAAGACACATCTGCAGACACAGAAGAAGGGAAGCTCCTGGCCTTGAATAGCTCACAGTCAACTAGGAGAAAAACAGCATAAAAATAACAGAATAAGCAATGTCGTATATAAGATTTTTCAGAGGGGTCCGTTCTCTTACTTTACTTATGTTAATTTGTAGGACGTTGGCCCAGAAAGGAAATACCAAACTTGTTTCCTTATCTCCAGATAGATGCTACATACAGACATGTTTTCTAAGGGACCTGGAACAGTTGACAGTTAATCAGCAGGAGCCCTTCCATTTTCTGTTGGCCCAACTCATACTCTTGTCAGTGAGAGGCCAGAGCACCCTGGAATTCCTGTGCACCTTCAGCTCCAGACAGATGAGATCAGATAACTCATGGCCATGTGTGAACCTCTCAGACATTAATTATTTATGAAAATTTTACCATGAAAGAAGCAGTAGGGTATGGATAGAAAAGATGTGAGTTTTAAAAAAGCAGTGTCCAAATAGACTCATCTTTCTTCAGAATCACAGAGGCAAAATTTCCAGCGACCCAAAAAGCCTACACTGTTGGCAGGTGTCTTCTGACACTTGGATGGCCAATGATGCTACCTGGAGCTGGGGCTGTGCAGGAGGATACGCCTGGGGCAGGCAGGGTTGAAGGAGAGGTAGAGAAATAGACAAGGAGCTGACCCCATTGCACTAGCAACTGCCAGCCAGGTAAGCTCCCCAGGGTCCTGAGGCCAGTGTGACTGAGTGGGGAGCAGCAGGAGACCAATGACAGCAGCTGCAGCTTCTGGGCTTCTAGGTGACACCATCAGGTGGTGGGGGGAGGAGGGAAGGGGCTGCTGCAGAGAGTGCCTGTCTCATACAAAGGACAAAGAAGGACCCCAGAGCACAGTCCTCAGAGGATTTCCTGGTGCTCCATCAGAAATAAATTAAACATCACATGCCCAAGGGCTAGAGAGATTTCCTACCCTTCAGGAAGGAGAGAAAAGGGAAGAACTTGGAGAAAAGTATCCTCCCTAACAAAAGGCATGAAGAATGAGCAGAAAAACAAATGCAAGACACTGCACTTGTTACTATATGCCAGGCATTTTGCCAGATTTACATGTGTTATGTTCCACGTTTGCATGTGTGGGTAATTGTTCTTTATCCATGAAGAGATAGGAGGTGAGAGAGGGGAAGTCACCATGTACCTGGCATAGTCAATAATGACTGACTTGGGACCTGAAGCCAGCTGTGAATGACACCACCTTTTATTTCTTCATGTTGATTCAAGTTACCACCTAGTATTTTTAAATTTCAGCCTGAAGGATTTCCTTTAGTATTTTTGTTAAGGCTGGTCTGCTCTTGATGAATTCTTTAAGTTTTTTTTTAACATCAAATGTCAATTTCTTGTTCATATGTGACCAATAGTTTTACTAGATATAAAACTCTTGGTGGATAGTCTTCCTGTTTTCTCCAGCATAAACTATATTGTAGACCACTTGGTCGTGGCACATAATCTCAGTTGCTAGTATTTTGTTGAGGATTTTTGTGTTTATATTCATAAGTTACATTGGTCTATAGTTTTCTTTTAGTGTTCTTGTCTGATTTTGATATGAGGGTAATAGGAGCCTCATAGAATGAGTTACAAATTGTCTCCTCTTCTGCTTTTCAGCAGGGGTTGTGAAAAATTGGTATTCATTCTTCTTTAAATGTTTGGTGGCTTTTAACAGTGAAGTCATCTGCTTACAGGTTTTTCTTTGTGCGAAAGTTTTTATTACTACTGCAATCTTTCTAGATTCAAACTATTTCTTACTGTCCAGGTTAGGCAGTGTCTTTCTTTCTAGGAATTTGTCCATTACCTCTGACTCATCTAATCATTGGCATACACTGTCATTCTTTATACTTCAGTAATTTTGGTAGTAATATTCCCCCTTTCATTTTTTTATTTTAGTAATTTGATCATCCTCACTTTTTTCAAGGACAGCCTAGAGAAAGATTTGTGTATTTCATTGTTTTTTTTGAAAAGCCAATTTTTGGTTTAATTAATGTCCTCTATTGTTTTTCTATTCCCGATTTCATTTATTTCTGTTGTAATCATTATTGCTTTATTTCTCCTGCCTATTTGGGGTTTATTTCCTCTTCTTTGTCTACTTTTTTAAGAAGGAAGATTAGCTTAATGATTTTAGATCTCTCTTCTTTATTTTTTAAAAATGCTTATTTTTGAGAGAGAGAGAGAGAGAGTGAGCAAGCGAGCACGAGCAGGGAAGGGGCAGAGAGAGGGAGACAAAGAATCCTAAGCAGGCTCCAGACTCTGAGCTGTTAGCACAGAGACTGACATGGGGCTTGAAATCACAAACTGCAAGATCATGACCTGAACCGAAGTCAGACACTTAACTGACTGAGCCACCCAGGTGCCCCTTTCTTCTTTTTATATATAGGTGTGGACCACTATAAATTTCCCTTTAAGCACGGTTTTATTTAGCTATAGCCCATAAGTTTTGGTGTGCTGTGTCCTCATTTTCAGTCGTTTCAATGTTTTCTAATTCAGCCTGCCAATTGTTTATTCACCCATTGGTTATTTAGTAGTGTGTTCATTTCCACCTATTTGTGAAATTTACCAATTTTATTTCTGTAATTGATTTCCAAATTCAGTACACTGTGATCAGGGAACATACTTGGTGTGATTGGAATTCTTTTAGATGTATTTACACTTATTTTACAGTGTAGCATTTGGTCCATCCTAGAGAGTGCTCCATGTGTGTTTGAGATACAGTGTACTCTAAGGTGGGTGGTGAGCGCTCTACAACTGTCTATTAGGTCCAATTTGTGTGTGGTGTTGCCAGGCTTTCTACTTCACTGTTGATCTTCTACTTAGTTTTCTATTCATGATTGAAATTCTTGAAATATCTGACAATTATTGTTAAATTCTCAATTTCTTCACTCAATTCAGTTAGCTTTTGCTTCACATGTCTGGTTAGCTGCATACATGTTTATGATCGTTATAACTTCCTGATAGATTGAAACTTTTATCATCATAAAATGGTCCTCTTTGTCTCTAGTAACATTCTTTTTTTTTTTTTTTTTTGTAGATAAAAAGAGGATGTGCACCACAGGGTTGGCTGGAGGCAGAGGGAGGGGGAAGAGAATCTTAAGCAGGCTCCTTGCCCAGCGAAGAGCGTCACACAGGGATCAATCTCATGACCCTGAGATCATGACCTGAGATAAAGAGTCAGACACTTAACCAACTGAATGACCCAGGCACCCCATTCTTTTTTATTTTAAACTCTATTTTCTCTGATATTAGTATAGGCACTCCAGCTCACTTATGGTTGATTTGTATGATAATATCCTTTTCCATCCTTTTGCATTAAATCTATATCTTTGAATCTAAAGTGTTTCTGCCATAGATAACATATGGCTGGATCATACTGACTTATCCAGGCTAGCAATCTCTACATTATGATCTTACTGTTTAATTCATTCACACTTATTGTTATTATTGCTATAATTGGATTTATATCTGCCGTTTTATCTTTTGTTTTTTATGTATCTTAGGTCATTTTTGTTCTTCCATTTCTTCTTTATGTGTCCTTTCTAAAGTGAATATTTTCTAGTGGAATATTTTAATTCCTTGAATGATTTTTTTTAATGTTTATTTATTTTTGAGAGAAAGACAGTGAGCAAGCAGGAGCGGCGGTGTGCCAGAGAGAGGGGGAGAGAGAGAATCCCAAGCAGACTCCACACTGTCAATGCAGAACCCAGCATGGGGCTCGCTCTCACAAACCATGAGATCATGACCTGGGCTGAAATCAGGAGCCAGATGATTAACTGACTGAACCACCCAGGTGCCTAGGATGCTATTTTTTAATAAATAATTTTTATGTTTACTTATTTAAGAGATAGTGCACATGCACATGTGCTCATGAGTGGGGGAAGGGCAGAGTGAAAGGGAAAGAGAGAATCTTAAGCCCAAGGTCAGGGGCGCCTGGGTGACTCAGTCGGTTAAGCGACCAGCTTTGCTCAGGTCATGATCTCACGGTTTGTGGGTTCAAGCCCCATGTCGGGCTCTGTGCTGACAGCTCAGAGCCTGGAGCCTGCTTTGGATTCTGTGTCTCTTTCTCTCTCTGACCCTCCCCTGCTCATGCTGTCTCTCTCTGTCTCTCAAAAAATAAATAAAAAAACATAAAAAAAATTTTAAACCCAAGGTCAGCACGGAGCCCAAGGGGAGGCTTGATCCCTCAATCCTAGGACCATGACCTGAGCTGAAATGAAGAGCCAGACATTCAACCAACTGAGGCACCCAGCCACCCTCCTTGAATGATTTTTTTTCAAGTCATTTTGTTAGTGGTTACTCCAGGGCTTATGACAGACATTTTAACTTCCCAAATCTACTTCAGATTTATGCTAACCTAAGTCCAATGAGATATAGAAATGTTATTCCTATATAGCCATACTCCCTCTTATCCTTTTTTGTGCTATTATTCTTATACATATTACATCTGTATATATTACAAACCCATCAACATATTGTTATAATTCTTACTTTATACAATTTTGTGTCTACTTGAGACATTAAGAAAAGAGAATAATTATATATATACAGGGTTTGTTATATCTACCTTTTTATGTACATTTTCTCATTCTTTATATTTGTTCCTGTGGGTTTGAGTTACCATCTTGTATCATTTCTTTACTCCTGAGTTAGAATCTCCATCTTGTGATTAGGGGCTAGAGGGGGGAAAGGAGCCCCTAATCCCTAGGACACAATCGCCAAGAACTTGACCTCTTCAGCCTGGAGTTAGAGGGGATGAGATATAGTAATTATTTGCCCTTTTCAGTGATACGGGTAGGTTTTTATTGAGCACTAAGGGAAAAACGTGCCCCATCTTCTTGGCTACCCCCAGCCAGGATAGAACTTTTGTCTAGCTAAGCCTGGGGTGATGAGGGATAGGGCTATGGTTAAAATGCCACAGACTCTCACAGTGTTATAAAGTATTAGTGGATTTTCTCAAACTATTTCTTCATCTGTTGTATGACTATGGGATTATTCACAGAGAAATTAAACTTTTGTTGTCCCTGGCTTTCCTTATGTTGCTGAGGGACATGACTGTAGAGTTCCATATGCTCTCATCCCAAGTAAAACCTGTTGTATATTTTTAATGTCTTCTTTGCCTCCAGATAAATCCTCTTTTTTTTGTTCTTAATCTTTTTTATCATCCATTTATTCTTATTTGGTTTGATCACATTGACAAAGTTTTGACAGTTTTATTCATTATTTGTTAGGAAAAGTATCTAGTCTTGACTAAGCATCTCTTACATTTTATTTTCTATTTTGCTATTGTCTACACATTAATCCATACTGATTTCTTTGAACTCATGGCTCTACATCAATATTTTCCTTCCACATTCTTTTGATTTACTTTGTTATCCTCTTATATCTTCCTGAATTGAAATCTTAGCTCATCGGTTTTCAGTCTTTTTTGTTTTCTAATAAACGAATTAAAAACTGTAAACTTTTCTTTGAACAATACTTTGACTTGATTCCATAAGTTTTTATATACAAGATTCTTATCCCCCTTTTGTATTAAGTGATTCATACATCTCATCTTTTTTGATAGTTTATTGTCAAGTTGGTTTCCATATAACACTCAGTGCTCATCCCAAAAAGTGCCCTCCTCCATGCCCATCACCCATTTTCCCCTCTCCCCCACCCCCCATCAACCCTCAGTTTGTTGTCAGTATTTAAGAGTCTCTTATAGTTTGCCTCCTTCCCTCTACTTAACTATTTTCCCCCTTCCCCTCCCCTATGATCCTCTGTTAAGTTTCTCCTGTTCCATATATGAGTGAAAACGTAATGGTACCTTTCTCTGCCTGACTTATTTCACATAGCATAATACCCTCAAGTTCCATCCACGTTGCTACAAATGGCCAGATTTCATTCTTTCTCATTGCCATGTAGTATTCCATTGTATATATAAACCACATCTTCTTGATCCATTAATACGTTGATGGGCATTTAGGCTCTTTCCATGATTTGGCTCTTGTTGAAAGTGCTGCTATAAACATTGGGGTACATGTGCCCCTATGCATCAGCACTCCGTATCCCTTATGTAAATTCCTAGCAGTGCTATTGCTGGGTCATAGGGGAGTTCTATTGTTAATTTTTTGAGGAAACTCCACACTGTTTTCCAGAGGGGCTGCACCAGTTTACATTCCCACCAACAGTGTAAGAGGGTGCCTGTTTCTCCACATCCTCGCCAGCAGCTATAGTCTCCTGATTTGTTCATTTTAGCCATTCTGACTGGCGTGAGGTGGATTCTCACTGTGGTTTTGATTTGTATTTCCCTTATGATGAGTGTCATTGAGCATCATTTCATGTCCTCTTTGGAGAAGTGTCTGTTCATGTCTTCTGCCCATTTCTTCACTGGATTATTTGTTTTTCAGGTGTGGAGTTTGGTGAGTTCCTTACAGATTTTGGATACTAGCCCTTTATCTGATATGTCATTTGCAACTATCTTTTCCCATTCTGTCAGTTGCCTATTAGTTTTATTGGTTCCTTTGCTGTGCAAAAGCTTTTTATCTTCATGAGGTCCCAATAGTTCATTTTTGCTTTTGATTCCCTTGTCTTTAGAGATGTATCAAGTAAGAAATTGCTGTGGCTGAGGTCGAGAAGGTTGTTTCCTGCTTTCTCCTCTAGGGTTTTGATGGTTTTCCTGTCTCACATTCAGGTCCTTCATCCATTTTGAGATTATTTTTGTGTATGGTAAGAAAGTAATCTAGTTTCATTCTTCTGCATGTTGCTGTCCAGTTCTCCCAGCACCATCTGTTAAAGGGACTGTGTTTTTTCTATTGGATACTCTTTCCTGCTTTGTCAAAGATTAATTGGCCATTCATTTGTGGGTCCAATTCTGGGTTCTCTACTTTATCCCATTGGTCTATGTGTCTGTTTTTGTGCCAATACCATACTCTCTTGATGATGACAGCTTTGTAGTAGAGGCTAAAGTCTGGGATTGTGATGCCTCCCGTTTTGGTTTTCTTCTTCAATATTACTTTGGCTATTCGGGTTTTTTTGTGGTTCCATACAAATTTTAGGCTAGTTTGTTCTAGCTTTGAGAAGAATGCTGGTGCAATTTTGACTGGGATTGCATTGAATGTGTAGATTTCTTTGGGTAGTATTGACATTTTAACAATATTTATTCTTCCTATCGATGAGCATGGACTGTTTTTCCATTTCTTTGTGTCTTTTTCAATTTCCTTCATAAGTTTTCTATAGTTTTCAGCATACAGATCATTTATGTCTTTGGTTAGGTTTATTCCAAGGTATTTTATGGTTTTTTGTGCAATTGTGAATGGGATCAGTTTCTTGATGTCTATTTCTGTTGCTTCGTTATTGGTGTATAAAGATGCAACCGATTTCTGTACATTGATTTTGTACCCTGCGACCTTGCTGAATTCATGGATCAGTTCTAACAGACTTTTGGTGGAGTCTGTCGGGTTTTCCATGTAGAGTATCATGTCGTCTGCAAAAAGTGAAAGTTTGACTTCATCTTTGCCATTTCTGATGCCTTTTATTTCTTTTGGGTGTGTGATTGCTGATGCTAGGACTTCAGCACTATGTTAAACAACAGTGGTGAGAGTGGACATCCCTGTCGTGTTCCTGATCTCAGGGGGAAAGCTCTCAGTTTTCCCCCATTGAGGATGATATTAGCTGTGGGCTTCTCATAAATGGCTTTTATGATGTTTAAGTTCCTTCTATCTAGACTTTCTCGAGGGTTTTCATTAAGAAAGGATGCTGTATTTTGTCAAATGTTTTTCTGCATCTGTCGACAGGATCATATGGTTCTTATCTTTTGTTAATGTGATGTATCACACTGATTGATTTGTGAATATTGAACCAGCCCTGCAACCCAGAAATGAATCCCACTTGATAATGGTGGATAATTCTTTTTATATGCTGTTAAATTCGATTTCCTAGTATCTTGTTGAGGATTTTTGCATCCATATTCATCAGGGATATTGGCCTGTAGTTCGCTTTTTTGGCTAGGTTTCAGTCTGGGTTGGGAATCAAAGTGATGCTGGCTTCGTAGAATGAGTCCGGAAGTTTCCCTTCCATTTCTGTTTTTTGGAACAGCTTGAAAAGAATGGGTATTAACTCTGCTTTAAATGACTGGTAGAATTCTCCAGGGAAGCCATCTGCTCCAGGGCTCTTATTTGTTGGGAGATTTTTGATAACTGATTCAATTTCTTCACTAGTTATGGGTCTGCTCAGATTTTCTCTCTCTCTTCCCATTTGAATTTCGGTTGTGTGTGTGTGTGTTTAGGAAATTTCCATTTCTTCTAGGTTGTCCAGTTTGTTGGCATATAATTTTTCATAGTATCCCCCTGATAATTGCTTGTATTTCTGAGGGATTGGTTTTAATCCATTTTCATTCGTGATTTTGTCTATTTGGGTGCTCTCTCTTTTCTTTTTGAGAAGGCTGGCTAGAGGTTTATCAATTTTATTTTTTCAGAAAACCAACTCTTGGTTACATCGATCTGTTCAACTATTTTTGGGGGATTCTATGTTATTTATTTCTGCCCTGATTTTTATTATTTTTCTTCTGCTGGATTTGGGGTGTTTTGCTATTCTACTTTGCGTTCCTTTAGGTGTGCTGTTAGATTTTTTTATTTATGCTTTTTCTAGTTTCTTGAGATAGGCCTGGATTGCAATGTATTTTCCTTTTAGGACTGCCTTTGCTGCATCCCAGAGTTTGGATTGTTGTATTTTCATATTCATTTCTTTCCATATATTTTTTAATTTCTTCTCTAATTGCCTGGTTGATCCATTCATTCTTTAGCAGGGTGTTCTTTAACCTCCATGCTTTTGGAGGTTTTCCAGATTTTTTCCTGTGGTTGATTTCAAGTTTCATAGCATTGTGATCTGAAAGCATGCATGTTATGATCTCAATTCTCTTCTATTTATTGAGAGCTGCTTTGTGACCCGGTATGTGATCTATCTTGGAGAATGTGCACTCGAGAAGAAAGTGAATTCCATAGCTTTAGGATGTAGAGTTCTAAATATATCTGTCAAGTCCATCTGGTCCTATGTATTGTTCAGGTCCATTGTTTCTTTAGTGATTTTCTGTCTAGTTGATCTATCCATTGCTGTAAGTGGAGTATTAAAGTCCCCTGCAATTAGCACATTCTTATCAATAAGACTGCTTATGTTTATGATTGTTTTATGCATTTGGGTGCTCCCAAATTCGGTGCATAGACATTTATAATTGTTAGCTCTTCCTGATGGATAGACCCTGTAATTATTATATAATGTCCTTCTTCATCTCTTGTTACTGCCTTTAAAGTCTAGTTTGTCCGATATAAGTATGGCTACTCCAGCTTTCTTTTGACTTCCAGTAGCACGATATAGTTCTCCATCCCCAAACTTTCAATCTGAAGGTGTCCTCAGGTCTAAAATGAGTCTCTTGTAGTCTTGTAGACAGCAAATAGATGGATTTTTTTTTTAATCCATTCTGATACCCTGAGGCCCCATCTTGGTGGTTGTGGGGAGAAAAATGGTGACCTCCCCCCAGTCCCTTCTCCTTGAACCAGGTGTCCCAAATCACTCCTTTGGATCCATCCTTACTGTGCCATGGGTGCAGACAAGGTGGGCTGTCTACGCCCCACACCCAGCCGTGTTCCAAGCTCTCACTCTGTGTGCATTAATGATGCCGCCCAAAATGTAATCTGCGAACTATGGCCACTTCGCCTCTAGGGTACTGCTTATCTCAGAGGGAACTTCTTTTGTCCCCTGGCCCAGCACAGGACCAGGGAACCCAGTCCAAAGAAAGCTCCGCAGTTAGAAATGGGATCTCTCTCTGAAAGCCCTGTGATTAGAGATGGGATGATAGGATCCCTCTCCATCCTGGGACGAGGTTTTTCTCTTGTCCACATAGAGTCCTACACTTCCCCAGCCACTCTTTCTCTTCTGATCCCTCCCCTCTGCACCTTTGTGTCCCGGCCCATTTTTATCTCCCCGGAGTTTGCAATCACTCACCTATGAGGCTGTCTTCCTAATAGACTGACGCTTGAGATTCAGAGTCCTTTGGCTTCAGCCCTTTGTTTGAGAGATGCAGGAGGGAAGTATGTATTCCCCCTATTTCTCCGCCATCTTGGCCCGGTCTACATAAATCTTATCTTAATTTATCTTTAAATTATATGAAGTTCATGAGCTTTTGTTTTTGTATTGTTTTGTTTTAGGACAATTGACAAGCTTCTCTTTTATTTCAAATATTAATGCATTTTATTTTATTTTATACTTTTTCCTTTTTTAGTGTTTAAGTTCCAGTTACTTAACATACAATGTAACATTAGTGATTCTAAGCTTCTAATTTCTGCTTTGGAGAACATGTTTTTATTTGTGAAGGTCTACATGGCTGTATTTTATAAATTCAAAGTGCAGCTTATAGAGAATTTAATTTCGGTAAAATTGACTTCTCCTGGGGAGGAGCTACTTTATGAGTTTCTTTTATAATGTACTGTGGATAGAAACATTTTCAATCCTTGGAGACTTTGCCATTCTCAGGTGTATAACAAAACTGACTCATCTATTTGTAGCCTCTGTGTTGCTCCTCTCCATCTCTTTTACCTTTTTATAGTGTAGCACAGAATTGAACACATACACACACACACACACACACACATATATCAGTATATCACTGATCTGGAAAAGATCCATTGTTCCTGTTTATCATGAGACTTATAAAAAGAAATATAAAACCCTTAATTACCTTTCATACAAATTATAAAGATGAAATTACAAAACATTAAGCAGAATGGCTTAGGTATACACTGACCCAAAGAGTTTGGATGTAAGATTTGGGGTTAAGAATAAGTGGAAAATGTACCCATAGATTGTCCTACAGGCCTAAGAGCAAGGCTTGCATCCCTTTCCACAAAGAAGACAGTAAAAGGCAAAGGAGTTTTTTAGTCACTAAAATAATAACTCCTCGATATGTATAAATAGTTGGGCAAATAAATTTTTCCTTAGAAACCAGTAAGCTGTCCATGCTAGAAATCAATCTCTTTGGCTTATCTATCCCTTTACTTTAAACTGAGTATGATTTAGTGGTACCTGGGTGGCTTAGTCAATGAAGCATCCAACTCTTGATCTCAGCTCAGGTCATAATATCACAGTACATGAGTTCAAGCCCCATGTTGGGCTCTGCACTGACAGTACAGAGCCTGCTTTGGATTCTGTCTCTGCCTCTTCCCGGCTGGCTGGCATGCACTCTCTATTTCTCTCAAAATAAATAAATAAACTTAAAAAAATTTAAATGATTATGATTTAAAGATAATTATAATCTTTGTAATTATAATTACCAAAGGTAATTATACTCAATGTAAAAAAAAAAGTATAGATATAAATATTTTAAATTTTAAATCATATTCCTAAGTAAGGATGGTCAGTTGGCAATTTATTGTGACATCCAAAGGTATATGAAAAATCCCTGAGTAAAGCTGCCTTAGAGGAAACATAAATCCAAGGAGCAAGGATGGAGATCCTTCCCACAGGACTCCCTTCCTACGGTGCATTAGAGGAGAGCTCAGGGTTCTCAAGAACCAAGAGAATAACTTGTAAACAGGAATATTCCAGCACAAACCCTAGAGCTTTCAGGACTCCATTTTATCTGCTCATCAGATTGGATACCAGACAACTACTCTCATCACCTACTGCAACTTACTTCCCACCCTGCCAAAGCACCAAGGGGTCTTTTCTACAAGACAATGAGCAATGGCAGCCTATTCTTGCTTACTCTCAGACTTCCAGATCCTTTGGCCCAGCACTTAGGATCCTGTTAGTACCTGGTGAGTGGCCAGCATACATTTGAGAGGGTTAATAATAATAACTTGATACCCTAGGGAGAGTAAACACTTTCCATGTTAACACAGAATTCCTTGAAGCATAGTATATTATCTCAAAGAAATGAATTTCTAAGATTAGGATTTGGAACACCAAAGCACGTCTCTGTTGGTCCTAAATCAGATTGCAGAGGTCAGAACAAATACAGGGCCTCCTGCTCGGCTTGCTTCTTGCAGCTGAATTCCTCACTCACTGTCCCATAGCAACTACTAATTCAATAGGTCTATCTCCTACAGACATGTCACTGGTAAGATACAGCATCGCTGGCCCCAAGGCTGAGCAGCTCCATTTGCCAGGCATAAACCATCGACAAAGTAGAACGCTGAATCACATCAATCGTATAAAGAACTACTTCGCATGCAGATTAAGTCCCTCTGCTTCTTCATCTGCAGAAAGGCAAAGCACACAGAACTCCTCTCTGTTCTACTCTCAAAATGCCTGGCAGACATATACGTAACTCTCAATCTATAAACTAAGTACAAGAATAATACTAACTGGCATATTATTGTTAATTTTAGCTTGTAATTGCCAGGGCAAGATAAACAATATACCTCTCTAACTTTAAGGTCAGCATCAGGAAGTTGAGTGACCATTTCTCACATCACTCATCTCTTGGCAGCCCTGTCAGTGCCATAATTCTGAATTGGCAGGGGCATGGGGCCAACTAGAATGGTCACCCTAAAGGTACATTCCTCCCATAGGGAGGAACAAAATGGCTGAAAAGCATCAAAGTTGTGAAGATCAGTTGCCTCAGGCAAGGAGAAGGCAGTAAATTGATCAACTGGAGAACGTTGGTTAAATCCACTTCATATATATATATTCATATATATTCATATATATGCATGTGTTTTATATATATATATGTATATATTATGTGTATATATATATGTATACAATCTCAGAAATGGACAATAATTTGGCCCACAAAAAGTTAGAGAGGGACAGAGTTTCTAAAAGGCAAGAGAATTTGTTGCAAGATTTTGGATGAATTCATATACCATAAGGCAGTGTTGCATTTTTAGCACCTTTCTCAAGAGGAAAAAGAAAAGTAACATTCTGTAGCTCTGTATCAAGGGAATTTAGGAAGGATTGAATTACAATAAATGAATTTACATGAGGGATCGTTCTTATCAAACATGAATGCTTAAGATGAAGGAATAAGACATTATGCGCCCAAAGAGAGCTAAGCTTCTTTAAAATAATCCTGTTAGAATGCGAATTTTAGGATCTGATAATTTATGAATGTCACCAGCTACTGGCCTGTCACCTGCATCTTCTACTCCATGCCAATCTATTCAAAAGAACGAACTGCTCATTCCCAAATGTGCTTGAATTTGCATTTCATCTACTCTCCGGTTCCAAGTCCAGCAGCACGGGCAGAAAAGGCTGTCACCCTGAAATACACCGAGAGCCTGTGTGAGTTCTGCAGGAGGCTGTGGCCTGTAAGGTGTGATCTGCACAGTGCTCATTGGGCTCCTATCACTGCTACCCTTACACCCTGTCTCACGGGCTGACACAGAGCCTGGAATGGCATCCTTCTTTCAATTCTAGCATTATCTCCAGAAGCTCTTTATTGACACAGATACCCTCTTTTGGAACAGTCATATGTTAAACCAATCATCCCTACGAACATGAATCATTGAGCAGTTCCTAAATAGCAACCTGAAAGAATATGACAGGGTAAAGTGAAGTTTTAATTGTGGAGGAGGACATTGGGAACAGTCTCAGGAGATGCTTCTCAAACATGGATGATCACCATAGTTACGTGTTGGATTTGTTCAAAGTAGGGAATTTCATATTTTACTCTCTGAGCCTGATTCTTTAGCTCTGGCATTGATACAAGGAATATGTATTCTTAACAGGCAGCCCAGATGATTCTGATAATCAACATAGTTGGGGAGCCACTAAAGGTCAGTCCTGGAAAAGTGTCAATAGCAAGCAGTCCTAGGCAGCCATCGGGCCAGCACCTGGGCAGTGGGCACACTGAAAAACCAATTACTCCCCTCCCAGATAGTAGAGTAAGGACACAAATATGAAGACTAATGACAAGATGGGAATCAAAGCATCAACCTCATATATGAAAGTCCAAAATGCCAGGTAAAGCCCATCACCTTGTTACCTAGGTGATGAGGTCCAATAGAAGTTAGCCTTTCACCAATCTTCCCTGTAAAATAAGTCATTCTTCTTCCTTGGCAGAGGACTGAGTAATGAGGCTCCAGGGAGAGGCAGAACCCTCATGTCAGTACAGCCCGTTTCTGCAGGGAGAAAGTAGACATCTCCTTTCAAGGAAACATGAGGATAACAAAATACAGATTTCTCTCTAACAAAGACCAGGAGTGTTTGCTGCCAGGATAAACCCATGGTCATATAAGCCCAACATTCTGATTCCACAAGGAATAACCGGGGGGGGGGGGGGGGGGAGTGATAGGCAAGCTTGACTTTGTCCTTGATCATAGCCACACACATTAGGGATATACACACCAACCACAAAACAAAATGAAAGTGAAACCAACAGAAACAAAATGAAGCTGGAAGATGAATTAGACCTCTTTCATCCAGGATTTTTAGAAAATGTGCCTAGTCTTTATCTGAGGTGTATTTCGTTTCCCTATAACCCCCTTGGGGGGAAGCCCAAACTTGCCCACGTGGGCACACCGAGCTCCAGCACGGGGCAAACCCCATTCCTACCTCACGGTGCCAAGCCTATTCCTTCCTTTTGTGTGTGCCTGTGTCTTAACAGCAGTATTTTATGATTCAGTTCAATGCATTTGAGGGGAAGATAAAACAAAAATAATGTAGCACCAAATACCAAATCCTGAGGCATACCAATGTAAGCACTGAGTAGCCTGTAAATAAATGTGGGAATGTTAGCCTGGGGAGAGAGAAGATGCTAGGAAATGTTCGCCCAGTGTAAGAACAGGGCAGGCTCTGACAAGGTTTGAATACCTGGAAAATGGTTTCGTAGACCTGCAAGGGTCTCTCCTGTTATCATTCTCCTGACCCAGCAACTTCCCACTGACTTTTTTTCCACTGCAAATCACCTTGGTGATTAATCAGAGACAGTAGATGGCTCCTCTACCTAAACCAAACCGAACATCAGTCATGCTAAAAACAAAAAATAAATCCAAACTTGCCAATTTCTTCAACACATGTGAACATTTATAAAGAGGCACGTTATCAACTTCCAGATTTCTCTCTTCCTGTAACTATCTTTCTCCATCCTCACTCTGCAAGAACACCTGTCTAAATCCTCAGCGTGTCAATCAATAAACACAGCATCTCAGGGCACAAGCTGTGTGCCCTTAGTGAATTGATGAATCTAGACTTGGGAGTCCGACATATTTACTCAGTGAAACCTTCAATTAAAACCAAGACAGCCCAAGATGAAACCAAATATTAGAGAAATGAGAAATCTGTCATATGTTAAGCAAATATTTATGATGCAAAATGTGCCATGTGACAACTGAACGAAAATCTAAATGCTGACAGGTGTGCCAGAGACAAATGAATAGGCACCTGTAATAGTTAAAATAATTTAAAAAAAGTTTAAAAGAGGAGAGGGGAGGGGGCAGTTAGCTTCTTCCTGTCATACTGTCCAATAATGATATCTGTTCATAAGAACACTTTGATGTTTTGACCCTCTTAAGAGGTATTTTTTATTTTCTGTCTTTGGGTTTTGAATATATTTAAGTCTCCATCCAGTTCAAACTGCTTCCCTGGTTGGTTAAAACAAAAACAAACCAAAAAAAAGGAAAGAAAAATAGAAAAGCAAAACAGGTTTTATTTCTGTCGAGTTCATTCTTATATTCAAATTCATGTAGTTAACTTAAGGGTTCAAGATCAAACTGTAGTTTCATTTAAGATCAACTTACATTTGAGATTTAAAACTTACAAAATCGTGGCCATATATTACACATATTTTATTTCTTGGCTTAACATTTGCCTCACATGATGCCCGCACCCCAATTTATAGTAGACAATTGGTCATTTTTTATTTCTCCACATAAAAGACACATGATTTTTTGCTACCATATTTTATTTACACCTCACAATTATGATACACAACACTGGAAGTGATATATCTTATCTAGGAACTATTTGTAACACAGATAGGTAAGAACTGACAGTTTAACTTATTTCTTTTCCAAAATCCCGTCTTCACTGCTTTCTCAGTTCTAACCCCATAAGTGTAGTGTCACGTATCAGTAATTTTAAAAATATACTATATTTCTTTGTGTGATGGCTACCTTACTTTACTCCTTAAATCCTTATTTAGGGACAGCAAAGCCAACACAAAGAGAATCGCCACTGCATTATAACAAAAATAAGATATACAGCCACATTTATCTGACTTTTTTTCTTTCCTCTTAAATTTTTAGGCATTGCCAGACAGAAAGCTTTTAAAAAGCAAAACATAATATAACACAAAATTCCGAAGTCTAAAAAAATATTCTTCTGAGCAGAATTTCTCTTCGTGCCTATTATGACATATACAAGGCTTTTCCTTTCAGGACCCTGGATAGCTTCCCCCTTCTAGGGCATTTATCTTGTCCACAAGCTCCTAGTTTATCAAGGAAAGGATTTATGCAGCTCTGAAAGGCATCGTTAGTGCATTATTACTTCACTGCACTCACATACAGCATAGAGATGGTAGCAGTAAACCAGAGAGAAGGAAGCAATTCTTCACAACAGTCCTTCATGAGGGCAAAATCACCCATGGCCAACTCCACCCTAGATCACAGCACATTCTGATGCACAAATCCTGTGAATACAGTGGGCATTCAGCATACTGATTGCTCTAAGTTCCTCTGAAGGATCTTCAGGTCCTTGTATTTCCCTGATGATTTGCTGAAGTTCTATAAGACTATGCTGTCTTCTTCCAAGAGAGGATATAACACTATGCGTTTTCAGCACTAAGACTACATTTGAAGCAGAACATTTTGGTTTGAAGAGGTGGTTTTGGTGTTTTAGTAGCCAAGATAAACAGTAAATGAACAATTTTTCTTTATTTAAAAAAAAAAAAAGTGTACAAGAGCTGTCCCTGGTCCTTACTCCACTCTTGAGTCTCACCTTCATCCCTGACACACATCCCATTGTTCAAACATATCCTGAGGTTCACTCCAGATAGATGCTAGTTTCAGCCACTGACTGACAATTTTTAAAAGGTGAAAGTCAAGTGGTTTATGTTTCAGATTATATAAAAATGCTCCCATGCTAAAATGACTGGATTAGACTATCACGGCAACATGTCAAAATAACCACACTCCTGGATGCAGTTGGGAGTTCTAATCCTGCCTAATGTTAATCAGGACCTTGTACCATAGCAATTCACGTAGCTCCTTCAGAAAGCTCCCCCTCATCCCCAGAATAATTCTGGCCTTCCTCTATCAAAACGTATCCATCATCAGTTATATTTGCTTGGAGCCTAGTGCTGTGGTAATATAAGAATCTGACTGGAGCTGTTATGTTCTTGGCTAATAGGAAAAGGCAAAGGAGGAATCATTTTTAATCACCAGCTTTGCACTTTGCAAACATTATATAATTTACTCCACACATACATAAAACATGTAAGATATTATTGGCCTTGTTTTATAGATGAGAAAACTGAGGCCAGGATATTCATACTTATTCCCCATATTCACTCATTATTGACAGACCCAGAATTAAATGTGGTTCTGTATGATTTTAACATCTGTGCTCTTTGTACGACATCATGCCAGTTAATCCACTAATATTCACAGAGAGCATTTGCATTTTATCCAGAGCTTTAACATCTTAAAGAGCATGAATGGGCTCCATAATAAATGCAGGCTAAGAAGGAGAAATGTCTTTCCCCAGAGAGCCAAGAAGAACTGCCCATCAGGACAGCAGTGAGGGCAGAGAATGAATGACCCTCCATTGGCCTCATTTAGATTACTTTTCAAAGAAGCTCCAACCATGTCCCTCTTGCTCTTTCAAAGGTTGGAGGACAATGAGGCTGAGACTGCTGGCTGACTACTAATAAACTCTCTCCCTTCTTCCACTGTAATAGAAACCTGAATTTTTTTGTGTGATTTTTTTGTTTCATTTTTTTTATCTCAGTCTGTGACTGTCCAGGAAAAAAGTGGAGAATGGAGGGCTGTTCCTTTAGCTATTATATGGGGCCAGATGCTTAAGTTCTAGCTGATGAGATCTAAACAAAAAGTGATGTGTTATATCTCCAAGGGAACTTTCATAAAGGCCAATTGACATGTACCCGTGCCCCAGCAATGGAAACCTGATGGCTGAAGCCAATGCAACCATCTTGGGCCATTGATCGACATGAGGAATATAAGGCACAAAAAGTGGATGAACATGCTAGAAGGAGCCTGAATTGTTCACAATATGTAGAACAGAGGCACAATACCAGCCTTAGACTGTCTCATCCCCCACATTTCCACATAAGAAATAAACTTCTAACTTTTTTAGCTGGGGTCTCTTTTACCAAGAGCTGAAATTAATCTTAACTTATAAATATAGGGTGGGTTGATACTCAAATGTTTCCCAGTCTATGGGCTTTGTGAACAATGATGTAGCCCAAGTAAGAGCAATTTTGTTCAATAAACACTAGCTTTGAATGTGAAGATTTCAGGGAGCATTTAATGAGGAAAAAATAATTATAAAAATAATGAAAAGGAATTACCACAATGTGGCCTTTTTTCCATTCTTAATGCAACCAGCAAAATCTGAATAGTTGTGTCATTCCCTATAACTAATGCATTAGCATAAATAGAACATTTGAATGTATGTAATAATTATTCAGTTATAATGATCAAAGGGAAGAGGTTGCTGAAAACCATCCCTGATGCTGAATCCCTAAGAAAATATCATTACATTTTAAGAAAAGAGACCAATCTTGATGCCATTAGCAGGAATGTGCTGTTTTCAAAACTGTGGTATCTATCTTCTTTAATAAGAGAGAAGAAAAAATAAAACATCGTTTTACCTTCTTATTAGACAAAGAGACAGGGAACATTCCATTATCCCAAGTTTTTAAGTGTGATGGCACATCATTAACATTAGAGGGATTTAAAAACAAATCTGTAGGCCTGGCCCTAGGGTCAGAAGGTGAGATTGCCTACTTGGACCAAATTTAGAGCTTCCAAAGGTGATGAAACTATACCTGCTCTATGGCTCTGCAATTGTATTTGGAACCAAGCCCAGAGGCCATGGTTCTTCATCCTCTGGGGAGATTCTTTTCCCTCAGAAAGATGTTCATTACAAGAAACTAAGAACAATGTATGTTTTTGGAAACATTGTAAAAGCCTTTTTCTCAGATCATGGTCCAGACGGTATAAAATCACCTAGGAAGCAACACTTGATCATTATTCTATGCACCTTCTGTTGCAGACATGTGGGGAGGCAAAGTTGTGAACTGCTCCAGGATTTCCCTAAAGCCAAAAATCTGCCCAGTTCTGCTCTGGGCAGATTTTCAGCTGCTGTAGCCCAATTTAGGGGAGGCAGCTGTCGGGCACATTTGGCCACACACCTAAATGGGAGCCTCTGGCATTCTGAACTAAAAAAAATGGCATTGCTGAGATAGCAGGAGAGAGTCCACAACAATGGGAGCCTTCGTAAGGGCTTGAGAAAGCAAAGCAGTTTTTCTAGATTTTTTTTTTTTAACTCTTGGCTGAACCTAAAATCAGAGACAATCTTATGGACAGAAAGTGCTTCAGTTCTTGTATTTTGGAAGGCCAAGCTGATGCAGGCAGGTGAGGCCCGAGGACCCAGAAGGGGTCCCACAGAACCAGCCAACAGGGCCCTTGGCTCTGCACAAGATAGAAATCAAATGGGAGCCAGGATGAAGCAAGAGCAGAATTTACTGAAGGTTTAGAGAGAGTGCAGGTACAAGCAGTATCTGGAAGACTCAGAAAGGAAAGGAGATAGTCTCATTTTTGCTTGGGGTTTTTACTGAAGATGTTGGTCTGGTGAATGTGTCTTCTCAAGCACCCAGGAACTGGTCCAACAAGGATGTGTGCTCAGGTACTCTTGTAAGTCTTCTATAAGTCCCTTATGCCCTGGAGCCAGGAGTCTTGACGTCAAGGTGTCTGTAGTCAGTGGTCTTGGAAAACATACATGACAACCTTGCCTGATCACTCCTTAGATGTTATCTATTGTACTGGAAGACTCCAAAGAAATCCTTAATTCCTTGACCTTTACAAGGAGAACATACATTATTGATACTCTAAGACATGTGTAGGGTGGAGGTACAGGTCCTAGCAAGACAAGAAGCAGCAAAAAAGCAGTCTTTTCATTGGGTCCCTTTCATCAGCTCACAGCTTCTAAAAGCTTAAAAGAAAGAGATAATTCCATTCATTGGCTGGTCCTTAGAAAGGCTTAGAAAACATTTAAGTTCAAGATACCTGGAAAACTTACCACCACCACTGCAAAAGTGATCGAAGAGTTAATTCACCCTGTGCGGTAACCATTTCACGATACATCAAAATATTACATTGTCCACTTTAAACTTCCGCAATGTTATATGTTGATTATATCTCAGTAACACTGGGGAAAAAGTTTTAATTTACAAGAGAAGCTGTGCATCATGGAAGTGATGTTTTTTTTCTGTAAAATGAGAGGAAACATTTACCACTTTTCAAAATAAAGATATTTCGGAAAAATTGTGCTCAAGAAAGTGTTTCAAGATTCACTACGCTGGGCTTTAGATACAAATGGAGGACTATTGATAGATGACAGATAAATGATGATAGATGATAGATCCTGCTAGAGTTTAATATGTACACACACACAATACACTTACATACCAATATACTTTTCAATTTTCCTAGTTTTGACAACTAAGGATACAGCCAAGAAAAAAAGTTTTTTTCCCCAGTCTAAGCTCAGAAAATCCACTTTTGGGGGGCAGTTTTCTCAAAGTGCTTGCTAATTTCAGCTACAAAGCAAACAAACACTTTGAGCAGAGGACTCTATTGGGAAGCTTCCAGATGAGGGTCAGCCAGAAGGGACCACCTATGCGCAAGGAGCAGTTTGGGCGTGGACCTCTCACTGGCTATAATCACCTAGCCCACAGGCAAACACTTAGGTGAATGGTAAGGATGGGCCCAGGAGGCGGGAGTCACATCACTGTGGAAGTAGGAACCTTATACCCCTGATCCAACTTCAAGTACTGGGGGTGGGGGGGGGGGGAGTTGATGGCTTTGATTTATGCATGAGAATGAAGTTTTAAAATAATCAAAACAGAGTCTCACACAATTTACTTGAGACTGCTTTGTTGACAGAAAGTGTCTGAGAAATTCGGAAATCAGGCTGAGGCCATAAAGAATCTTGCTACGAAGCAGAAAGGTTGGACAGTGCCAGGCTGGTAACATTTGTTTAGTAAAATGAAACTACTTACTCTTTATGCCCCAAGTACGTGGAGACTCTTGGATAAACTCGTCACATATAATGTATACTCTGCAATTTTCCTAAATGCGTATAAGCCTTGCCTCTCTTGCTCTCAATCTAACTATACGTATCTGATGGCATCTCCATAAAATAACTAAAACTATGGTGCCTTCAATCCCACATGGTTCTTGCACTTTTTTTCTTTTTAAATCTTACACCAGTAATTGTGGCAGTTAAAATCACACAGCTAGAAAAGAGGAGACCAAGACTCAAAACCAGTTCCCAAATCCCACAGAACTCAAAGGTGGGATTCCTGTTTCCATCTCCAGCTGATTTCCCCTCCTGGGCTGCCTCGTTCTCTTTTTGTGAGCTGGCCAGATCAAGTTTGGTCACTTGCCAAACATCTTTCCTCCTCTCAGTCCCCTTTTCTCTTTCCTGCTCCTCTGAGTCTTTGCCCTTTTCTTTCTCACCATTGCTGCTCCTCCTCCCATGCCCACTCCCGCTCACTTCACACTATGTTCATGCTCATCAGAAAGAAAACAGTCACTGAATCCAAGTGCCATAATCAGTGGTGGCCCCTGAAGGAAACAAATCAAGCACAGAAGGAGCACTCAGCACTCAGAGGCAGAAAGACTTCCCTCTGTAGGGAATACTTCACAACTGTTGAGAGAATCAAGGTTTTGGTGGGTTGTTTTTCACCCCCCTTCAGTGAGAAGGATAGGCTTGTCAAATCAAAGCTGCTATTTCTTCTTTAGTGTCTGATTTAGGAGATTATACATCAGAGGGAAGCACTTGTAAAAGGATTATAGCATTATAGAAAAATAATTGGAATGTTTCATCTCTCTGCATATCATGGCTTGTTAAAGTTGCTGTAGGGACTAGCCAGATTAATTAGAAATAAGGAATATGCTTATTTCTCTAACTCAACACTCTGATGGTCAGAGATACAACCTGTTCATCCTAGTAAATGTTAAGAAAAGACCATGGGTAGCGTCTTAATTCTGCAATTTACAAGATACAATATTGCCCCCTCCTTCTTGCCAAGAAAGTATATGACAGGCTAAAACCTTGGCCACAATATAAAGAGCCATTTCCTTTTGCCTTAGGTATTACGGAGAGATTTTAAGGATATCTATCAATTATCTCATTTATTTGGTTAATATAAACAGCCCAGAGTTCACTACTCTGAATGGATATATTTTATAAGCCTGAGATAATACATGTAATAGAATGCAATCTAATGCATTCTAACATACAGTTAGTTAAAGTCTCTCCTTTGGAATGAGACAGTGATCCACTCCCCAAACACCAAAAAAAAAAAAAAAAAAAAAAAAAAAAGTTAGGAAAATTGTGAAACTAGAAAAGATTATCTTCAGTGCCTTATTTTTATATCTTTCTTCCCTTACGATTTTCCCCTCTCCTTCTCCAAATACCCAAAACCCTCACATGCCTTCTTCATCCCCAGAACATTCACATGTGCCCCCTCTGGCAACACAGCAGCCTCTCAAAATTGACTAGACCTCTGTTCCATTCCCTAGGCTCAGCTGCAAGTAACCATGTTTTACCAAGTAACCCATGCCCATGTTTCCTATGTGTTCATGAGTTTATATACATAAGCTTTGCAAAATATACCTAAATCCACAGGGGTAAGCATTCCCAGCATCGCGGTAGGTCAGCAAATGGATGATTTTTCAATAAAACCTTTCCTACGTTTTAGGTCATACTACATGGGCAGCAGCCCTCAAGTCCACACTCATGACCTGATTTCCCTTCACAGGGAAGGCTGACATTCTCCTCCATATGAGCCTTCCTCCATGTTAAGCATATAGCCACTTTTTTTGGCCATATTTCAGAACCTGGAGGGAAGCCTCTCATCTATAGTAAACAGAAAGGAACTAACTTGCAGGATCATTCCCTTCCTCCTTCCCCTACTTCCCACAGACCAACAATTCTAAAGGGATTCCTGTTCCCCTTCCCCACAATGCTCTGAACAGCATTTCCTAGGGACCTATTAGGTTCATTCCTCCAAATAAACTAGTGTTGAAACATTGAACTTATTTCACCCTAATGGTGGACAAGGAGTGTGTCTAGGGGACAAATACAGAACTGAAAGGTAGTAGAATAAAAACAACATGAAGAATCTGAACAGCCTCAAGACAGGATTAACAAACTAGATGACTGAGCTAGGAAGAAGGCCCCTGACAACCAAGCTAACTACTTGACAACTTAGCCTCAGGCTAGCCCTTCCCAGACTTGGGGAACGTGTCTTCTTCCATTACTGTCAAACATCCAAATCACTTTTTAAGATGTCTCTCAAAAGATCTCTTCTTTTGCTTCGTCATTGCTTCCCTCTTTTGCTCACTCCTTCTATTTTGCACAATGTGAAAGCATTATGAAAAATGCACTGTGTTAAGATTTCTTTGTAGAGTCTGGCCTGCATAGATAGAATAAGCTAAAAACCCAATGCAGGGTTCTCTGGTAACAGCTGACTCAGAGGACACAGACTAGACTTCAGCCCTGTTTCCACCCTCGTACAAAGACACACACATACATGCATGCATACATGTATTAGCATAAATAACTCAACATAAATAACTGTACCACCTCCAGCACCGAACAGGAGATGCTCAGGTTTTGATAGAACCCCGGAGAACAGTAACATATGAAGTAAAGCATTTGTCATGGAAGAACAAGAAGTACCAAAGTAAGTGCTGCAGGCTGTGCTCACTTTCAAAGCACAGGGTGACCATGCTCACTAACAAGGGACCCCCAGCTGGTGAACACTCAGAGTCACAGCTCCACCATTCCTGAGAACAGGATGCAGGGAAGAGGAAATGGAAAGAGGGATATGCAGATAGGGCAGAAATAGGGGAGAAGGAATGGAAAACTTGTCATCACAATACAAGAAAGGACAATATGGAACAGGCTCTCAAATGCTCAAAATCAAATTGCAGAGATCAGGAACAGAAAAGAATGAGAAATAGTCAATGGAAAATGAAAAGTGTGGACAGTAAGAGTTCAGAGGAAAGAAGTTGGGGGGGGGCAGGAGATGGTGGAATGATATAGGAAAATTGGCAAGAGAAAAACAGACCTTTTGCAGAAGTGACTAAGAACTAACACAAACTGTAGGCCAAATCAAGAAAGAGATACAGTGGCAAACTGAGGGCTGAAGGGGGAGGGGGCAAAGGGAAGGGAGGTGATGGTCATGGAGGCGGGCACTTGTGGGGAAGAGTACTGGGTGTTATATGGAAACCAACTAGGCAATAAACTCTTTAAAATTAAAAAAAAAAAAAGAGATAAAGTGGTCTTGCCAATCCATGCAAATATGGCCTACTATCATCCCCCTACCCCCAGATCTATCTGATTTTGCACATGCTACAAAGAACAGAAGCAGCATCAGTCTGTTTACGCTTTGCAGGGTTAGCTACTTGCCCAGTCACACTGCATGAGCCTCACCATGAACCAAAATGAAATGTTTTTTATCACTGCCTCTCAGACTTAGTTAAATAATTTTCAACTCTCAGATGCAGTAGAAGATCAGGTTTCTCCAATCCCAGCAGCAGAGCATGCACCTTGTTTTTTTACTTCAGTAAAACACATAAAAGTGGAAATTTAATTAAAGGTCCCATATTGTAATTTGTTGATAAAAGATCCAGAAGCCACGTCTGAGACTTTCCACCATGGCACAACCTTAGATGTGTCTGTCAAAAAGCTATTGCTTTATCATTATTCTCAGTCATCCTGCTGGGCAGCAAGACCAGGAAATAAAGATTGGGTCAGAGAATACCCAAGGTCAGAGGTAAAAGGTTAAGGTCAGGTTTGAAGAAGTAATAAACCAAATTTCTGGACTCAGCCAATGCTGAGATTTGAGAAACAGATGAACTGACTCAACCGAAATAAGAATCCACAGCTCATACTGAAATGGGAGGGTAATGGAAGGGTGGGTGAACGGAACAGGGCAAGAGACAGGTAAAATCAAGAAGATCCTTCAGCACTGTCTCTCTCTCTCTCTCCCGCCTTATAGGGAAAGAAAATCGATTGCTTGGGAAGTTTCCACAACCTACCTGAAAGTCATGTGTAAGAGGGTTATTCTGCACTGATTGGCCTAAATTTCCCTCTTGGGAAACAAGCCTGGTTACCATGCTATCACTGCACTCATGCCTGACCTAAAGGAGATCCCTCTGAAATTCTTCGGAGAAAATAGCAAATCTCTGTAGGACTTTTCTTGAAATCTAGAGGATGTTGAACAAGTCCCTTCAAAACTGCTGCTTCTTGATCTGATTGTACAATGGGAGAGAGAGCTCAGAGAGAAGGGGGCTCAGCAAGAAGGTGAGTCAAGAAGTGAGGCTGAACTGACCTTGCCTGATTGGATACCTCAGAGTTGTTCACAGAAGCTTCTGAGGGCCACAGCCAGAATCCATCACCAATGAGAGCTGAAACTGAGAGAAGCTGCGTTTATCAAGATGGCAAGAACTCAAAGCCTAGAGCAACATTTCCCAAAGCGTAGAGGATCATCTGCCTCAGAATCAACCAGGGGCATTGTTAGGAAGGAAGTCAGGGCCCCACCCTAGACCTATTCAGAATATCTGGATATAGGCCCAAGAGTCTGCATTTTAAGAAGCTTCCCCTACTCCTACCCCTTAGGAACTTGTCCATTTCTGTCTTACCAGGATTTGTTGCCTTCAAGAGAGAAAAGAGTTAAATCCTACTGTCTAGCTAACATCATAGGACAGAGTCCAGATCATCACTCACTACGTCCCTCAGGGAAGAATGGCAGAGGCGGGGTGGGTCCAGGGAAAGGGGGACAGGATACCAGGAAATTGTGAAAAAGGATATGAGCCAATTACAGAGTCCCTAAAATGCAACCTGGCCCAGAAAGGTAGCTTTATTAGCCTCTGAGCCATTTGAAGGTTGGAACCAGGTCTCCCAGAATATTGTGGTATTCAGTAGGTACCTAACAAATACGGAGAAGGGGAGAGAGAGAGAGAGAGAGTGAGTGAACAGAATATGGCCAGCCCTAATTCAGTGTTGATTTTAGTCCTCTTGTGTTTAGTCCTCTTGTGTTCTATCTGGGTCTTTTCCTCAGCTTTAACCCACTTGTAGCCAACCTCTTTCACATGGGATATTAGGAATTCTCATTCATCATACTGTTTGATGAAAATCTCCCAGCCTACTGAGTTAAGAGACCCTCAGTCCTTGTAACTGCCATTCCCTCTGATTCTCCACTCTGTCATCTACTTAAGGAAATCATTTTTCTTATATTTTACATAAGAGACGTTTCTGGAGGTCAGTACAGCTGGGGAGCACACACGGAGAACTGATGTGGATCAATCCATAGCCGCAGAGCTCAGCTCGTGCACTGTTTTACCAGCCCTTTAGCTTCCCAGCAAACCCGAATCCTTCCTCTGAACTCTGGATATGTGAACACCAGGGCAGGGAGAGCAGAGATCAGAGAGGAGAAGGGTGTGATTTCTGAACTGTTTACAAACTGTTTACACTCCCTGTCCTATGGGGCCTCTAGGTCTTCCAGTTTGCCATGAATCCGGGGCACCCCAGTGCTGACACCATCCCCACTGCCATTAACGTTCTTATTTCCACTCTAGTTGCTAAATGTTTTAATGCCACTACTTCTGAAAGAATGCTCTGTGCCAGGCACTGAGATTAGGCTGTTGAAAATGGAGTATTTTTGTTTTATTTTTCAATTTCAAATTCTTTGTGCCAGATCCTAAAAATGAAATTAAAATAATCTCTAATCCTAGCAACTATCAATCACTATTAACAAGTAGATCTATGTGCTTCCATTGTAAAATTTGTAAATATGTACACAACTGTAAACTTTTTGCAAAGTTAGGACCATATCTGGACCTGATAGTATGATGTGATCAGTTGTGAACTGAAGGGCATCCCCATTTTCTTTCCTCTGACACTCAGTCACTCTATTATCCTTCAGATTTTTCTCTGACAACTCCCTCTGCCTGCAACCCTCTTCCTCCAATCCATTTCTGCTCAACTTACTCCTTCAGCTTCTGCTCACTTTCTCCTAGAAGATTTCTCCCATCTCGTGATCAGAATCAGTCCTTGTCGAAGGCTCTGAAGGAGTATCTTTGTTCCTTTATTATGAATCTATATATCTATATCTATATCTATATCTATCTATCTCCACACCAAAATATAAATCAGGGAATGAAGATTCCCCAAACCCATCACTGTGGCACATGGTAGGTGCTCAATAAATGCTTGTTAAATTGAATGAAAATACCCTCTTATGCATGTCTAAGCAAGTTAATGAGAAGAGAATCCAAAGGAACAAGATATGAACTCACATCCTTGGCCATATTGATATATGCAAAAAAAATTCTCCATTTTCACATCTCATTTTTTTTAAGCTGGTGTTTGCTTAAGTCACAGCCACCTGCCTCTCTGCAGCGGTATTGGGGAATAAGTCTGTGCTCCAAATTACAACTCAGAGCTTCCTGGTGGCTTTCCTACTAACAAGCTGCCAAGTCCAGAATGATGGGGTTTCTGTTTTAGCTGACAACCAAAAACAAAATCTGGCTGCTCTAAACAGGCTCTTTTCCCTCCACCTGCTGCTTCTACAGCTAAAGTGGAGAATGACATATGAACCACCAAAGTCTGAGGCCAGGATCCCACTGAAAGTCGTTGGATGTCAATTGAAGGCATTGAGAAATTGCTCATATGTTATGCATTTATTCCCACAGAAATCACCCTAAAAACCTTAACACTTTAAAAGCTGTCCATGGACCTTCTTGTCCAAGAACCTGTGTGTGATGACAGCACCAAGAGCTGGGATATGGGAGGACTCTCTCATGTGTTTTTCTCATCTCTAAAAGGGAAGAATGAACTAGTCAAACTCACCTTTGCTTCTACAAAACTTCCCTTTCCATTAGGCAGGAGTGGCCCATGGTGGGAATTTTAGACACTGAGACAACTAAGAGGATTTTCAGTTCCACTCTTATCAATCTTGGTGACAATTGAGCCTCAGAGGATATTGAGAGAAGCATAGATGAAACCACCACCATCATCGTCATCATCATCATCATCTCATTGGGTCAACTTGATAAATCTCATCTGCTTTGGGTGAACTAATCTGGTACAGAGACAGGGGAGGGGAGGCCTCAGAAAGGCCACAGCGTCCCCATCAAATCATCTGACCCTTATAGTCCATAGCACTGGACAGAGAAGAGACACTTTCAATTGCCAGATACCTTTAATGAATCATAAACAAACAAGAATAGTGTTTTAATTATAGATTATAAAAAGATTATAAAGATTATAAGATTATAAAGCATTAGATAGTTGGTTGAGTATTTACTATGTATCAAGCACTATGCTAGCACTTTAAATACATTATCTCATTAGAACTTTCCACACAGCTAACAAACGTTTGAGCACGATGCGGACCCACTACACACTAAACTATTTGGCCTTATTTTGTCCCATTCCAGCAAAACTGGAAAATGCCTTTCCAGATTAGCCCAAAATACAGGTGGAAAATACTCCTAATCCACAGAAAAGAGAAGTTGTCCAGATGAGCCAGATGAATCTCCAGGATGCCTGCTTTCCAGAAAGGGTTCTCACTGTAACCAGGACACAAGAAATACACAAAGGTATTGTGTCCTATTCAAAAAGGACACAGACCCTGGACTCCATCAGCCTTTGAAGACATCTGATCCTGATGAATTTGAGAGTATTTTCCAGATATAACTCTCTCCCTTCCCAGCAAAACCCTAAAGTTGCCTGCATCACTCATCATGGCCACAATCACAGGCATTTTCAATGAGCTTTAGCTTTAGACAAAAGAAGGTTTATTGTATAAAAAGTATCCTTGGAATGCTAATCTTAAAACACTCTGATAGAAGCATATCTTGGGTACATGATTTCTAGGCTAAGTTGTTTGGGCTAAGCAATTTATTTAGTTAAGTTGACAAAGACGTATGTACATATTTTGAACAATTGTTTTCCAAAATATAGAGTATTAATGTATTCTTCAATTCTTTGTTTACTCCTAAGTTGTTCTTTGATTCCTGACAAAGAAACCTAATGGTAGAATCAATTTCCTTCCTAAAAATTTTCATTTCCAACTAATATTGTTTGAACTTAGGTGGTATCGGTATGTGTTCTATCACGTACATTTACTTTTTTAAAGTTTATTTATTTTGAGGGAGAGCACATGGGGGAAGGGCGGAGAGAGACAGAATGCCAAGCATACTCCACACTGTCAGTGTGAGGTCGACATGGGGCTCGAACTCACCAGCCACGAGATCATGAGCTGACCTGAAATCAAGAGTTGGACACTTAACGGACTGAGCCACCCAGGCGCCCCTATCATGTAAATTTAATAAAGGTTAGTTATTAAAAGCCTCAATTAGGGGCACCTGCATGGCTCAGTTGGTTGAGCATTGGACTCGGGCTCAGGTCATGATCTCACAGTTTGTGAGTTTGAGACCCTTATCAGGCTCACTGCTGTTGGCCTGTCAGCAGAGAGCCTGGCTCAGATCCTGTGTCCTCCTCTCTCTGCCCCTCCCCTGCTTGAGCTCTCCCAAAAAATAAATAAATTATTTTTTAAAACGGAGCTATTCAAAACAAAATAATTGTCTGTTTTTAATAAGAGAGAAGAGCAGAAGTCATAAATTTTCAAAATGGATTTATAAAGTCCATTCACTAATAATACTCACAACTTAGAGAAATGTGAGGCCCTCATACAGAGTCTATTTATTCCTATGCATCTTAGCCTATACTTGATTTTCAGCAGGAAATTGGAAGAATCTTTTGATGAACACATTCTGACAACAGTGAGCTACTAATGACAGACAAAAGCAACTATGAAAAGCAGGCACAAGAACCCCAGAGCAGATAGGTCTGTGCCCACGGGAACCATGCTGTGCACACATCAAGGGTTAGCCAGAGTTATCCAACACCCATTTCCAAAACAAAACAATACAAAACAGATTGTGTTCACTGCCCCCTGTTCAAGATCATATAAGGATTTACACCAATTTTTTAAATATATTTAATACTGCTTAAAGGAGTGGGCTTAATTTATAAACTCCTGGGTCCTCATAACTCCTGAATCAGGCGCACTCTGAGACTTGAACGTTTAGCATTTTAATGCCTGGTTGGTCCTACTGGACCTCGGATGCCACATCAACATCATCTCTGCTGTCCTCCAAGGTTTGAGTGGGGCGTGGTGAATCACAGAAAGGACCTTCTTAAATTTGAACTCTGGTGACTTTTAGCTAGACAAACCATCAAATTTATTTTTATTTATTTTTTATTGAAGTGAGTTGGCATACAATAGTGAGTGTATTCCTTTCAGATGGACACCATAGTGATTCAACATATACCTTACAAAGTGATCACCACGCTAAATCTAGTTACCATCTGTCACTTTACAAAGTTGTTACGTATTATTAATTATATTTCCTATGCTGTACCTTGGATTCCTATCTCTCCCTGATTTGGTAACTGAAAGATTGTACCTTTTAATCACTTTCCCGTTTCCCCCATCCTCCTCTTCCAACCCCTTCCTCTCCCCGCCCCCCCCCCAATGCCTCTGGCAACTACCAGGTTATATCTTCAAAAACTCCTCTTTGAAATAGCAATAGCTACTGATAATCGGTCCCGTATATTGTCTTTTTTTTTTTTTTCTCCCACACACCTGGAATATACAGAGGAAAAATGATGATGGGTCTCTTAGGGTAGATACTTGCCTTGATCCCCTCTCCTGCCTTTCCATTCCCCTGTTCCTCCTCAAAGCCAGATAATTGGAAAGAAGCATCTGAGTCTAGATTCTCTGCCTCTCCCTCCTGCCTCCCAAGGTGGGGGCGGGGGGGGGGCGCTCCTCTTATTAGTAAGAAAGAGTGGTCGCTGACTGAGGGGGCAAGGCCAAGGTGAGATCCTGTGCACATGCGCAGTATGGATCTGGGTGACTGGTTCTCGGCCGCGGATTCTTGGTCCTGAGTTTAAACTACGTACATAAGTGGGTGAGTGAGGCCCACTGCTTTCTATGTGTCTGAAAAGATTTGGGAAGAAATGAGAAGTACCCACCGCTGGCTAGGGGAATATGTCTCAAATCTCCTATGCAGATCTCTCCAAGCACTGGGTCCCAAGGATTACTGGCGATGGGAGTACATTCCAGTCTCAACGACATTCCCCCATCCATATGGCACATTTAGATGTGATTTTGCAATTGCCTCGATATTAAGTCTAGACTTGATCACTGTATGACTAGAGATCTCCTGATGCTATCAATCAGAATCCAGAGACTGGGACTTGGACTCCCCCAACTCAGATATCATCCCAATCCCTCACCGGGTAGGAGACAGTAAAAGGATCTGGCCTGGGGTCTTCTCATTCCAAATCCAGTCTTCTCACAGGTTTTGCATGGTGCAGTCAAGGCCAAGTTTGTAAATATAAAAGAGATGGGGTGGAGGGGGATGAGGGCCAAGAGGAGTAGGGGAGTACAATATCCGATTTCTACTGATTGTTGTCTCTGTGATTAGAGTCCTTGATCAAAACAGAGTTACTAATCTATAAAAATTTATTTTAAAACAGTGACTTTCACAAATGTATGGCCAATTAATCTTTGACAAAGGAGGAAAGAGTATCCAATGGCAAAAAGATAGCCTCTTAAATAGGTGGTGCTGGGAGAACTGGACAGCAACATGCAGAAGAATGAAACTAGACCACTCTCTTACACCATACACAAAAATAAACTCAAAATGGATGAAGGACCTGAACGTGAGACAGGAAACCATCAAAACCCTAGAGGAGAAAGCAGGAAACAACCTCTATGACCTTAACCGCAGCAATTTCCTAAGACACATCCCCAAAGGCAAGGGAATCAAGAACCAAAATAAACTATTGGGACCTCATCAAGATAAAAAGCTTCTGCACTGCAAAGGAAACAATCGAAAAAACTAATAGGCAACCGACAGAGTGGGAAAAGATAGTTGCAAATGACATATCGGATAAAGGGCTAGTATCCAAAATCTACAAAGTACTCGCCAAACTCCGCACCCGAAAAACAAACAATCCAGTGAAGAAATGGGCAGAAGACATGAAGAGACACTTCTCCAAAGAGG
>CM053576.1:93384266-93440479 GCA_028646485.1 Cryptoprocta ferox
CTCATAGGTCTAACAGGAGAAACCCAACAGAGGACCATGGGGAGGGGAAGGAGGAAAAAGAGTTAGGGAGAGGGAGGGAGACAGAACACGAGAGACTCTTGAATACTGAAAACAAACTGAGGGGGGAAGGGGAAGGGGGAAGGGGAAGGGGGAAAGGTAACGGGGGGGTGATGGTCTTGGTGGAGGTCACTTGTGGGGAAGAGCACTGGGTGTTATATGGAAACCAACCTGACAATAAACTATAAAGTTAAAAAATTTTTTAAAAAATAAAAAAAAACAGTGACTTTCAAACATGGGTGATTTTTCACCACAACCACACCATAGGCTACTTGGCAATGTCCTCAGACATTTATGACATTTTTGGTTGTCACAGCTGGTGGATAAAGGACATAAATGCTGATAGACATCTCTGCAATGCACAGAAAAGCCTTCGCAATGAAGAATCGTGGGCCCCAAATGGCAATAGTCTGAGAATGAGAAACACTTTTTAAAAGGCTCTGTGAAACATGGGTGGTGCATATAAACGCGGAACATGTAAATGCATCAGAACCTCCCTCTGGTGAGAAGGGGAATGACCTCTGTGGAATTGTCACTGCAGCTTCTCAGCAGTCCCTTGAAGATCTATTAGGCTGGGTAGGCCATCTCCAAAACTGTCAGGTAGCTGAAGCTTGTGTCTGCCCCCTTCTCCTTTCTATCTTCTCCCCTTCCCATACCCTCAGGTCATCTGCTCTCCTGCCCCTCCCAACTCTACTTGAAGACACGACAATTCCTCCATGCCTAGATTCAGTTCTGTCCAGTTCCTGAATCAACACTAAACAGTACCAAAAACAACCACAAAAAGGAACAAAAATGGCAAATTGATAGCTTTTCCCCAATAGACACTTTCCATAACTAGGAGGAGATGCCTTTATTATGCTAGCTAGCTACTTTACATATTGTAGCTCACTAAATTTAACAACGGTCCTATGAGATACATATGATTTCCATTCTGAACTTAAGGAAACTAAAGCTCAGAGAGATTAAATAACATGCCTACTTTGTTAAAGATAACAAGAGACTGATACCTGTTCTCTATCAATTCCAGAGCACACTCTTATGCCACATATAGTCCATACTTGACTTTCCTGTTCTGAAGTCATATCAAATTGGATACAAGCCAAGATACCATTTTTCAGATTTATATTTTAAATTATTGGAAATAAATCCACAAGCCAAATAAATCATCAGTGTCTTCTTTAGTCTGTGTTTTAGTTAGGATCTTTGATTGCAAGTTACAGAAACCAATTCAATCTAGATAAAATAAATTGGAGCAATTTATTACAGCGATGTGGGGATTCTCACAAAAATCAAGGAGGAAAAAAAACAGGAAAGCTGCTACTGCTTTTTCTCACTTTTACTGCAGATCAGCTTTCCAGCTCCTCCTCCTTTGATTGCAGGGGAGTATGGTTCCCTTGCAGCCCTTCACATTGCATGTTTCCAATCCATTCTCTCTCTCTCTCTCCCCCCCCCCTCTTCCTGGAAAAGAAAGATAGAGATGAGAGACAGAGAGAGAGAGAGAAAGAAAGAAGGAAGGAAGGAAGGAAGGAAGGAAGGAAGGAAGGAAGGAAGGAAGGAAGGAAGAAGAAAGAAGAAAAGAAAGAAGAAAGAAGAAAGAAAGAAAGAAAGAAAGAAAGAAAGAAAGAAAGAAAGAAAGAAAGAAAGAAAGAAAAGAAAGAGAACCTTGAGATAGAGTTCAACTCTTGACAGAGTTAGTCCTTCCCAAGGGAGAAGAGTCATGCAGAACAAACATGGATGAGGAGGCCACCTCCTGTAGATGAGGAGAGAAGAATCGTTCCCAGAACACAGGAAGAGTCACTGGGTCATGGGCTCAACTGGCCCATTACAATAAGAATCCAGAGCCCCTTTGTGAGGTGAACACCAGCTCAGAACTGGCGGGGTTAGTTTGCCCCTTGCGGAGAATCATATAAAGCGAATCAAAAGAATGAGTGAAAAGAGATGATAATACTTTATTCCAGTTACCTCTGAACCTTGAGGAGTATGATAAACAGAACAGTGAACTTATTAGAAGGCCCTCTACTTTCTGAAGTATTGAGGCTGTGGGACTTACTACTTTCCACTTCTTCAGAGGTTTATTTATTATTTGAATTCATGTCAGAGCTAATAGTCTTATTTTGTCCTATCAGGCCCTATGTGAGTGTCCGAATCAGGACAAGGGTAGACTAAAAATGGACAGCTTTCTCTTTATAATACATACAGATTCATCTTCCACAGAAAAGAATTTGAAGTACTTAAATGCAACCTGAGAGTAATCCTACTAGTCAACAGAGTCCTCCTATCTCATAATATTATCTTATTTATTTTTAATAAAGATGCATGGCAACATAGAGATTAAATAGCAAGGACAAATGACTAAAAGTTTCATTTCTAAGGTTCACGCAGCCATTTTGGTCAAAACTATAAGAGCAAGTCCAGCCTTCCCCTTCACCCTTACATTCAGATTGGCCTTGTAAGCCAACCTGCTTCTTGGTTATTGTAAAATTAAAAGGAAATACCTAGGACATCAGCAAATGGTGTTGAGAGATAGAATTAGTGCATTGGATACAGTATAAGCCAGGCCCATGAAGACACTTTCTCTTCTACCCTATAAAATGCAGATAGCTGAAGAGCCACTGCAGACATCATAAAGTGGCTATATTTCTACCCCTACTCATTATGGCTTTTAGTGAATAGTCTCTCTGTTGTCTTAAGCCATTCATCTTTGGAGAAATATGGCCCCATTTCTCTATTTATTTATCTCTTTAGAAATGGGAAAGCATAAACTGTTACACTACAATAAATTTTCTCACTTTTAATAGTTCAAATGGTTCCACAGTAAAATGAAAGTCAAGCATTATTTTTATTCCTTGGATTTTTGTCATTTTGAGTATCCTTAGCACCATTTAATGTCATGATCCCTAAGAATGGCCTCAATTCGATTATCTATCTTCTGAAGATGGTTATCTCAAACTTCAGACAGTTAAAAGTAGACTAGAAGAGAGCTTAATCATCTCTTCTTTCTAAAAGTATAGAGAAAGCAGGTGCTTTTAGAGAACTAATTTCTAACTCATCCATGCAAATTTCAAAATACAGAAAAGCAAAAACAGAGAGGACTAAAATTATCCAAAAATAATAGTTTTTTTTCTAGGACAAGAAGTACTAAACAACTCCAAGTTATTCTTAACATGAAATTTAATTGGAAAATATAAAGTTAACAGAATTTTGGATGTACCAAGAATATGATTTACTGACACCTTTGCTATTCAGGCAGAGAATTAATTTTCATATGTTTTCATAAGAGATTAGTGTTGGGTTCATATACTCCATCTGCCTCACCTAAAAAATTACGGCACAAGAGAGGTTTCAGATAAATGCATACTATCTATTCCTGGACTGTACTTCTACCCTGAATCCCTTCCTCCTTTCCCATCTCAGATGAGCTGAGATGGACAAACTAGAAGGAAATTTGAAGATTCCCATCTCACCCCTGAATTGAACACCACAACTGTATAGCCTGCTTCCTTATTTTCTCTGAGCTTTCCAGATTCAAAAAGGACTCCTAGGAAAAGGTATTTAAAGAGGGGAAATAGTGAGTGAAAAAGAGACAACACCACAAAAGCACTCAAGCCACAATATTTCCCGAAATACAGGCCAGTAGTCAATGCCCTCATCCCCCAAATCGAAACCCCAGTCAAACCTTTGAACTTGGGGCACCTGGGTGGCTCAGTGGGTTAAGCGTCAGACTTTGGCTCAGGTCATGATCTCAAGGTTCATGCATTCGAGTCCCACATCGAGTTCTGTGCTAGCGGCTCAGAGCCTGGAGCCTGCTTCACACACTGTGTCTCCCTCTCTCTCTGCACCCCTCCCCGCCACTTGCACTCACATGCTCGCTCTCTCGCTCTCTCTCTCTCAAATAAACATTTAAAAATTAAAAAAAAGAAAACCTCCTTGCCTAAATATCCTCATGCTTCTATTGAAGGTCCCATATAAAACCTTGCAATGTCCAGGATGAAAAGTAAACGACATATCCATCTCACTCTCTATATGGGAAATTTTCTTATGTTTTAATTTTTCCCTTCATAGTACTTGCTTCCCCAGCACATATACTAATTTTCCCTGTATAAACCATAAACTTTTAATTAATTGACCCATGTTCTAGGCTAACATTTTCTCGTGTGTCATAGCCAATATGTTGCCAGAATGTCCTCTCACTTGATTCAGCAGATCTGCCTTAGGCTGTAAGCTTAAACTACTTGCAGAAAGAACCTTTGTCCCCTGCGGCTCCATGGGTAATAGCATGGACTTTGAAGCCAGACCGCCTGTTTGCTAATCATGGTCAGTCCCCGACTAGCTTAGCTATCTGGTCTCGTTTCTTTACCTCCCAGTGTCTCAGGGAGGTTTCCTCATCTGGATGATGAGTGAGGATATTGCTGGGCACTGCTTCACGGCAAGATGGTGAGGATCCAATGAGATAATATGTGCAAAAAACTTGGAGCACTGTGGCATGTGATTAGTGGTCACTTAATAGTGGTCACTTAAATAACTAGCAGTGTTTCCCTAGTGTGTGGAGCATCATGGTTACTACTAGTATGTTGGAGCACTAAATGAATCCTAAGAAGCAATTGTTTTTTTCTCTCAGAAGAAAATCTGGCATTATTGAAAAAGACTTTGGTTATTCTACAGAACCCTTTTGTGGCTTGAGAAAAGCATATCCAGAGAGAATGGCAAAACATACGTATCTTCCTAAACAAAGGTTTTTGACCCACCCTAATGGATTCCAAATTTTTCCTATTGCTTATTTATCACCATTTAACACCCAAGAAAAATTTCCTTTGAAGGAAATAGAAGGAATTCAGAGTTAGGGTAAAGATAATGTAAAAGGGGAAAGTCTGAGTCTTTCATAGGTGTTCCTCATCTCCTGTCCAGCCTGAAAAATTGTCTCTATCTGGGAAAGAAATGAGGTGCAGATAAAATTAAGAATGCAAGTAGAAAGTTGATTTTGGTTTTTACAGGCACTGGAGTGGTATCTCAAAAAATTTAGAGGCCATCTAAAAGTACCTCTTCTTATTTATGGTCTCACCTCCTGAATGAAATATTGTCTGTATTAATCCCGTCTGGAATTACAGGGCCTTTCTATGTTTGATGCCTCCAGAATCTTAGAACACAAACACCAACCAAAGAAAAATATATGGACAAACATAAATTAGACTTTTCTCCCCATTGGGATGCATCCATGCATTATAGCTTATAAATTTAGATTATATCTCTACTGCCATCGTGTGATAGAATGTTTTTTAGTGAAGATGTCCTAAAAAGAGAGTAAAAACTCAGAACACAAGGACCTTTCAAGGAAAAAAAGCTGAATTTTCTTTTCCCTGCCTACCAAGCAATGCCACACTTTCTGATGCTTGTGATCAACGCAAAAGTTTGGGAAAGATTGTGTTTCTTCACACAGAAACAGAACAGGAGAGAGAATGAAGAATGCTGAAAAGAACATGAAGACAGGATCCAGCTATTTTTCTGTCACATGAAATAGAAGAATGATTCTGTTTTGTCTCACTTCAGATGTAAAAGCTCTAACATTAGGATACTGTCTCTCTGCCCATCCTCCAGGTTATCCATCGCCCAGCCCAGAATGAGTACACTCCAGAATGGGTGCCCTTATTCCCTCCCGTATTCACACTGGACTTGGGCATGCCCTTGGTGTTCATTTTTCTTTTGCTGCTTTAACTTCTGTCTTATTAGAGATTACCTCCATCACTTTGAGTTACCTGGAAATTCGAGAAGTGTATTCTACATGCCTTTACAAATCATTCAGTCAATTCTTTTTTTAAAATGTTTTATTTATTTTTGAGAGAGAGAGAGAGAGAAAGAGACAGAGAGAGAGAGAGAGAGAGAGAGAGCAAGCAGGGTAGGGTCAGAGAGAGAGGGAGACACAGAATCTGAAGCAGGCTCCAGGCTCCAAGCTAGCTGTCAGCACAGAGCCTGACGCAGGGCTCAAACCCACGAACCATGAGATCATGACCTGAGCCGAAGCCGGACGCTAAACCGACTGAGCCACCCAGGCGCCCCTCATTCACTCAATTCTTGATGTGGGTCTGAAGATAGACCTCTCTCTTCCTCTTCCTGAATGTGCTGACCCCATCTCTCCCCAGTTCTGGCATCAGCGGGAAATGTGTGAAGCTTATCTCTGGGAGTCTCTCTATGCCTCTTCCCATGCTCTAATCCTCCATCCTCACCTTCTACTACCCAAAAAATGTGCCTGGCTGCCCCCTCCTCACCACACCTGACCGTTCAGCTGGCTTACCCTACACCTGCCTGTCCACTGTCCCCTGCCAAGCCTGCTCTCAGAACCCAGCCTGTGTGAAGATGAGAAACTCATTTAATGACCAATGATGAATCCTGTTTGTGTCTGCCATGGGATATTTGTGTCCAGCAGAGGAAAATGGACTTAAATAAGTTAACATATATCCCATTGTACTATGGGGTTGTTTCAGCTATCCCTGCAACCTCCCACCTCCACGCTTTATCAGATTTTTCATCTACACCTCCTGTGTCGGTGTCAAATGTTACCTCCTAGAAGGCCTTACCCAGAACACAAAGAAATAGAGGCTCACAATGCTTTTGAGCTTCTAAATAAATTCTGAAGAATTATAGCAAAAATTATAAGCCATGGCTTTTTATTTGCAAATCTTTCAGTCTTTTGGTTGGGAGCCTAAGCCCTAAAGAATACAAAGCATGAAATGTGAGCTTCTTCAAATAAAAAAGAAAATCTGAAGTGCCAGGGTCCCCATCAATCTAGACTGGATTGGGTGGGAGAAAGTTAAAGTCATAGAGGGAAAAAAAAAAAAAAGACGTGTAAACTTTCCTGTGGATCTCTCAGTCCTATGCTGAAATGGGAAGGAAAGGCAAAAGGGAGGGAAGGGCAGAAGTACCAGACATACTGTGGGATTTAAGAACAAAAGACCCCAGTGTCTTCCATCCCAGGGAAGAATAGCTCCCTGCACCAGCATGGTGGAACAGCAAGTGAGGAGAGCCTAGAGTATGATGTATTTGGGCAGTAATGGGACTTAAGACAGAGCCCCACTTGCACCTCCAGTACATGAACAGATCCCTCAGAGGGTCTTAGAAGTAGGCTATAAGGACTATCAACCTGAGAGACAAAGAGAATGTAACTATGTATAACTACAGCCAGATGGCAGATTGAACACACATTTCAGTGGATATTGGTGGGAATAGAGACCAGTGACCAAGAACTATTAAAGATGATATATATCTCATCCGAGGCCATTATAACCAAGATCAAGATGACCCTTCCAACGTCTGGAGACCTCATAACCCCCTTCTCTTCCATCCACATCAGCATCCAGAATTTTGAGAAAGAGGGAAGGGAAATCCTGAATTGATGAAGTTTATACCCAAAATGACCTAGAAAACCTGGAAATGGTAGAATTTGCCTTAAAATAACTAGGTTATTTAGGCAGAATGGAGGCTTAAGATAGAAGATAGCCTGCTATATTAAAAAGTAAAAGAAGTTGCATTTACACTGCACATCTGAGCCTGTGGCCAGAACCATCTAGAGCATTACGACATCTGGCAAAGCATGGAGAATGGATAGAGACTCTGGGTAGGTATTAAGGTAAAGGACCCTCTTGGTGTCCTTTAGAGCTTATTTAGTCAGCCTACAGTCCAGTCCCTGAATTCTTGGTTGATCCAGCTTCCACATCTATCCTCGATCATTAGATTTGACACACAGAATCATAGCTGTCATCTGCCATACTTTTTGATTTATGCATCCAGGTCAGTACAACAAAACCTTAACTAACTGGAGCACCAGGAACATGAAATTTCCTTGTAAATTCAAATTTCTGGTTAACTGGAGGTTATTCAGAATCCTAATATCTATTGTGAATATTTGAGACTTCCTTTAGTCTTCAGTGTAAGCATTGTCCATGCCTTTCTACTTCCTTCTCCTGAGGAGCTTTCTGAGGCTCCTCAGCTTTTCGGCATATAACAAGATTCCACTCCCTTCTGGAAGTGTCTGGTTTGTCTACATCTTTTGAAGGACTCACTTGAAAACAGAGCACAAACTCCCAGCATCAGCAGATGTGAAAAAGATTATATCTAGACAATCACTAAACACTCTACTTATATTCATTTCACCCACAATCCCGTGAGATTTTTAGTGACTACACCATGCTGTTAATTAAGTCCCCTAAGTCACAGATTCTTGATATGCAATTAATGGATGGGCTTAAGGGTATATAAACTTTTAGAATATGATATGCAAAAAAATTTATATGTATGCTGGTCTGTGTGGGGGAAGTGTGTGTGTGTGTGTGTGTGTGTGTGTTCTTGTGCATGTGTGTCTGTGTGTGTGTGTTTCATCAGATGCTTTAAGGGAGTCCATGACCCAAAAAAGTAAAAATTGTGGCCTTAAGTGCCAATTTTGCATGCTGCTGCTAAGCCCAGAGCTCTACTCCTATAGAATTCTCAATTTAGGGTTTTTCACAAGATGGGAGGGTTGTGCATTGGAAGTTGGACACTGGGGAAAAAATTAAGGTCAAGACATTTTCAGGCTCCCAAACCAGGTCATCAGCATTCATAGGGGTTGAAGGAGCTCAGCTGGTTTGTTTTCCCTCCCAAAACAGAATGTGGAAACATGTACCATCTACCAGAAAAAGCAGGGCCCATTTCACCACCCAGGATAATCTAGATCTTGTGATTTTTAAATGGAAGGAAAAAATTTCTTCCAGACCTCTTTCCTGGACCATCATCGTTGGCTGAAGTGCATTGCCCATAACTGACAGCAACTGACAGGCTTGCACACCATGCAGTGATCCTTTGTCCAGCTCTTGTCAAGTAGATCTGGCATTGCAGCCACCAGAGGTGCACAATGAGGACCAAGTGTTGACAACTCTTCACCCTACTCATGTGGAGAGAAGCATTAACATGTAGAAATGGTACTCAAAAGCAGAAAGGAGGGGGAAAATTAGTACTGAAGGCACTTCATCAGACTGACAAGCCAGAGCTGGAACAGGAGAGAGGGAGGCAGGGGTAGCAGGCAGACATTACATTAAAGCAGAGGAAGGAAGCACAAACCCAGGAGTGAAGGTCTCCTATTTTCTTGACATTAAAGCCACAGCAAAGCATCACACCTGTGGTCACTACACACTCTGCATTTCTAAAGAGCTGGGGTGGAGACCCATCTGTGTACCTCCACTGAACTTCCAGGAAAGGATACTAGGAAACTATTTGTAAGAATGCTGCCAGATCAACAGGGACTCAGAGACCAAACATCTGGCTCTTGGACAATAGGAATTATGACTTTTGGAAAAAGAGGAAAGTGATGGCTGTCCAACCCACAGGGAAGAGTCCACTAAAGAAGATGCCCCAGAAGGACACAGAGCACACTAGGAGAAATAGAGAGCTGAAGTACACGGGACCCAACACAGCTTATTAGTGTAAGGGTAGTTCTGAGTGGTGTCACTGCTGTCAAGCTCCCTTGAAAACTTATTTGAGGTTTTATAAGAGAAAAGGTAATAAAATTATAAGACTTGAAATCTATCATTACTTAGATGGCAGATCATGCCATTTTGGTAAAAATTTGCAGTCCTTTGGGAGATCCTTTCCAACTTGAGGAGCAGTGGGGTGCTAGAGGTATAAACACAATCTGCTGAAGATGCCCACAATGGTAGGAAAAATGGGAAAGATCACTGGTCTTTCATAATTCCTTCCTCCACAGTCACCAGCCCCTATGAAAGGCTCCCACTTTCCATAGATCATTGCCTCCAAGATCTCTTGTGGCTCTTTTGCCTGCTTAGCCTCCTTAGTCAGCATGCTCTAGGTTTTGCTTCCTAGCCAGTCTATAAAAGTTTCCACTGGACTTTACACAGTGTCTGAGATGTTGCCTGTGGTTCTCCTTCACTCTCCAGCCCACAGCTGGCACCCAGTTCTTCCCCACCTCCAGTTCAGGCTGGAACCTCAGGCCTCCTGGTAACCCAGTAGGGCCATTCAGACAAGAGAAGAGGAATAGAGGCAGGAAAATTACCTGCCACCGAGTAAACCACAGAGGAATGAGTGAGCCACCAGAAATCCAAGAAAGACATAGAGTCCTGAGAATCAAGTTGTGCAGATTATCAGGCTCAAAAACCATTGTCATGAGCAACTAAGGCCACAGACATCTCAAGAATGAGAAAGGCCTGGGAAAACAAGACAGTATGCAAAAACATAAAGAATCCATTATGTGGGGTGATCCTCTCTACCTAATTAGGGTTTCAGTTCACTGACCACAGTCTCAACCTCTAGGATAGGGTTCTACACACTCGATAAGGCTGTTCTGGTATCCAGTACCTGGTTAGTTAAGCCAATTCAGTCATTTAAATAAGTTAATGCTGGGTTGCCTGGGTGGCTCAGTCGGTTAAGTGTCCGACTTCAGCTCAGGTCATGATCTCAGTTTGTGGGTTCGAGCCCTGTGTCGTCGGTCTCTGTGCTGACAGCTAGCTCAGAGCCTGGAGCCCGTCTTCGGATTCTGTGTCTCCCTCTCTCTCTGACCCTCCGCTTCTCTCTCTCTGTCTCTTTCTCTCTCTCTCTCAAAAAAATAAATAAAACATTTAAATAATAAAAATAAATAAAAACAAGTTAGTGCTTGAACTTATATATTGCAAGTAGGTAGAAGCTTGACTGATTTAATTTTCAATTGTGAATTTGATGCCAGACAGCAGTATGGACAAAGGTAATATTGAAGATATTTAGCAGGGTTCCTATCAGTAAGAACAGTCACAGTGGACAGGACAATATGTGCTGGCTGGGACACTGCTCTGGTACACCACACTGGCTTAATACATCCTGGGTATGAGACTATACAGAGAAGCTTCTTTTACTGAATGGTGGGTATGTAGTTATAAGTTATCACAAATATTTATAACAGATACATTATACACAATAATTTCGGATTTTCCTTTTTGTTAATAATTGTCATAATATTTATAGTAGGTATGAATTAGTAGATGAGTTGTAACGGAAATGGCCACGGATTAGTGAGCTTTAAGTGTCTACTTTTTAATGGACCAATAAGAAAAACCTGTTTGGAATATAAAACTGAAAGTGATTATTTGAAAGGGATAAGATCTGTGTGCCATGAGGGGGGGAAATGTTACTAATTTTAAATGCAGAAATAAGGGGTGCCTGGTTGGCTCAGTTGCTTAGTGTCCAACTTCAGCTCAAGTCATGATCTCACAGCTTGTGGGTTTGAGCCCCGCATCTGGCTCTGTGCTGACAGCTCGGAGCCTGGAGCCTACTTCAGACTCTGTCTCCCTCTCTCTCTGTCTCTGCTCTGCTCACACCCTGTCTGTCTCTCTCTCTCAAGAATAAATAAACATTAAAAACTAAAAATATTAGAAACTAAATGTAACTAATTTCATATTCTGAGGGGAGTGGCAAAATCTGAGAAAGGGAGGGAGAAGTCTGCTCTGTTGTTTGCTAAGAAACCCCAGTGGACATTTTGGGGGTGAAAGTGAGGGCCGAAGTTTGTGCTGGAGAGAATGGTTAAGACAGAGGGAAAGCAGGGAGCCTGGGTGGCTCAGTCAGTAAAGCATCCGACTTCGGCTCAGGTCATGGTCTCACGGCTCGTGGGTTTGAGATCTGCATTGGGCTCTGTGCTGACAGCTAGCTCAGAACCTGGAGCCTACTTCGGATTCTGTGTCTCCCTCTCTCTGACCCTCCCCTGCTCGCGCTGTCTCTCTCAAAATATAAAAAAAAAAAAAAAAAAAAAAAATTAAAAAAAAAAAAGAGGGAAAGCCAGCTAGTCTGAGAGTAGTAAAAGGATAGCATTTGAGCTTTTTGTTAAACAATCTGATAGATAAGAATGGGGACTCTGAGCTCAGTAATGAACAAGGTGTTTCGAGAAACTGTCTTTGAGAAGCAAACTCCAACTCATCAACCCAGCAGCAGGCTGGGACCCCAAGTGAGACATGATCAGAGAGAGATTCCCTTCAATGGGGGCTAGACAATTTGGGGAAGTATTTTTAGATATTTCTGTTCTGTACTATGACCCCTTTTGATAGCCCCAAGATTTCATTTCTGAGATTGTTAACTCCCATTGGGGCTACTAAGGAGAATTACAGGATGAGAGGTGTACAAGGCATGGGGTGGGCTGTGACCTTTCCCACATGTTGCCCCCAAAGACTCTCTGTCTCTGGGAATACTGTGGGGTAACAGCTTCTTACTAAGGGAGGACTGTAGCCCCCAAGGCCACATAATCAGTAACTAAGACCTCAGAACTCAGTGGAGCTGAGCCTGACAGTGGAGAAGCAGGCTACGTATGGATCAGTCCAGAAACAGACATCAGAGAAGTCCACTTTCCCTAAATAGGCTCAAAGATTGAGGAGGGACTGAGGGTAAGTAGGGTCTGCTGTTATGTGGGCTGGAGATCAGGCAGTGAGGGACATGTGGATATACATGTGCATGTGAGAGAGAGAGAGAGAGAGACAGAGAGCCTGCGGTCTGTGTGGTAGAAAGTAGCCAAACACCAACTAAAAGTGAAATCTGACAAATGGAGGATTTCAAGTATTTATCAAAAAACATTCTTTCACAGAGAGGTTTTTGCAGAATTCAATCACACTGAAAAATGGAAGCAAAGTAAGCATTGAAAAAAACTTCCTGCATCCACATGATAAGATATCGGGGCTTTCCAGGAAGACTAGAAATCCTAGGCTCATAGAATACCAATGTGGACAGCAAGCCATCAAAACAGCTCACAGAACTGGAGTAGGCCACCCTCCCCAGCTATGCACATAAAGGAAAGGTGTGTAACAGCCTTGGACTCAAGAAAAACAGACATGAAAATGAAACACCACTGGAGCATAACATCAAAACTGCTGCTAAAGCTGCCTTAACTCCTCTGTCACCTGCAAGACCTTGTCCTGGAGGTTTGCTGTGTAACTAACAAAATTGGGAACTGGAATTGTATGTATGAGAGAGGATGAGAGAGTCTCCCTGTGTTTGTGTAAACAAGAATAAAATACAGAAGCACAAAAATACATTTAAAATGTTGTACCTGTTGGTATTGATGCAAACTTCCCTCCTTTAGATGCTTTGTGAGTCTAGATGTTGGTTACTCTAGCATGAGAAATATTAGTCTACCCATTCCTTTATTCATTCACTAAATGAACATGTATTGAACACCCAGTAGATGCCCAGCACCCTTCTAGACAGCTTCTCATAGTTGCATTTAGTTCCCAGAACTCTACAAGATCTATAAATCCTTTTTTTTTTTCAACAAGAAAAACAAAGCTCAGTGAATTGAAGTGACCGGCCACTGTTGCAAGTACTAAGTGGTTGAGGATTTAAAAAGCCAGGCCTCCTGATACAGGAGATAACAGCTTGCATGCAAAGGACTTGGAGCTGTAGCCTCTAGGACAACAGCTCCCAACCTTTTCTGCTTGATTCCAAATTCAAGTGAACACCAGAGCTGCCTAAGTACAAAAATTATACATTATATGTGACAGCTTATTTAAGAAAAGTTTTTGACTGCCACCTATGTGACATGCATACATTTTAACACCAAGTACTTATTCTCATGTTGCTCATAACACTGATGGGAGAGGAAAACATAAGCAAATATAAAATTGTAGCACAGGGTGATCATTTGAACAACTGAAAATTAAGTGCCAGAGACAACAGTGACCAAAGTCAATGTAATGACCTCAGCCCAGGGGTTAGAGGGAAAATAAATCATGTTAAGACATGCTCAGAAAAGGTAACAATTAAGCTTAGTCTTGATAGAAAAATAGGAATTTCCAAAGAGAACAAAAGAAAAAGCATATTCCAGGAAGAAGGAAAGCCTTTGTAAAGGCACAGGAGGGTGAAAGCTCTAGGCTGGAGGACTTGCAGGGTATTGTCAGAGCTGGAATACGGCGTGAGGGTGGCACGGGGAGAAAGGCTGGCCAAGCTGCCGGGGATTAGACAACCAGGGATCTTGGGACACTTGGAGGAGCTGTGCTCGATCATCTGGAGCTTATTCTCAGCCATAGCTAAAGGCTGGAAGTAGGCGACTTCTCGCCCCCACATAGGGGCTCACAAACCTCCTAGGAAAAATAATGAGCCCTGCCCAGTAGTGAGGTTTGAACATGTGCAAGCATATCTGATGACCTCAAAAGACAACAAATGGGCTGTATCGTGTATGTGAAAGTTGCTGAGAGTAGAATTTAATAGTTCTTGTCACAAAGGGTAAAAAAAGTTTTTGTAACTATACGAGGAGATGGGTGATAATTACATTCATTTTGGTAATCATTCTGCAATATATGTCTGTCAAGTCATTCTGAGGAACACCTTGAATTTGTCCAACAGAGCTGTATGTCAATTATATCTCAGTAAGCCTAGAAAGAAAAAAAGACAACAAATGGGATGAAGAGATGAATAAGGAAGTTTCCATGAGAAAAGGAAGAGGCTAGCCAAGAAAGGCAAAGCCTGAGAATCAGAGTGGAGTAGGGGTCTGGGTGTGGTAAGGTAGCTCATTTCAGAGCCTCTGCTAAGCTAGGCCTCTGGTTCAGCTGAAGCTGTTTGCATGAATTCAAAGGACTGGATCATGTGTTCATGAGGATGCATAAACTATTCTGAAAGTTTGTTCAAATGACGAAGACCAAGGAAATGGTTTTCAGAAGTAGAGAGATTTGCTTTCCATTGTTGTATTTTTTTGTATTACTTGGATTTTTTGCTTTTAATCACATATGTGGAATAGCTATTCAAAAACTTTAAGAAATATATATTCTTAAAGGAAAAATTTGTATCACTAACTGGAGTCCAACCAACAGCACTGTTGAACAACTTCCGAATAAAACAAAGAAAGAACATCCTTCTCGATGCACAGGGGCCTTCTTGGGTGTTGAGTGGTCTCTGGCACTGAGGTAGGGTCAAAGCCCATCAGTGGTGGAACAGATATTTCAGTTTCATGGCCAATAACAGTGTCAAGAAACAAAGGGGAAGGGGGCAGTCTCATCACAGGTAGCTCCAGCAGAGAGCACAAAAGTTTTCTACTGCAAAACTTTTGCATTCAGGCCACCTTGCTGGGGCATTCACATAAAATGTAACCAGAAAGGAGCATCTTCCTTCTTGTTTGGAAGATGAAAGGGGTATTAACAGGGACCTGTGCTGTGAGGAGGAGTGATAAAGGCTGCCTGGTAGTGGGAAGAGTCAGAAAACATCAGAGGCCCTCCAGGTCTGAGGGTTCCTGAGGCAACATCAAGGGGAAAATAGTCCTAGCTCAGAGCAATATCTCACGGAGTTTGTCAGGGCTATGGAAGCCACAGTAACAAATAACAGTTGGGAGTACTTTGTAAACATGAGTCCATGAGTGTAAACACATGGAAGCACTCTTGGGGGCCCTCAGAAATAAATAGGGAAGAGTCTGGTTTGGGGGTGGGAGTTAGAGTTGCACAATAAAGCCAAAGGGGACCTGAAGATATAGTCCCTTATGAACATTAATGCTAGCCACAAGCAAAGGAAAATGGGCTGCTTTTACAGGACAGTGTATCTCTGGCTTTATCACCACGACAGAGGAGATGGGCAATTCAGAAGTGGAGCCCTGTATCTACTCTAATTTATTTTTTAAGCTCTATGAATTATTCAAAAATTTTGGCACGTTATTACTAGGTGATAAATTACCTGTGAGATTTCAACCACTGATTGGAACCACCAAGGTAAAATAAAAACATAGTTAAGAACAACTTGAACCAGTTAGGAATATGTTCAGTTCCATGTCATAAAAACAACCACTCTAGGGGCTAAACAAATAAGATTTCTATTTCTTACAAAACAAGAAGTCTAGAGTTCGACAATCCTGTGCTGACATCTGAGCTCACGATAACCATGGTGATCCAGGCTCCTCCTCCTCTGATTTTGCCTTCTATGGCAGACTGCTTACCAAGATAACTGCAACAATCACTCCCATCACTAGACACATGTTCTTTAATCTGAGCTGACCGTGTGACTTGCTTTGGCCAATAGCATAAGGCAGAAGATTCTCTGTGTGACTTCTTAGACTTATCCTCAAGAATTCTTGAAGCCTCTGCTTTCACCATCTTGCCCTAAAAGCACCATGTAGGAATGTCCTGGCCTCCTGGAGAATAGGAAACCAGATAGAGAAAGAGACCAAATGAAGAAAGAGACCAGATGGAGAAAGGCCCAGCCAACCCAGCCTTTCCAGACATCTCCATTGAGGCTCCAGACATGTCATTGAAGCCATCCAGGACCAACCAACCTTTAGCCAATTCCCTAACATACACAACCCCAGGGAAAGACCTGCCTAGCTTAGCCCTCTAGATAGTAGAACTGTGAGCAAATAAATGGTACTGTTCTAGGCCACTATGTCTTGGATGATTTGTTACACAGAAATAGACAACGGAAACACTATCCTTTGTGTTTCATTTCTGTTTCATGGTTAGCAAGATGCCTGATGCATCAAAACTATGTCCAAGGGAAGAAAGATCAAAAGGCAAAATGATGATGCCAGTCAAGTGTATCCCCTGTAAAGGATTTCCCATCAGCTCTGCCCAGTGACTTGTGCATACATCTCATTGCGTAGCATTGGGCTACATGCTGCAAGATCATCTGAGGAGGTGATCTGGACACATTGCCACCTGAGAAAGTTGGAAGATGGCTAGTCAGTAGATATTTAGCAGTAAATGCCAAGTCACTGCTAATGGAAAAAAAAGTAGCCCCTGAAGGTTTGTGTGGAAAAATAATGTGAACAGAGCTGCATTTTAGAAAAACCTCTCTGAAAGATCCATGGAGGAAAAATTGAAAGGGACCAGATTGAAGGCAGGAAGACCAGGTTGCTGTACCAGTCCAGGCAAAATGACAATCAACCAAGGCTGTGACAGTGGAGATGGGGAGAAGAGGATGTTGAAGGAGAGGCGAGCTTCAGACTGATTTGATGTAAGGAATGAGGAAGTAGGAATTCTATCTGGCTGGAGTGTTTTGGTGAATGATGAAACTAAGAATAAGTTTAGTGGTTTACACACAGTCGATTCTCATTATTCATGGTAGTTATGTTCTGTAGTCACTGCAAACACCGAATTAATGAATACTGAACTATTGCTCCTAGGGGAAATGCAAGGTTAAGTTCCTGCAAGCCTCTGGCCACAAACTTTTCATCAATTAATCAATACATAACCTTGTTTAATGTTCGTTTCTGTTTAAAGACTCCTTATTTAATATATATTGTTGATTCATTGACATTGAACTTATAGCCAACAGCACTGTAACTCATGCCCGAATGAAGCTTATCTAACACATGCATTTTCTCTATAAAGCACACTTATGCAACACTAGACAGCACGTCAGCACTAAGGTTGGAAGCCATTTTAAACAGTGAAATCACCAAGAAAAGGAGCCAAAATGCAAAAAAAAAAAAGGGGGGGGTAGCACTAAATAGTGAAAAGAATACTTGTTTACAGTATGAGAGCTGAAATAAGAAGGCAGCTTGTTCAACGTTAGCTGGGAACATGCTACCAAAAATTTTCACTGCTCTGCCCATGTCTACAAATGACTAAAAACATCACAAGTATTAATTTGGGGATTACAAATAAATTTTAGCTAGTAAGTCAATTCACAGAAATGGAATCAGCAAATGATGAAGACCAACTGCATTTAATTTGATGTGCCCGTGGGACATCCAAAAATTAATTGAATATACCAGTCTAGAGAAACGAAACGGATATCTGGGCTATGAGTCAGATACATCACGCTTTTGTTCGAAGCACTGCAGTGCTACCTATTCACTCAGAGCAAAAGCCAAAGTCCTTACCATAGCTTTCTGAACCCTTACATGATCTACCACCCCCATTATCTCCTACTTCTCTTCCTGGAATCACTCAGCTCTAGCCACACAGGCCTCCTCCCCATTTCTTGAACATGACAAGAATGTACCCCAGGGCATTTGTTACTGGGAGTTCTCTCTGCCCGGATGCTCTTCCCACAGACAGCAGCACAGCTGACTCCACAGCTCCTTCAGAGCTTTGTTCAAATATCATCTTCTCAATGAGGACTACCCTGATCATAGTATCTGAAGCTATAACCTTCTTCTGCCCTCTGGGTCCTCAGCACTTCCATCCTGCTCACCCTGATTTGCTTTTCCTTTTTCCCTTCAACATATTATATAATTTTCTTATTTAACTATGTTTATTCTATATTGTCTGCTCCCCTTCCCACCCTGCTGCCAGAATGCAAGCTCTCCAAAGACAGAGATCATGGTACGTTTTGGTCAATGGTGTATCCTAAGAACCTAGAGTTGTAGTTGGCACATAATAACCAATATACTCTCAGAAATATTTGTTAAATGAATAAGTGAATAAAAGAAATATGAATTGGGGCATTATTACGGTATAGATTATAGGGGCACCTGGGTGGCTCAGTTGGTTAAGCATCCAACTTCACCTCTGGTCATGATCTCACGGTTGGTGAGTTCGAGCCCCATATTGGGCTCTGTGCTGACACCTCAGAGTCTAGAGCCTGCTTCGGATTCTGTGTCTCCCTCTCTCTCTGTCCCTCCCCTGCTTGTGCACTCTCTCAAAAAAACAAACATTAGAATTGTTGAATCACAATATTAAAAAGAGAATATAGATTATAATGAAACCTTAAGTATAGGTAAGAGCCCTCACAGAAAGTGAGCCAAGAAGAGGACTGAGGACATAACTCATGGGAACACCAGGGCTCAAAACAGGCCAGGGATGATAAGCCTAGAAGGGAGACAGAGCAGAATGGAACAGAAAGAAGTAGTGGTTAGAGTGATATCTCAAAAGCCAATGGAAGAGATATTTTCAAGGAAGGACACTTGAATAGCGTAAAATGTCACAAACTGAAAAGTCCTCATCCATTCGATTAAAAAACAAGTCACTGTACACCTTCCATGGACCAGGACTTGTGGCATTGGGACATTCACTGAACAATGCCACAGAAGGAATAGGACTGTAGTGGCAATGTCAGTGGCTCCACCCAGGCCCCCTGGGATCACTTTTTGCCATTGTTGCATACCACTCCCCTTCAGTATCCCTTTACTTGTAATTCTCAGCAACAAGACAGCCCCACTGACAGGTTTGTCCACAAACTCACACACAAGAAAGCTGGAATCCTGCGGGGTTACTTGATGGCAGCCTTTGACCAATGACCTATAGGTGTGGGGATGCCACAGCCCAGCTCTCTGGACTCCAGTGGGGCAATGCTGGGGCATCACCTACACTTCAGAGCTCCCTGCAGGACCAGGCTGGAGCCACTGTCCAGGATGTTATCTGAGGACAGACCTTTGCTTGTTTCCATACCCCTCAATGTCCTGCTCCTCCAATTCCCTGCCAGGCTTCCCAGGGAGCACTTCCTTTAGAATACCACTTATTCTTGAATCCTAATGTTAGAGTCTGCTGCTGAGGCCTTTGAGGTGCTCACTCTCTAGAAAGGGGGAGGAGAAAGTGAACAGTAAATGCAGTGTGAAAGGGTGGGGGAAACAGCACTAGATGGAGCATATGGGGGGGGTGCAGGATCTAGATTCATGGGGACAGAGAAGGCTTCCAGGAGCCCAGAAAGTCTATGCTGACACTGCAGAGGTGAGTAAGGACCAGCCTACCAAAGTGGGAGACCATTTCTGATAGAGAAAGACATCATACAAAGACCCTGGGGAAAGGAATAGCAGAGCAAGTTAGGGAAATTACAAATCAGTACGGCTGGAGGGCCACATGTGACAAGAAGCTGGCAGACAAGAAGGCAGCAGGATAGACAATGGCTGCATCCAAATGGCTCTGTAAACCAGGCAAGGGGATTTAGAACATCCTGCCAAACTTAAAGTACCTTTGAGGATCCCTTTAGAAACAATGAATAGGATGAGTTAGAAAGGGGCAAGATACAGGATGTGGAGACCAGTTAGGAAGCTATTGAAATAATCCAACCAAGAAATAATGGCAGCCTGAAATAAAGTAGAAGTGGGGCCAGAGAGGGTAAAAGAATTATAATTGAGAGGCCACTGGTGATATGACAAGGGTAAAGCCAATGAACCAGCCTAAGTGGGTGGGCAAGCTTTGGAATGTAAAATGAAGAGCAAGTATAAATTACATTTTTCAGAAGCTTGGCCAAGAGAGAGGGAAAGAAATTCAGGGTTGAAAGAGGGCTGGGTAGGGTGGGACGGGAGCTGTTTAAGATGGAAGAGAGTTGGAGCACCTTTATAGAATTACCAGGAAAGTGAGACATGCCCTTCAGAGTGTCAGCCCCATTCTTCCTCTACCTTTCTTGCCTACGTTTTTCTTTTTCATCTTTTTTTTTACCTACGTTGAAGACCTGTTGTGACGGATAGTGTCCTCATCCTGTGAGCAAGAAATGTTAGCAGCAAGAAGATACAGGGACATTAAAACAAACAAACAAACAAACAAACAAACACTGCAAGTTCAGACTTACTCCTGTCCAAACGTTTCTTTAGAGATCATTTGCTTTCTCCAGTCTGGGTCTTATAAAAAGGCCATGATGGCACAAGCAATCCTGTTATGGCTGTGGAGGGCAGAAGGTTAGAGGAAAAGCTCAATTAAAACCCTGCCTTCCCCAGCCTGATAATGGGTTTGACATTTGCAGAGAGTCTGCAGGCAACAATGCCTGCCATTGTGCAGCCCACATATTGGAAAAGATTTTTTGTTGCAAGCTGAGAAAGCACCAAACAAAAGGTCTCAGGCAGCGCAGCCTTTTCATGTATGAAGGGTTGTTGACGCATCACCATCTGCCTCCTCAAGCACATTACCCTCTCATCTGAACCTCCCTAGACATGACACCTTGGACAGCTCCTTCCAGGTGAGTCCAAGTGGAAAAATAACTGCTGCCTGCAGGCCTGGTGGAATAATTCCTCACTCAGATTTTCCAAACCCAAAGAGGTTTCTGGTTACCTCAAAAAGATATAAAATCTTTGGCTAAATTTCAAAAGGTGAGAGTGATTGACAGTACAAATGGAAGTGTTTTCCGAAAAAATTCAATTGGACATTTGCCGAGGAGTTTTATGGTTTTCAAAACATGATAGGTATGTGATCTTATTGGATCCTCACAATAATTCTGTATGTCTTCCATTTTAGAGATAAGAAAGAAGAGAGTCAAGTATTACTTTTTGACATCTGCTTCTTTCTGATGTTTGCTTTTCCACACGGTTGTGAAAAGGAATAGGATAAAAAATTGAGGTGGCACAGCTTGCAAATGGGTAGGAAAGACTGCTATAAAGCTTGGATGAGGTAGATTAATGTGAGGGCTGATCTGAGCCAAAAGTGTGAAGAATTACTTTTGGTGACCCTCAGTCTCCTACCCTCCAATATCCAGGGCCCTTGCTCTGCCTCTTTGCTAACCCAGGTAACTCTCCTGTGTAACCCACATGATTAGCACCCTACACTCTGACATCACTGACTCCTTCCCTCCCTTCAAAACTTACCTGTCCTTACCTATGTCTACTTCCTCGCTTCTCTTTAAGTGACTCATCCATTCTAATCTGATCATTAAACTTCCTGGGAAGAGCCCTTCACTCTGAGAGTCATGATTCTCTGCATGTGTGCTAAGGTAGTTAAGACTGAAAGTCACTCTAGTGTTACCTCTCCCTGATAGCACTGCAACATTGACAAGGGTTCTGTTGACTCAACAAGAACCCCACAGTTATGTGAGAGTTTCAGGCTAATTGGCATAGATATAACTGGGAAGGGGCTGAGACTGTTTCCAGCCTCCCTCAATCAGCACATCACTGCCTATCCATCACCTGACCATGAGTTTGCAAAGGCTCATCAACATAGTCTTTGCTTATGTCCAGAGATATAAAGTCCACCTAAGTGATCTATAGTACCTTTTCAAATACTCATTGTGGGTGGTCATGACTGGGACCAGCCAGGTGCTGGCCAAGAAATCAACACCAGACCAGCTAGAGTTGGCTCTGGGGAAGCAATTACCTGAAATAGCCAGAAACAGGTGGAGGTGGGGGTGACTGTAAGCCTGTCCTCAGGAGTTGTCAAATCAAAATAGGATTGGTTAGAGTTTGTCACCTTCCAAAAAATAAGGGAGAACATGAAATGGAGAGTAAGAAACAGAGTTAACAGAGAAATCCACTGGGATGGAGGAGTGTTCCATGAACAAATGAAGGAGAGAAGTCCAAGAGAGTTACTAAGTTCAGAGACCCATACTTGTTTTCCTGCCTGAAGAGTAGGGGGGATGTGGGGTCAGGTTAGGTGTGGATTTGGGTCCAAAGATATCCTCTCTAGGATGGGCTAATAATAAAGCTATTGTCTTACTGGAGGAAATGCCGTCCATTGGGAACCTTCCCTCTTTCCTCCAGGACTTAGTGACCTTCCTCCCAAGCCATCATAAGACAAAGACCTTGCTAAATGTCAGTACCAAGAGCCAGTTAATGTTGCTAGGAAGACGCAACAAAGTAGAGATGTGGAGCCAGAATAGATAACCCACCCTGACTGTGCTTATGGGTTCTACCATGACACTGAGGCTGAGGGCCCAAAACCAATTGGAGAGCCAATTGGTGGGATCATGAAATGTGAATGTATTCCTTAAAGCTCAGTGACCCTGGGAGTTCAGCACTCTTGGGAGACCTATGGAGGAGGCTCTGAGCCCATCCAGGTTATCAGAGACTTATCCCTGCAAACACCTCCCCCAGCCAAGGCTGACCACAGTCCCAAAGGACAAAGCCCAAGTGATGGAATCTGTCTCCAACACTGAACTGTTTTTTGTTTTGTTTTTTTTTTTGGACTCCTAAATATGAGGACAACTTTTGGAAGGGAATAGTGGAGACCAGGAAACACTGGAAATGAAGTGGTCTCAGAGTTCAAGGGCCTGTGCTCCAGTCTCAGCTCAGCCACTTACCAGAGGAGGGGCCATGGGCAACTCCCAAAACCTCTCAGGGTTTCTCATTTCTCATCTGCAAAATGGGATAACAAAACCTTTTCTTCTCATATGTCTGTTCTGAGCTCCAAACAAGATGGTGTGTGCAAAAGTGCATGGTGAACTCTAACACCACAACATGTTGGGAGCTATCTGAACTCACCGGCTGAGTGAAAATTCCTGGTGAGGGTACGGCAAGTTTGCACGGTCTCTTGCCACCAGGCAGCGACAAATATCTACCCTCTTGTAACTTTCATTTCTGCTTGGGCGCCAGACCTCCGAGTGCTTTGCTGATTAGGGTCAGGAGCAGCCTGTCCCCCTGCCCTGTCCCTGAGGCATGATTGCACCTGGTCAGGGAAAAGATGAGTAAACTAGATACACCCTAATGCGACTAAGGCAAGCAACATATAATTTTCCTCCTAGCTGAGCAATTAACTGATAACTCACTACTTTCTAGGCCTGGCCTGGATGTAGTTGCAAAAGTCACTACTGCGATAAAATGTATCATCCGTCTTTGGGACTGTGAGAGCAGGCATTATGTCTCCTGGGGATCCTGTTTTTCTGGAAACTCTCTCTTAGAGCTATAAGCAGCCTAATGACCCTTACTCATAAAAAACTGACCTTTACTAAACAATGCTGTTTGCCTCATGGTTAAAGGTCGCTTCCTTAGGGCTGTACCTGAGGTTTAGTATATCTTGGTCTTAAAAAATACCTGCCCTTCCCGTATGATAGCATGAGTGCCTGTAGCTAGGTTTTTTATGACAATCATTACTACTAAGATTAGAATTGTAATTTCTGCAGAATCCATGTTTTGGAAAATTGTAAAAATTATCTACATGAAATCATTTACTGCTCTTTCTGCTCCTTGTTACCTTTCACCATAAATAAAGCTGACTCTCAGGTCAGAGCAGAGATGCCTGCCTGGTGATCAGAAAGAAACTTGCGGCTCTCTCATCTCTCCCCCTTTTGCCGACACCATCCATCCTTCATGGAACCCTGGACCTGCTGCAGCTGGACTCCAGCAACAACATACTTGGAAACTTTGCTGTTACCTAACAGGTGAAAAACCTATTAAATGACCCACTTGCCTATTCTCTTGGTTTTGGTTACCCCAAGAAACAGAACTTGAAACGAGGGTTTGAATGCAAGTAGTTTAAGAAATGCAAGAAAACAGAGGCATGGGAAGGTGAGCCAAGGAAGGAAAGACAACCAGTAAAGGAAGTGTTAGTCTAGATAACCACTGTGGTTACCAGAAGATAATTTCCTTGCGGAAATTCTGGAAATGGAAGAGAACACACGCCTCAGAGCTATTCCACCCATGCGGTGAGGGATCTGGATTGTTTATAGGTCTACTTCCTAGAGTAGAGTAGGGTTGAGGGCTGCTGGTACAGAGTATAAGCAAAGTGGCCTTCGATGGCTATTTGGAGAAAACCTGCAGACAAATGAAAGCAGAGGGCGACATTTGGAGCTTGGCTAGAGTGCACAGAAGTGGTAAGACACCCTGGATATGTGTGTGGCATCACAGTAATTGACAGCTAGTAACTGACAGAGCGAAGACTAGAACTCTGGTTGCCTGACATGCCACTAGGATCTCTCCCACGCTACCATGTCATGCTCTCCTCTGACACTATGGACGAACATCCCCAACCTCAGGAGGCTTCTGCCCAGACTGCTTCCTGCCAGGATTGTTCTTCCCATACACAGCAGCACCACTGGGTCAGAGCCTAGAGAAAGCATCTCTCTTGGCCACACTGCCATCTTCAGGCTTCTGACACCCAGCCCAAAATGCCCAGCCTTGCAAACCCAGAACAGAGTACCTGCCATGAGAACCCACAGATTTAGGGGCCTGTTTCCAGGCACAAGCGATCTGTTACCAGGATGTCAATCCAGGGACACACTTTGGCAGAAGGGAAGATAGTAACCAGAACAAAAGGCAAGTAAGAAGAAAGGCAAGTTCTTGAGTTTAAGTGGCAGGACCATCAGGGTAAGAGAAGGTACAGGGGATTTAGCACGTGGTTCAGGTACTAAATCTGCAAACAATGAGCATCACTTGTGCTTCACAAAAGCAACATCTCAGAACTGGGCTCATCTGAACAAAGCAGGCCAGACCTGAGCTGTAAACACAGCCTCGGGCACATGGGAGTGACCCAATCTCCTGGGAGGAAAATAAAGAGGCCCTGGGCTCTCTCCAACTAGGCCCCACAAAAGTGATCAGTGGGTTACAGAAGGCCTGCCTGGCCCTGCCAGTCGGAAGACTAGGGGAGGAGAAGGAGATTCTTCAGGGAACACGCACGGATCCTTCTGTTTGTGTTTTGGTGATGGGGAGAAACTAAAAGGGAAAAACAGAAACAAAAACAAAAAATATAGAAAAACTCAAAAGTACTCAGTAAAGACAATCCCAACCCCTTGGGTACTGACCCATAACTACAATTTGGCCTGGCCTCACCACTGCTGCATGTCACCAATCTAAGATGCATGTTTGTTTTTTTTTTTTCCACATTGTAACATCTCTGAAATTGGGTTGTAACTTGCAGTGACAGTGGGCTCCATCTCTCCCAGCCAGGAGTCAATTATTGTGGAATGGGTATTGCCCACGTGCTCCAACATGATCAGGGCTAGCTGAGTTTTTGTTCATGTATTGAGTTTAATAACAATTTAAAATGTCTTCAAACCAGAACAGTAAAATGTTGGTAATTGTTGCAGTTAGATAAAATATTCATGGGAGTTTATTATTATATTCTTTCTACCTTTTTATATGTTTAAACATTTCCTTAATCAAAAGGGAAAAAAATCCTCTAAAATATACAATAATTTAACACTGAAGTGAAATGCTTATTGTGTTTTCAAATAAGGAGAAAACAGAGCAGAACAATGTAAGTGTGATATTAATAAAGGAAGTATTTGGCATTGAAGGAATAACCACACAGATATATTTTTATATATTTATATATTTTATATATTTATATATATATATATATATACAAGTAAAACCTTGGTTTGTGAGCATAATTCATTCCAAAAACACACTTGTGATCCAAAACCCTTGTATATCAAAGCCAATTTCAAGAACCTTTAGCTCAATTGTGATCATGTTACATTTGGCATCATGTACTACTTGTATTGCAAGACATCACTCATTTATCAAATCAAAATTTATTAGAAATGTTGCTCATTTTGTGAAACACTCGGAACAAGTTACTTGCAATCCAAGGTTTCACTGTGTGTGTGTGTGTGTGTGTGTGTGTACACACTAACAATCTAGCTCTTTCAAAGACTAAGAAAGAAAGATATCCATAATTGAATAAAACCATGTACATTTTGTTACAGAGATTGAAGGCAAGAGAAATTGACCAGACCTTTGAAACTTGTTACAAAAAATTTGAAGCAATGTGACCAAGTCACAGGTCATGCTGCGCTATCATGAAGACCTTGTGTCATAGTTTAAATGCTGAACAAAATAATGGTGCATCTTTCCATCAGTGGTATCTTAGAGTCAATAAAATACAGTATTTCCAATCTTAGGTATTTCTACTGTATCCAATGCAAGAATCAAAGAAATAAAGAGGTTTTTATTCACCAAAGTCACTTTCCTGGAGAGTTTTTATGTGTCTAGAAGAAATGCTTTAATGGGAAACAATAAAATGTAGGGACAAGATCATGGGCTCTGGGATCTGCCTGCTTGTATATGAATCCTAACCCTCACTAACCCACTGTGCAACCTTAGACCAGTTGCCTAGCTGTGCTGTGCCTTTTCTCATCTGCAAAATGGGGATAATGAAACTGGATCCTTCATGGGGCTCCCTGGAGATTAAATAAGATAATATTTAGATGATATTAGATAATAAAAGAATGAAGACTAGTACCTGGCACAGAAGTCATGCTATGGATAAGAGGAGAAGAGAAATTTCTGTATTCGCAGAGAGGCGTAGAGATGGACAGTAGATGGAGAGGAATTCAGAGAAAGGAAACCGAAGTGACAGTAGAGCTTTTACTGAAATGTGATGCTGCTGCCAGCATTCCCCAAGTAAAATCATGTAGGTGTGTTTTATTAGGGAAAATGTTAGAGGTAGACACTGTCCCTAGAAGTGATGCCACTTTTCTTGTGTTCATTGCCCATCATTATGTTTGTGATATTCATGCATGCCATTGTGTGTAGCTGCTCTGTGTAGCTCCTCTCACTGCTGGGTAGTAGTCCATTGTACGCATATGCCACAAATTATTTATGCATTCCTCTGTTAACAGACACTTAGCTTGCTTCTAGTTTGGGACAATTAGGAACAAAGCCATTATAAACATTGCTTATCATTTATGTATGTTTCCTGGTACACTTTACACACAGATTTCTCTAGGTTTATCCCCAGAAAATAATGTCCCAGGTCGTAAGGAATGAAGATCTTCAATTGTAGTTTTCCAAGGTGTTTGCACCATTGTCCATTCTCACCAGCCTGAGTGAGAATTTCCTCTGCTCCATATTTCATCAACACTTAGTATTTCAGAGTGTTTAGTTTTAGCTATTCTGGTGAGTTCTAATGATATTCCTTGCTGGGTTTATTTTGCATTTCCTGGATGACTAATGAAGTGAAGCACATTCTCACATATTTATGGCCATTTATATTTCCTTTTTATGAAGAGTGGGTTGAAATCCTTTGCTGATTCTTCTTTTGAATTGTTTTGTCTTTTTCTTATTGGTTTGAAGGAGTCAGTTATGTATTCTGGCACTAGTCTTTTGTAATAATTGTTGGAAATATCTTTCCCACCCCAAAACTTGTCTTCTCACTTTCTTGATGTGTGTTGTTGAACACAAGTTCTTAGTTTTAATATATAGTTGAATTTATCCGTCTTTCCCTCTGAGTTAGTGCTTTGGGGGTCTGATTTAAGAAACCCCTCCCTACTCCAAGAACATAAAGATACTGTTCTGTATTTACTGCAAAAAGCTTTATAGGTATGTCCTTCACTTTTAGGTCTTTTATTCATCCAGCATTAAATTTGAAAATATCTCAAACTCCTTTGTCCAATTACAGTGAGGGCCATAGCATCATAGTTTTGAGCACTGACTAGGAGGCAGCTACTGTGTTTGTGTCTGTGTTTCGCTCAGGTACTCACTAGCTGTGTGACTCTGAGAAGTTGCTTCACTTCTCTGTGCCTTTGTTTCTCCAGCTGTTAACAGTACCTACCTTACAGAGATTTTATGAAGGTTAAATGAGTTGATAAATGTAATAGTGCTCAGAGGAAAGAAAGCCTGAATGCCTTCTAAACTAAACTAAATGCTAAATGCTTTATAGAACGTAGCTATGTCTTTATTCTGCCCTTAAAGTTCTTCCCCCAGCTCACGCAGACCCCGTGATCAGTCCTTACTACTCCTCAGCAACAGCCAAGAAATAAGACCTGTGAGGCTCCATGCTGTTGTCATAAATATTCTGCCTGTAGAGTTTCTTCTTACTTCTTACACAATCTTCCTGCATGTGTCAATATTTGTGTGTTTCACTTGCCATCTGCAGGTGCCTCTGCCCCCCCACCCAACAGGACAGCCTAATTCCGTAGACTTTAAGATCAGAGAGAGTGGAATTCAATTTTCCCTGTTCATTTCTCATACTCCCTGGGAACTTAAATAGCTCTGAAAGTGGTGGGAAAGAGAAAGATTTCTCAACTTTTATCACTCTGGAATGTACATTTGAATTGTTTGGGACACTCTGTGTAATCTGTTTCTTTTTCCTACCTCTGAGAGAGATAGGAAAGTGGCTGCAAGACACAGAAAGAGGCTTCAAGCCAGAGAAGGAAAAAAGCCAGGATTTGTTCAAAGACTTCAAAGTAATAACTGCTTTAGGGGTGCCTGGGTGGCTCAGTCAGTTAAGCGTCCAACTCTTGATTTCAGCTCAGGCCATGATCTCACGGTTCATGGGTCTGAACCCCACATTGGGCTCTTCATAGACAGTGTGGAGACTACTTGGGATTCTTTCTCTCCATCTATCTCTGCCCCTCCACTGCTTGTGCTTTCTCTCTCTCAAACTTAAAAAAAAAGTAGTAACTGTTTTATAAATGCTATGCATTTAATCCTCCCAAAAGTGTGAGAGGGAGGTAACTGATATGCAGAAATGCTGGACGTGCTGGGATTCAGAACAAGGTTCTCTTGGCTTCACCGTGAGAACACTTTGTATCATGTAACCTCCCCAGAGGGACTGTCCAGTAGAATTACCAAGAACAATCAGTCTCACCCATATTGTTATTCTGTCACCTCCTCTGAACCCCTGGTCACTTATCCCCAAGCCAGGCCTGGGTTGCACTTTTATCACCACAAACTGCTCTTCCAGTGAATATCGGTGCCTAAACTTGACTGCCCACCAAAGCTCAGACTGGATTTAGTATCTCCCCAGATATGCGAGTGGCCATCCCTGCGGTCTCTCCCTTGGGACTAGCAGCATAGGAAGCTTCTCAAAGCTCCTTCTCTCACACAGATAAGATACAGGTCAGTGCATGTGTGTTTGTGTGCAGTTATAGATGGATGCAAAGGCAGGTGTAGAACAGTAATGACTGCATTAATAAGAATGTGTGATTACCGTATACAGTTGTGTGCCTGTGTGTGTGACACACACAGTTAAAAGCATACAACTTAGGTGTACACACAAGAAAAGTTCACATAACCTAACTAACTGGCATTAACGAGTTAGAATATTTTCACTGAATCCACTTTTAGAATGTCAAGAATGCAAGTAACTAGGACGCTGCTGTTATTTTCAAGAACTCATGCAAATGAGCCACTTCTAGGTTGAGTCTTTAAACAACCATGGGCTCTAAGCTCTCTGGCACAGTAGCCCTGGCTTTGTGGTCTGTAGATCTTGGGGTTCATAGCACAGGTCTGGCACCCATTATGAGATCTTCAACAAATGCTTGTTGAGTAAACAGATGAAAGCATGAACTGGATCTGTTGAACGTGTCTTGATCATCTTTCCAGGCCAGCTCCTGCCCTATGCCCGTGATCACTACAAGTAAGAATTAGTGCCCTGAGGCTGTAGAAGAGCCAGGTCACCAGATTCAGTCTTACGATCCAACCTAGACTCAATTAGGCGGAAAAGTTGACTCAGGCATTTCAGAAATTATTTAACAGCAGGAGTTAAGATTGGAATTTTTCTTCACAACCCATAACATTGGGTTTCACATGTAGCAAACATTTAATAAATCTAGATAATTCTATTACAAAGTCCTCCTTTGCTGCGTGTGTATTGATTAACCGAGGTCAACGTTCAGACACACACATGTGCACCATCCATCCGGCCACCACCTCTACTCCCTAGTTTTCCAGTCTCCATTTGGGTCGGGCTACAGAAGCACCAGCTCTCCTTATTAGAATTTGAGCAAATTCCTTCTTTCCAAACCATAGGAGTTTGCTTTTCTTCTTGAGAGTTCGGCAAAAGTTACATTCCCACCCTACCCCTTACACAAGAGGGTATCTTCTAGGGCAGGGACACTGTGCATCAGTAGAGATGGCGCCAGCTTGTAGTGGCCTCCACAGACCCTGGCCCCTTCTTGTCTCTTGCAGTGTACCTTCACAGGTTACTCAGGCAGCCCCAGAATGCAGCCGAATAGTACTTGGATGGTAACATATGCACCTGTCCTCCCTGAATTGTTTTACGAGTTTTGCACACCTGGAAGGGTATTGCTAACAATGGCACTGGCCACTTAATGGTGGGTCAGTCCAAGCATGGCACAATTGCTTCTCCCACTGCCAGTAGACAAGAAGTGGATGGCAAAATCAGCTATGGCTTAGGCTTTAGGCAATGTTATAGGCTGAATTTTGGTCCCCACCAAGGTTCATTTATTGAAATTCTAACCCCCAGTACCTCAGAGTGTGACCATCTTTGGAGATGATCCTTGAAAGAGGTAATTAAGGTATAATGAGGTCTTATGGGTAAGCCCTAGTCCAATATGAAAGTTGTCCTTATAAGCAGAGATTAGGACGCAGACACACACAGAGAAGACCATGTAACAACACAGAGAGAAGATGGTGTCCACAGCCAAGGAGAGAGGCCTTAAAGGAAAGCAACCCTGCTGACACCTCGAATCTGGGACTTCCAGCCTCCAGAACTGTGAGAAAATAAATTTCTATTGTTTAAGCGACTAGTCAGTGGCATTTTGTTTTGGCAGGCCAAGCTGATTAATACAGGCAGCAAAAAGTCTACGATTAACTGTGACCAGTTGAAGCATTGGCCAACACCATAAGTGGACACCTGAGGCAAGGAGTCACATTGGTTAAAGAACAGAGAATATTAAAGGGACAATGTGCCTCTGTTCTTTATATCTACCAACAAGTTTCCCAGTATCTCTGTGTCAGTTCTCTACCGCTGCGTAACAAACCACCTAAAGCTTAAACAACAACCACTCATTTGCTCACAACTCTGTGGGTCAGCAACTTAGGCCAAGATCATATAGGAGGCACTTCTGCTGGTCTCTCCCAAGGTCACCCCCTTGGCTGCATCCACTTGGTTTGGCATCCTGACTGGGATGGGGGACTGTTAGAAGATGGCCCTGATCACATGTCTGGCGACTGCTGCTAGCTGTTGGCTGCAGTGCCTGGGTTCCCATGCTCCAGCAGGTTGGACAGAGCTGCTTTCTGTGGCGATCTTGGGTCAGCAAGGAAAAAGGCCAAAAGCAGAAACTGCAAGGCTCTTTGAGGTCTAGTTCAGAAGCCCCACAATGTCAGTTCAAACACAGCCATAAGTCACAGGGTGTGAATCAATGGGAGGAGGATTAAACCCACTTCTTATAAGTCAGGCGGAGAAGGACAGATACCATATGTTTGCACTCGTAGGTCTAACAGGAGAAACCCAACAGAGGACCATGGGGAGGGGAAGGAGGAAAAAGAGTTAGGGAGAGGGAGGGAGACAAGACATGAGAGACTCTTGAATACTGAAAACAAACTGAGGGGGGAAGGGGAAGGGGGAAAGGTAACGGGGGCGTGATGGTCTTGGTGGAGGTCACTTGTGGGGAAGAGCACTGGGTGTTATATGGAAACCAACCTGACAATAAACTATAAAGTTAAAAAAAAAAAAACCCACTTCTTGATGGGAAGAGCAGTGAAGTCAAAGTGCAAAGGTGTATGTGCACAGGAAGGGAGGTATCGCTGCAGCCACCTTTATTAACAGACTTCTGGGGCGCCTGGGTGGCTCAGTCAGTTAAGCATCCGACTTTGGCTCGGGTCATGATCTCATAGTTCATGAGTTCCAGCCCCAAATCGGGCTCTGGGCTGACAGCTCAGAGTCTGGAGCCTGCTTCAGATTCTGTGTTTCCCTCTCTCTCTGCCACTCCCCTGCTTGTGCTCTGTCTCTCTCTCTCAAAAATAAACATTAAAAAAAAAAAAAAAACAGACTTCTCCACTCCCCATGGACTAGCAGGACCATTTCCCCAATTACAAGGCAGGTGCATGCTCTAGGGCGGCCACTTAGAAGAACAGGTGCCAGACATGACTCTGTGTGTGTGAGTGCCCTAAGAAATGTGACACTCCTTCACCCATCCATCCATCCTGAAAACACAAAATGAAAATGAAAACACAAAATGAATATCTACCCTCTACCCAGATACCAGGAATGCAAAGGTGAACATGATAATGCCCATCTTCAAGGAAATTCCATTTGCCAGGGTGAAAGAGATACAAATAAGTGGATCAGAACAGAATTGCATGTCGAGTGGTCAACCCTAGGAGGGAAAAAAGTCAGATTTTATAAAGAAAAAAAAAGTTCAGAGAGATGAGGTGCTTCCCAAGTAAACTGACGTAAGAAGGTAACAGCCTGAGAGAGAGGACTCTTGATGAATCTTGAGTAAGGATGCTGAATTCACATCCTGGCAAGGTAAGGAGATTTCTGTGCCACACTGCATAGCTTTAACTGTAGGCACAAAAGAGATGCCTAAAGAAGTTCAGGTTTGGGCTTGTTATGGTTATACTTGCTGTTTAGGGAAATGTGCAGAATTTCTGGAGGAAAGGGGACTGGTGAAGGGACTTTTACAGTTCACCTATGGTGATCACAAAAGATAGAATGCAACTCTGAGCAACTGAAGCAGAGGAATTTATACGAGGCTGTGGAGGTGTTCCCAGGGTTGAGGAAGCTGGAGAACCAGGCTTGTCGCCCTCAGAAACAAGACAGCTTCAGAAAGTATGAAGACAAGCACCCCTCAACTCCCTGCCCGCCACTGGACACTGTCGCCAGATGCACATTCTTACCATTCCTCCTATTTTGGTCATTCAGCTTCAAGTTCAGAGTTTGGGCAGAGAAAATCCAACAGATCTACCTTATGTTATACGCTTCTCTCTGGCTATCAAGGGCTGAGAGAGAATCCCCAGGGACCACTCACAGGGGTCTGTGGTGGGAGATTCAGTCCCTTCCTTTATTGATCCACAAAACAGAGCAGTCATTTCTCCAGAAGGAAACCAAGGTGCTGTTAGGAGGAAGAATTGAAGCTAGGTAGCCAAAGATCAACAATTTTCAATATGGGGCCATTCTAAGATGCCAGGCGACAGACATGGAGCCCCATGTGGCTCTCTGGGGCAGTGCAAGTCTAGAGAATAAATCCAAAAGCTGCCAAGTGGCCAGGGCCATAATTCAGCCCAGCCTAGATGCTGTGGCCCCAACTCTAGCACCTTCCCAATGGCACTCTCTCCTCTGTATCACAGAATTTAACCAATTTGTTCAGATACTGTTTTCTGAACCAAAATATCAAATGAAATAAGTAATTCAATTGTGCCTCTCTGAGTAGTACTTCTTTTGACAAAGTTTGAAGAGGTCATCTGCCTTCCTCACTTATTTTCCCCAAACGTCAGAGACAAACCTTGAACATGACTGGGAAGTACACACATACTCACACCCCCAAGAACTCTACCACGTAAAGGTTTGTGCACAATATCTAATTTTTAAAAACTCTGTGGCCCTCCCAAAACCTTTAATTTTCCTTAAAATAGCTTCCATTAGCAGCTAGAAAGATAAGAGCTCAAGACGTTCCTTCCTGTGAAAGTAATGGCCATATCAGTTAATAGCCCAAAGCTATGCCATGGGTCATCAGCTCTCAGCCCACCAGTAATTCCCAGACAATACTACTAAGTATGCTCTGCAATGTCAATCATCGCGTAAGACTTTCCAAATTGTATCTGAAGAAATGGTCTTTCCCACACTTGGCTAATGCTACTTCTGAAGGCGTAGACACTTTCCCTTGCTTTGACAATTTCCAGATGTGACCAGCCTGCTGAAAGCTGAGGGTGAAGCTGGTAGCAAGGGTAGATGTTACAGGACCATGAACTTTAGATACATGACCAACTTGTTACTAGTCACAAACTCTATGAAAGAATAGTGATGATGAATTTATAAATCTTGTTCTTTTTTTAATTTTTTGATGTTTATTTTTGAGAGAGAGACAGAGTGCGAGGCAGGGAGGGGCAGAGAGAGGGAGACACAGAATCTGAAGTGGGATCCAGGCTCTGAGCTGTCAGCACAGGCGTCTGACTAACTGAGCTACCCAGGCGCCCCTGATAAATCTTGTTCTAATATTTAAGCTTTAGCATGGAACCCTAGAAATGACATCAGAAGTTTTAGATTCATTCTCCAGTGATCTCCCCTTAATAGCAATGAAATCTCTAGATAATTGTTTTCATTTTCACGCACTTCTATTTACTAATTTATAAAATGGAGATAACAATATCTATTCTGCCTACCTCAAGAAGTTTATTACAAGAGTAAAATAGGGGTGCCTCGGTGGCTCAGTCAGTTGAGTGTCCGACTTCGGCTCAGGTCATGATCTCACGGTTCGTGGGTTGGAGCCCCGCGTCAAGCTCTGTGCTGAATGCTTGCTCAGAGCCTGGAGCCTGCTTTGTATTCTGTGTCTCCCTCTCTCTCTCTCTGCCCCTCCCCTGCTCATGCTCTGTCTCACTCTGTCTCTCAAAAATAAATACATGTAATAAAAAAATAATAATAATAAATAAAAAGAGTAAAATAAGGGGTGCCTGGGTGGCTTGTCGGTTAAGCATCCCAACTTCAGCTCAGGTCATGATCTCACAGTTTGTGGGTTTGAGCCCCGCATCGGGCTCTGTGCTGACATTTCAGAGCCTGGAGCCTGCTTTGTATTCTATGTCTCCCTCTCTCTCTGCTCCTCTCCCACTCATGCTCTGTCTCTCCCTCTCAAAGATAAATAAACATTAAAAAAAATTTTTTAAGAGTAAAATAAAATCACAGTATGCAGACTTTATAAACTATCTCCCAGATGAATGAATGGGAAGAGGCATCTGTGACCATGCTGACATTTTCATAAAACTACTGAGACTTTTTTTAAATGTATCATCTTCTTCTCACTGAGCAAAAACCACTTGTATCAATTTCTCAATCTATCTTGCATTGGTTAGCTTGCTAAGGAGCAAACTCACTGGCCCTAAGAATCTTGAAAGACAGTGTTTTTAAGGTGAATTAAGCCATTTGTACTTCAAAGAGCGTCCTTCGAGAACTAACAATAATGATGACCGTCCAAATGGGTCTGAATTTCATTTCCTTTTCTTTCTCACCCCCATTTTCCCCTGACTCTTACCTGGATTTCTCTTATTCATTTACCAATTTATTTATCCACTCATTTTCTCTTGCACCTACCCATCTGTTGAGTCTCTACCATGCCTCAGGCACTCTGCTTGGACAGGTTTTCACAGAATGGTTCAGATCTTTACCAGCCTAGGGACCACGCCTGAGTTGTTACTAAGCAAGTGCTCCAGAAATATAATGTTTTATTACTCCTTCATCCCTGCCCTGTGCTTTGTGCTTGAGGATGCCAACATGGGGCCTGCTGCTAAATCTTCCATGTATAGAAGTTCTAGGCTTCGTATTTTGCTTGATAGAAGTTAAGTGAAATCCTTATTTAGAAGTATATACATGGGCCCCTGAGTGGCTCAGTCGGTTAAGCGTCTGACTCTTGATTTCAGCTCAGGTCATGATCTCATGGTTCGTGAGTTTGAGCCCTATGTTTGGCTCTGCACTGATAGTGCAGTGCCTACTTCAGATTTTCTCTCTCCCTCTCTCTCAAAATAAACTTAAAAAATTAAAAAAAATAGAAGTATATACAAAATGAAGTCAAATGCCAACAGGAGTGTCTTCTGTTAGAGTCTCAGAGAGGTAGTTTCAAAAAAATAGTACTCACCTTCACTACCCAGGTTTTGAACAAGTTGAGAAATACAATACAAAACAAAATGGTGACCAAAATATCAATCTAATACTGACAGACTCTGAGTTGAGAGCTTAATATGAGAGCCAACAGGGCCTCCAACTACATCCCAGGTGGTGATGACAGATTTCCCCATGCTGTCACAGGTGACACTAGGCCACAGCAGGCCTTCCTGCACAGGAGAGGTCCCTGCCAAACTGGCAGAATGGAGCAACAGAAAAGAACATTCTTTACACTCAGGAAGTTCAAGAAGGATGGGAAGGGCTAAGCTACTTCTGCCCGGTTATTCTTCTCTGATTTATGAATAAGCACTCTACCTGCCCAGGTTTGGAGTGAATACAGGAATGGAGAGAAACCTAAACTTACAGCTGTCAAGCTTTCTTAATAGGAAGGAATAGCGGTGTGGAGAATAGTGTGGAGAAATGTCCCCATTAATATCCACTGCAAGAGAGATGGGTGTAGTTATCACCTTTCCATTTAAACAGAATAAGCCTTTTCTGTATATGATATTCATTCACTTCATTTTAAACTATGAGCAGTACCACTGAATTCCCTACATAAATGGCAATTTCTAGAAGATATTTGCTCTAGTAATCACACTCAGCATACACAGATTAATCTAACATACATTGTCAGTGATGAGGAAACAAATGACCAAGTCCACATGTAGGTAAGTGGTAGTTTCTCCAGTCTCTAGAATAAGCATTCATGTAGAGCATATTCAATGGTTTAGTCTAACTTAAAAAACTAATTCAGCACCTATTAGGTGCTAGGTACTAGGTACTATGAACTATGTTAGAGACTGAAGACACAAAGATAAATGAAGAAGAATCTCTCCTCCAAACAAGCTCATGAAGTATTATAGGGGACAGACAGGAAAATCAATAACATATTGTGACAAGAGCTTCAGCAAAGATATGCATAGAATGCCATGAAATGCAGGTAAGGGGACTGATTATTCTGTCAGGTAGGAAACAGGAGAAGCTATAGAAAAAGGGTAAACCTAGTAATTAATAATGAATTAAGCAAGTGAATGAATGGGCTCCCATTTCTGTGGTGCAGAGATGGTTCCTTCCCTGTGTCTGTTCTTCCGCCTGAGCAGGCTTGAAGCAACACATCCACATTCCCTGGCCTCTTCCTTCCTTGCCCTGCCTCTGCTTCCAGAGTCTAGAGGCCAGTTTGCCCATGAACCGCCCACTGAAAGGAGAGGGTACTATATGGGTGGACCTAGGTCCTGTGCACCTGAGAATCTGGCAGGAGATGGCCAGGTAACAGCAGCACTTACCACTTTATGATCACCTACTACATGCAGAGCGTTGGGAATCTTTAAGACCTAGATTTAGCCAGTGAATCATTAATAAATTATTCATTAATTGAACTAACGCTTATTATCCTGTGTGCCAATACTAGATACACTGATAAACAAGATAGGTGCTACCACCTCTCTGACAGACTTTATCCTCTCGTGGATTTTGTCCATAAAGGACTAACATAATTAGTCCACATGCAGAAAACCAGGAAGTGGTAGACCTAGGATTTGATCCTTTGCTCTTTCTGATTCTGAGTTCTACACTCTCTCAACACTGTTCTAAAATAAAGGCAAAATCAAACAGAAAATCATGTGTGTGCTCTCAAGAGAGCGGTAAACCACCAATGGAACCAGAGTATAACGTGCCCTTTTCCCACCAGCATTGACAGCTCATGGGGTGTGATCTGGATGTCTGGGTTTTTTAAGCTGCCCAGGTGATTCTAATATGCAGCCAAGGCTGAGAGCCACTGTCCTGGGTATTGACAGGAGCTGCTTTAGGATTCCTTGGAGGAAAAAGAAGGCAGCGGCCAGGCTCAGATTCCCATCTCCCCACTGCTCTGCCTACTCCAGCTTGAACCTGAACATCCCAACTTTTATCTTGTCTATATATTGGGTCTCTGCCTCAGATCTCCACTGAAGAAAGAGCTCACTGCTAACAAAATAAAACAAGTTGGAACCACTGTTTTAAAGTTCTTGGATGTAAAGAGTCCATGGGGTTTTTGTACCAAGAAAAATGTTTCTCAGCATCATTGTAGATGTTCCCTACTGGTATGCTGGCTATTGGAGTTCTTACATGCTGTTGCTGAAAACACTTGCTTGAATGTTTAGAAAAGTGCCATAACTTAATGAAAGTGTCAGTGCATGCCATAAACAGAGTATATGATAACCTTCACATCGTCATTTGATGCATATTTAATGAGTATTGCCTACTATGTTCTAGATGCTGAGGATACCACCTCGGAGTGGAGAGACAAGGTCTGGCTTTCAGGAAGCTTATATTCTAATGAAGACGACAAGCAAGAGACTAGTGTATACATGAGATGTTGTTCAGTCATACACATCTTTTAGTCTTGGGTCCTAGGTGCCCAGAGTCCTGTAGAGGAGGGATCAGTATTCCTGCTCATTCCCCCCGGACTCTGAGGAGCCACTCTGCCTTCTGCTAAGAACAGGGGGTTCCTCAGTGGCATAGTTCATGGGGATCAGCGGGTATGTGGTGCACTGCTATTGCTGTGGCCCTCTGTCCACAAAGGCTTTCCTGAGATCTCATGGGAGTCTGGGAAGCAGCTTGCCTTTGAGGAGGACCAGGCAGTGGTTTTTAGACATCAGAGGAAGGGTGCTTTGATAAAGAGTCTACCCTTAAGGTATCCTCTCCTCCCCGGGGCTGCCTGGCTTCTAAAGAGTTTTGCGATGTCCAGAAGCCCATTCTCTGAGAGATGGTCACTTCAGTGGATCTTGTTGCTTTGGTTCTTCTACAACATCAAACATCCAACCCACTGAATGTCTGAGATTCGGCCTGGAGATAGGATTTGTGGATCTGCCAGGATAAACATTTGTAAATATTTACAGCTTGATATACTTGGTATACTAGTGTACTTGATAGACTGATATATCTTACAATCTGATTTCAAGGCCAGAGATAAAGGCTAATGCAGAGAGTTACTACCTATAATCTGACTAATGAACATGCAAGAAAGTCTAAAATAAGCAGATCAACTGCTGGCATGTAAATGAGAATGCTGATGGTAATGTAAATGCCATGCAAACACTCTGCTCTCCTAAACATTGTCTTGTCCTTAATGTAATGTCCTTTTGTAGCCTCAGCAGAAGGGCTCCTATCTCCTATGGATGTGATCACAAGTTTCAAATGAAGAAAGTGAAAATTAATGAGATCTTCTTTTCCTTTAAATGGTTATAGAAAAAGGGGCACCTGGGTGTCTCAGTCAGTTAAGCATCTGACTTCAGCTCAGGTCATGATCTCACGGTTTGTGGGTTCGAGCCCCGCGTGGGGCTCTGTGCCGACAGCTCAGAGCCTGGAGCCTGCTTCGGATTCTGTGTCTCCCTCTCTCTCTGTCTCTCCCTTGCTCGTGCTCCGTGTCTCTCTCTCACTCAAAAAAATAAATATTAAAAAATAAAATAAAAACAAATCATCATATGAAAACTTCAAATAGCTCTTCCCTAGTCAAATCATCCCCATCAGGAATTTCAGGCTCCTAACTTTCATTCCACTGGGTTTATCTTCCAGATTAAAAGACTCGTTTTATAAATCAGTATTTATTATTTTCTTCTCTTCCTGAAAAAGTTATACACATTTCAAAGTTAAAAATAAAGATACAAAGAAACGAGTTAAAATCATCCAGAAATTCCTAGCTAGCCATACAAATATTAACAATGTGGACTCTTTTCCTCCAGTCTTACATATTATATAATATTTTTAGATGAAAAATGATTTTGCTAAGAACCTGAACTACCACACATCAGGGCAGAGTTCCATAATTAGTGGCAGGGGCGAAGACAGAAGACACTCTCCAGCTACTGAATTGGCAAGATCAGAAATGAATGGCGCCATAAAGATCCCATGTCTTTCATTAATGCTTAAAGCTGAGACTTTATTTATAAGGAGATTCTAAATTCCAGGCTGGTCTCACCCGGCTGCCCTTGATAGAGGGAGCCTGTTTGTCATGTTAATGAAGAGAAAACTTCCAAGTTCCACAAAGACTCCCCCCCCCCCCCACAGCTGAAGGAGAGAAAGAGATGTTGGCAAGTCAGGGGCAGAACTGGGGCAACCCTAAAATAACTACTTCATCTTTGGGGCCAGCTGGCCTAAACTCAGGAGTGGGGTTATTCCAGCTCAGGGCAGAGCAGTGACCACACAGTGAGAAGTGACTCCCAGAAGGAAAACCACAGCCCAGCATTTAAGCAGGTTGGACTATTGTCTATATTAGTGGTTCCCAAACTTGAACTGGCTTCAGGATCCTTCAGGAAGCTTTAAAAAACACAGTTTGCTGAGCCCCATTTCAGAGTTTCTAATTCAGTAGACCTGGGGTGGGGCCTGAGAATTTGCATTTCCAAGTCACCAGGTAATGCCAATCCTGGGGGTCCCAAGACCACACTTTCAGAACCACAGGTCTATCCTGACACTTGAACTGTTTAACACCGGTTCAGAGCTCAGGCTTTAAAGTTAGATAGACTTGATTTTATTCCTGGCTCCTAATAGCTGTGTGACCTTGGACAAGTAGTTTAATTCATCTGAACCTCTATTTCCTCACAAGCAGCACAGGGATAATTATAAGGATGTTCTAAGAAGTGAATTATATAATGTATGTTAAGTGCTGTGCTCACAGTAAACATTCAATACATGATTATTAGACTTTCTATTCAAGTCTCACCTCAACACCGTCCTGAAATCTTTTGACACCTGTTAGAACTAATGTCCCAGCCCCCTAAAATGCTGGCTCACTCCCTTTCCTTTCCAGCCTGCCCGAGTGATAAGGAAACTCCATTTCCCTACCCCACTGGGGTCTCCCAACTCTGCCTGCCATTAGCTTCTGACCAGGCTAGTCCTCTGCTGCCACCTTGTGGCCTGCAGTCCCCTAACATTTTTCAAGATAATCTATCAAGGTGGCGCTCCTGGGGCTGCAACCCAAAAATGAAGTATAAGGAAAAGAGCTAGACATGGTGCCAGCTCAAGGCTACTCGTTGGTTAAGGGACCATGGAAGGGTTCCCAACTGTGTCAATCTGAAAGATAACTGAAGTTCTGAGGGCTGCAAAATTACACATGTGCCTGTATCAAGATCAAGAGACCAGGAGAGCTATTTGACAGCTGATTCTTGAGCAGAAGTCTGGAGACTTCCACTGACCTCACATCTGGCCTAGACAGTGACCTTCTGAGCAGGACCTCAGAACATCTACTTGTAGACATTTCTGAGGACTCCTGGGACCTCGGGGCCTATTCCTTTTACTGCTGCTGCCAAAGACATGTCAGGGGCAAGTCACACTGATAGTCCCACATGCTAGAACCCACTTCTGATGGACTGCTCATTATACTAGGTCTTTGGGACAAGTTCAGTGCTTTAGCAGGGAAAAAGGCAGGACACAGCAGCATGTGGGCAATAAAATGACTACCCAAGATGCTGTTGCCATTTTGTCTCATTCCCACTGCCTTTTCCCTCAAGGCAGGTGCAAATGGCAAATCATTTTTTTTCAATGTTTACTTATTTTTGAGAGAGAGGGAGAGAGGGAGAGAGGGAGGAGGAGGAAGAGAGAGAAGGAGATGCAGAATCTGAGGCAGGCTCCAGGCTCTGAGCTGTCAGCACAGAGCCCAACGCCAGGCTCAAACCCACAGACCCTGAGATCATGACCTGAGCCGAAGTCGGATGCCTAACCGACTGAGCCACCCAGGTGCCCCTAAATCATTTTCTTTTTAACTACTTTATCCCTCCCCACTAGAAAGCAGACCTCTTAATGACAGTTGAACACTTATAACTTTGGGGGACACTTCTGGTTATTGGAACTTATTTGGTCCAGTTTTAAACCTTTCTCACAGTCCATCTTTCAGCTAAGTACTGGACTGAGCAGGGACCCTGACTGTTGGACCAAAGAAAGAGAGGAGGGCCTGGTCTAGCTCTGGGTGCCTCCTTCCCCTTCATTCTTCAGGGTGCAGGAGGGTGAGGTCAGGTTTGAATGTCTCTCTACTCAACTGCCATTCACAGAGCACTCTCACTTTTGGTTATAGCCACATTCCTGACAAGCAAAGACTGGCCCCCACATGGCAGGAAACCAAATGCTCGGTCTCCCATAGGGACCCCACACAGGGAAAGACTCCCTGAGCACAGTTCCCTGTGGGAGAGGGCGCTCCAGCTCCCCATCGTCTACCCCCCGCAGACCCCTCCCCCCACACACAGACCACCACCAGAGTGAACCAGCATCTTCTGCCAGGTCCTCTGGCATCCCTGTTTGCTGAACCCTCTGTTCAGTTTCCTTTACTCAGAGGAAATCCTCACGTCTTTGCCCAAACAACATAAATGCAGACTTTTCCATGACACGGACTCTTGTTCCCTGCACACATGACCCGAACAGATCAGCAATGCACATCCCTCTAGAAAATGAAACATCATCTCTCCCTTCCTGCAGGCACCCAAAATCTTCACACATGATACTTTCGGAGCCCTCCCCTGTCTTCCTTCAGCCTGAGGAAGGGGAAAGTACACTCCTTCTCCTCCCCAGCAAGGAGAGCAGAGAAGCACCTGAGGCTCCAGACACTGCTAAGTCTCTCCCCTCCCCGTTGTCCTCTCCTCTTAGATTAATGAACTCCTGAACACCAGGGAGCATGCAACATTGCCCATGACAGCTGCTACCTCTCAGTAAGGCTGGGCCAGGAGGGGGGGGGGGTGCGTTTTTAACTTCTCTCTTAAGAATGTGGCTTATTTGGTGCCTCTTCCCTCTCATTTTTGGACCCCTAGTGCCAATTCTGGGCAATTGCAAAGTCCTGCTCAGCATCTGCTCCCAAGATAGTCCAGTCCAGAGTTCAAGTAGGCTCCTGGAAGGACTAAAAGATAAATTCCTTTTTTTCTGCCTCCGGTTCTGCTCATGTAAGACTTGCTTTGGTTCATCATTGCTCCATCTCTGTGTTAGTATGCATAAAGGGTTAGGTCACTTTGGACACCCCCTCCCATCTCTAGAGGAAGGAAAACAAAGGCAGGATAAACAAAGGAGTAGGGTAAGACTTAGGCATAGGCAGATAAATGCAGGGCCTACATGGGCAAGTCGGGAGGTTCACCAGTGGGGTGGGGGTAGGTGACTACCAACCATTATCTTCCCCTTAAGATGACATGAGCTCAGAAAATTACTTCTTTAAACTATTTAATAATGCTCTCTTATATTTTGTAAGGCACACTACAGTTTGAAAGAGACCTTTTCTTTCATCAATTCACATGGGTTTTGAATCTTGCAACCATCTTCGGGTTGGTAGAGTAAGGCCCAGTTATTCATGGTTAAGAAAAAAAAAGGAGGCTTCTGGGGCACCTGGGTGGCTCAGTCAGTTAAGCGTCTGACTTCTGCTCAGGTCATGATCTCACAGTTCGTGGGTTAGTGCCCCGCGTCAGGCTCTTGTGCTGACAGCTCAGAGCCTGGAACCTGCTTCAGATTGTGTGTGTGTGTGTGTGTGTGTGTGTGTGTGTGTGTGTGTCTGCCCCTCCCCTGCGCATGCTCTGTCTCTCTCAAAAATAAATAAATGTTAAAAAAAATTTTTTTTAAATGGAGGCTTCAAGGTGGTAAATTACTTTTCCCAAACCACGGGGCATTAGCCTCTCTTGTGAGGAAAGCATGGATATCCAACACAACCAATGAACAGGATCTAGCTATCTAACCAGCTTTAAGCACTTGTGATCAAGGCTGTAAAGGAATGGGGGTGAGGGTGAGGATGGGTAGACAAGACACTCATAAGTTGGGGTGAAAGGAGGAAAGTTCCAGATTGACAGCTCAGTCTCAGGAAGAGTGGGCTCAATTTGGTAGCCATGAGCAGTCAGGAGCAGGAGTCCTAAGTGCCAAGATAGAAGTGAAAAGGAGCTTTCCAGATTAGCCATCAACCAACAGAAGGCAAACCCTTTTACCTTCAGGTTTCTTTCCTCCTCATATTGATCCAGTTATGCCCAGATATACTATGGGAAAATCCCTTCCCAATGCCAAACTATCTGAGGGGGAAAAAGAAGATTCCTGAACTAGTTTTAACCATTTTTGTATTGTTCTAACTTGTCTTAGCAGCAAAGAAACTTTCCTTTGTGAACTCAGAGGCTTCAAAGCCTGCTTTGTTTTCATGTGTGGTATTGATTTGGATTCTCCAGAGGGTCTCTTGACATCTCTCTACACCTTACCTGATTTAATCCAGCAAGTCTAACAGGTCCCTCATTCACTGACAAGGAGAGGGAGGTACAGAAAATTTCAGAGCCTCCTCTGAGGTAACAAAACCTCTCCATGGTGGAGTGTGGAGCTGAATGCCAAATATCCATCTAGACCTGTGTGAGCTCCTCCACACATCACTGCTTTCCTAGCTCAAAGCAAGGACTGAGATCTTTTTGATGAAAGGAGCTATGAGATTTTTGTGTTCTCTCCTTTCTAACTGAAGCAACCTCTCTGAAGGCAGCCCTCTGCCACTCTCTCCCTGAGAGAGGGCTGGGCCAGCTCTCAGGGATCCTGCCCCCAGCCTGGCCTCACCTACCACATGGTATGTTACTCTGCCACTTCCCCTCTTCTGGCCTCAGTTTCCACATCTGTCAAACAAGGGGCAGAATAGACAATTTTTATAGTCCTCCTAAGCTGCTTTTGTCTTTGATGGTTGAACCCTTCCTTTCCTTCACGCTCACCTTGACATGGTATTTAGGTCTTGTCTTCATCAGCTCAGACTATCTCAACAAAATACCAAGAGTGGGGGGCTTAAGCAACAGACATTTCTCACAGCTCTGGAGGCTGACAAGTCAGAGATCAGGGTGCCGGTGTGGTCATGTTCCCCCAGGCTTGCAGATTACTGCCTGTTTGCTGTATCCTCACATGGAGGAAAAAGGGAGCTCCCGTGTCTCCCCTTCTTATAAGGACCCTAATCTCATCATGTGGCTGTACTTTAATGACCTAATCTAAACCTAATTCCCTCCCCTAAATCCCACCTGCTAATACCATCACATTAGGGATTAGGGCTTCAATATATTAACTGGGGGTGGGGGTGGGTATAAACATCCAGTCCGGAAGAGGTCTTCGGGCATTAAACCTTGGCATGTATGAAGGAGGAGTAGAGAGGAGAGGTAGATTTGCCAGATGGTTTTAGCAAAAATACCTCACACACTTGATAAATATTTGTCAGCCAAAAAGGTATAAACTTATTCTACTTATATGTCTGATATTTTCACAGTTTGGTTCCTGAAAATTCAAAGCTGACTTCTCAGGGCTGGTTTCAGACATCTGGCAGCCAGAGCTCAGAAGAACTGTGCGCTCTCCAGGTGCTCTGGTTGGCCTGAAGGATGGGGATTATGGTGTATTATATGATAAACTAGAGGAAATTTTACTTTATATCATAAACATATTTGTAGTCAGTCTCCGAGACACGAAGTCAGGGAAGAAAGAAAAATAAAAATAAACAGGATTATGCTGTTAACAGTTTTTCCTCCCTTCACCTAAAAAAGCAGCTGTCTGGAGGAGGGCATTTGGCAGGATTTGCTAAACTTGCTTGCTCAAGACCTGACCCCCCATCCCTACACACTGAGAAGGAAGGGGGTGCTCAGAGCCTGTCCCCACCACCTTTCTCTATCCCTCCCTCTCAGGTTTACTACCCTGGGGCTTCAACAGCGTGGAAATGGAGAGAACAAGCAAAGGGTGTTAGGGAGAGGCTTTGGAGAGGATGAGACTATGAAGGCCTGGTTGGTGACCTGGGAATTTAAGACCATCTGGAGCAAAGAATTTAACCTCACTTTTCTCATCCAAATAGAGACAAAAATACCTATCTCACAGAATTATGGTGTTTTCCTTCTTCCTTTTCTTCCAGCCCAAGCAGTGCCTGGCATAGTGAAGTAATTTGATATCTGTTTACTGAATAAACTTCACATTTTGTCTAGAACCAGCTCACAGTCTACAGGTAAAATCTCAAGTTACTCTCTCCTACAAAGGTCTTTCTCTCAAGCTAAAAGACAAATCTAGAGTACATCAGTTGGAAGGCTACCTAGGTCTCTGGCCCTGTCTCATCCTTTTGCCTTTTGTAGTGCTGGGACCTCCCAGGGGAACCCCATGTTTTTTCAAGACAGAAAAGAGATGAATAGATCCACAGGCAACAATGAGGGCAGCCGATGCTCTATTGAGAGATGGGCCTTCTCTCCCACGTGCGATCCCACGCTCCTCACTGGTACAGATTTGGAGTAGAAGTTTCCCGTCTACTATAACTCTGCCATACCTCAGAAGTCTCATCTACACAGTAAACCTGGATCTCAAGTGTCAGGCTTTATCCAAGGGGAAAAAATGAGAGAGAGAGAAACCCTGGCCTCCCCATCCTGCCCCCTACAGTCACAAGAATCAGCAACTACTACCTCTTTCCATTTGATTATAATTGATTTTAAGTTGCCACTTAGCAGAGACAACGGAACAACACACCCAAACCTTGAACTAGCCTTAGCCTTTCATCTGCAGCTGAAAATGAATTTTATTTCACTCTCTCACACTGCAGCCTGCAGTTGGAAACAAGGGGACCACTTAATGGAGAGTGCAGGAAAGTGAGGGTGATTCTTCAGAGAGCCCTGCAGTGGGACAAGCAGGCAGGATGCAGGGCTCGAGTCAATACTGGAATTGCAGAAGAGATAACTCTTCTTCTCTGGCGGGACACATCAGGAAGCTTCCCATCATCCTCCATTGTGATGTGGTTGCTGGTAATGGAAAAGCAATCGTTCTGATAATTTCCTTTCATTTCAGTTCAACTGCTTTCCTACTCACTAAAACCATAGAGAATTCTCTCCTTTACCTGGAGCAATCCCACTGCCCCTTCACCCTTTCAAAACCTTCCCTCACTCTGTGGTTCTACTACACTCCAGAACCCATATGGGGCACTGGCCGATAGAAGTATAAATGCCAGCCAATGGGCGATTTTAAAGTGTCTAGATTTTTAATGGTCTAATGGCTGGATGAAAAAAAAGAGGAGAACCTAATTTCAGTAATATATTTTATTTAACCCAATATATTCAAAAGAGTATCAATTCAACATGTTATCAATTTTTCTAAAATACTGAAATATTTTACATTTATTTCCATTCTAGGTCTTTGGAATAATGTGTCTTGTACACTTACTGCACATCTTAATTCACACCAGCCATGTCTCAAGTGCTCAGTGACCACAGGTGGCTAATTGATGCTGAACTGAACAGTGTAGCCTAACCCTAACTCTTAGCTCATTGCAGTGTAATCGTGTGTTTATGTGTTCATCTGCCCTGGTAGGGTGTCAGTCTTTAGAAACAGGATTGTCGGGGCGCCTGGGTGGCTCAGTCGGTTGAGCGTCTGGCTTCGGCTCAGGTCATGATCTCATGGTTCGTGGGTTCAAGCCCCGCATTGGGCTCTGTGCTGACTGCTCAGAGCCTGGAGCCTGCTTCAGATTCTGTTCAGATTCTGTGTCTCCCTTTCTCTCTGCTCTTTCCCTACTCATGCTGGGTTTCTCTCTGTCTCAATAATAAATAAACATTAAAAAATTAAAAAAAAAAAACAGGATTGTCAACAGTGACCAACTCATAGCACCTGCATAACTCCTTGCAGAATGACTGACTGGATTAATAAATCAGTGTCACTTTTAACCACTAGTAAGAATACCTATGTAGAAGGAGAGGAGGAAAGGTGATACGGTTGGAGTTAGGTATTTTGAGTTACCAGTTTCTAGGAGACTGTTGGGTTATGATACTCAGAAATAAGTCACAGAGAGCTTGGAGCTCAGGGGGAGGACAGGATGCAAAGTTAAGGTGAGGCAGGCATGGTTTGGAGAGGTCAGAGATGTATCTACCCCTTTCACACGAAAATGCTACAGTCTGTTTCTAAGGAAAAATCACAACAGGCATTAGAAGGAAATAATTGCAGCACGCATATGGCACTGATTACTTCCCTCCTATATTAGTAACTTAGAGCAGGTCGCAGACATGATGGCGATGTGGATAGAAATCACATGCAAAATTCTTCCATGAAGTAGACCTCTCCCCTCTACTTAGAGTTCTCTCTCTCACCTTCTCTCTCCCTACACTCCTCCAAACGATCAATACTCTCAAACAGAAGTCTCTGGCAAACTCCCTCATACTAGAACTTGAATGTGCATGTACATCACCTGGGGATCTTGTTAAAATGTGGATTCTGACTGAGTAGGTCTGGGATGGGACTTGAGATTCTACTTTTCTAACAGGTTCCCAGTGATGCTAATGCTGCTGGCCCACAGATCACACTGAGTAGCAAGGCATTAGGAGTTAGAGACTCGTAAAGCTTTCCCCAAATCTAGGTTTTGATTTCCACAAGAGAATCCCAGAAAACACTTTAGCCTACAGGAGTACAAAAAGTGATGGAATGTGAGGGATCGGCTGGAAGAAAACACCTCCTCAGAACCCTGCAGTCAATACCCTGGAAGTAGCTCTGTTTATAGGTAAGGCCATCTAATTAGTAGGTGGTAGTTGTGATACCGTACAAATCATGCTGGAATCGAGGTTGAATTGGAATGCCATCTAGTATACTTACTAGCTATGTGATCTTACGATTTCCACCTCACTTCTATGAGCTTGTTTTTGTTTCCTTATCTGAAAATAGGTAGAATATCTCATTACTCACAGGGGTTCTCTGAATTCAAATGAAACCGCATATGTGACATTATTTGGTAGAGTGCCTGACATATGCTAGAGGCTCAACAAATGCTTATTAAATGTCATCCAAAATATTTCCCAGTCACCTCTGCGAAGATAGCACTGGAATAAACCTGGTGGGATGACAAAAAAATTTTTAAATGAGATACATCTGCTTTTAGGTTGATTAAGTCTCAGTGGTTAGAATATTTATCTTGAACTAAATGCATCCCCTTGTATGAAAGCAATGCAAATACATTCCGAGAAAATGCCTTCAGGGAAAGGGTATAATTTCATCTTTACCTATTTTTATATTTCTCTACAGTTGCCATGAGAGCATTTTAATAACCTCCATGGAGTTGAAAGTGAGGCAGGTAATTGCCATAAGTAATTTAAGGGCTATTAAAGCTAACAAACCTCTCCTGTGAAATACCTTGTTAAGCAGTGATCAGCAGAAAACACGTAAAATCGTGTGCAGTGTAAATTCAAGCTCTTTTTCCAGTTACGCTGAAGTGAAGTGTAATTACATTACACATAAGAGGGGTGTGGATATTAAGGCTCCCCCTGCCCCAGCTGTGGGTTGGCTCAAGCTGAAGATACCTGGTATTTTAATGAGATCCCCGTCCCTCCTTCAGAAGAGGGAGCCCCATCACTGGTATCATTCCCCACTCCCTGAACTGGCAGCTAATTTTCCATGCATGCTTCTTAAGGTCATAAATCTGAGCAGTTCTTCATGCAAAGCCCCCAAGGATCTCAGTTCCAACCTTGGATCAGCCAATCACTAACCATGTGACCTTGAGCAATTCTTTTTACCTCTCTAGCCATGAACTACCACAGCTATAAAATAAAAAGATTTTATTGTGTGCCCTTAAGATATCCCCCAGCTCTAAAATTCCATGATCCTAAACAATTTCTATACTCAGAAGCCCCTTTTCTAATGATTTTAACTATCAAAAATATAACCATGAATCAAAAGTAGGGCAGAAAGAAAGAACCCATGAAAAGCATAAGTCGATGTTACAAAGTCCATACGTTTTATGCCTCCCAGAACTGGTAGGCCCATGCTCACAATCAATTTATTCTTCCTTCCTACACCAGCCTAGTAACTTGATTACTCTATTTGCTGGGTTCACAACACATTAGAAGGGGAAAATTAGATGAAACACAAAGAACACTGACAATTATAAGAAGTGAAAGCCCAAAGGGGAAAATAGAAAACTTCAAGAAGTCAGGACTTTATCTGTTTCATTGCTATATAGCCAGTGTCTAGCACATAGTATATGCACAATAAATGGTAAATTAATATTTGAATGAATGAATTGAAGGAGTGAAAGTAATACCTACAAAAAGCAGATACAATTCTTTTAAGTACAGTGGTCAGGGAACACTTAGTACAGGTACAAATGACCAAACACACCCGAGGAGCCTCTCAAAGACTTGTACACACTGCAATTAATATCCATGTGGGTGGCCAAGACAGCAAAGGAAATTTAAACTAAACTCAGTAAGCTCTCATTGAGATAGCAAATGATTACAGCTGGTTCAGCATGGGAGACTGAACACAGGTGTTATGTCTGCTTCCCTCCTAACACCCTACTTAAAATGACAGTGAAGTGCTATGTGTGTATGTGATTTCCACATGAAAAAAGAGAAAAGAAAAGATCCACAGTGCACAAGAGATGTCAGCCAACATTTCTAGGCCAGAAAGTATCAAATGAAATAATTAGAGCTGATAAAACAGAACAGCAAAGGCTCGCAGAAGGAAGCCAGATCAGGCCTCAGATTCCTGAAAAGACTCAAATCAGAGGCACTGGAACAAGGCAGAAAACCAGAGGATTCTTATCTGGGGAAGCAGAATGTACCCAGGAAAAAGATCTCTAAATACTGACACTCAGTATTTACAAATTTACACTCTCATGTAGGGTTTTCCTATGAGCAACTGGATCCCCATCCAGCCACATCATAGTTGACAAGCCCTGCTTCTTCCCCACAAAACTGACACATCTGCTCCAATAAAAACAGACCAAATACCTTGGAAGTATTATTGGAAGCCTCCAATAAGGAAAACCAAGACCAAGAGTGCCTGGGTGGCTCAGTCAGATGTTAAGCACCTGACTTTGACTCAGGTCATGATCTCGTAGTTCATGAGTTCAAATCCCACATTGGGCTCCTTGCTGTCAGCGCACAGCACAGCCCCCTTTGGATCCTTTGTCCCTCCCTTTCTGACCCTCCCCCACTTGCCCTCTCTCAAAAATAAATAAACATTAAAAAAGAAAAAGAAAAAACAAAAACTATCAAAAGGAACTCAGGAAATCAAGACAGTGAAGGGAAAAGAAAACTTTGAACATATGTAACTGATATCCTTGGAGAGATAGGAGGAAATATTCTTCGTGGCAAAAAGAAGAATGCTATATATTTTTTAAGAAATAGAAAACAAATTAGAACTATTAAAATTTGACAATACGATAGCTGAAATAAATAAAAAAGTCAACAGAAAAAATTCACTAAAATTTTGGAATGTAAAGTCAAGAAACTTTCTCAGAAAGCTGAACAAAAACAGACAAACAATAGGAGAAAAGAGGGAAATTTGAGTATCAATCAGCCCAGGAAGTCTAACCACTGTAATAGAGTTCCATAAAAATAGAACATTGTAACATAAAAAGGAAATTATCAAAATGTTGATGCACAAAATATTCTTATAACTTGGAGAAATAAATATTCAGATTAGAAGAGCTTATTGAATGTATAGCACAATGAATAAAGAAACAACCATATCAAGTTACACTGATGTGAAATTTCAGAGCCCTGGGGTGAAATTTCAGAGCACTGGGGATAAAGAGAAGATACTAAAATCTTCATAAATAAGTAGTTCACATCGAACAATTGTAAATATGAATGTCATCTGACTTCTCAACAACACAAAGCAAAAAGTCAATGAATGGAGCAACAGCGTCAAACTCTGAATAAATATTTGCATCCCAGAATTCTACATTCAGTCAAATCACCAATTAAGTGTGAAGAGATATTTAGAAGAGATACTTATGTTATTACATAATGACACTTTCAGAGTCTCAAAAAATATGTCTCATGTATGCTTTCTCAAGAAATGACTGAAGGATGTGCTCTATTGAAATTAGGGCATATACCAAGGATAAGAAAGAGGTGGGATTTAGGAGACAAGAAACGCATCTGAGGAGAGAAGCAAAGAGAAGGGCCAGGAGCACATCTGTACAGCATGCGTGGAGCACAGCTGGGTCAGACAGGAGCAGGAGGACAGAGGACCCCCAGAGGAACATCTCCAAGAACAAAGAAAAGCTGATGCTTTGTGCTGGACAGGAAATGATAGTCATTGGAGCTGGAAAGTCTGGAAATAATTAGTGATAAGAACATAGACATATAAGTAGGTGGAGAAAATAAAGTAGTTATAAAGTCCAGGAAGCAAAATATTTTGAACAAGAAAGGAAATGTAATCACAAAACACTAGACAGAAAAGCAGGCAAACATTGTGCATGGCTTTAACTGAAAATTTTGATATAATTATCAAATTATTTTGAAAACAGGAGGGAAAGCAAGGATGTTGGATCATATAAGGATGTGAAGTCTTCATCTTCATAGTAAAAAAAAAAAAAGTAAAAAAGTGGAAACTGATAAAACTTGTCAAGTCAAGGACTAGCATGAGTTTAGGGAGGAGTAGGGCAGGGGACTTCTGGGTTGGTTGGCTGTTGTTTTTCCTTTTCTTTTTTTTTAGTTTATTTATTTATTTATGAGAGAGAGCAAGTGAACTGAGGAGAGACAGAGAGAGGGGGAAAGAGAGAATCCCAAACAGGCTCTGCACTGTCAGAGCAGAGCCCCATGCGGGGCTTGAACTCACAAACTGTGAGATCATGCCCTGAGCTGAAAACAAGAGTCTGACACTTAACCAACTGAGCCACCCAGGTGCCCCTTGTTGGTTTTCCTTTAAAAGCCTTCTAATTCTGTGTGATTGGGGTTCAAAAAAATTTATCTCGGTAAAAATTTTGACTTTAAGAATAAAATCAGAAAAAAATCAGAAAAAAAAAGCATAAAATCAGATTGTCATAAATAGCCTGACCCAAGCCAGTGGTTATGTTTGAAGTTTTCACCTAAAGAGGAGAATGACCATAGTATGAGGATAGAAAATTGACCAGACCTACAAACCCAAGATGACCTGAGCCACAGCTAAAGTCCATGGGGTCATGTCCAAAGGGGCAAGGTGAGACGCACTGAAGATACTCTGGGGTGTGTGCTTCTTGACATCAGATGGAGGAACAAGTCTTTAATTAAGAGACTCAAAACTATCAAGAATATTGATGCATGGCTCTATCTTGGGTAAAATGGCCATGGAGAGCATGGGTTGGGCCTCCAGTTCTCTTACATGATAATCAGCCTGTACTTCAGTCTCCATAGTCTCAAATAGATAACAGCAGCAGATGCCTACAAAGAAAAAAAACTCAGTAACATCTGCTGTCCAGGCACATCATGGTGTGAGACTGTGTAGTGACAGCTCAGTGATCACGATGGTCCTCAGGCTTAAATCCAACCACGTTTCAATAAGCAACTGGAAGCCCAAACTCAGGTTCCAATTTCCGCAGAGGTAGGGATTATCCATGCACACTCAGGCCCATGGTTTCGTTGGCCCCAAGCCTGGGCAGTGTTGGTTCTACAAATGACAGACAACAACTGGGGGCAGAGAAGATGGGGCTGGCCCAGGAAGTGACTTACAGAACAAAAATATCCAACAGAAACCAGAAAGATTCCCTTCAAAATGGTTAAGTTTTATGTTAAACTTTAGTGCTTAATGCTTCCATTACATGAAATATTCACTTATGTAGAACAGCTCATTCCCCAGTAATATGAGATTAATGAGGCATCACTGTACATAAAAACTACCGAACTGGCTCAGATCAATGGTCTGTCCTGTCCAGCAGTCTGCCTTTTAAAGGGCACAAAAGAATATGAAATCCAGAGATAGAAGCATCTGGATTGGAGGCTTATTTTCACCTCTAAATTATGTGACTTTGGGCAAGCTATTATTTATCTGCTCCCAACCTCAATTTACTCATCTATAAAATAGTTTTATGAAGACCTTATTCTTGGTGGTGGTGTAAAAATTCAATGAGATGATATCTGTAAAAGTAGCTTTCAGACTGTAATGCTGTCTAAATATGTTCATTAGTTTAGCTGAAGAATATGTGAAAGCTTAATAGCTGTTGTCTATCATAGTTTTCTTCCAAATCCTGAAGATAACTAACTTCATTTAAGAAATCTAATTATTGACTTTTCTATGAATATATTTTTTTAAATCATCAACCTGTCTAGAATCTTGGTCTGATTTTTGGATGAACTATTGGTATATTTGACTTCAAAAATTTGGTAGAGAAGTTCATAGAATCTTTTTTTTAACCTAGAAAACCATATAACCTAACATGTCTTTAAACCTTCTCACCCAGTACCTGAGACCCTCAGACACCACTCTCCCCCACCCCCTCCACCCCCCTCTCAGTTATACTCTTAGTGAAAACTTCCTGGACTGGGGTGTTATGGGTAAGTAAGAAGCTTAGTAGAGTCTGGAAGGAAGAGCTGGGCTAAGTTAAATGGTTAAGCTTTGATAGACACTCAGTGAAACACTTTCTGGAAGGCTGAATGAAGCATGCGTCTACAGGAGGTTGTCTGTCCCTAAGGACAAAGCTAGTGGGTTTAACAGTGGGTTGAGCAGGCTTTGCCTTTGGGGTTCACCACAGGAAGAGGTATATAGAGGTATGGTATAAAAAGGAGAGAGCACTCTATAAAATTGATTAAATTTTTGTTTTTTTTCTACCTTTGTTAGGAGACTCTGGTTGAGTGGCAAAGGCATTAAGAAGGGAATCAGATGAAGAACCAGTCCTATATCTGACTCAGCTACAAGCCAGGAGACTAAACAAGAAATTTTTCCTCCATAGGTCTATTTGTACAAATAAGGAACATGGAGTAGATCAAGGTTTTTATATATGCTTTGTGGATTTTGAGTTCTCCTGGTACACATTGGGTCACATCCCAAAGGTGGAAGAGAGAGTGGTAAGGGCCTGGAGGCAAAGTGTGTCTATATCTTTCCCCAGGATCCCATGTAAAACAAACAGCTGTACCACCACCTCTTTTATCCTTTTCATAGTAGGGTTTTTTAAGGCAGTGCTCCCTGACTAAAAAAACATTTGAGAACCATTGGATTGTATGTCCCTTCCAATCCTGTGATTCTTGATAAACTAACATCCTATGGCACTGAATACATGAACTAGATCACACTATGAGATGCACTCTGGTCCTGGAGGTATATTCTTGAGACATGTATCCAAATCAGCACACCCAAGGTAGCATTGCTGGCAAAGCATAGCCATTCCATTCATTTCCAAGAAAATAAGTCCTTATTCAATACCCGCTTATTGTTACATAAGCCATTACAATGTGTTCATGAAAGTAACAAAAGGCATGGTCTGCCCTTGCAGGACTTCTACTATTGAAGAGGTAAGACTGAAACACACATAGAACAATTACAGCTCAAACCCCAAAACGGTGCCTAATTAAGTGAGACACTATATGGTACAAACTCTGATTGTGTCTGCATGCAGCAGCAGGGGAAAGCATAGGAGGATATGGGTCCAAGTGGTGAGAAAAGGCATCATGGAGGAGGCAAAAGTCTGGAGCTAAGTCTTCAAAACAACAGCTAAAATCCAAGATTTTTAAAGGTTTCAAGCTGCATCAGTTCAGAAACAAGATCAATGTTAACTAATTGTGCTGACCTGAGAAACACTTATTTTGTGGCAGAACAGTTTTCTTCTCCCCTTAACTCCATATTTACTTGAAACTTTATTGCAGAAAGGTTTGAGAAGGGATCTCTGGTAAAGAGACCTAAGCTCTGTTAGCCTAATAATTCAGTAATTTGTGAAACTTATGCTATAAAAGGTGTAGATAGTAGCAAAAAGAAGATGTGTCTTATACATTTTTATGTCACAGAATCAAAGGACCTAATTTGGGGGGCAAGATGGTACTATGAATCACACAGAACCTTCGTCTACCCCCAAAACAATAATCAAGTCAACCTCACTCAAAAAATATAAATAGAACAAAGCTTACACTACTGAGAAGGTGAGATTAAAACATACAGAAACATTTCAACACAATACAAAAACAGCTGCTGCTCCAGGTCTATTGAGCTTGGGCAAGAAAATGGTCCCTGAGGGTGCTGGGAGACCAAAGCCATGCCCCTGAAGTAAAACCAGCACTGGGGTTGACATCTCCTGTCACCTAGAAGGAAGGCAAGAAGAAGCTGCCTGTGATCTCAGGAATCCAATCTACAGCATCTCTGGAGAAGGAGAGCCCCAAGTCATCAGTATAACTCTGGTTCTAACCTGTGGGTCCTTTGAGGGGAGTAGAGGAAAGTGTACGTATGAGCACAATGAGAATAAGATGAGACACAAAC
>CM053576.1:93440979-93457975 GCA_028646485.1 Cryptoprocta ferox
GAGAGAGAGAGAGAGAGAGAGAGAAACATGAGTGGGGGAGGGGCAGAGAGAGAAGGAGAGAGAGAATCCCAAGCAGGCTCTGCACTGTCAGCAGAGCCCAATGTGGGGCTCAAACTTACAAAAGGTGAGCTCATGGCCTGAGCCAAAAATCAAAAGTTGGACACTTTACCAACCGAGCAACCCAGGCACTTCTCCCTTTTACTGGATTCTAAATAATAATTCAATCCTATGTAAAAAAAAAATTACTTTAAAATAGTATGGTCTATGCTCATGGATTGGAAAAACAAATATTGTTAAAATGTCCATATTACCCAAAGCAACCCACAGATTTAATGCAATCCTATCAACATACCAACAGCATTTTTCACAGAACTGGAATAAGCCTAAAATTTATATGGAACCACAAAAAAAAAAAAAACAAACCTGAATAGCCAAAGAATTATTAAAAAGGAACAAAACTGGAGATATTACAGTCCCAGATTTCAAGATATACTACAAAGCTGTAGTAATCAAAACAGTATGGTACTGCCATAAAAATAGACACAGATCAATACAACAAAATACAGAGCCCAGAAACAAACTCATGATGATATGGTCAATTAATCTTTACAAGAATATGCAATGGGAAAAAGACAGTCTCTTCGACACATGGTGCTGGGGAGACCAGACAGCTACATGTAAAAGAAGGAAACTGGACCACTTTCTTCCACCATACACAAAAATAAACTCAAAATGGATTAAGGACCTACATGGGAGACCTGAAACCATAAAAATCCTAGAAGAGAGCATATGCAGTGATCTCAGACATTGGCCATAGCAACATTTTCGTAGATATGTCTCCTGAGGCAAAGGAAACAAAAACAAACATAAATTATTGGGACTACATCAAAATAAAAAGCTTCTGTACAGCAAAGGAAACAATCAACAAAACTTAAATATAACCTGATGAATGGAAGAAGGTATTTGCAAAGGACAGATCTGATAAAGAGTTAGTATCCAAAATATATAAAGAACTTATAAATGGCCCAATTAAAAAAATGGGCAGAAAGCATGAACAGACATTTCTCCAAAGAAGACATACAAATGACCAATAGACAAATGAAAAGATGTTCAACATCACTCATCATTAAGGAAATGAAAATCAAAACCACAATGAAATATCATGTCACACCTGTCAGAATGGCTAAAATCAACAACACAAGAAACAAGTGTTGGCGAGGATGTGGAGAAAAAGGAACCCTTGTGCACTATTAGTGGGAATGCAAACAGGTGCAGGTGCACTGTGGAAAACAGTATGGTGGTTCCTCACAAGTTAAAAAGTAGAATTACCATATGATCTAGTAACTCCACTGCTGGGTATTTACCCAAAGAAAACAGCAATTCAAAAAAGACACATACACCCCTATGCTTATTGAGGCATTATTTACAATAGTCAAATTATGGAAGTAGACCAAGTATCCAACAATGGATGAATGGATAAAGAAGATGTGAGATACACAAACACACATACAATGGAATATTCCTCAGCTGTAAAAAAGAATGAAATCTTGCCATTTGCAACAACATGGATGGAGCCAGAGAGTGTAATGCTAAGTAAAATAAGTCAGAGAAAGACAAATACCATATGATTTCATTCATATGTGGAATTTAAGAAGCAAATTAACAAATTTAAAAAGAGAGAGACAAACCAAAAAACAGACTCTTAACAATAGAGAACAGATGGTTTAGGAAGTGAAGTAGGTGGGGAAATGAGTGAAATAGATAAAAGGGATGAAAAGTACACTTACCATGATGAGCACTGAGTAATGTATGGAATTGTTAAATCACTATATCATATACTTGAAATTAATATAACACTGTAGGTTAACCATACTGGAATTAAAAAAACTTTTAATAAAAAAATAGTATGGTCTAAATTCTCAATTAGATAAAGTAATGGCTAATATCAATATGCCCCCCAAAAAAATTATGCAGAAAAACAGGCAATTATGAATCAAGAACAGATGAAGATTTTTTTTTTAAAGATTGGATTCAAAATTCTGAAAATTAAGCTTTAATCACAAAAGTAAAATAATCTCAGTAGGAAAGGATAATTCAGTGAATGAGAAGAAAATATTAAGAAACTGATTCAGAACACATTGATGCATAAAATAGATGTTTAAAATATGAATTACAAGTTGATATCCATAGAACAGACTATGAACCACCCACACATGCCCGAAAAGTATCCCAGGAGCAGGGAAGAGCAGGGTGGGGAAGGAAAACGTTTTAGAGTTAATGATGGCTTCCACCTGAAGAGGCCCCTCTGCACCTTTAAAACTCTGAAATGACCAGGGGTGGGTTTTTAAAGGCATTAACTCCCCAAAATAATGGGAAGAGCAACTATATAGAAAGAATACATACATTCGTACACATACACATCTAAAAGCTGAGAAGCAGAGAGGCATGTGGAAACTAACTTAGAGGGCCAAAATGCTGAAACTGAGGGAAAGTAAGAGACCAACTCTTTTATACACGACTCCAAAATGCTCAGGACCTGGTGGCACCTGGTGGATGTGAAAGAGGAGGTAAAGATGGTGCTGAGAGCAGGAAGCCTGGTTGAATGTCCAGTTAATGTGTAGTCAGTGGCCCTGGCGTAAGGGGGACTGGAGGTCGGCACTCTGAGAGGACTGGCTATCAGGACAAGGTCCCCTGTGTCCTTAGAGCCACGCAGTGGAGGGAAGGCTTAGTGAAGGAGGGGCCCAGCTTCAGTAGCTCCAATTATGCCTTCCATCTACTCGGTACCATACAAGATACTGTTTGAAGAAAGCTATCCTCGTTGTGGAGAGGGGGAAATGTTCTCTAAACCATCATCTTACACCATGGCAGACTGAGGATATTGCCTAATATTTGGCTAAAATATCTTACTGAATAATTGGGCAAATATGGGAGGGTTCTGGCCTTAATTAAAAATATCAGGAAAGAGTAAGAGCATGAGCCTGGGAATGTCACCCAAAAGATGAAATTTCCCCATTTTGTTTTAGGGTCAAAACCAAGTTAATTTTAGAGACAAATCTACCTAGGCTCATTCTTATAGCACCCCTGCTACAGCTCATTCTGTCACCTAATGACCCTGTTCTGGGGCTTTTGACACAAAAGGGGATATTTGAAAATGCCTAGAAGGAAGGAGAGGATTTCAAGTTTAATTGTAAGCCTGACCTGGGTTTGTTGCCTGTTATTCTTGTGATTAACAGCCTGGAATCAGACAGCCAGAGTTTGAGCTGCCATGTGCTAGCCAGGTAACACTCAGCAATTTACATATCTCCCAGGATTTCTCTCACTATTAAAAAAAATGAGAATAACAGTACTTACATCAAAGTGTTGAAGTTAGGATTTAATAAAATAATGAGTAATAAAAAGTTTTTATCTTTTTAAGTTTGTTTATTTATTTATTTAGAGAGAGAGAGAGAGAGACAGAGACGGCATGAGAAGGGGAGGGGCAGAGAAAGAGTGAGAAGAGAAGAGATCCCAAGCAGACTCTGCACCATTGGCACAGAGGTCCATGCGGGGTTGAACTCATGAAACCATGAGATCATGACCTGAGCTGAAACCAAGAGTCAGATGCTTAACCGACTGAGACACCCAGGTGCTCCATGAGTAATAAAAAGGTTTAACGTGGTATCTGGGATGTAGCAAAAGTTAGTTGTCTTTCTTGCTCAAAGGGCCACAAACTTTAGGAAGCAAACAAGCTATTAGTTAAAGAGCATCAGTGTTTCGTGTTCCTACAGGAATGGCAAGGAAAGACAAGTTGTAAGATACAGTTGATTTTTATCTGTGTTTTAAATGAAAATCATCCCATATCTTCTGTTTTGTCCTAAGAAAAATCAACAGACCTGTATCTTGTGGCTAACTCAACATGGTTCCCACCCCCCCCAAAAAAAATCAACGTGGTTCAATCTACACCAGATATTTGATTTTCATCTGAACCCAATTCTGTAAGGGTAGACACTTTCATATGACCAGATAACTAGATGTAGGAGGTTGATGCTCTGGGAAGGATTGAATCCCATTTTTTTTTTCTGCTGAGATCAGCTCTTAGCAGGGTCAATGCGGTCCCCTCACGAATCAATAAAATCAGTATTGAACGGCTCCCTGGACTCAGAGTTCACCTTGGGGGCTTTGCTTGCTTTGCCCTGCTGTCACCACAAAGCCCCCAGGGTATCTAAATGTCACCACTCCTGACTCTGTGCTTTTTCTTCCCAAGTGGCCCAATATACTTTCCCTTCCTGGTATTACATAAACACTTCCCATGAAGACTAGTCAGACCTAACCTTAACTAGTGGGTAGATTAAGACAAAAAGTTGAGGGTGCTCATTTCCTTAAGAACCATAACCAGTCAATACTGGTTCTCGAACTGTGGTCCCTGGAACAGCAGCACAAGCTTCATCTAGGAGCTTGATGAAAAAAGTTCTTGGCCCCACCCAAGACCTACAGAATCAGAATCTCTGGTGATGGAGCCCAGCAGTTGTGGTTTAACAAGCCCTCTAGGTGATTTGATGCATGCTTACATTTGAGCGCCTCTTAAGTAAAAAAAAGATTTTTCAGGGCAACTAAAAGGACTTCCTTTAGGCAAAGGGGAAGCTTTGTGTCAGAGAACTAATAGCAATTTGACATATTAAAAAGCTGAATTGTGAGGACAAAACAAAGCAGGAGCTCTTACAGACAGGAAAGCCTTGTATAATTACTTTCCAGTGTTGATCTTCTCCCCTCAGCTAGAAGCTCCAGCTGCCTTGTTCTTAGTGCAAGAATGTAACAGTCAGTATAAGCTCCGTTATGCTACAGTACCAAAACAACCCTACATTTCAGTGGCTTTAAACAAAAAAGGCTTATCTCTCACTAACATTACACATCCATCAAAGATTGCTGGGGCCCTGCCCCATGTCTAAGACACCAGAATGACAGAGACGTTACCAAGGGAACATAGCTGGTTGTTGTAGCAGAGGGAAAGGGATCCTGGCTTTTGAAGGTTCTGTTGAGCATTGACAGTTGTCACTTCTACTCCCATTTTAGGCCATAGCAACTCATACAGCCAACCTGAGTCCAGTGGGGCAGGGTAGTACAGCCCTCCCATTTACCTGGGAGGAGAGAACTAAATATTTGTAACGCAGGTAACGACTACACGGGGGGCCCTCTGAGATAGGCGGTGTCATTTTGCAGGTAAGAAAAGAGACATACAGAGCTTACATAATATGCCCAAAGTCCCTCAGCAGGTCAGTATCAGAATTGGATTCCCGTTTGTCTGATTCCAAAGTTCATGCTGGAAAACATTATGCCACCCTGTTGGAGATGGAAGCAATGGGAAGGGGAAGTGGTTTTGCAGGAGATGAAGTCAGCTTTCAAGTGGAAAACTCCCACACAACTCAAAATGTGGAACTAGAACAGAGGAGAGACCAGAGAGCTGGACATGCGTAGGGATTGGTAACAACACAGAGAATAAAGACTCAGGGAAATATTACATTGCTTTTTCTCTCATGGCAGAAAGGAGATTGGGGGAAAAAAACAGTTCTCAGAATATTTGCAGGTTGGGGAAGAGAGAAAACTACTAAGAAAGCAATTATGAAAGAAAAAGAAAAACCCAAGAGGAAGAACACAAGGTCAAGACTATCTGTTACAAAAGGAAGTTGGTTATGGATAATAAAAGAAGGTTTTTTGGATCCGTTATATTTGAAGAAGAAATCTAGGGTGTCCTCCAAGGAGCAGATTTAAGTAGGGAAATAGGAAACTCCAAATAACAAGGGCAGGAAAAGAAAACTGTCTATGTGAGCCTCAAAATTGAAATCTTTGTATAGAATAATGAGGAAAAATATATGGGTAGATTAATGTCAGGACTGAGGTCTCATATTTTACAAAGGGGAATGTACAAATGTCTGAGTGAAGGGGGATAGGAGAGATGGAGAATCAGAATAGGAGGCACACGGAAAGACAAGGATTCAGTAGAGACGAAATGGATGGGGTCCACAGGGCAGGCTTCAAGGATGCTTCAATAGGCAACAGGTCTTTGCTTCCCCTGAGATAGAGGAAGCATAAGAGACTAACAGGAGGGAAATTGCTGATAGATAAAGTCAAGGGCTCTGAGAGTGCACAATTGATGACTATATCTACCACAGGCCAACCCAAAATCACAAAACATAGCATCTTTCTGTGTCCAAATGTTCTATTTGCCTGGTGCACAGCAGAGTAAATATCTCCAGGGATTTTTCTTTACTTTTTCCCCAATTGGAAGGTTATACCTGGTTCATACAATTGTGTCACTCCAGACACAGTTACTGGTCACCCAATATCCATTTTCTTATCTTCCTTATTAAGTGGCCCAAGTTTTTTCAGAGCAGCAGTAACACACATAAGTTCTTGCTTTCCCAACCTCTCATATTCCTAGCCAAAGAGACATCAGTGGCAATCGGTTTGTTCATTAGTTGGCCAATGGGATGTCCCCTGGGAACTGATGTTGGGATTGGCAACTTTCAGGCATTGCAAGGTAGGATTTCCATATCAAGACAGCCATATCAGGGGGTAATCCTGAGTTAACCCAAACTTGCACTCCTCTATGGACAGCTCTGAGACGATCTTCCTGGTCACCTGCCTGATCCTGAGGTGACCCTTTTGTGACCAGTAGGAAAAGGCCAAGGAAAACAAGCATCATCTCCTCTAACGTAATTATTTACGGCCAAGACCATGGAATCACAAGGTTCTCAGGGAATGTAGATGAAACACTGTTCTCAAAGAACCACCTTCGTTCAGGAAACATCTTAAAAGATAATGAATAAATCATTCTTCAATGCCCTGCTTTTCAGTTTTATTATATCCTAACCTCTGCTCTGTTGGTAGACTCTGTGATGTCTGAAAAAATTCTGTACATAAAGAATATTCATTACTATTTCATAATGCCTGATTTGTTAATTGCAGGATTTCATTAAAGGCTTAATGTTCTACAGATGGTAGCTACACTTGTGGTAAGCATAGCATAACCTATAGACTTGTGGAATCACTATGGTGTCCACTTAAAACAAACGTAACATTGTGTGTCAATTATACTTCAGTAAAAAAAGGTAACATTCTTTTTTTTTAATGCTTATTTTTTATTTATTTTGAGAGACAGAGAGATACAGAGTAGTGGGGAAGGGGCAGAGAGAGGGAGACAGAAAATCCCAAGCAGGCTCCATGCTGTCAGCGCAGAGCCTGAAGGGGGGCTCAAACTCAAACTGTGAGATCATGACAGGAGCTGAAACCAAGAATCAGACATTTAACTGACTCAGCCACCCCGGCGCCCTAAAGGTAACATTCTTTTAGAGTAAGCAGCCACTATTCTAAGTTTTCACATAACTAATGTCTGAATTTGGAATCTAACACATTAAATTTCCCCAAACTTATTAATTGGTTATGAACTTATTTAATAAAATATTCTAAACCATTTGGTTTAAATTATGATTATAATACTTCCTATTTTTCTGAAAAATTAAATTACAAAAAATAATGCTTTAATTCATTTTTATTATGCTTCTACTTTAAGTTAATAATAAAGGTGCTCAAATCATGATGAATTTTATTTCATTATATAGTCTTCTGCTGCTTCCTCCCTAGGATTTTTGTTTTTATGTTTTGTCAAAGTTTCTCAGGGCTGAAGTAATTTTACCAATCACAGAAGAAAAAGAATCCCATCTCAGATCAGCTGAAATGGCAGGTTCTGGAATTTTGCCACTGAACTTGGTTGGTCAAGGGTCCCGACTGTGTAGACCACTCTTATTTCAACTTAGGCATTAGGGTATTAGGCAGAGTCCCTTTTTATAATAAAAGTTTACTTGATACATCATGAGATTTTTAAGTGTCTGCCTTTCATATACATTTCAAACTTTTGAAATGTATTGCCTTCCCAGAAATGATGTGTTATTTAATGTCTGGATGGCTGACATTTTTTAACATGTAGGTACTAAATTTCTGTCTGTGGGCTTTAATTGGAGACATGTAATCAATAAAAATTAAATATATTCTATTGTATTTACCTTTTTCATTGTAGCTACATTTTATATACTTTTATTAACCTGTAATTTTGAGTATCTTAATGACCTCATAGCCTCAATGATTATAATGATCATTCTCTATCTGATGCTCATATTGTCCCAACTTGGCAAATAGGAAACCCTTTAAGTTGGTTCCTTTATTCTTTTAGCATGGACTTGAATATTTTTAAGAAAGTAAAAATCAGCTCTGTTGGCTATAAGCTATGATAAACAATTTTTAACATAATTAAAGCCATAATGTATCTGGAGGGAAAATGTCTGAGTAATTTTTGCTTCCTTACCAATGAGATCGCCAGCATGGCTTCATTCCTCCTACCTTCTAAACAGAGATTACTGAGAACTGCTCCTAGCTTCTTGACACCATCCAATCTAGAGACGGTCCCTGCTTCCCTAATCTCTCATAAAAATCATTCAGCAGAAGCACAAATCTTATAATAAGCCCCTCCCAAATGCCTTCTACCCAGACACAAATGGTTTAAATACGTTTCTGATATGCTTTGACTAGTGGGTTGACACTATGAAAGCATCCTTGCTTTCTAGCAACAGCAAGATGTTCTAGACCCATCTTAATTTTTTTATGTTTTTTATATTTATTTTATTTTTTAATATTTATTTATTTTTGAGAGTGAGAACAAGAGAGAGCATAAGCAGGGGAGGAGAAGAGAGAAAGGGAGACACAGAATCTGAAGTAAGCTCCAGGCTCCGAGCTGTCAGCACAGAGCCCGATGCGGGGCTTGAACCCACATCCTGTGAGATCCTGACCTGAGCCGAAGTCAGATGCTTAACCGACTGAGCCACCCAGGCGCCCCTAGACGCATCTGAATTTTCCTGAGACATGGGAATCATCTACTTTTAAAGAAAATCTAGTTCTTTTAGTGGATAAAACAAAACAAAATCTGGCCCTAGACACATGAGAGGAGTGATAAGCAAAATGGCTACTGATGAAGTTATTATTGCCATGGGCCACTTTTTTAGCTAGAATATCTATTTCCTTATAAAGTTATGGGTTCACATCGATCTTTCCAATCTGGCTTGTTTTCTTACTGTACCAAACTTTCTTTTAGTTGATAGTCTTATTAATTACTAAGACATTTCCAAGATGGATGTTTGGAGGTTTGGGTCTGGCTGATCACCCACTGTCCTTTACTCAAGTTCTCACCAATTGAGAAAAACAGGGACAAAATACAGTCTTTACTTAAAAAAAAAAGCTATATTATAGTATGTATTCTGTGGGCAAAAGGGGGCTTTCCTTTCCTTTTCCATTCCTCGAATTGAATCTGATCACATATGTTAAGGAAATGGAGGACTCCATGCTATTTGGCAGGTCTTATCCTGGTGCTCCTAGCATATAGGAAAAGAAAGTGGCAGAAGAGGGGAGAGAAGAGTGAGCAGGGAAGAAGGAAAAAAGGAGAAATAGAACAAAAGAAGGAGAACAAGAACAAGAGAGCTATTTCCTGGTATACAAAGAGGAATCTACAATATCTGGGTAATCTGTCATTGGGATTAAATCAGGTGCTGTCCGTTAGTGCCAGGCATATGAAAAGGCTCATCATAAATGCCAGCTGGCATGGATGCTTATCAGAGAAATGTTTTGATCATGCCTTTAAACAGTTATACTTTACTCTTTAGGGTCAGTTTCCAGAACCAGAGGTTCTGAGAGAGAAAAAAATTATGTAACTTAAGTTTTTAATATACATTGTCAAACAGCCCTTGAGAAGAATTGTCAATATTTTAAAACTTTTCCAATCTGATAGATGAAAACAACTATTTTTTTAAATAAAATAAAATAAATTTTTTTAAAGTTTTATTTATTTTTGAGAGAGACAGAGAGACAGTGTGAGCAGGGGAGGGTCAGAGACAGAGAGGGAGACACAGAATCAGAAGACAGGCTCCAGGCTCTGAGCTATCAGGACAGAGTCCGACGCAGGGCCCAAACCTACGAACCGTGAGATCATGACCGGAGCTGAAGGTGGACACCCAACCGACTGAGCCACCCAGGTGCCCAAACAACTATTTTTATTACCATTACTTTTATGAATTTAGTCTTTAATTTTATACAAGTTACTTATAGACACAGTTTAAAGAGTCAAGTAGTTCTAAGAGTTTGTCCTACAAAAAGAGGTCCTTGCCCCACCTGTCCCCCCACCCCCAGCCCCCACCGCATCACTACCATTGCCTGCTCCTTATAGGCAAGAACTTTCAGGACAAAATACTCCATTGAGTATTTTGATATTTTCCTCCATTTTACTAAGTAATATAATCACATTAGGAATTTTTGGAGGCTTCCTTTTCATCACTATCCACTGATTTCCTATATTAGCTCTTTTTCACACCATTGCCTCGCTATTCACACACACACACACACACACAGCAGCCCACTACAGATCTTCATAGTTTTCATTCTATCAACATTCTGTGTTGACATCATTATGACTTTGCAAACATACTTGATGGTTATAGGCACAGAAGAAATTAGTCTGACTTCCTCTTCTTTACGTTGAGCCCACACGCACACCCTGGGGACCATCTCTACCTCCCCTCACTGTGTACCCTCCATTCCACTCAGTCCTTTGTCCTTCAAACACTTCTCCATCAGGTCACTCCTCTCCTCAAAAACATTCAGTTGTGTTCAGTAATCTCTGGGATAAATAGTGGAGCCTTCACAATCCCATCCCACCTCATATACCACATTCCTCCCAAACTCTAAAGGAAAAGCTTACTATATCCACACAAGTCTCCTTATGATCTAGTCCCCAGAAACTCTAAGACAGTTTGTAAATAAGTTTTTTGCCTGAAATTCTCTCTACCATCAACTCCTTCCACAACTTTTTACATCTTAACTTGTCTTCCAAAGCTCAGACATACCTCTTTCAACATGTTTTTCATAATGCATATTTATTCCTTCCTGAGAGGTTATCTCCTTTAGTAGTTATGCTATTTATACTGACACTTAATCATGTCGTTCTTTGTTGTTTCTGTAAATTCTCAAGGTTAGGGAGTGTATCATTCATCTTTTTATAGTAACTGGAGGTAATACTTGGATATGTCCAATGCATGGGCTTCACTGTGGGAGGATCAAGCCAGACCAAATAAGTTATATTTACTAAAATTTTAAAGTGTTAATAAAACTCCTATGGGAGAAAACCCCCACCTTATTCCTGTCCATGATTATGGTTCAGGAGTAGATTTATTTATGATTGTCTATAGTGTGAACTGTGTGGAACTTGGAGACAGAACTTATTGTGGGTTGAACTATATCCCTCCCCACAAAAAAAACTTACATGTTGAAGTTCTAACCACCAGAACCTTACTTGGAAATTATAGAGATAATCAAGTTAAAGTTAGGTCATTAGGATGAGCCCTAACTCAATATGATTGCTGTCCTTATAAAAGGGGGAATTTGGACACACACACACACACACACACACACACACACAGGGAAGGCCATGTGAAGAGACACAGAGAGAAGACAGCCATCTGAAAGCCAAGGAGAGAGGCTAGAGCAGAGCCATCCCTCACAGCCCTCAGAGGGAACCAACTCTGCCAACATCTTGATTTCCAGACTTCTAGCCTCCAGAACTGCATGAAAATGAATTTGTTTTGTAAGCTGCCCAGACTGTGGTTGTTAGAGCAGCCCAAGCAAACTAACAGACCCAATACCTAAATACTTTATCTATTTTGGAGAATCAAACCCTCTTCACTGTTAGAACTTTTTTTTTTTTTCAAGTCTCCTTCACTTTATTAATAGATCAAGCAAGAAAATGATGCAGAAACTAACAACCACCAGGGCAGTTGCTCACTGGCATGGTGAGTGACTTCAACAGTGGCCATCAGGGTAGGCCACGCTTCCTGGACAGGGAGGTGCCCACACAATCAGACAAGGAACTGGATTATTTCCCTGGCACAGCATCGTCTTGCTGAGAGATTACGGATCCAATATGAACAACTTGGCCCCTCATAGCAGCACTGCTAGAAGTGACATTATTATTATGTGAAAGCAGAAAGTATCAGAAAATTATTAGAGAAGTAGGGATAGAAACAAGGGCATGTCCAGAGATTACGTATAACCTCATCAAAGGCTTCCACTGCACAGCAGACTTTATAGCAGTTTCAGCAGAATTATATCAGAGATTGTGCTTTTTGCAGAAGTGAAAACCCAAACTGATTCTTCAGGTGTGCATAATTGACAATGCTAAAAGACTAATGAAAAGAAGAGGTACTCCCTAGGTTGGGCAATAGGGGGAGAGTTTGGTCCCTTGAGCAAAATATAAGGCAAAGGGAAATGTTACAACCTCATCTCAGAGGTCTCGGAGTCTTGAAACAGACCCATCTAAGAAAAGACGAGATCATAATTTTTCAAGCGGGGTGACTTGGAGAACCTCATGAGATTTACTCACATGGTCATTAACTTGAAGATAATCATGAGATTTTGGGTCCTTTATCAAAAACTAAGAGGGAGGAATGAATACTGGATGAGTGACAGTACTATGACCAAGAGAAAAAAAAAAAACATTATAAAATGGATTGTGTTTTGATCAAAGAGAAAGATGGTGCTACTGTTTGTTCTGGATTGTCCGTTTCAGTTAAATATGAAAGAACCTTTATCGCTGAAACACATTGTCTTCACTACCCAGTATACCTGGCCACAAAGCAAAGGTGTGCCTCATGAGGCTGCAGAGCTCATGGGTCCTAAGGATAGCCTCCAACCTGGAGAAAAAGTGTTTCTATCCAGCTAAGATGTCATTTCCTAAAGTCATAGACAACTCAAGGCAGGCTTGGCTTTACTATAATTAGTCATCAGAGGGTTTTGCAGCCCTGCGTGCTAGAGAAGCAAGATGAAAGCATCTTATTTGCAGGCTTCTAGGCAGAGAAAGGCTAACACTAGGTCACTAAGGTGTTAAACAAGAACAGAGTTTCCAGGAAACCTAATGTAATCTAAATCACTTTTAAGATTTTGGGGTTTAGTCTTGGGAAATTCTGGTATAGGTGAAATGGAAACCTTAATAGGAAGAAAGTCAACAGAAATTACCTGTTGAGATCTATTATTATGAAAAAGAAAGTTGGAACAAACTGCATCACGAAAATACTTGAGTTGTGGGCTATATTATGATGGAAAAAAAAGGCAAGCCTGAGTACCTACTATTTGAAGATCCTATAGGAAAGTGTGTCTTTGACATATTTTGGTTGCATTTTGTTTAAGTAGGTTCCATGCCCAGCAAGCAGCCCAACATGGGGCTCGAACTCACAACCCTGAGATTAAGACCTGAGCTGAGATCAAGAGTCAGATGCTCAATTGAGCCACCCAGGTGCCCCAAGACTTTGGGTTTTTAACTGCCAGAATAGGGTAGGAAAAATATGATTGACTCCAGCTTCAAGCAGGTTCAGATAATTTGGGAGGGGATTGATAGGACTTCCATTGATTTTCACTAGAAGGAAGAATGAGGGAGTCTGCTTTCAGACAAAAGAATGTGTGGGAAGATGTAGATGCAAATATTCCTTGATGAGCAGCGGTTATTAGAAAGGAAGTTCTGAATAGGGAAATTAAGTAAGCACATACAAATTCCTGCTCAGATATGAGGGGTATCTCATTTTGCAGAGGATCTAACAGACTAGCGTGAGAAAACAAGCTTAAAAGGAAAGTATTTTGGTCAGAGAGGTGTTTTCAGAATGGGATGATACGATGGGAAATTTCTACTGCATTACATACATCAGGAGTTCACGAAATATGGGGGAAATCTTGAGCCCTTAAAGCGAAGGATATCTAAGTCTGGTCCCTATGCCAACAAGGCACTTAAATTCAGTGTCATTGGGGGAAGAGAAACAGAGATGATGTTACTATTTCCTGGGCTGGTCTATTGTGAAAGAAAAAAGGAAATGAGTGAATGTTTGTAGGACAAAAATCAGTACAGACAGGTGACTCTAATTGGCAGCTGTTTGTTTTATTGTTTCAATTAATTTTCCCTCTCTGCCAGGTATTACCGAGGCCTCTTTGCCTCTACCCCATTGCCATTTTTATCCTTCCTCTAAAGTTTTTCTACCCCCTTGCTAGGGGCCTTAAACTGATGCTGTTACCAATCAAAAGCTTTAACAAGGGGGATTTCTGTTTTCATAATTTGGCAAGCCAAGTTCTATTCAGCTATGGAGCAAGTTCATTTACTGATTTTTGCTTATCAATGGACATAGATGAATTTATGTTGTTCTTGGACCTTGTAAGCTAAGCTAGTGATAGAGGTAGCTGTGGGAGCAGTATTGGGGCAGCATGAAAGTCCATCAAAGAGCCGTTCCATGTTTCATAGTCAGACATTATTCACCTTCACTTTGCTCATGGAAGGTGGTAAGGTTTGTCAGAATGTGGGGCAGGACAAAATCCTGGGTGGTCCAATCAAGCCTTCATAAGGCTCAGTTGATATCTGATGCAGCACTGCACACAAAAGTTAACAGCATCAGAGCATGTTTAGTATCAGAGCATGTTTAAGACACTAATTATTCTTGGGGCATCTGGGTGGCTCAGTTGGTTAAGTGACCAACTTTGGCTCAGATCATGATCTCATGGTTTGTAAGTTTGAGCCCCACATCAGGCTCTGCGCTGACAGCACAGAGCCTGCTTGGGATTCCATCTCTCTCCCTGTCTTCCCCTCTGCCACTCACACTATCTCTTTCAAATTAAATAAATAAATTTTAAAAAAAGATTCTAATTATTCTTGAGATTTCTGAGATTCTTTCTGGATATGGATGAATACTAAATTTCTGAGTAAATCTCCTGGGGTCCAGGTGTTCTGCACAGATCCTGTTGTGACTAGACAGGAAGGTCTCTTAAAGAAGCCAATCTTTCCTAAGTGGAGGGAAAGAATTTGGCCTAAGTTGTAGGTGCTGTTTGAGACATGAATTTTTGAATGAGTGGCTATCTGGTCCAAAAAAGGGAGTAATATAAGACACCTTTTTGTTGGGTGGGGGATAGGGGGTGAAGAAAAGTTAGTGCTTAAAGCTGATAAGATCTAGAAGTGCAGAACATTGGATCACCTCAATATAAGAGGCTCACATACTGATACCATGTTTAGGCGCTCTTACCTGAAGTAGGAGTCAAGCCGCTAGACTCTAACACAAAGAATCTGGCCACAGGTTGTTGCAAAGTGGAGTCACAGACAAATATTAGACATAGGAGGCTTCTCATCGAAAACATCAGTAGAAACTTCAGAATGTCTCTTCATTATATGGGGCCATTTAGTGATGAATGATTGGTCTTTCTGCTTCTGGTTGGTGCAGCCATATAGGTCTCAACCACACTATAAAAGAAAATGGAGCTTGGCATGGCATTTGATTTTGCTTTGCCAGAGAGAGGGTATAGTGTTAAGTGTAAGCATCTGCAGTGAGAGATTCCTGCTGATATGAAAACCCCATTTGATTCAGACAATTCCACATAACACACAAAGCATAGTGGCTTTAAGGATAACAAAGGCAGAAAATTCCATTTCAATACATTTGAGGAATCCAAATGCAAATATGGATCAATCTGGAGGGCTTTCTGGAGAAAGGGCTCCAGTTGATATTCACTAAAAGCATGAGAGACCCTCAAGGGAGGGATTTATTTTAGGATAATGAAGTCTTTTATAATTCAAGAGAGTAGAAAGCGAAATTGGGCCATTAATATAATTTAATTTTATACTCAAAAGCTAGTGAAGTCTGAGGAAGCTTCAGTTTCATATATTGGGGTGGTAGCCCAAGTGAGGGCTCCTGACTCCAAGTGTGATATTCTTTTTTTTTTTTTTAATGTTTTATTTATTTTTGAGAGAGAGAGAGACAGAGACAGCGTGAGCAGGGGAGGGTCAGAGAGAGGGAGACACAGAATTCAAAGACAGGCCCCAGGCTCTGAGCTGTCAGCACAGAGCCCGACACGGGGCTTGAACCCACAAACCGCGAGATCATGACCTGAGCCGAAGTCGGATGCTTAACCGACTGAGCCACCCAGGTCCCCCATGATATTCTTATCCCTGAGACATGATTTGGCTCCATCTGCAGAAGTTGTCAGGCCTTCACCCTCAGACAAGAATCAGTGATTCACTCTCTGAGCTCTAAAGAGATGATTGTACACTCTAACCAAGCAAGATAGCCTAAATTATGGCAGCTTGAAGGCCATAGAATTAGTTTATTCTAGTTTATTGGAAAATCCCCCCAGAATAAATTCTTTATTCATCATCAGAAATTCATCCTGAGGGGGAGGAAACATATGGACATAAAGAATGTGTAAGCCTCATACGTGGAATTTAAGAAACAAAGCAGATGAACACAGGGGAAGAGAAGCGAAACTAAGATAAAAACAGAGAGGAAGACAAACCATAAGAGACTTTTAAATATAGAGAACAAACTGAGGGTTGCTGATGGGGTGTTGGGTGGGAGGATGGGTGATGGGCACCAGAGAGGGCACTTGTTGGGATGACCACTGGGTGTCACATGTAAGTGATGAATCACTAAATTCTATTCCTGAAATCATTATTACACTAAATGTTAACGCGGATTTAAAAAAAAAAAAAGAAGAAGAAAGCGGAAGCACATCTATCCTGAGGAATTGCAGGAATTGTGTGTGTGTGTGTGTGTGTGTGTGTGTGTGTGTGTGTGTGTGTGTGTCTATATCTGCAGATACAAATGCACACAAATAAACATGAAGGTTCATTTGGTAATATTATCACAGGAGAGATTTTTAAATTAATGTTTTACTTTAATAAACTCATCTGGCATTCCGATTAAACTTTTAAAAGAAAGTGAATTTTTAAATGTTGGAGTTTTTATTAATCTGAATTTTCACTTGAGTTTTATTATAATGAACTTGGAGTGTCTTAGATTTTCTGTGGAGAATACAAAATGGCACAATGAATCAGACGACAATAAGCCTAGGACTATAATGACATCTGACAACACTGATGTACCACACAGCAGTGCATGCTATA
>CM053576.1:93458475-93552500 GCA_028646485.1 Cryptoprocta ferox
AGGTTTGCTGTATTATCTACAAATTGAGGTTGTAGTGTCTGCACTACATATATTCCAAAAGTATAACCTAATACTTTTTATAACTCTTAAAGAATAAAATTTTTATTCGACCATTCTTTCCAATAACTAATTTTCTTGATGTCTTTGCCCTACTACAAACTATATCCAGTCAAAAATAACTTTGCTTTGTTCCCAAAAGAACAGCTTTATATAGTAAAACAAATTAAAATGATATCATCAATATTGATCAAATCTTTGTATTATTTTTTATTAGAATTAGTGATGAAAATGTACTTCTATTAAATATCTTCTAGTAAATCATATTGATTTATTAGTATTCCACCCAAGGCACATGAAACTGTTAATGAGGACTATTTTTTTTACTTTGGCAGGCAACATGAAATAATTTGCCATCTTTGATTAGGAAATTAGTACAGGAAGAATCCTGTGTGTGATGGATGTGGGAAGACTTGCCAACCAATCCATGCCACTCATTTCACCTGGTTTATAGAGCTTTTTATACATCAGAAAATTCATACCAAGAGAAAGCTTTTAAATCCAGAGAAGGAGGAAACTCTTCCAGCCAAAAAAAAGATAGTTTCTACTTCCCCTAGCCCGTGGAAAACATCGCATCTAAATATTTCAAACATCGTATCTAAAACCATGCTGTGGGATTTACCCCCAAATCTGCTCCTTCCCTGTTAGTAAATGACACCAACATTTGCCAAACTGCTCAGGCTCCCAAACTAAAAGTAACCCTTGGTTCCTCTCTTTCCCTTAACCCCGCACCTAACCTAACCACAAATCCCATGTGTTCCACCCTCTAAGTAGATCCAGAATCAACCATTTCCTTTTTCTTCCATAACTAGTCTAAGCTTCTCTCATTTCTCACCTGCCATCACTTCACTGCCCTATGGCATAGCCTCTTGACTCCAATCTACACTGATCTCTAAGGTTCAACATTTCAACCAATTTGAAACTTATTCCTCCACCAGCTTTGGCCTTATTTCATGTCTGTAAGAAAGGAGACATCACTATTGGTGCCTTGATTAAATCCCACCTTGTTTTTCTCTCTCTCCTCCCACACTCTGTGTTGGTCCTGACACCCTCAGAGCCACTAGTAGTACCAGGGAGGACATGCAAAGAAGCCTTCAAGTGACTCTTCAAAGGCCAAAACTATTTATCAAAGCAATATTCCATTTCTAGATAGAAACATAGAAACAACTGGCTTATTTTTCATTCTGTCCCACTGGTCCCTGCCTCTTATAAAAATATTGGCCATGGAGATAGATAAAAGAGACATCAGTTCAAGCAGTTTTCCTGTTTTTAATAGACTCCTGTATATTTACGGATGGGTAAAAAACTAAACCTATAAGTACTGGAAACTGGCATGAGATAGAGTGAGAGAGAATTTGGGACACTGGAAGTTTTCCTGAGATGCAGAGGGAAGGAATCCAGAGCCCTGGTGAAAAGAAACTATATATGAAGAAGAGAAAATTACTTTCCCGGACATCAAAGGAAGTGTGAAAAAAGAGATTTGGGCAGAGTGTTCTGTGGAGGGTCTTGTGCAGAGCAGCAGATTTCTAAAGAATATTAACACCCCCCCATGCCTCAGTTTCCTCCTCTCATGGAGCCTACATGGTAACTACTTCATACAGTAGTTGTGATGATTAAAGAGGTCAATGTGTAAAGAGGCTAAGAACTGTAACTGTGCAAAGTAACCTCTCAATACATATTTGTCATTATTCAGGTTTGTAGTTTTCCACAACTGCAAAATAATGCTTTCTGTCGTAACAATTAATGGTTAGATGGAGTCTTACCATACACAAATTATGCTAATGAAAATTATCCCATGTTTTCCTCCACAATTCATGTAGACACCAAGCAACACTGTTTTCATATTGTGCAGATGAGGAAGCTGAGCTGTCGATATGTCCAGTTCCATAGGACTAGTAAACAGTAGAGTCATGGCCCAAACCCAAGTGTTCTGAACCCAAACTCTATCGTCTTGACACTAAACTCCCATTCTCAACACAGAAGAATTTCTGAACAGATTCTTACACTGCCCCAAAACTTTAAGCTAAGACCAAAGATTTTAAAACAACAACTCAGCTTTAATAAACTTGACATTGGATGGAAGTCAAATGGCATAACAGACCTAGGGAAGGAAAGTCAACACTAAGCACCCGTGGGGTAGAGAAATGAGGAAACTAACGAGACACAGCCAGTTTGACTCCAAGGTGCCCTGGAGAAGTTTAGGAATTGGAGGAACCAATCCAAAGCAGAAGGTATAATGAAGTCAGGAGCTAAAAACACGTAGATTGAAAGTTTTTGTTAGACTGAACCATTATGCAACTGACTATTGTTATGAGTTGGACTATATTCCCAGAACATTTGTATGTTGAAGCCCTAACCCAAGTATGTCAGAATGTGACGTTATTTAGAAATAGGCTCATTGCATATATAATTAAGATGAGATTGTTAGGGTGAGTCTTAATCCAGGAAGATTGGTGTCCTTATAAAAAGGGGAAATTTGGACACAGAGACACACCTTCAAGGAGAACACCATGTGAAGATAAAAGCAGAGTTTGGGCTGGGCTGGTGCAGCTAAAAGCCAAGGAATGCCAATGATTACCCACAAATTGCTGGAAGCTGGGAGAGAGGCCTGCACAGATTGTCCCTCAAGGCCCTCAAACAACGTTGCTGACACCTTGATCTGTCTAGCTCCAGACAATAGCTTTCTATTATTTAAGCCACCCAAATTTGTAGTACTCTGTGATAGCAACCCAAAACAAATACACCTATAGTTAACACTTTTTGACCCCCCAAAAAAGGCAGGAATTTCATTTGATACAACCTAAACACAAGTAGTAGACTGTTGAGTTCTCCCTCTCCCCTAGCCCAACAAAGCCAGATTTTAGTCTCTCAAGAAAGAGAGGAGACTCTTCCAATCTGTTGTATGTCATGCAGATTAATGATTAAGGAGTGCTATTTTAGCAAATAGGGGTCGTTCAATGAGCAGGTTTATCAATATGTAGATAATGGCTGAGAGGCAGGTAGAGGCTGGAGGAGGGAGAAGCAAAGCGAGACTTGTGAGAGGAGACAGGTTAGGGCCAGTTAAACTAGCCCAGGACACTGAGTGAAGACAACTGTAGGGTGAGATGATGTCTGAGTCTCAGGGACATAATTTTGAACACCACTGTCAGAGTCTCTCATGCCTGGATTATGCTGTAGGGACTTAAGTGATAAACTTAAGAATCAGCTTCTAGGGGTGCCTGAGTGGCTCAGTCAGTTGAGTGTCTGATCTTGGCTCAGGTCAGGATCTCAGTTCATGGGATGGAGCCCTGCATTGGCCCCGTGCTGAATGCAATCAGAACCTGAATCCCCAGAACCTGCTTGGGATTCTCCCTCTCCTCTGCCCTTCCCCCTCCCCCTCTCACACTCTCTCATAAATAAAATAAACTTAAACATGAAAGAAAAGAATCAGATTCTATGAAATAAGCCATGGTTCATGAGAAAATATTTTCAAATCACATAACCAAAAAAGGACTTCTATCCAAGAACATGTAAAGAACCCTCAAACACAATAAGAAAACAAACAGCTCAGTTTTTTACGACTGGCAAAAGATTTGAATGGCCATCTCACCAAAGATATATGAATTGCAAATAAACACAGGAACAGATGTTTGGCGTCATTAAGGAAATGCAAGCCAAAACCAAAATAAGATATGACTACTTACATATCACTGTTATAGAACCGGGTCTGGATCACCCGGCAGAAGAACCAAGCGGCACCGGGAGATCTTGGAAGGCAGGAGATTTATTTCACACCAGCGGGCTCAGAGATCACTCCCCAGAAGGCTGAGCCCTGAGTGTAAGCAGAGGGAACAATTTATAGTCTGTTACTTCCGCATTCTGCATTAGTAGTAATTTGGCGCGTTAGTAGTAATTTGGCGCGTTAGTAGTAATTTGGCGCATCTGGCTAGCAGGGCAAGAAGAAGAACCTGGAAGGGGACTCTTAGGTTGGGGACTGGAATTTCCCTAGCAGTCCTGTAGTCCATCTTATAACAGAGTTTTCCCTATCATCATGATGGCTAAAATTTAAAAGACGGATCATACCAAGTTTTAGGGAGGATGTGGAGCAATAAGAACTTTGATAGGCCACTGACAGGAATGTAAAATGGTACAACCACTTCACAAAACATTTTAGCAGTTTCTAAAATAGGTACATGAGGGGCCTCTGGGTGGCTCAGTCAGGTAAGCATTCAACTTCGGTTCAAGTCATGATCTCACGGTTCATGAATTTGAGTCCCACATGGGGCTCTCTGCTGTCAGCACAGTGCCCACTTCAGATCTTCTGTCCCCCTCTCTCTGTCCCTCCCTGGCTTGCACACAGGCACTTTCTCTCTCTCTATCAAAAATAAATAAACATTAAAAACATAATAAAAAATAAAAATAAAAAATTTCATGTACACATAGCAAACATTCTAGCCATTCCACTTCTAGGTATTTACTCCAGATGAATGAAAGCATATGTCCACACAATGACTTTTTCATGAACGTTCATTGCAGCTCTATGTATCATAGCTAAAACCTGGAAATAACCCAAAAGTTTATCAACAGCTGAGAATTATTAATGTGTGCACTAACATGGATGAATCTCAAAATAATTATGCTGAGTGAAAGAATTCAGACAAGAAAAGGAACATAATGTATGAATCAAGTTGTGTGAGACTCTAAAAAATGCAAACCAACCTATAGTAAAAGAAAGCAGATCAGAAGCTGCCTAGGGACAGGGAGAGATGGGGAGAGATTACAAAGGAACAGGAGGAGATGTTGCGGGGGTAATGAATATGTCCATTATCTCAATCGTGGTAATGGTTTCAGGAATATATGTCATGTCAAAACTTATCAAATATTATACTTTAATTATGTGCAGTTTATTGTATACATAATGCCACAATAAAGCTTTTAAAAAAAAACTAAAAAATCACACACTATTTAATCAAGATTTTTATATTTTCCCTTTTCTTCTTTTAAAAATATTTTAGTGTGGGGGAGCCTGGGTGGTTCAGTCGATTAAGCCTCCAACTCTTGATTTTGGCTCAAGATCTCAAGGTTCGTGAGTTTGAGCCCCACCCACCCTACTCGGCCCCCACCCCCACTCCCTACCCCACATTGACAACATTGAGCCTGCCTTGGGATTCTTTCTCTCCTTTCTCTGCTCCTCCCTTACTCATGCTCCCTCTCTCTCAAAATAAATAAAATAAACATTTAAACAATAAACATAAAAATACTTTAGTATGGTTTAAAACAAAAGACTCACATAGAAAAATTTATTAAACCACAGCAAAGCTGTAATGAGAAGGACTCAATGTTGTTAACACCAGAGGTTATATATTTATTGCAAGTAAGCATTATATTCGGTTTTGAGATTCTTGGTGGCTGAGGAGGAAAGAAGGGCAGGAAATGTAATGATTTGCAAAGTTCTTATTATCTCAGGAATGGAGGCTTACCATTACTCAAGATAGATTCATTCTGGAATTCCAAAAGGAATTTATCACCTGGGGCCTTATGAGGACCATTGAAGGATTTAATGAGCGATTTCTTTAACAACAATTCCCTAACAATGGCCCAAACCTTCTTATGTAGCTACTTCCTCAATTCAGACAAAGGGCATGCTATTAAAATCTAACCCGTTCTTCAGGGGAGCTAAGCCCATATGGTCAGGAAGGTAGCATTCTGATTTTCTTCATAGAACAGTATAGTTATATCTTTGCATCCTTACTTACACAAATTCTGCCGAGTCCCCAGGCCTCACCTGCTGGTAGATACACACCTGGAGCTCAAGCAAATTTTACCTTGTTACCTGCCAATGTATGTGACCTCAGCTCTCTGACAAATGTGCCATTCTCCCAGGATTTCTGCCAGATGCAGCATCTGCCTTATAGACCCCACAGTGCCGACCTCTCCTGACACCACACAGCCCATTTCACATCACACAGGGCTCTGCAGGAGGTCTCTGACTCACCAGGCCCCTTACACCACTGCCCTCCAGCCTCTAGGAGGCCTGAATTGGTGCTTAGTGTGTTGACAAGACAGAGGAGCCCACCTCCCATGTGACATTATGTCTCACACTCTGTTACCACTTCTGCTGGACCCCAGGGCTTTGCAGAGCTTTTACTAGAAAAGCACTTTCCATTTCTGTTCAGTCCTCTTCCTAGGTCTGAGATTCGCAGCCATTAACAGTAGGCAGGGGACAGAGTGAAGGGAATATATCCTGAAGCAGAATCGAACCTGGGTAATCCTGGCTCCTTCCTCCCTCAGAATGGGTTTTCTCCTCAGAGGCAGCTCTGTCCCCTCTAAATACACTTTGGTTGGGTCATATGATTTTCTCCATGAATGGCTGGCCATCTCCAAATCCACATAGTCACTCTGTGGTTCTCAAACTCTCCTGCATGTTAGAATCACCTGGGCATCTTCAAAAAATCAGTGTCCAGGACACACCCAGACCAGAACAGCTTGGACGGGTCCTGGGCATTGGTATTTTTAACAGGCTCCAGGCGACTCCAATGTACAGCCAAGTTTGAGGACCTGTGGTCTAGACAGAAGCTGAAGCCCATGCTACAAATGCATCAACAATTCTCTTTTGTCTCTCAAGACAAATGGAATTGAGAGTTAATTTACCTTGGATGGCTGTCTTCTCATCTTTGGTTTTGTGCCTTTTACCATAAATTCAAAGGAACATGAGAAACATTTAGTAGAAAGAGAAATGCAAATTAAAAAGTTAAAACCAGGGGCTGTGAAAAGTCCCAGTACAATCAGAAAAACAAATTTTATGCTCAAGTAAAACACATACCAGGAATTACATACTCCCACCTTTGCTTTCTGCTGTTTGTTTGTTTTGTGCTGAAATGATAAGTTTTGTAAGGAAAGCATATTTCAGACTCAGCCTTCCCAGGAAGCCTTCTACATTTTCTATTTAAATGATGGCACTTAGAATGATGTATGAATTTCAAAGAGGCAACGTCCAAGCTCATCTCAGGTTTACTTGGGCATTATTATTCATGAAGCCCTTTCTGAGCTCTATGCGAGGATATCTGTAAGCTGTTTCCAAAGACCAGGGACCCCTACTGTAATAAACAAGTCATTTACATGGGGGAAATGAAAAACCTGCCATGTCTGCCAAATGAAGGCAGACATGCCTGAGCAGAGAAGGATTGATGAAGCGAGATTAAGGAAAGCTGAGAGCTGGGTTAAAATACATCAAACCTGCCAAGTGATGGAGTATATACCAACAACCAACAGAAATGGATGTTGGTGCCTGCTTCATGTTGAATGGACTTTTTTGGAGAGGAGTACGTGTGAAAGTTCTAAAATCTGGGGCGCCTCGGTGGCTCAGTTGGTTAAGTGTCCAACTTGGGCTCAGGTTATGATCTCGCAGTTTGTGAGTTCAAGTCCCGCATCGGGCTCTGTGCTGACAGCTCAGAGCCTGGAGCCTGCTTCAGATTCTGTGTCTCCCTCTCTCTCGGCCCTATCCTGTTCTCTTTCTGTCTCTCTCAAAAATAAATAAACATTTAAAAAAATTAAATTAAATTAAATTAAATTAACACATAAAATCTAAGAGTTGGCCATATTATGGCCCAGGGATCTCAGACACCTCCCCTATCCCGATGAAGGATAACTGCATTTCTTATTGCCTCCCTTTCCAGGATTCAGAGCAGCATGAGTGTTAATCCTACTTAAATATATACAGATTTCCTGTCCTCTGTAGTCATTGGTGGCCCAGTTCTGTCTCTCAGCAGCTGGGAGAACAGCAATGGCCTGATATAATGGCAGTGGCCATCAAAGGCAGTAACAAAGGCCACTCCACACGGAGTGTGACTTGCTTCACCCACCTGTTCTGTGATAGTCGTCTCATAGGGGACTCTCCCAGATTATGAAACCTTTGGCTTCAAGTTCATTTGTTGTGTTTAACAATCATTTACAGAGCACTCATTGTGAGCCAGACACTATCAATATGAACCCTTCATTTCTAGCAACAACCCTTCCTATAAGGTAGGTACTGCCATGATCTCAGTGTTACAGACGAGAGATCAGAACCACAGAGAGGCTGAGTAACATGCTCACACAAAGAGTAAATGGTGGGGGTAGGATGTTCACACAGAGCCAACTTCTGGCCTGAGTTCTTTTCCTAATACCTGTTCTACTCTGCCTTTCTGGCTACTATGTGACCTAATCCTGTCTTGCTCTAACACTGTTGTCTGACAGCTTAAAAACAGGTACATGCTGTTTTTAAAGTCTTTTAAGTCTTTAAAATAATCACGACGGGGGAAAATGGGGGAGGAAAGTATTTATTCCTTTTAGACCCTTAGCTGAAAATTTAAAGCAGTGGTTCTCAAACTTTGGCATGTATCAGAATCCCCTGGAGAACTTGTTAAAACACAGATTGTGAGCCCCCAGAGTTTCTGCGTCAGGAGGTCTGAGTGGGGGACCAAGAATGTCTATCTCTCACAAGTTTCTAGGTGATGCTGATGCTGATGCTCTGGGGACCACACTTTGACAACCCACAGTCTAAAGCACTATTTTTTAATTAATTTTTGAGAGAGAGAGAGAACAAGTGGGAGAGGGGCAGAGAGAGAGGGTGACATAGAATCCAAAGCAGGCTCCAGGCTCTGAGCTGTTAGCACAGAGCTGGATGCAGGGCTCGAACCCATGGACTGTGAGATCATGACCTGAGCCGAAGTAGGACACTCAGCCAACTGAGCCACCCAGGAGCCCCTCTGAAGCACTATTTTTAACTGCTTAGAGACAATAGCCTAATCAACTTTTGGCTATTAAAGGACTTCATCTGAAGTCATTTTTAGATCACTAAGAAGATAGCCAATCTTTCCTGAAAAGGAAAAGGAAAACTAAAGTGTACTCAGAAGATTATGTACAGATTAAGAGTGAAGATACATGGTTTTCTTAACTTTTCTGTTTCTGAGAAGGAAAAAAAAGATTAAAATTAGTGAATAAACCAGAGGAAGTGTCAAGACCCCCGGAGATTGTCAAAACCCCCTCGAGGAGCCTGGGTTACTGGAGAAAGGCAGAGACTGACTATAGCATCTGGCAGCCATGTGCCATTGGCTCCAATGAAGGGGGGGTGGACCTGTCCCTTGGCATTTAAACCTTTTTACACATGTCCCCATATGTCACCTTATTCAAGTAACTAGTACGTTATTAGTACTAATTGTCATACTTTTATTTTAATAAAAAGATATAAATGAAAAAGAAAAAGTAAAATATAAATGATCAGAAGGTATGCTACATTCAGCATCTCACCAATCAAACAATGTTTTCTAGGGTTTTGTTATATAGTCAACACTGTGCTAAGGACCAAAGTATCACCAACCATCTCTAAAACAGCCTCTCCCCATATAAACTCACAATGCAGTTAGGAAGGCAGCTCACTCTCATCAAAACAGAAAAAAAAAAGCATACAAATATCAGAAGTGATAGTGATGTTATTTACGATTTATAAAGCGCATTCTTCTTCTTTATAGTAACATTATATTATTGTTGTATTTGTTTATTCGACAAATACAAATCAGTCCAGTACTGTGCTGGACCATGGGAATAGAAATGAAGACATGCTTCTTGCCCTTGAGAAGTTCACAGTATAGAAAAGAAAGACATTTAAACATGCATTGGGGCGCCTGGGTGGCTCAGTCAGTTAAGCGTCCGACTTTGGCTCAGGTCATGATCTCACAGTTTGTGAGTTCATGCCCCTCATTGGGCTTTGTGCTGACAGCTCAAAGCCTGGAACCTCCTTTAGATTCTGTGTCTCCCCCTCTCTCTGCCCCTCCCATGCTCATGCTCTGTCTCTCAATAATAAATAAAAATGTTAAAAAAATAAATAAACATGCATTTACCAAACAGATGTGATCAGAACCATAATAAGTAACAGAGACATGCACTGGGTGCTGTTAAAACAGAGAAGATGCAGCTAATCTTCCTAGACTCAAAAGTCCTTAAAAGCATCACAGAGAAGGTGATCCTGAACTGAGGCATGAAAGGTAAGTATACAAGTTTGTCGCTAAAGAGGACACAGTATCCCACTGAGGAGTGGCATGTGCAGAGGCACTGATGCCTCATGAGGAGGCTGGATTCCAGGTCATGCGGCCAGAGCAGGTGACCCATTTGAGGGAGTTGCAGGAGAAGCAGTTACTGGTGAGCATGATAGCCCTTGCCTGCCATGGGAAAGAAATTAGACTCTGATCCAAAACAAAATGGAAGCCGTTGAAGAGTTATAAACAGATGTCCTATTGCAGACAGTACTGTAGGAGGGAGTAGAGCATGGGACTGAAAAGGATAGAATGTTGTATAATTGACCCACAAGATGATGATGGCCTGAACTCAGAGAGAAAGAGAGGGAGAGGGAGGAAGAGGTAAATTTTAGAGTTAATTAAGAATACAGACTGGGCACTTGAGGCCTCTTTAAACATACCTCATGAAGGAGACGGAGGATAAAAACATTGAGGGAAAAAACTCCACTACAAGTAAAGGAAAAAATAATTGAATAAGGAAAAAACTTAACCCAAAAGAAAACAGAGAGAAGGGGGAAATGTGATAAATAAAAAGAAAAAATTAAGACTCGCAAAATGAATCCAAATATACCAATAATTATGATAAATATAACTGGACTAAATTCTGAAGTTAAAACAAAAATTTTCAGAATGGATAAAAAAAAATCCACCTAAATGTTGTTTACAAAGAAATGCCTAAAAGCACCCATGCTCAGAAAAATGGAGAGCACAGAAATAGAAAAATTGCAGTAGGAAATCAAAACCAAAGAAAATGGATATATCAATATTAATATCCGACAAAACAAACAGAGAAAATAGCATTGTGAGAGATTTAAGGGAAAAAAAAGTCATTAAAGATTTAACTCACCAGAAAGGTATAACCATTCCAAATTCGTGTGTCTTCGATAAGATCCTCAAAATTTGTAAAGCAAAATTTAAATGCAAGGGAAACCCAACAAATCCACTTTGTTGAAGTATCAAAAAACCACTCTCAGTAACTGAAACATAAAGCAAACAAAAAATCAGCAAAATTATTCAGATCTAAACTAATGGTATTAATAAAACGGTGTACCCATCAATTTTTTTTTAAAAGTCAATCCAATAAAACAAAAATGAGCAAAAGTATACAGACAGGCCATTTACAGAAAGGTAGAAAGCATAAATGGCTAATAAACCTAAGAAAAAATGTTCAATTTCACTAAAAATCAAGTACAAATTAAAATCATAATAAGATACCTGTCAACACTACTCTGATATTGGTGAGTCTGTGCTGCCAGAAGAGGTCCAATGGTAGGAGTTTAATTTGCATCAATTATTTTGGAGAGTGGTGTGGCATCACCTCAAGAAGCTGAACCTGCCAACAACCCTTCAACCAGCAGTTTCACGCTAAGAGAGTGTATTAGTCTGCTCTGGCTGCCATAACAAATACCACGCAGACTGGGTGGTATCGACAATGGAAAGAAAAGAAAATTATTATTTTTTGAATATAAAAGGCACATTTGATTTTTATCCTGGGTGAAGTCAGAGATATGAATAGAATGAGAACAATATCCTGGCTTACCGATAGCCGCCCTCATGTGGACTCATCAGTATGCCCATTCCCAGTGTTCTCTGTGGGTCCTAGGTCCCTCTTCTTATAAAGGTACCAGTCAAATTGGATTACTTTCCACCCTAACAGTCTCCTTTTAAGCTAATCTTTTCTTTGACAGCCCTGTCTCTGATTACAGTCAGGTTCTGAGATACTGGGCATCAGGACTTCAACACTGAATTTGGGCAGCCCCAATTCAGCCCAGAGTCCTTAAAGAGACTCCCTCTCATGAGCATGAAGAAACATGTGTGAGCAACTTTATTGCATTTGTTGTAATAACTTATAAAAAGACAAAAATACAGAAATAAACTACATGCCCATCATTGGGGGAATGATAATAAATCAAGCGATTTGGGGATAACATACTCCTGTTAAAACAAACTATAGTTACATAGATCAACATGGACAAAAATCATAAATACATACTTTTGAATAAAAAAGTTGCAAAAAATAACTCATGCAAAAATACCATTTATGTAAAAGTTTTAATAATGCAGAACAATGTATATTATTCAAAGCAAGCTAAATATGTAATTATATGTAAATATGTAAAAGAGATGCATGGGAATAATAAATTTAGGATGGTGCTTCTGTAGGGGAAGGGGCATGAAGAAGGGGCATTTGAGGAAAGTACACAAGAGTTTCAATTGTGTTGATTATGTTATAATTTTTTTAAAATTTTTTTAAGTTATTCATTTTTTGAGAGACAGATAGATAGAGCATGAGCAGGGGAGGTGCAGAGAGAGAGGGAGACACAGAATCCCAAGCAGGCTCTAGACTCTGAGCTGTCAGCACAGAGCCCGACACGGGGCTCAGCTCATGAGCCATGAGATCATGACCCAAGCCAAAGTCGGCCACTTAACTGACTGAGCCACCCAGGCACCCCATTTATGTTATACTTCTTAATCTGGGAATCAAGTATCCTGGTATTCATCTATTACCATGTACATCTTTTGAATGTCTGAAATACTTATAAATTAAAGCCAAAATTAAACTATTTATAAGAATTATGGCTTTCTATGTTTTCATTCTCTCGTACAAAGTTATCTATGTGTTTTTGAGCTTTCTTTCACTTAGGAAAGGATATACATTTTTTTCTTTTAAAAACTTTTACTGCGCAAAAAATGGCCCATTCCCCTTTGCAGCTCAGTTATTGACACCTTTCAAATTTTTTCCTTTAAACTCTACCTCCTGACCCACTGAAAAATTTCTTCTCTTTTGAAAGGATGAAGAAGAGTCTATCATTGCTGGTCAAAAGCAACTGGAGGATAGTTTGAGGGCAAAGGCCCAAGTATATCACCTGAGCAGGGTTAGAACCCCACATGGAGTCCCTTAGACTCAGGAGTAGGGATGCCTCCTGCCTTCCCTCTAGTGGTGCTGGACTGGTTGCCCCCTGTATTGGCCTTGTGTTTGGGCTCACTCAAACTCTGGCATTTCATACACACACACACACACACACACATCGATGTGTGTATATTTATATATATGTTCTGTGTCCCCCACCTTCAAGGGGACTTAAATCTTGGCAAGAAGAACTGCCTGAAGGATATACATTTTTAAGGAATTTTTAAGAGGCTCAGCTGTGGAGGAAAACTCCAAGAACCCAGAGAAGAAATATTAATATAACAATGCACAAAAATCAAAATAGAAGACTCCTCCAAAGTGAAGTGTTACATTATCAAGGCAGAGAATGATGAAGGAAGAGAAAAACAATTGGAAATGAGAAGAGTCAAATGTTTTAAGACCGCTAAAATTCTGGGATGCCACTAATCAATATCTATAAATCAACCTGCAAGAGCCTAACTTAGAAAAGCTGTCACAACGGCGAGCACTGCAATCAACTTGGATATTGTTCTCATCCTATTCACATCTCTGACTTCACCCAGGATAAAAATCAAATGTGCCTTTTAAATTCAAAAGAAAATAATTTTCTTTGCATTTAGCTCTTCCATAACCATCAGCAAGTCATCAGAACAGACTTTTGAGAGTCTACTTATATTTCCTAAAACGGAATTTAGACACAGGCATCCGTGAACAGGTCTCTGAAGAGTTTGAACAGTGGGCTCATTAACTATAGCAGAGAAAAGTGAGATTTTGCACTATCAAATATAAGTAAATAAAATGCATTAGCACTTTATTGTTATTAAAGTTTTAGTAACATGTTAATATTTTATTAATGACAATTCAGATCCACTATTTGGGTGTAAGTTATAATGAGTACAACTGGTAAAGATACAAACCCTGTTTCTCTAGAGATTTCTTTGCTCGTGGTCAAAGCAGGGTTACTCAGTACTGGCTAGTAATGTGTAACTGGCTCTGTCCCTCAGTTTTCTAGGACAGAAATCTCAAGGTCCACTTCCACCACAATAATGTCCCCCTATTTCAGGCACTCCATCAAGGTGCCTCTTCTTACGTGATGGATGCAGCTCCCTTTGATACATGTGGTATCATTTTTCCCCTCCTCTACGATCACCCTCAATCTGGCTCTTTGAGGTCTAAGCAAAGCAACATGCCATGGTACATCCTTATCTCCAGCTGACACCTACCAATGCTGTGCCCAGTGGCACCCAAACCATCCACTGCGTCAAGGTTCCTATAAAAGGGAAAGGCCAGTGACCTGTCTGCTATACCACAGCAGGCCTGGGCGGTGGTTGATTGGACCACATGCAGGTATTCAAGACAAACATGTATGATCAGAGTTCTTCTGTATTGTTCATACTAGAGTTAGAAGAGCTACAGGCTGAGAGGAATGGAAACTGGGAACTTATGTCTGTCATTGATTTAGACCTCAGCACATGGTAGATACTCTCACTGAATGAAAGAAAGAATAAATAAACTAAGGCACTGTCATGTTGCACCTTCTCAGCCCAAATCCCACTTCCCTCAGTATGAGCTTCTCCTACAAGATCTCCATTTTCTCATTTCACAGGTGATGCCCACCCTAAAACCATCCAGACATTCTCCCACATAACTGAATCAAGGTAAGCATAGTTAGGTTTAAAGTGCGACCCTGTTACCTGATAAATTATACCCCAAAATGCAACCAGATGCTCTGTGAGGTAGTGAGTTCCACATTTCTCAGCATATTTCCACAGAGACTAGAAAACCATCTGTTACAAACAGAGGCAAGCTTCTCCTGCCCTAGAAAGGAGGCTAGGTTCCAGGACTTTAAGGACATTTCCAACTTTAATGTTTTCTTTTCCTAGTGACAGCAGACAAGTCAGTGTCACATTCCTGGGTCTTCTAGACCCCAGTTCTGCTGAGAATCAGGGCTTTCTGAAGGCAATATCAATTCCAGATGTTTGCTCTTGGGAACCCAACCATATCATTCATTCTAACACATGCCTTCTTTGCACACACAAATACCTCTAAAACAGTGATGTCTTACCATCATCAATGGCTTGCTGTTTAATTGCCAGTGCTTTGCTTTCTTCCTCAGAGGCATGTAAAATAATGTTGTGCATTACAATTGATGGTATCTTTGCTTCAATTAAATATGTTAGGACTTTGGCAGCCTCCTCAAAAGCAAGGATAGTCAATCCATTCTTTTTTCTTGTGATTTTCAAATATATATACTCCATCTTCAACTATATACCCACAGACTTTGTAGGAAAGCCCCTCTCCCATTTGACCAGGACAAGGACTAACATTTTGGTTACTCAACTACTGTGGAAGAGAGACAAGTGGCAAGGAGATATTTCACAGGATTTATGGATGTCTTTTTGCAGAGCTACATTAAGCAACTTGTCTGCCCCCTCCAGACCCATTGGTTACTAAATGAAGCCACTCCGTGGGAAAGTCCAGTCCTACAACCATACACCTCTGAAACCATTGGTAGACTTGTCCATATTGGGTGCTCTAAATTCTCAGCTTGGAATTTTACCCATCTTGTTCACAGGGACACTTCCACTTCTTAAATAGCCAAGGAGCCAGATCCAGTGTAAATCTGCCCTGCAATTTCTTCTTCATCAGAGAGAAATTAAAATCCAGAGGAACTCACATAGTGCAAATCACTGACCAAACCAAAAATTCCAGCCCCTGAAAGTTGCTAAAATGTGTAAGATCGGGGGCTTTCTAAACTCGGCCTGTGAGCTGCATGATATTCTGATTGCAAAATGGAGGGTGAATCTCATAAGAAATGTTTGAGAAACATTTCTCTGTCCTTGACTGTTTCTAATTTTCCCTGGACTGCTATGGTGAGCACACCCTAAGGTGATCCCATAGGAGTGACCTTTGTATAAATCCCTCCCCTTGAGTGTGGGGAGGGACTGCGATTTGCTTCTAACCAATAGAATATGACAAAGGTGATATCAATCTCATGATAGTATTACATTATATAAGACCCCTGGCAGAGTGAAGAGAGACTTTCTCTGTTGGCCTGAAGAAGCAAACAACCATGCTATGAATTGCGTATGGAAGAACCATGTGGCGGAGGATTGCAGGGCTGCCTCTAAAAGCTGAGAGCAGCCTCCAGCCAATAACCAGTAAGAAATTGGGGTCCTCAGTTATACTGCAAGGAAATGAATTCTACCAACAACCCGGTAAGCTCAGAAGTACATCTTGTCTCAGATGAGCCTCCAGATAAGAATGGAGCCGATCAACATTTTGACTACAGTCTGGTGAGACCCTGAGCAGGGGACTCAGTCAAGCAGTGCCTCCCAGATTCCTGACCCATGTGAACTATGAGAGAATAAATGTGTGTTGTTTTAAATAACTATGTTTGTGATAACTTGTTATACTAACACAGATTCCTGCTTCCTGACCCATGTGAACTATGAGATAATAAATGTGTACTGTTTTAAGTGGCTAAGTTTGTGATAACTTGTTATACTAACACAGACTCCCTTCTGCTCCTCTGCCTCCCCTTTTCTTCCAATCATTGTGTCTGCAAACACTCATGCATTAAATTAGTATAGATATATATCTATATCTGTTTGTGTATATATATATAGAGAGAGAGACAGAGAGAGACAGAGACAGAAAGAAACAGAAAGAGAGAGAGAGAAAAGGAATCTACCCCGTTTAATGTTCTGGACCAGACTCCAAGGATAAAGCAAGGATCAAAACATTCAAATTCATCGCCTTCTTAGAGTTTACATTCTAGCAAAGGATCACAGACAGTAAACATATGAACTACTATTCTTTGACAGTGGTAACTAGTTTGAGAAATAAAATAACAGGGGGATGTTACTTAATCCCCCATTACTTTGGATTTGTTTTTAATTTCTATTCCCCTTCCACCTCTCTTTTTCAATATGGATAACTCCCCCTTGGGTAAAATAACAAAATTCATGCTATCAAGTAGATGAACTGAGGGCCATTAATTTACCAACAGAAAGATGAACTAATAGATGAAGGATAAATTACTGTGAAAATGAAATGTTCCAGTGAAGCTGACAAATAACCATGAGCTGGCCCTGGGACTCTTACTATATAAAAAGGTTTTAATCACATATACTTCCTCTACCCCTTTTTGCTTTTTATTTTCTACATAAAGATTTGTACCAGCTTATTTCACCACACTCAGACAGTGTTACTGGTCCCCATCAGGGCTCACTAACCCTCCTCCTCTACCCTCCTCTCCTCTATCCTCCCCCTCCTCTCCTTTCCTCTCCTTTCCTCTCCTCTCCTCCTCAGCTAGTTGTAGGCAGTGTGGAGGAATCTCAGAACCATATTACAGAGAAAACAGGTAGAAGAATTTGAGTTTTTAGCTTGGGCAAGGCTTTTCTTGTCCAAGTGACTAACAAGAAACCCAACCAATGTGCTAACAAGAAACTAAATCAATGGGATCAAGTTACAAATAGACAGATTCCACACAACTATAAAATTTTTTTTTGATAATTGGAGTTTGTTCAAAATGGAATGTGTTGCCTAAAAAACTTGTCCCTGGAGGGATTCAGGCAGAGCCTAGATGCCTTTTTCCTATGGTTGTTATGGGCCATTTCTACAGTGGCTAGAAAAACTGATGATGAATTGATTTATTACCCTTCTGTATCAGGGTTCCATTACAGAGGACAGAATTCACTCTGGCTACTTTAACCAGAAAGGAATTTATTATGTATGATTAGGTGGCTGGCAGAAATACCTGGAGAGCAGGCTCGAGGCTGAGATTTTAGGAGCAACTTTCAGAACCATATAGTGGAACGCACCCTCTGAGGCAGCCTCTGCCATTTTAGAAAGATAGCTGAGGAATCAGGAAGCTGTCACCGTATCTGCTGCCTCCAGGATCACACTGCCTCTGCCATGATTAGTACCACCAGAATGGAGACATCTGCCTCCCTATGTCCACCCTGCCTTCCCAGTCCCATGGGGCTATCTATGTCTGCTAGGCAGAAGCTAGGACATTTGCAGAGCCCAAGATATGAGGAAGTCTGGAAATAGAGGCTTCGGGTGCAAAGGAAACTCAGTAGGATTTGGGGGCTCTGGGTTCTCTGACTCATCCAAATCCTCCCAACGGTGGCCATTTCCAATTTTAAGTTCCTACTTCTTCCCATAATTGTTCCAACTTTCACATGCAATCTGATGAGGCTAACAGCTCAACCTGCATTGTAATTAAGCACCCCCACCCCCAACCACTAGATTCAGTAGCTGACTTGGGTTGTATCAACTGTGTAGCAGTAAGAGATAGGAGATTCTTTTATAAGACAGAAGCAACTCAGTAGTGTCTGCCCTATGCTTCACTAGTTTTTACAAAGAAACCCTGAAACAATTGAGCTGAGCTTCCAGGAATGATCCTCAGAACAAAGCAGAACTTGCTCACCAGGAAACTGCTGCTTCTACAGCGATCAGGAAGCCACCTACTGGCAGGAAGATCACTATGCCTCTGCTGTGATCCTCCCTAGCAAACAAAATGCCATGCTTCTCAATACCTACAAAGCTGAAACCAGACAGTAGGGGCTCTGCTATAGCTGCTGCAGGAAAATGCTAAAGGCCTCCACAACTATATTTGCCTCATGATGGTCACTTTTTCCTTCAAATCTTGCAAGGGTGTGTCTGCTTGGAGGACACTGGGTCATTTGTAGAACCCACATGGAAGGAACTGTAGGAAATATAGTATTTAGCTTTCCAGCCCCTATCATGCAGTAAGACATGATCCCTGGGTGTCATCCTCAAAGAACCTTCAGCCTGGCAATTTTCATTTTTATTTTTTTTAATGTTTATTTATTTATCTTGAGAAAGTGACAGAAAGAGAGAGAGAGAAAGAGAGAGAGAGAGAGAGTATGAGCAGGGAAGGAGCAGAGAGAGAGGGAGACAGAGGATCTGAAACAGGCTCCTTGCAGACAGCAGAGAGCCCGATGCAGGGCTGGAATTCACAAACTGTGAGATCATGACCTGAGCCAAAGTTATGACTGGCTGCCCCACAACTGGCATTTTTAAAGTTGGTCAGGTGAAGGGCGCCTGGGTGGCTCAGTCAGTTAAGTGGCCAACTTCGGCTTAGGCCATGATCTTATGGTTCATGAGTTTGAGCCCCACATTGGGTTCTGTGTTGACAGGTGGGTACCTGGAGCCTGCTTTGGATTCTGTGTCTCCCTCTCTCTCTGCCCCTCCCCCAATTGTGCTCTGTCTCTCTCTCTCAAAAATAAATAAACATTAAAAAACTTTTAAAAAAAATTTTTTTAAAAGCTTGTCAGGTGATAATTAAAATTATCAGATTAATTAAATTAATGTTTAAATGTTCAGCTGGAGTAAGAACCTTGCCTCAGCAGATCCCTACTCTGCCCCATTCCCGGCCAGGACTTAAGAATGAATGAAGTCTTCACAAAGAATCCTGACGTCTGTGGGATCAAGACAATCAGGAGGAATTTTTATAGCCAATAAATTAATAGTCAATATGCATCACACTTGGCTTCTATAAGGAAAATTAAGGCATTAAGCCATATGTTCTGATTAGAAGATTTGGCCAACTTTATGAAGCAGACTGGTTGGATTTACATTATGCCAGTCTCTAGGAAGTCCAAATAGCTCATCCAAACAGTCTTTACATCCACTACAAAACAATTGCTGTGACACAATGTGCCTCACTTGCCATGTTAGTGCCATGAGGAATATAAAATAGACAATGGTATGTCTGTCTTGAGAGCTCTGTAAGCCTTTGCAAGTGACACAATTAACAGAGAGAAAATTTATGATTAAGTTACTTGTAGTTAAGTAGTCAAAAGCATTTCAGGTGCTCAGATACAGGGGTCAGAAAACTATGGTCCAGGGGTCAAACACAGTCCAATCTTATTTATATAAATATAGTTGTATAGGAACATAGCCACACCCATTTACTTTTATGCTGTCTATGGCTACCTGGGTGCTCTAATAGCAAAGGTGAGTAGTTGCAACACAGACTATTGAACCTGCAGAGCCTAAACTATTTACTACCTGGCTCTTTTAAGAAAACTTTATTGACCCCTGTTCTTGTACAATGACCCTGTTGAATAAGTCTCCACCCATGCACACCCCACCTCAGTTTCCCATTTGATGGTATAAGGTAGGAGGAAGATGGAAGCTGACCCAAGAGTATCTCACCCACAGGTGTAGGTAGCAAATCAAATACTCCTTTGAGACCTGGAACTCAGAGTCACAGACTAGTCAAGTAGTGATAAGTTCTTGAATTAAAGAGTAAATGTTGAGTGAAGACCAGGCTCAGCACCAAAGCAAACCAAATAAATTAATAGATGATAGATGATAGATAGATAGATAGATAGGTAGAGTTGAAGTTCTACAGGAGAAGAAATGCCATGAGTAAATGGCATGAGTGAACAGAAGAAGCAGGAGAATAGAGCACCTTGTTTTCTAAAGAATTATATGAGATATTGGATGGGAAAAACTTTTTAAATCTACTGAAATAAAGTGACGGGCCAAAGTATATTCTTGGTATGGGAATATACTTTGGTATGGCAAGCACTCAGTACTTGCTCCTAGGCTTGAATTAAATAATCAGGGAAGGCTGATTCCAGGAAACAACTCTTGAGTTGATGGAGAGGATGAAGAAAGGCAGAGTGGATTGCTGTTTATCTCCCCTCTCTTCTGAGAAATACAGTTCAGGGATGCCTCAGTTGCCTCAAAGTGATCTGCCATTAAGAAACCAAAGACAGAAAGATCCTAGGATAATAAACCAATGGTTCTCCAAATGTGATTCCCATACCAAGAATATCATCATCTGGGAACGTGATATTTCTTTCTTGAATACACTTATACCTCAAATAATCAAGTTTCAAATCCTCTTGGCTCTACTGCAGGCCTCATATATCCTGCTGCCTCACCAACAACAGAAAAAGTATAGGGAATCAAATGAGAATCTCCAGGTCACAACGCCCTATTCTCTTCTGAAGTTTTCCAGGCCACACGGACTCTTTGGGGTTATTCCTTCCATACATTTTTGAGAGAAGAAATGGATTATAGCCTTGGAGCAAAGCTTCTCTGCTTGTTTGTCACACACACAAAAAAACTTTAGACTAGTTCCAAGTGCATGTCATTGCTACGGTCAAGACTCTATGAACCTCTCTTCAGCAAATGACACAGCTGTGTTACTCCTTCAGGCCAGTGGCTCACAGCCCTGGCTGCACAAAAGAATCACCTGGAGGCTTTTTTCCTCCCCAAACTTTACGGAGGTTAAATTGACAAGCAAATTGGATATATGTAAAGTATATAATGTAATGGTTTGATACATGTATACATTATGGAATCATTACCGCAATCAAGTTAATTCATACATCCATCACCTCACATAGTTACCTTTGTGCTTGAGATCTACTCTTGTAGCAAATTTGTAGCACACAATACCGTATTATTAGCCATAGTCACCAGACTTAACTTATAACTGAAAGTTATAAGTTCCCCTTGACCAATATCTCCCAGCCCCTCTACCTCCCAGCATCGGTAACCACCATTCTACTCTCTGTTTCTGTGAGGACGACTTTGTTCTTAGTTTCCACAACTAAGAGCTACCAGGCAGTATTTATCCTTCTCTCTCACCTGGAAGCTTTTAAAACATCTCTGTGGTGGACCTACTGCAAAGACCCAGCTCTAACCGCTCTGGTGTGGGGCCCAGGCATTGGTGCTCTGTCAAATCTTTCCCAATAATTTGAGGATCACCGATCCAGGGTTTCAGATGCTTTTTATAGCTGCCGACAGAAGGAACATGATTTCTTGCCTCCTACTTCTAAAGCTTATCACCAGGAAGGACAGGGAAGGAGAAAGCAAGCACACCATGGGCTCGGAGATCCTATCCCCAGCTCAGCTACCCCAGCAGAAAACAAACCAAACAGAGCAATATAGGCTTCAGGTGCCTCAGAGCAAACAGTTAGCAGGAACACTCACTGCACGTATTCACTAGCACCAGGAAGAGCATAAGAGGGTTTTTTTCCTAATTGTTATTATGCTTTGAAGCACTTATCTATGTGCCTGACACAAAGAATAAAAATGCATGCTCCTCTAAGAACAGGAATGTGCAGTGAAAGAAATAATAATATAAAGACAAATGAAATAAACAAATACAAACTAAGCCATAAAGCAACGCGATTTTCACTCAGCACCGTGGAAGCATCTGTTCATTTATTCATTAAATATTCAATGTGCACTCACTATGTGCCGGGTCTGAGATGACAAATGTGGGTGAACAGAACGAGTCATCTCTACTTTCGGCCTTAGAATCTGCAGGGAGACAGGTGTAAAACAGAGAGGCATACATGTAACTGTGAGCCGAGCATGTGTGATGATTTCAAGGGTGGAAACCAGCAGGTGCTACTCAAAAAGAGAATGAACAAGGGGTTAAAATGTAGGCTGAGGGGTCTGAGAAGACAGAGTTGCAGAATGGCTGGGAAGGACCTTGTCAAGCTGATTGTGTGTGTGTGTGTGTGTGTGTGTGTGTGTGTGTGCACGCACGCCAAGGGGCACAGAGAGAATAAGATGTGACGCGTCCTACAGGTGGGAAAGAGGTTGGTGACTTCCAAAAACCAAAGGAAGGTGAGTGTGGCTGCTGGGAGTGAGGTAGAGGTGGGGTTGGAGAGTGGAAGCTAGAAGAGTCTGGGAAATACTCTCACCAGTTGGGTCTTTTAAACTGAGACTTGAAATACATGTTGATCAAAGCAGGTCTCATGGAAATCAAAGAGGGACTCTAAGGAGAAACTCTCAGGACAGGTCTGAGTTTTGTGAGGCCTGAAACTTATGAAGCTATAAGTAAAAGAATACAAGATGGGGAATAGAAAGTTGCCAGGGCCTCTTGCAGAGCCTTGGAAGGACGGGGGAAGGAGGCTCGAGGCCTAAGTTTGGTTGGCTCCATGGGAAGTCTGCCCACAATCTTCATTCCAATCCTGTGCCTCCCACTGCCTGGAGTTGGGAGAGCCTCTCCTGGAGCTCCCTAATTAAAACTTACACCCCTTCTAAGCACACTCATTCCCATTCAGGCCAGCGTCTCAAAGAAAGCAGTAATGTGGGCAGTCAGGATTCATTCGATCAGCTAACAAACATATATATGTATTTGTTAGGTTACATCCAAAGTGTATCACTTTTTGTTGGAAACTATAGAGCACTTAATAGGCTATGAGCCTGACCCAAGGAGACATATGTATTTCACATCCGCTTTGTACCAAGTACTAGACTGGACTCCAGGGATACAGCTGTGAATCAGATAAATACACTTGGTCTTACAGATTGACATTTTGCATCTGCCTTAGCAATTTTCAAGAAAGAGAAGGTTTTAGGTCTCCTTTGTAAGTCTCAGCTAATGACCTGGTCACAGTTAATGACCTCCCAGGAATTATAAAGTCCTTTAAAAACTGGACCATATCCAAGAAGCTTCTAGAGAGTCTGCCTCACGAGAGCGACGGGTGGGAGTGATCGCCAGCATTCTGTTGCTTGTGCATCTTTGCAGGTTCCACATAGAACTGCCCCTCTGTAGAGGGCATTGTTGGTGTACCTAGCAACCAGTTAGTTTGATTTTGTACGTAGAGATAGAGGCTGGTGAGGAAAGAAGGGGCAGAATGTCTGTATGTGAGTTTCAGGAGTGTGGTATCTTTCTTTTCCACCAGAGAAATCTGAGAGCAGGATTTGGCTATGGTGGTGAAGGCTGGATTCCCACAGGCTGCCCTGAAGTAACTGAGGAAATAAAGAACTTGGAGGGAAGGGAGGAAATGTTAGGTCAGCCCTTGTTTTTTCTTTAAAAAAAAAAATGCTTTTAGAGGGAGAAACCTCCCCAGCAAGTATTATTGTCTACTTTGCAAATAATAGTGTGGAGGCTATTTTGAGTTCAGGTTGAAGTTTCAACAGGTTGACTTTGAATGGCCCTGCAGGGGAGGTGGGTCAGAGTTTATAGCTGAGGCACAGAATTTGGAAGCTTCAGAATTTGCTGTTTCCCCCATCCTCTCTTCCCAGAGTATAGCAGTATCCCAAATAATATCTGGTCAATGACCTCCAGATAGTGCTTGTGTCTGAACGATACACCATAGTTTCAGGCAGAATATTCCGAATCATTGTCCTAATTGGCTGAATTACATTCAACACACCCCAAATTCCTGTTGCTTCTTTCCAGTGTGAATTGACTTCATGGTGAATAAGGTAAAAGCCTGTAATAAAATGTCTAGTGTGGTCTGTTTTTGAGATTACTCTGACAGGTTTTGGTATATGACTCTAGGTGACCGGGGGCCCCGTACCCTTATGTGTCACCTCCTATCTATTAGATATAACAGAAATATAAGGTAATTTGGAGTATATTAGGGGCATAAAGAATCTAGGAAACCACACCTTAGAGACATCATCAAAATGAAGAATGCAAAAGGAAGCAATTTTGCTGGGGTTTGGCTTTTTATTTCTGAACTTTGTGCATAAAACAATCCCTTGGAGCCCTTCAGAGTAGGGTCTAAAAAGTACCATTTTTTCTTGAATATTTATTGAACACCAAGTAGGTGCAGGGCATGACTCTATGAGACACATGGAGACATAAAATGCAAGCTCTGCCCTCCCTCCAGAAATATACAATCTGCTTGGGAGGCATAAGATAGATAGAGAAAAGACAAATAACAGACCCAGCTGAACATCGTGAGGAGCACAGACAATTCGGGCTACAGAAAGTCAAATACCATGCATAGTCCCTAAGACCTTTGGGGCAAGTGGGAGATTGAAGAACACTGAAGGAAAAGGAGGGAAAAGCATTTAGGTTAAAGTATAGGACTCGTAAGAAGATGGATTTGGAGCAGGTAGGGTGGTCAGAGTGAAAGAAAGAACATACGTGGGTTTTGTCAGTGTTCAGTGAACCGTGACTCACGGGCCAAATTCGGACTGCCATGTTTTTGTAAGGCCTGCAAGCTTAGGAAGGGTTTTATGTTTTTTGATGGTTGAAAAACAATCAAAGAAATATTTTGTGACACATGAAATTTCTATGAAGTTCAAATTTTGGAGTCAACAAACAAAGTGATTGGTGCTCCTTCATGCAGTGTCATCTCTGACTTTCTCAACTACACCAGCAGAGTTGGGGAGTCACAGCAGAGACTGTTGTTGGCAAAGCCTAAAATATTTACTGTGTGGTTCATTATGGAAAAGAATTGCCTTCCCCTGGCTTATCTGAGGAGCAATCACTCAAATAGATCAAGAAACACGGGGACCATTGGGGCACAGGTCATCGTGAGTCTTACCAGGCTATGGACTTCCAACTCCACTGTCTTAACAATAAGGATTCATTGAAGGTTGTGAAGCAAGAACAGAGAAGCAGGCGTGAAGATAAAGAGAGAAGAGAGATTTGAGTCAGGGAACAATTATGAGCACTTAGTTGAAGTGTGATGTGATGAAGACCTGAACTGGTTGCCTTTACTATTCTCTTGAGGACAGTTCACATGCTCTCCTTGTTCATCAAGGCTCCAACAAATCTCCTCCACCCCTTCACTTTCAGCTGATCATCGTATCTACATTCCATTCAGAGTTTTCTTTTTTAAAAAAATTTTTTAAATGTTTATTTAATTTTGAGAGAGAGAGAGAGAGTGAGAGAGAGAGCGAGGGAGTGGCAGAGAGAGAAGGAAACATAGAATCTGAAGCAGGCTCCAGGCTCCGAGCTGTCAGCACAGAGCAGTACACGGGGCTGGAACTCATGAACCGTGAGCTCATGACCTCGGCCAAAGTCAGATGCTTAACTAACTGAGCCACCCAGGGACCCCACATTGAGAGTTTTTTAAAAAGAACAAGAAACAAACCAACTCTGGCATCCTCCCACAAGGCACCCAATAAGCCCTGAATTTTGTCTCCCTCCTGCTACATGGAAAAAGAAATGCCTGATCCCGTCCCTGGAGCTTTAATAAAGTACAAATTCAGACCTCAGCATCTGGCACCGCATTCTCTGTGTATTCCCAAGTCCCACCATGCGGAAGGAGCAGGACTCACAGAATGTACACACAAACGGCTTTGAGAGGTCTTGTGGATTGCATGGTGCTCCACAGCCCCCAAAAGATATCCGCATCCTAATTCCAGGAATCTGTGAATACTACCTGCCGGAGTCCAGCTCCAGCAGGTCCAGGGGTCCCTGAAAGGATGGACGGTGCCGGCACGAGAGAGTGATGAGAGAGCCACAAGTTTCTTTCTTGACCACCAGGCAGGCATCTCTGCTCTGTTTTGGTGTCTTTATTTATAGGTCAAACGATAACATGACATCAGTACATAGAAATTTTTTTACAGTGACTAATTTTTTTGTGATAAGATGTTTTAATCATTGGAAGTGATGACATTAGAAAATAGAAATTTCTTATAGTGACTAATTTTTTATGATAAGATGCTTTAATCACCGAAAGTATACAGAGAACTATCTTCATTCATTCTTGCGTCAGTCCACAAGATTAAGAAAGTGACAAGCCTATCTTATTTTGTACGGGTTGCTTTTTTGCCAATAATTATGACCTTGTTTTTGGTTAACAAGTTACAACCAAGTCATGTAACGCACTTACAGTGAGGTTGAGTAAATCTTCTTGAGAAAGCCCCTTTTTTAATGTAAGCACAATGGGGACCCTATGTGTGTTGGCCTTGTACCTGGGTTTCCTACATTCTTATCCATCCTCATAACTGAAGTCAGTACAAGGGAGGATATTTGTAGAATGCAGACCTTGGGAAGGGACTATTTTCTGTCCTTGTTTTCTATTTTTTATCTCCAATTATGCTTTTTTCCTCCGGGCCAGACTTAAATGCAAGTTTACCCCTTCAAGTCTATGTTTTGGGTCTGTAAGGCTCATTAGAAGAGCCTTTTGTCAAACATTTATAGTGTTTTGATCCAAAATCTCTTATGCAGGGACAGGAAAATGTTTTTTCTTATGGAATAACTGTGTGGGGAATATCAGTCTGATTTGGAACGCTGTAAGGCCTAATTAATGACAACAGGCTTATTTCCAACATGAGCAGTAGTAGTAGAAGGAGATACCAGTTTCGCCTCTCATGGCAGGAGCTGTTCAAACGTCTGCCATTTCCTCACTGTAACTGTCATCCAGCAAGGCCAATGCGGCTCCCAGCAACTACCTTATTTAGAAAAAAGGTCTTTGCTTTATTTTTTTTTTAATGTCTCTTTATTTTTTGAGAGGGAAAGAGACAGAGAGCACGAGCGGGGGAAGGGGAGAGAGAGAAGGAAATACAGAATCCGAGGCAGGCTCCAGGCTCTGAGCTGTCAGCACGGAGCCTGATGCGGGGCTCGAACCCACAAACCGTGAGATCATGACCGGAGCCGAAGTCGGACGCTCAACCGACTGAGCCACCCAGGTGCCCCCTTTGCTTTAAGTAATTAAATGAAAGCTTTTGAGATGAAGAGATTATTTTGGATTACCAGGGGAGGCCTAAATCCAATGAGAAGTGTCTTTCTAGGAGAGACACAGGGGAGATGAGACAGAGAAGAGTAGAAGGTAACATAGAGATGGAGACGGAGACTAGAGTGAGGCAGCTACAAGCCAAGGAACCCCAAAGAATACCAACAGCCGCCAGAAGCTGGCGATTGTCCCCCAGAGCCTCTAGAGGAAGTGCAGACCTGCTAACATCTTGATTTTGGACTCTGGCATCCAGAACTGTGAGAGAATAAATCCCTCATGTTTTATCATCCGGTCTGTGGTAATCTGTTGTGGCAGTCCTAGGAACCAACAGAGGGCTATTTATTTTTCTTACTCCTCATGACTTTTTTAGTTTTTTATTATTATTATTATTTTTGAGAGAGAGAAAGAGCACAAGCCAGGGAGATGCAGAGAAGGGGAAGGGTGATAGAGGGTCTGAAGCCAGCTCTGAGCTGACAGCAGAGAACCTGATGAAGGGCTCGAACTCATGAACTGTGAGTTTATGACCTGAACAGAAGTTGGTAGCTCAACTGAGGGTGCCACCCAGGTGCCCCACCCCTGATGACTTTTTTGTTCCCACTTAAAAGATTAAAAATCTTTTTTTTTTATTATTTATTTATTTATTTATTTTATTTTTGAGAGACAGAGAGAGATAGCACAAGCAGGGGAGGGTCAGAGAGAGAGGGAGATAAAGAATCTGAAGCAGGCTCCAGGCTCTGAGCTAGCTGTCAGCACAGAGCCTGACACGGGGCTCGAACCCACGAACCATGAGATCATGACCTGAGCCGAAGCCAGACACTTAACCGACTGAGCCACCCAGGCTCCCCAAAAGATTCAAAATCTTAATACTAATTTAAATCACAAATTGCTTCAGAATTCCATATTTCCAATTCCAAGTAATAACCAGTAATATCCATCCAGGGGTAGGGATTCTCACCACTTTCCTGGTCACCATCCCTACCCTCACTCCCCACCTCAGCCCAGTGAGCAGGAAGTCAGGTGCCAGGGACAGGGTGCAGTTGGCTTCTTTCCTCCCATTTCCTCCTCACCATTTGCCACACTTGCCAACTAATATTTCTCACCCTTCTGGGCTCAGGGTAGGACAGCAGGAAAGTTCTGAGCTGACCAACACTATCATGAGCTGGCTCTGCCCTGTTCAGGCTTGGATGGTGTTTGTAGATGACTCTTTGTCCTCTGTGATTCTTTCTTGGGTTCATTATCTCCTCACTCCCACCCCGTCACGAGAAACCTGTCACCTGCATCTCTCACACTCTTCACTGGATCACTGCTTATTCCTTCTCCAGCTGCTAGGAATCACCAAAGACCAACCAGATCACACTGTGGAGGCCTCTCTACTCTCAGTGTCAAAATTAAAGCTCTTGCATATCGAGACATCATTAACTCAGCCCCTGAGAATGCTTTCCTTCCCATATCAGAATACTAATGAGCAAAAAACGTATTAAAAGATAGAACTTTGTTTGAATAAAAGCCATCAGCGCTGACCTTCGCTTCTCACCTCAACTTTCCCTTGGATTACAGCATACCTTACCAAGCTTTTGATCTTGAGCCATTTCTAATCTTGATTCCAGATCTGACAGAGCTGACACCAGACACCCTGTCCCACAGAACTTTGATGGAATTCTTGATAAGGAATTGCTGTTCCTTGCTAGATAAGGAATTGATAAGGAATTGCTGTTCCTTTTCCGGTGGCTTCTCCTAAAGCTGCCAACTCCACCTTGAATCACATATCCCAATTGTCAGTGGTCAGCTTGTTAGCAAGAAGAGTCTAGCTCTGTGATGCTGAAGCCAAAACCAAGGGTCTCACTCCTGCCTAGTTCTCCAGCTTTACTCCATCTGATGGCTACAGGCCACTGTCCAGCTCTGACCCCTGCCACAGTGAGCCTAACTCACTTGTAGAATGTATAAAACTCAAGGGGCACCTGGTTGGCTCAGTTGGCTAAGCATCTGACTCTTGATTTTGGCTCAGGTCATGGTCTCACGGTTCGTGAGATCAAGTCCCACAGAGGCTCCGCACTGACCGTGCGCAGAGCCTGCTTGGGATTCTGTCTCCCTCTCTCTGGCCCTCCTGTGCTTGTTTTCTATCTCTCTCTCAGAATAAATAAAAATGGGCTTTGGGGGGAAAAAAGGAAAAAAAAGAATATATAAAACTCAAGGAAGGTGGGCCACATATTCACACTACTTGAATAACTATTTCTGTATGTTCAAACTCCCTGAAAATGCTATTCTAAGCACCTCCTATCCCCACTACCTGCTTTGTGCCGGCTGGCTCTGATGCCCTTCTCATGCCCTTCTGGTGAGGCACAGGCCAAGCCAGGAGTCAGGAAGGGCACCAGTTTCAAATTTCAAGTTTCAGTCTTGCCACCAACTTGGTTGTGATGTTAGGCCTAACCTCCGTGAATGAGCTCTCCCACCTGCAAAATGAGGGTAGGTCAGTAGTTTTCAGATCTTTTGTGTTATGGTGGCTCTGTGTCATCCAGGAGACAAGAGACAAAGACAAATTGTCTGCAACCCACGTAAAGAGAATTCTTCCCTGGCCAGTGCCACTTGTCTATGAGCCTCGGGTACAAGTCCTGGCCTGCCTGCTGTTCTCTGGGCCAAATGCCCCATGCCAGGCGACTTTCAGAGAGCAGATTTGAAAGGCTGGCCAGAGAGCAGCCTGGTACCAAGGAATCACAACTGCACAGTTGCTCCAGACTCTGGGAGACTACAGAGCATGAGTCCTGGGCTCTTTGAAAACATTGCATTGGCCCGGCTTCCTGACATCTCCCCTCCTGGGTTCCAGGCCCTTTACCTCCTGGGCCCCAAGATGTTCTTCTGCAGCTACAGCCTCATTTCCTTGAACATCCTAAAGCCAGCCTCACTTGTCTCATAGGACACTCATGAAACCTAATGTCCTTTTATCTTTCAACAGCTCAGAGAGCACACAATTAACTATGCCCCCACCCCGCCCTGGGGAATACTATTTAGTATAGAGTAAAATGTAAAACTCCACTAAAGATTTCCCTGGGGACATCAGGTGTTGCCCCAAATGTGCCCATGCTAGTCTGGCACAGCACCTGGTATCTGGTTCCACCCCAGTTTCTTCCCCAAAGGGATTGGTGCTACCCTGGCCAGGGTACTGCCCAAGTGTGAAGTCAGGGTGGGTGAAATTGTGATTTTTTCATGTGCCCCTCTGGATCCTTTCTCCACCCTTCTCTGCCCTGTTGAGCCCTGCTCTGTGCACCCCCAGAGGCTGTACTATGCATGGCATCATCTGGGCTTGCCCACCTCTGCCTTCCAGGTGGGTCCAGCCAGTCCTCGTACTGGCGGGAGATCAGAGGACAGGAGGGATGTGAGATCAGGGCATCCATTCCCCTCACCTCTACCATGTCAGTTCTTGACTTGGGCAGTGGTTGGGATCCTCTCCTCAGGGCCACAGCACCTGCCAGGACCCTCTCACACAGCTCCTGGTCTCATCTTGGGAAAACATCTTCCTCTCTTGCTTGTTCAGGCATAAAGGTGGTAACGACCTCCCACTCTTTGGATCCCGGGTGCTTCACTTTGGAGTGTGCCATCTGCCAGCCGCCTGCCAGGGACAACCCAGGGTGCAGAGTGCTAAAAGCCAAAGAGATACCCAAGCCAAAATCCACTGAGGGGAACCAAAGTCCAAATACGTGAGAGAACAGGTTCTAATGCCCAGTCCAGGAACAAACCCAGGAGCCAAGGCAGGAAATGCAGGGCCAGAAGGTCAGAACCTGGAGAAGACAGGACCAAATGAATCAACCAGGTCAGAAACCAGCAAAAGGGCTGCCCAGGGGCTTGTTAGTGCTCATCTTTCTAGCCAGCAGGTATGAGCTGCTTGAATAGGATAGAATGGCTTCAAGGAGGAAGGGCACAATGAACTCTGTCATTTCCATGTAAAGTTCCCTTTCCAAGAGCTTAATAGTAAAATACAAATGCCTCAGGGAAGAGTTTAAGTCTAGAGATCTAACATGGCACCCAGGGGATGAGAGGGTATGTATTTCTGGGCAGACTCCATAGCATTCATTGGATTCAATGAAGGATCTGGGGTCATAAATGGTCATGATTTCCAGTTAACCTTATTGTCCATTTACGTCTCTGCTTTCTCTTGGGGGAAAAAAAAAAGTCCCAGCTGCTTCTATTATATCAGTACTGATTTCCCACCATTTTCCAAGTTCCCCATAAGGCCCTGCTCCCTCACCTCCCTACTTCCCAGCCTAGTCCTTGCAATTCAAATATATAACACTTAAGATGAATGCCATTTTGAAAAACGAGGCAAAGCCTGATAAATCCTCATAGCTCCACAGAAAACGTTTCTGTTCCTCTTAAAAGTACAGCTCGAGATAATATGGCCCTCCTTGGTGTCCCCTTATATGTCATAAGTGGCATTTACCATCCACAGTTTCCAAAGGAAAATTCTCACAAAGATGTGTGAAATGAAGGACTGTTCTCATGGGATGATCACAGAGATGCCACTCTGAACTCGGAACTCTGAACAGGAGGGTTTAGCATCAAAAAGGACCTCCAGGTCATGGCCATGCCCTCTAGAATGCATGCTGTACCATTCTTGGTGTAGCTGGTAGGTTTGAGCTCCGTCTCAGTCTCTGACCTCCAGATGACAGCAGCCACGCTCAGAGATGGGACAGCCCAGGCCTTTTCTTCTCTCTCCCTAGATGCTCTAATCTTGCCTGTAGCTTCTGTGACTCATGCACAAAGATAATCCAGGGTGCCCCGACTTGCATTTGCTGTGGCTTACTTGGCATTGTCACCTGGAGGAAACCTCAAGTTCAACACTCCATCTTGAGTTTCCTCCTTTTCTATTAAGCCAGGGCCTCAGCTGTCTCGCTGCTCAAGCTGGAAACCGATGGGCTGTCTCACCTCTCATCCTTACCCCCTAAGTCCAATGACTTACCAGGTACAGTCCGGTTCATTCCTTACAGATCTCTCCAACCTGAACATACACCCTCCTCTCCCTCTCCTGACACCACTCTGGCCCGAGAAACCATCATCCCTCAGTGGCATTAATGCAATAAACTGCTGACCGCTCTCCTGCATCTATGATAGAGAAAAATTGGATAAAATAAGCAGAGAGGGAAAGGGTAGGACCTGAGGTCCTGGGTGGGGAAAAACATATTTTGGAACAATGCTGGGAGGATTTGACCACAGCAAACCCCTTCAGGCATAAGGTTCCTCTTAACAATGTAACAGACACCACCTACCCCCACTCGGGTTCCCCCCAGGAATTTGACAATCAAGATACCTAATAAGTAAACCACAAAACTTATGTTATATGAGGGATAGTATGACCAGTCTGACTCCTCACACAATGGAATTGAGCCAATCAGGAATGGACAATCCAGCACCTAGAGTTGTCCACCAATGAGGGAAGAACCTGAGAAGGAACAAGGGGGAGGGGAAGGGGACGCCAACCAGAACCTTATAAAACAAGGACCCTTGCCTATAGTGGTGGGCATTCAATTTCGAACGCCTCCTCTCTGCAGAGTTTTCATACTTTTCTTACTTTCTAATCTTGTGCTCTAATAAACTTTTGCCTGCTGCTCATTTTGTGACCGCCTCTGCGTTTTTCAAAGCGGCGAGACAATGAGCCTCGAGTATTGAGATTAAAAAAAAAAAAATCATACTTTTTGTGCCCTCAGCAGTCTGAGCATGATCATGGGAGCTCCAGAAGCACCTGCCTCCCCAGACCCCCAAAATCTCCTCCAGCCCCTCTCCGGGCTCACTACCCCCAAAGACCCAGTCAGTATTCCTTCACCTCCTCCAGGTGAGCACTTCCCCTCTCCCTGCCTTTGCCTGGGCGCTGGGCCTGCTGCAGGGCTGGTACCTTCTCAGCCTCCAGGTCCCAACTCATAGCCCCTACCCAGGACGGCCTCCCCACAGTCTTTCTTCAGAGGCTTCTCCATAATATTATTTTTGAGGTTCTTGTTTTCCTTCAGGGCACTTACACAACTTGAGAATATTTACTGGAATTGCTCCTTGTTAACAAGCGCCTCTTTAAACAAAAGTATAGGATGGCTAACCAGTGTCCTGGTTCCTTGCAGCAGATGTCTTAAATTGCGAGCAAAGGGAAGCAGGCTCTGGATGGGGAAGGGGAGAGCACTCTGCAGAACCACGGGAAAACACAGCATTAGTGAAGACCTTCCACTTCTCAAGTGAAACAAAGATGGGTTTCTGCCTGGAATCCTGATGATGATGATGATGATGATGATGATGATGGCGGCACGGACAACAATTAGGTTGCCTTTTTACATGCCCTGGTCCTCAAAACTGTCCTGCAAGATAGTACTACTATCCATACCCATAATAAAACTAGGATTCAAAAGAGAACTAAAGTCACTCTGGGTCTAAGATAATTAGACAAATGCTGTACTGAAATTTTTCTAGCCTCATTCTCTCAAAAGTTTGTTACAGTATTCTCCACAGACCCCATTAAAACACACACAACACCCCACGCACACACCTCCCCTTCTCTTACTCTCTCCACCCCCTCATCGGAACAATAAAAAGCTCCGAAACCATACTCAAATAAAACGGTATATTTATTGGCTGTCTATCATATGATGCGATGGAAACATCTCAATCTAGGACATTCTGAACCTTGTTCTGTCTTCCTGCTGTATTGACAGACCAGCAACAGTCGCACAGGTTGACAATCAGGGACAATAGAAGCAAACAGCCACTGGTTCACATTTCCATAATAATTCATTCCATAGGTTTAGGGTATCTTCTTGTTTTTTCTTTCATAGCATCTTCCTCTTTTCAAACTCCTTCAGAAACAGAGAGACACAGAAGAAAGAGAGGATAAAAAGATTTAAGATTCAAATCACATTCATGGTCAAAGTGATTCTGAAACCTCTTATCTTTAGGATTCTTTGAACAACCAAAAATTACAGAAGTGAAATGTAGCAGGATGAGGGTGCTTAAACACAATGTAACAGCTTTCAAATTAGGCAGTGTCAGCTTGAATTTCACTGAACTAGATGCAAAGCCTCAACTTTACGTCTCCCAAACACAGAGGCTGAGCCCTCAACTTTACGTCTCCCAAACACAGAGGCTGAGCGGCTTTGAACTGTACTTATTTTTCTACTGCAGTATTATTATTAAGAGTTGACAAACTCAACTACTCATGCAAACCTTTAATGCCATACATGAACCACACTGGCCTTTTTAATAAGGAAATGGAAACAGGTTTGCTCAGTCTCTCTGAGAAAGAGACTAAATGCATATTCAGTTAAGGTTTGAACAGAATGTCAAGTGCACCTCAGAAATATCTGAAAAGGAAACAATACAGAAAATCACATTCCTCTAGACTAATTAGAATACAACCAATGTGTAGTTGCCTCCTGCCACCTACTGGAGAAAAATGGTAATTTAAGCCTCCAAAGTGAACGTAAGGCTTTGCTTTTCCCCCTCTTTTAAATAAACTTCATCTTCACACACTCACTAACCACCCAGAACTGTGGTGCACCGTGTCTTATTTCAAAAGACAGGATCACACAAAGATTCAATAAAACAAGGAGTCCATTTCATTATCCCTAAGACAGGGGCAGAAAACGCTGAGCCAAAAGATGGTTCCCTCCTGGGAATACAATTTGTGTCTGTTCTCAACATGTTTAAAATGTTTGGTTTTTGCTTTACTTTTGTCCAGACTATAACCATCACAAAAATAAAGAGAAAGAGAGCCTTAAATGATCACTTAAAGGGGCTAAAACTCATTGCAAAAAGATTATGGAAGATACCATATCATTTAGAACATTTTAAACCATGATGCTCTATTTAAAATGGAAAAGCCATGCATATGGTTAAGAGGTTGCTCCTCCAACCTGCAAACAATGGCATCCTAACACAGCCGGGGCCAGATGGTCAAGATCTGGAAACCCCACCCCCTTCTTTTGATCTCCCTTCCTTGCTCCCCATCAACTCTCTCCATCCAGTTTTCATTTCTTGTCACTCAGCCTTCAACCTCTCTCCCTAGAGACAGAAACTTATGAGGTCAGGGTAGCTATATCCCAAAGGCCCTCAACGAAAAAAAGGAAATGCAAGGCAATGCCCTGTACTGCCCCCAAATGGAAATTCATGGCACTTATGGACTCTGAAACATGTTCTTGCGTATCGTATTTTGCCCCTCACAAAAGAACAAATTCCAATGTTTAAAGAAGTTAAGTTTTTTAAAATCAGGATGTTTTTCCTGGTCATGCCTAATTAGGATACTGGGACCTTAACGGAGCTGTTAGCAACCGTTAAGCTGCACACCAGAAAGAAAACAACAGATACGACCCAGAAGAAAGGGCCACGGTTTCCGGGCACCCAGTGTGGCCGCACGCTAGAAGGCCTGTAACTTCAGAGCGCTCAGGCCACCGTCAGAGCTCACCTTGTAGATGGTAGTTCCCAGCTGTGCAGGAGACATGCTGACCACAACTCCTGCGCTCTGAAGGGCAGAGATCTTCTCTTTGGCTCCACCTTTTCCTCCAGCAATAATGGCCCCTGCATGACCCATTCTCCTGCCAGGAGGAGCGGTTAAACCAGCAATGAAGGACACCACAGGCTTGGCCTTGGGACCCTGGAAAGTGATATTTTGAACACTGTAATGAAGACGTTGACCAAAACTGGACTCAAATTCCTGAGTCTGAAAGTAAATGGCAAACGGCTTGGGAGGGGCTGGCCACTCATCCTCACTAACAAAAGCAACACAAACATTAAGCTGTAATTGCAACCCCTGCATTCTCCTCTGAGATGACGTGACTTTTCATACAATCTCAGGAAGACAATCCTGAGTAAATTTTTTGTCTGTTTAGATATTAACTTCAACTTTGTTGTCCACAAGCTATTTTACAAATACATACAGGATTCTTTCATTTGAAAAACAAAAGCACACTTGAAAATATAGAAGTGATGCAATTTGTGATCACAATGAATTAAGACACTAGATCAGCTTGTTTCATTTCAACCTGATTTTATGTCTTAATTCATTATTAGTTTACCCACAGTAAGTTTGCTAGAAAAAAAGATGAGGTGAGAAGGTAGATTGGAAAAGATATAGGACTAGAAGTCACTAGACTCAATTTCCTATTAACTATAGCTGGTTGACTGTGGACAAGGCACATCAGCTCTCTAAACCTGTGATTCCTCATCTATGGAATGAAATAGCTAAACCAGAATGATGGCCAAGGGCCCTTCTCTGAAATTCTATGAAGTCTAAGGAAGATCAGGACTAGTTTTATTTAATAAAAATCCATTCACTATGCAACCTTTATGTACATAAAGAGCACTGTACTAGATTCTGAGGTTAAAAATAAAAATCCACAAGACATAACATTATCAATTAGTTAAGAGATACCAAAAAAATGTTTTTAATATATGGTTAAATTTTACAGTGAATGAAAATACCCTGTTCATAATAGGAGTCCAGAGGCAATAAGGTATCCAGACAGGCCTGTAAAAAGCAGAACTTGAATGCAGTGGAATCTAAGTGCTTTCAATCAGGCACTATCACCTTCCCCTAGGCCAGGAGGTCACAAATCATTTGGTCTTAGAACCCCTTATGCTCACAAAAATGGAAAATCCCAAAAAACTGTTGTTTATGTAAATTACATCTGATATTTCCTGTATTTGAAATTAAAACTAAGAAAGTATATAAATATCATTTAAAAATAAAAACTTAAAAACTACCTTTAAAAACATTCTCCTAAGAAGTGTGGCATTATTTTACATTTTTGCAATTCCTGAACGTCAGATTTAGTAAAAGGCAAATGGATTCTGATATCTGCTTTCACATTCAGTTTATTACAATATGTTATTTTGTCCGAAGTAAAAGAAAATCTGGGCTCACATACATACATAGTTGGAAAAGGGGAAGAATTTTAATAGCCTGTAATTGTGGATATTCTTCTTTGATACTACACAAACCTCTTCAATTCGTAATTTCTTAAAGGTTAGTTGCAATATTGGAATCCGAAACCATAGCAATGAACTTTCTGTCCTTTACTTTCCTATTGATCTGTCTTGTACTTTGAATGGATCTTTTACCTATAATGACTTTGTAACATTCCTCGGTCAGATGAAGAGTATAGGTTCACTGAGTTAATGTACATTTTCTGAATGCTGATCGATTTCATCATTCAGTATCAACAAACCATATTCATCATTACCAATCTCATTAGAAAAGTCTTTAGTAGGAGGAAGTCATCACATTCACAGTAGCAGAGAAAACTTTTCCAAATTATGAATATTCACTTGAAAGCTCAAATTTTATCACTGTTGACAAATACTACAAGTTGTTTTTCTTGACATGGCAGGTTCACTTTGTGCATTTTTTTAATTAATTTTTTAATTTTTTTTTTTTTTTTGAGAGAGAGACGGCGTGAGCAGGGGACGGTCAGAGAGAGAGGGAGACACAGAATCTGAAGACAGGCTCCAGGCTCTGAGCTGTCAGCACAGAGCCCAATGCAGGGCTTGAACTCACAGACCATGAGATCACAGCCTGAGCTAAAGTCGGATGGTTAACCAACTGAGTCACCCAGGTGCCCCTGAGTGGCACCAATTTCTACTTGATCCCCCTGTCCCCATACTCACAGAGCGAGAATACAGCACTAGAAACAAACAAGATTTTGATGAACCTAGAATATCAGACAAGTTTATACTCAGTCCTATGAACAAAGAAAAGTCACTTGAAATTTTTTAAGAGAAAAATGCAACTAAAAAGACTATGAGGAAGTGTCTGAAAATAGGATACATAAATGATGAGAAATGTGAAAGCCCCAAAACAGAAAGACCAGTCAGGATGATGTCAGTATAGTCTGAGCAGAGGCCCGGGGCTGCTGACCGTTGCCCTCAATCCTTGAGGTCCAACTCTTGATCCCTCCATGGTATATGGTCATGTCAGGCAGACCTGGGGGGTGAATCCCACCCTTAGTTCATTTGTTGCACACCTACCACTGGCAAGTTATTAACCTCCCTGTGTCAGTTTCCTAAATCATAAAAGGAAAAAAAACATCTTACTCAAAGGGTCAAGATTAAACAATACTACTTTTACCAATAAGTACAGTCATTGTAATGATGATAATAAAAACAGTAACAGTGACAGCAGGTAACATTACTGAGTGCTCACTCTGTGCCAGGTACTGTGCTAAGTGTTTTAGGTCATCTGTTCAACCCAGAGTCTTGAACACAGTAGGCCCCTAATAAAAAGTAGTCCCATAAGGACTAGCCAGGAATAGGAAAACATACATGAAATGAAATACAATGTATATGCTTAGCTTTTCACACTAAATTCTAAGCTATTCAATGGATTCAGAGCTGGGCTAAGTACATTTTAAAGTTCACTTGGGCATAGTATAATGTCATATTAACCAAACTCTTTCCTAAAGAGAAGTCAGTTTTTACTTAAATTTCAAACTTTACAACTTATCTGAATTCAAGACACTCTAGTAACATTTTATCCCAAACTCCTAACAATCTACTTTATTCTTTCCTTATCCACCACTTATTGGTGCCTCATGTGCCAGGGGACTGAGCTGGGCACCAACATACCAGTCCCTGTTGTCCCTGACACAGACTAGAGTGAGAATCAGATATTAAGCCTACCTTGCAGAGGGAATAAGCAAAGGCAAGCAGGAATGAAAGCAGCTGGCATGTCAGATGGGACATGGACCTGGAGGAGAGGATTGGGGGGTTGTAGGGACTGGATATCATGCTAAGTCCACACTTTATCCTATATGGAATGGGAAGCTGTACTGGTTTAATAAAACCAGGGGGCTGAGGCACCAGTGTCTGTGTCTCAGAAGGGCAGATAATTTGGGTGGCCGTGAGCAGGATGGCCTGGGAGAGAAGGGGAGGGGTGCTGGCTGAGGAAGAGGGGTAGAGATTATCAGGAAGAAACTACGGACATGGTGCAGGTGAGATAAGATGGCAGCTCGAGCCAGAGCAGAGGGAGTAATAACAGACGATGCTCTGAATCTCAACATACTACTAAGGACAGATTCTGGTAATAACTGAGGGGAAACAAGTGATGAGAGAGGAGTAAAAGATGCTTTTGAGGCTTCTGCCTTGGAAACTGCATGAAGTATGATGTATATATACACTAGTCATTCGCACTTAGTCAATAGGCACAGAAAGTAAATCCAGCAGAAAATTAAGATGTGAAGAACCAGGGGAAAAAACAAGAGGACAGAGATGATGAAGGATGAATGGAGGTCATTAGCAACCTCTGCAAAAGCAAAGTCAGAAAAGTAAGATTCAAGATCAGCACAGCAGCAACTAGCTCAGAAAGTTCCTACTATGTGCAGAGAGCTATGTTTTTCCAAACCCAAACCCAAGCTTACTGAATTATGTTGTTTCAAAAATTCTGCAGCATTTTCTTCTGCATTACCGCCAATTTCACCAATCAATATGATGCCTTCTGTGGCTGGATCCTTCAGAAAGATTTCAAGGCAGTCAATAAAATCGGTGCCATTAAAAGGATCACCTCCAATGCCTGAAAAAGTTGAAGAATATCAACACCAGCTGAAAATTTAAGGATGAACCACAAAAATTAGGCCAAGAAATGTTGTTTCAACTCATTTCTTATTTTGCTTACCCCTCTGCCACTGTTTTAAAATGTATCATCACTCTTGCATTTAACATTAAAAAAAAATCACAATGTGCTACATTTATTTGTTTCTAATATCACATGAATGCTAAATGGTGGTTGACTTCTGATACTCACAACGACTACCTTCTTTTTGTTTTGGCTCCTTTATCAAGCTTCTTTCCTCCCACAAAATGATTTCCAAATAACTCTTCTAAAATAAGCATTTTAAGATAATGTGTGTTTGTGTTGCAAGCTACACAAGAATGTCTCTTCTCTGATTAAACCTTTTACAAATTTCTTTGCACAAAGTAACTATTAGATGAGGCACACTGCAGAGAAACTGCACACAAGTCCCAGTGAGGGATAGAGTTGAGTGTGCACTGACCCCTCTTCCCTTAGATCCAGGGTGAGTGATGACTACAGTACAAGCATTTAAGGACAACTACTTGGATAGAAGGAGTAAAATAAATGTTCCCAACATACTGGCTGCCACTTTTAAAAAATTTTACATTATAAACTTACTGAAGGCAGGATTGATTTCCTACTTTTCAATGTACCTCTGAAGAGAAGTAGCATTTATTGACTGACAACTAGGTGTCAAGTACTGTGCCTCAGCACCTGTTAGACCTGCCACTTCCTAATTCTTCTAACCTCTCTGTGAAATGGGCATTATTATTATTATTATTATTAGCATTTTACAAATTAAAAACAGATGCTGGAGAATATGACTTTTGCAACTCTGTTTCAAACCTTTTCTGATTCTCCATCACACTAAGTCTCCAACCACACTTGTGGTTAAGATGGTGCTTTGTACAGAGAGAAGCTCAATTACAGTTTCCAATATTGATTTTATGGCTCTCAATCCTAATAAAAATACTCCAGGGCTATATTTTATAATTTATTATAATAAGGTATTTTTGAAAGGCTTTTATTTTTTAAGTTTTATTTATTTGGGGAGGAAGAGGGGGAAGGGGCAGAGAGGGAGGGAGAGAATCCCAAGCAGGTTCCTGCACTGTCAGCACAGAGCCCTACCCAGGGCTTGATCTCATGAATCATGAGATCACAACCTGAGCTGAAATCAAGAGTCGGATGCTTAACTGCCTGAGCCACTCGGGCACCCCTTGAAAGCTTTTAAAAGGTATCCTAAAAATTTGAAGAAATGTTTATAAAAATGAGAAATCTGCCTGGCTTTGGCAACAAATACTAAAATTATTTTAAAATGTAAAACCTTGTTACTTTTAAAAGTGGTAGGCAGTATGATGTGACAAAAAGAGGTTCTGGGAGCTCAATCATTCTCAACATAGATCTTCTCACAATAAAGCTCTAATAGTACAACTTTGCAGCTCAGAGGTGCCTCAAAAGGTTGCCTTAAGAATAAGACAATGAAGAGCAAAGAATTCCCTAACTGTGAACCATGAATAATAGCTTACAATGGTACCAAAATGATAACTGCAGTCACAAAAGTCCTAATATGAAGAACATTTGTTCACAGCAAGCCAAGTGAGTGGTGTTTTCAGGCACCAAGCCTCTTCAGGAGCTACACGCCCCACAGTGCTTGTTCCTCAACGTGAGAGTCAAACCTTGGACCACGAATCTTGAAAATATATGGTGGTACGTCACACTTAAGCAAATTAAATTTAAGATTATAACTAATCTTTTTAATGAAACGGTTATCAAAATCTCTTACAAAAAATCAAAACAATAATTATTACTCTACTCTTTCAATGAAGACATTGCGTTACAATAAAATGATTTTATCAAAAATCTCTCACCAATGCACAAAGACTGTCCCAGTCCAACTTGTGTTGTTTGGTGAACTGCTTCGTAAGTCAGGGTCCCAGATCTGGATACAATACCTTAGAGGAAGAGAATTTAAAAACATTAGATTAAGTTCATATGACAGACTATAATATTACAAATACAAGTATATAAAAAAATCTATTCCGCAATTTGCCATCCAAATCAACAATACCTTCAAATGATGAAATAAGAAGAAAAGGTTTAAATTAAAGCAGGGAAGTTTTAAAAGTCAGACAAAGGAGAGAGAGTACACTGTTAAGTTAGGGTTATTTCATGTCTATACAGCAGTGCGGAAGCCCTACATTACCTGCTCTAAGAATCTGTATGAAAGGGGTAGTATCAATAGAAACAGGTTAGACTTATAGATACCCACACTATTAAACCACCAAAACATTCAGCCTGTAAACCAGCATTAGTCACATTTAGGAATGCTATATATCTTTCCCAAAATTACTTTTTTTTTTTTACTAATTTTCAAATAATATATAGACTTTAAAATCAATATAAATTTTTTAACTTTTTTTAATGTTTATTTATTTTGGAAAGAGAGAGAGACAGAGCATGAGCAGGGGACGGGCAGAGAGAGAGGGAGACACAGAATCCAAAATGGGCTCCAGGCTCCGAGCTGTCAGCAGCGCCCGACACAGGGCTCGAACTCACAAACCGCAAGATCATGACCTGAGCTGAAGTCGGATGCTTAACTGACTCAGCCACCCAGGCGCCCCAATATAAAACTTTTTTTAATGTTTATTTATTTTTGAGAGAGAGAGACAGAGCGTGAGCAGGGGAGGGGCAGAGAGAGAGGGAGACACAGAATCCAAAGCAGGCTCCAGGCTCTGAGCTGTCAGCACAGAGCCCAACATGGGGCTCGAACTCACGGTGAGATCATGACCCGAGCTGAAGTTGGACACTTAACTGACTGAGCCACCCAGGCGCCTCTAAAATCAATATAAAGATAACTGGGGAATAAGGCCAAGATCCTTTTGAGTTCAAGTCTCTCTTACCTAATTCCCTTCACACAATGGGCCTATGGTGAAAGCACCTAAGTTCCATGTGGACAAGGTGTATACGTGTGGGGGATGAAGGTAGGGTACCTAGATGTCCCCTACTATAGTTCACCATGCATGGCTGAGCTACAGGGAAAATAATTTCTTTCATGCCGCAATCTATATATAATAGGTGAATCTCTACATATAGCAAGTTGAGAATAACTGAGTAACTTTAGATGTCAGCATATATTATACAAAAAATTTTTTTAAATAAAACACAAAACTTTGTATGGGCTAAAATCAGAGAATGGATTGTGGGGTGGTGAATTCTTCCAGGGTGCCCATGATTTGTTTTCTTTAAACTTCTGCCTTGGAGCACTTCTTAAGAACTCAGAGACTCTTCTAAGAATATGATCCCCCTATCAGGGCAAGCAGAATTCTTGTCAGACTGACATAAAAACCATAACCATAAGCTACCTCAACTCTAGTACAGCATATTTACATTCTTAAGCAAAGTTCTGTGTTGTCATCACTGTATACTCATAGTAACACCAGGATGTTATCATTTTTCTAAGGGGCTTTCAACTGATTATAGAAATGATATGCAAATTACATAAATGCAAAATGCATATGCAGAAGGTAATGAAAGTCATGTTTTTAGGGTAGATTACTCCTGTGATCCTTAACGCATATATAGTAAAAGAGGCTATCACTTCAAAATACCTATCACAAGGATACTTCTGCTTCTGAGTCGAAGTACTTTCCTCTGTTCTTCCTGTTAAGTAAAATCCCTGGGCATTATATAGAAAACAAATACAAGAAATCTCTAAGACATGAGAAAGGCAAGGTGACTAGGGACTTTGAGACTTGAGAAATGATACACTGGTGAGCTTCCTGGATTTTCTTTTGCCTCATGCATCCTAGATATGGAGCTAAAGCAGACAACATTCCAGAAACACATAAGATTATAGAAAAAAACATCTTCCCCAAAAGCCTGCTCTCTCTAGCAAAAGAACCAAGAACAGCCTAGCAAAACAGAAAACTTTGAGGCAATAACTAGTCCATACCAATCAAACACTACAGAAAAAAAACTGTACCTCCACCCTCACTCATATGAGCAAAGGGCCAAAAAGGGATCCTAGACTTCCACATTTAGGAGGCTGCGATGAGGTACCCCAACATACCTGCCAGGTTGGTGAAAGAGAAGGTCAAGTAGGCAGTCAGGACTTTTATGTGTGCCAGCTGATAATGAGCCCCACCCCCACCACGTCGGTGGGAACCATGTGGGGAGTCTGCAGTCTATCCTCATCCAGCAGTCCTGAGGCACTTCTCCATCTCCTTGGTGGGGTGGTATCAGAGAAGGCATCGTCGAGAGTCAGGGCTCTCACCATCGCCCAGCAATAGCAAGGCCACCCCCACTGGATGTCAGTAGGGACCAAGTAGGGGAGCAGAACTGTCATCCCCAGTAAGGAAGAGCCCACCCACTCCAGTATCAATGGAAGCAAGTAGGGAACTTGGACTTCTACATTCACCTGGTAGTAATCAGGCACCTCCTCCGACAATCCCTGCCAAAGCAGTGTAAATAACATCAGCTAGAACAGAAGGTTCAAATAAGACCCAGAGTCTCACAACATACGATACAAATTATCCACATTTCAATCAAAAATCATTCAGAATACCAAGAACCAGGGAGATCTCAAACTGAATGAAAAGAGACAATCAACAGATGTTAACATCAAGATGAAGAATTATCTAACAAGGATTTTAAAGAAAGCATGCTAAAAATGCTTTACACAAACAATTATGAACATGCTTGAAACAAATGAGAAAGCAGAAAGCCTTATCAAAAAAAAATGAAGTCTTAGCAAAAAAAAAAAAGAAAAAGAAGAAGATATAAAGAGAACCCAAATGTAATTTTTAGAAGTGAAAAATAAAACAATCAAAGCTAAAAGCTCAGTGGATGAGTTCAATGGCATAAAGGAGGGGAGAGAGGAAATAATCTGTGAAATGAAAAACAATTACCCAATTTGAATGACAGAAAAGAAACTAGGGAAAAAAGTAGACAGATCCTCAGGGACCTATGGTACTACATGTGAATTTACAATTACATAAATGTATAAAGTTTAATTAAAATAAAAATTTGGCCGGTGGCTCAATCAGTTGGGCATCGAACTTCAGCTTGGGTCGTGATCTCATAGTTCATGAGTTTGAGCCCCGTTGGGCTCTGTGCTGACAGCTCAGAGCCTGGAGCCCACTTCAGATACTGTGGCTCCCTCTCTCTCTGCCCCTCTCCCACTCATGCTCTATCTCTCTGTCTCAAAAACAAAATAAACATTAAAAAAATAACAAAATAAAAATTTTTTAAAGGATGGAGGGGTCAAGTACGTCACATGTGGTTGTTTTAGAAAGAAAGCAGGGTAGGGATGAGAAAGGCAATTTGGCACAGGACATGCCTTTTTACATGCTCACTTCAAGTCTATAGCAGTGGCTGTTCACAGCAGATTCAAGAGAATACGAAGTTCTCAACTACTTTAAAAAAATTTTTTTTAATCTTTATTTATTTTTGATAAATTTGTTTATAAAAATTTATTTATAAAAATTATAATATTATATAAATATTTATTTATAAAAATAAATTTAAATAAATTTGATAAATTTATTTTTGAGAGAGAGAGTGTGTGAGCAGGGGAGGGGTAGAGAGAGGGAGGACAGAATGAGAATCAGGCTCCAGGCTCCGAGCTGTCAGCCCAGAGCCCAATGTGGGGCTCAAACTCACGAACCATGAGTTCATGACCTGAGTCGAAGTCAGACGGTTAACCGACTGAACCATCCAGGCGTCCCCCAGAGCGCTCAACTATTTATAAGAGCATCAGTGACTACATGAATCAGGCCCCCACTAGACCTCAGATGGACTGTGGAACTCTCTAGAACCTCCTTAATATAAGAACTTGGTAAGTACTTTACTGGCAGCAGGACTAAGAGCTCTAAGGGATTTTGTAACAAAGAAAACTCATGACCTTTAACCCAGTCCTGTAAACTACTTAACTGACCTACTATATTGATTATTCTTACTCAGTATTAATAGTCATGGTTTATAGATAGAGAAAATACTATAACCACCTATTATGGTGCACTAAGAAAGCTTAGTGAGAATTAGGTGTGAAGAGTCTTTTTTTTTAATGCTTGTTTATTTTTGAGTGAGAAAAAGAACACGCAGGGGAGGGGCAGAGAGAGAGACAGGGACAGAGGATCCAAAGCCAGCTCTCTACTGACAGCAGACAGCCTGATGTGGGGCTGGAACTGTGAGATCATGACCTGAGCCAAAGTTGGAAGCTTAACAGATTGAGTCATCCAGGTGTCCCAGGTGTGAAGAGTCTAAAAACAAGTATAATGGGCTAACTTTGAAATGTTAATTTGGTTATGTCCTTGAGGAACTAAACAAGTAGTAGAATTTTCACAAAACATTTTGAGAAAGTTTGTGATATCCTAGAAGGCAAAGTAATTTGAGGACAGGATAAAGAGAGACTAACAACAAAAATATTCAAAGCACATATAATTGACAAAGGATTTATAATCCAGAATATTTACAGAACCCACTGTCATAATCAACAATAAAACGACAACCCAATAGGAAATGTGCAAAAAACTTGAACAGATACCTCAAATAAGAAGATATATAAATAGCTAATAAGCGCCTGAGAAGATAACTACATCATTAGTTATCAGGGAAACTCAAATTAAAACCATGAGACACCATTTCACTCCTAGCAGAATGGCTTAAATTAACAACTGAAAATATTAAGCGTTGGTGACGATGGAGAGCAATTGGAACTGTCTGCCATACATTGATGGTGGAAATGTAAAATGAATAGCCACTTTGCAGAACTGTTTTTACAATTTCTTAAAAAGTGGAACACACTTCAACTATGACTTAGCGATTCCATTCATAAGTATTTTAGCCAGGAGAAATGAAAGTGTGTCCACAGAAAGACCTACAGAGAAATGTCATATTATCCTTAGTCATCATGATTCAACCTAGAAACAGCCCAAACGTGCATCAACAGGACAACGGACAAACTGTGGTGTAATCACACAATATACTACTACTTAGCAGTAAAATGGAATGAACTCGTGCTACATATAGCACATGAAAGAATCTATAGGGTGTTACGCAGGAAAAGAATCTCTAAAATCTCCAAAAAATATCTTCATTGATTCTGCAGAATTATTATTGACTCTTAAATTCATTCAACTCAGGATAGAGAACTGATTCACTACAAAATTCCCTGGTAAATTCCACAACAGTTAAATTAATTAAAATGAATTTGATTTGCACAGGCACAAATTTTCTTTGTGAATTCTGAGCTTAGGGCAAAAAAAAAAATTTTTTTTTTAATCTGTAAGAAACATACTCACCAACTCTTCCTTTCTTGTGAATATGGCCAGGCATGATGCCAATTTTGCATTCTCCAGGCTGAAGGAAAGGAAATCACAGTTTCAGAAAAGTGAAAACAACCTGCAACTAATGAGTCACAAACACAAACACAAACACACTTGGACTGACTCAAAACCAGTCAGCCTTGTGAAAGCTTAAATCCAGGCTTATTTTTGTTTTTACACTTACATTGATGACTCCAGGGCAGTTAGGCCCGATCAGCCTGGTCTTTCCCTGGCGCAGCAGTTTGTGCTTGACCCGCACCATGTCCTGCTGTGGGATACCTTCAGTAATGCACACGACCAAGGGCATTTCTGCCTCAACAGCTTCATTGATGGCAGCAGCAGCAAAAGGAGGAGGAACATAAATGACAGAAGCTGTTGCTCCTGTCTGTTCTTTGGCCTGAAACATTAACCATGAAGTACGTTATTATGGGGTAAGTTGTAAACGTTGTAAAATGAATTCAATAGCATGATTTTAATAATGTCTTGAGATCAGGAAAGGATACCACTAGGAGACACTGGATGTCTTCATTCTTCCCGCTAACAAGATCACTCTGCTAACAGAAAAGAGCAGGACCAAGCAGGGCCTCCCCTCTGTCCCATTAGAATGCTACTCTGAATTGAAAGGTTCTGGGACGACCCATTCTCTCAGGTGCTGGCATGTCAGTAAACTTGAAGGCATGCCTGATTTGTGCCCCCTCATTCCTGTGGCCATGTTTATTTTTGTTGCTCTAAAAGACACTGTATCACCCATTCAGTACCAAAGACCCCACACGTCCCCAGCAGCAAAAGGACCAGTAAGCTGCGGAGCCTCAGAACTCAGATCTCAAACGCTTGTTCAAAACATATCATACTTAATAATGTTATTGAAAGACGTTGAAAATGATGTTTTTTTTTTACACTCACAATTTTTACTCTAAATGCATGTTAATTAAAATAAACTAAAATACAAATATGCATAAATGGCCATAGAATGAGAATGTGGGTCAAAAAAGCATTCGGGTCTACTCTACATCACCCCTCACAATGCAGAGCACTTAAAGACCATCAGTTTGACCACAGTTATCTCTAGCCTCCACATATATGAATATAAATGTCTCCTTCTACCCAACTCTGGGTATGGCCACATCTCTTCCACTGTAATGGAAGCTCCTTGAAGACAGAGATAGTCAGTGATCTCTGATTCTCCAAGAGCAGCAGCACCTGTTCTGTGAGAGGCCCTGCAAGGGGGCTCAAGACAGGTCTTGTTAAGGCCTCACCACAACCCTGCATGCTTACGATGCTGTGGCCAAGAGACAGTAAATAACTTACACAAGGTCACATAACTAGGAAGTGAGTGGCAGAGCCAAGATTCAGATCTAAGTATCTCTGATTCCAAAGTGTTCTTTTCAGTTACAGCAGGCTGCCTCCCTATAAATGTTAAAATATAACATAATCGAGATATAAAGCAAAACCTTTGGGAAGGCTGTGTCATGGGATTTTAAATGGATAGGAATACTAAGCTATAGAACAGCTAGAAGGGCCAGAAGTAAAAGACAGTGTCTTTTAGAATCATCCCTGAAGGACTCCCCACATCCCCAGACACTGAGGAGCTTTCTCTACGGCAGCCCTAATAAAAAGTATCTTGACACTGACAGAAGAACAAAGTCAAAGGATGCAGACAGATGATGAACAAATGATGCCAGGGGTTAAACATAATTTTTTTAAAAATTCGGTTCAAGGTAGTAACAGAGAAGGGGGTACAAAAAAATAAAAACTAGGCTGGAACAAAAAGAAGACAGATCGCAGGCAGGTAGGTATTTTTTGGGAAAATATACCCTACAGATTTCTACCTCTTAAAGGCCACAAATACCACCAGAAGCTGGACTGTGACAACAGGGTCTGTGCTAACAAGTGATACTGGATGAAAGGTATCCATCCTACTCACTCAGAAAGCTTTTTGTAAGTGCCAAACAGGTGAAAAATACAGTATCTGTCAAAGAACTTACAACATATTACAAATGTCATATCTATTTGTATCATGATGAATAATAAATGAGTTGCTTAGCAACAAAAACTTCCTTTAAAAGCAAGCGTAAAAAGGCCCATGAAAAAGTCAAATCTACCTAGAGGAATTATAAGAACAGCTCTTCTATTTTGAGGTCGTGAAGTCAGGCAGAAGAGAATTTAAAGCAAAAAGACTTTAAAATTCTTCTATAGAACGTGATTTTAACTTTTTTTTTACTCTTTAAAGTACAGTACACTTAAACACACGTATACACATATAGTACAACCTATTTTCAAGTTTAAAGTAAAATGAAAAATTCCAAATTTGAATTGTCTATTTTTTTCCTACATTTTAGGATTAAGAATACAAATTCACTTCAATTCCAAGTTGGTATTCTAAAAAGAGATTAAGTATAAATTTGTACTTTTAAAAAATGTGATACTTGAAAACATGCCTTAAAACTATTTTGAAGAATATGGGGAAGGATACATCTTTTATCATCAGTACATTGGTCCCAAGTACTAAGTTTATTTCCTAGGTTTTTTTAATTAAATAGATAAGAATTTATACCATAGTTTCTTTGATAATACTACTACTTTCCTATATATTCATGCAAGCGTAGGAAGAAAAATGAAAGAATACACACTGACCTGAAATGAGTTCTCCTAGAAAGGCAAAATCTGAGACATGGAAAACACTACAAAATTTAACTTTACATAAAGCTTTTATATCATCTTAATTTTTACAAAAGTAAATATTAATTTTGCAACACAGAATTAAAGTTTAGTTCAACATACTTTAAAAATTATTAAGAAAGCAGGAATTTGGGGAAGAGACTAGGGCTCAGTGATTTGTCAGTCTGACTTTACAGCTCAGTGTTTTCACATGGGAACACCATGCTGCTTACCCCGAGCCGTGCTAAGTCTGCCACTTCTCAGCTATGAACTATGGGCAGGACCCTTAACCTCTCTGCATGTATCCTTGTCTTCAGAATGGGGATGGTGACAGCACCTGCACCATCAGGTGCATCTCCTCACAGGATGGTGGTGAGGCTTGAATGAAGCAATGTATATAAAGCAGGGAGCATGGTGCCTGGCAAGGAGCCCTTTCTCAGTAAGTGTTAGGGGTAGAGGCTGACATGTGCACTGCTGACATCCTGGAAGAAGAAAGAGTAAGGAAAGGATAATAAGCCAAACAGAAGCCAACCTACAGCACTTGTTCCCTTAACAGCTCAGATGAATGCCTATATAGCAAATGACACTGGTTGTGGGGAAGACATTCTGAGTCTGTGTGACTAAAGCGAACCTACTGGTTTCCACGTTACTGGATTTTAAAATAGCAAGGGACTCTCCTGAAACGGACACAATTAAGATCTCTATCCAAAGTGTGCTTGCTCTTCTCCTGTTTTTCTTTATTAGCAAACTCAGTACCATTAATTACCTCCTTCACAGTGTTAAAGACTGGTAAGCCCAGATGTGTCTTGCCTCCTTTCCCTGGAGTGGTTCCCCCAACTAGTTGGGTGCCATATTCCAATGCCTGCTGGCTATGAAAGGTGCCCTGAGGGGAAAAAAAGCACAAGACTCATGAGAAAAGACAGGCTGGGAAATCTCAAGGCACTCTTCAGCAACTTGGAAAAGAAAAATAAATAGGTTAACTATTTCCCAGAATGTGATAATAACCTAGAGCCAGCATTCTCAACAACTTGCTAAACCCATCTTTGAACCCTGAAACAATCCAGGCCTCTCAACACCAAAATAGGTGTTCAGTTTTTCTTTTTTAATTTTTTTTAACGTTTATTCATTTTTGAGAGACAGAGACAGAGCGCAAGTGGGGGTGGGGCAGAAAGAGGGAGACACAAAATCCAAAGCAGGCTCCAGTTCTGAGCTGTCAGCACAGAGCCCAATGCAGGGCTCAAACTCACAAATCATGAGATGATGACCTGAGCCAAAGTCGGACGTTTAACCGACTGAGCCACCTAGGCGCCCCGTTGTTTTTTTTTAAGGGGATCTTTCTTTATTCAATTTTCAAATTTGGCTGATGGTCAGAAACACCTGTCTGTTTACTTAAAATAACACCTCCTTTTCACTGTTCCCCAACTCCTGACACCCTCCCATGCCTCATTTATGCAGTTTAAAATCCATGGTCAATCATTATAAACACACAGCAACCTTGGCTCTCTCTTACTTCAAGTTACACATCTGACAAAACCACAATCTTGGTTAAATCCAGTTCCCTACCTACCCTAAGATCACACATGCGCAGCCAACCAGTAGCTGGAGAAAAAACAGAACCATGCTAACTGGTCTCACTTTAAAATACTGATCACTAACCTTAGGCGAGCTTTTAATGCTGCCCAGCCAACATCCCGTAGTTCCCTATCCATTCACTCTCCCTCTTCAACCTCGGCACTACAGACATTTTGGTCACGTGGATTCGTTGTTATGGGAAGTTGTCCTGTGCTTTGCACAATGTTTTGCAGCATCCTTGGCCTCTACTCAGTAGATTCTAGTACCACACCCTCCTCTCCACCCCATTCAGCTGTGCGACAACCAAAAATGTCTCCACAAATTGAAAGACTGTTTTTCACGAGGCTTCTAGGGCTCTACCTCTCCTGGTTGTCCTCTTCTCTTTCTTTCTCTCCTTAGACTTCTCTTTTTCATCTAAATTTGGCCCTTGATGATCTCATCCCTTATAACGGCAATAATCCATATGGCGACCCCTCCCATACACACACACAGACACACACACACACACCCCCATACGCAACCAAGACCTTTGCTTTGAGCTCCAAACTCACACTGTCAACTGCCCATCTGACATCTCCACTTGGAGAACTGGCAGGCATTGGATGTGCTCAAAACCAAATTCCTGACACTCCCCTCCATACTCCCCTCCCACTCCACCCCATCTGGGTGAATGACAATTCCACTCCTAACAGATGCCAAATCAAAAATACTGAAGTCCTCCTTGATTCTCTTTCTCTTCTATCTCACATCAGATACATTATTGCCCTAACCTCAAAATATAACTGACAGTGTCTCATCCCTTCTACTGCTACCACCATGGTCTAAGTCACCATCAACTCTTGATAGAATATTGCTCCTGGCTCCCTTTCATCTATTCTCAACACAGCAGCCAGAATAATGCCATTAAAACATAAGATCATAACACTCCTCTGATCAAAACTCTCCAGTGGTTTTCTACTTCATTCACAGTCAAAGCCAAACTCCTTATATTGGCCCCTAAGTCAATACTCAACCTGCATCCTCACATCTGAACCCCTTAACTGCCTGGCCTCATTTACTGTTCTCCCACTGTTCATTTCACTACAGCCATGTTTGCGTTGTGGCTACCACACACAACAGGCACATTCCTGCCTCGACGGCCTTGCTGTCTGTCCCCTTTGCCTTCAATGCACTTCCCTTCATATTCACTTGGTTTGCTCTCACATCGCCCTTAGATCTTGACGCAGGTCAGGCTTCCTTCCCCTGACCATCTGATGTAAAATCCCCTCTTCCCCATCCTGAACACCACCACAACCCCACAAACATACAGACACTTCTACCTCTGATTTTTTCCAGAAAGCATTTATACTTTCTAACGTACCACATAATTTACTCATTGGTTTTGTTGACATGTCTCTCTCCCTCCCACCACTAAAATGTAAATTTCAAGAAGGCAGTGATTTCTGGGTACTTTGTTCACTGAGAGATGGTACCTAAAGCAACACATGACATACAGTAGGCACTCAATAAGCAGTTGTTGAAATTGAATGGATTTTTGTGGTCATTCTATAGGGATCTAAAAATGCTGACCCAACTACTCAAATTCTATTACAGGCATAACAATTGGGACTTTATGAGAGACTTCAGAAATTTCCTGATTCAACTTCTTCATTTTTCAAAATAGGTAACTTAGCCCCAAGCATGTTGACTAACTTGTCTAAAGTCAGTGATGGAGTTTTGAAACGAACCACAAGCCAACGCTCTCTCTTTAAACAGTGCTATTCAAAGTGTAGTTTGTAGACTCTTGCTGGTCTGCAGTAAGATAAACACAAAAAGAAAAAGAATAAAAAATTCCAAAAAACAAAGGAAAGAAAAATGAAAAAACAAGAAGAAAAAAATTAGTTAAAAAACAAAAATAAAAGTGACAATGTTTGCAAACTTTTATAGTGATATACTGCTGCAACTTTTCTTTTATTTTGCAAAAAACTATTGGTTTGCATTAGACTGAAAACTAAAGGCAAACAAACACCCAAATTGGTCTTCCACTCCCGAGAGCTTAAGAAGCAGTGTCCTAGATCACTACTCTGTTAAATTCAAATGAACTAATTTTTTAATCCTAAGTAGGGCTAAAAGGTGTTAATAAGCTTATTTTCCTTAGTTTTCCCATTATCACCATCCAGTTAAGAATAGAAATAGTTTTAGGAGCTCAAAGCCAGTACCAGAAATTCCTCCTACTGGAAATTTGCATTGTTGAAATCCCCTCTGAAATACAAATATTCCTCATTCATATGTGGATCTATGTATACACTGAATAAAAGAGCTAATTGAGACAAAAGGCAGATTTCCTATGAAGATAAACTCAGATTTTCAGAACTCATTGTTATCTCTATAATAGAATCTTAACTAATAAATCTGAGACAAGTAAGGTTCCCAATTACTTAAAAAAAAAAAAGTAAATGAGAAACAGTGTAATTGCAGATTACTGAAAGACACTGAAACCACCTTGGCTTTCAATATTTAGGCAAACCATCACTTAATTCAGGAAGTACAGACAGTTCCAAATATTGCATATACCATGGACAATGGTTCTTTTAACAAAAGGTCATAGGATAAGATCTCATAGGATCACATAAAGTTTTGCAAACAAAAACATCATATATAATAAATTAATACAGGGAATTTGAATTAATAAATTATTTGATTATATGCTAACATAATTAATATATAAACAAAAAGGAACTGAAAATGATTTTAACTGGCAGAGGAGTGATAAAATGTACTTCAAATCTTAGAAGAGCATCAGCTTTCTTTAGAATACATACACATGAGGGCGCCTGGGTGACTCAGTCGGTTAAGCGTCTGACTTCAGCTCAGGTCATGATCTTGCAGTCCATGGGTTCGAGCCCCGCATCGGGCTCTGTGCTGACAGCTCAGAGCCTGGAGCCTGCCTCAGATTCTGCATCTCCCTCTCTCTCTCTGCCCCTCCTCCACTCACACTCTGTCTCTCTCTCTCTCTCTCTCAAAAGTAAATAAACATTAAAAAATATTTTAAAAAAAAGAAAACATACACATGGAAGTGATACTCATAAAACATATGGTTAGCAGAATAAGTAAACCAATTTTACCTAGTAACAAAATTTAAAGGTTTTGGGTGTTCCTTTTTGTTTTTTTGGGGGGGGTTTTTTTGTTGGGGGGGGTTTAGTGTGGATTTTTTTAAGATAGTAGAGGAAGAGAATAAGAAAGGTCCAGTTATTTCAGGAAAATAACACATTTTTGTGTCCAATAACTTCAGAAAAAAAGTAAAAACACAAAAGGGCATTTTATATGTTTACATAAGTTTACAAACTTCTAACCAATTCATTTTTTAAAAACACCAAAACCTATGGAATTTTAAAGCAATTTGTAAGTACTTTAAAAACAAAAGTTACAGAAATTTGGATATTTAGGTTTTATCCTATAGATCAAGGGTTGGAAAACTATGGCCTAAAGGTTTGGCCTGCCACTGGTTTTAGAAACTGTTTTACTGGCATATTGCTGGGCATATATTGCCCGTTCATTGACATATTATCTATAGCTGCTTTTGCTGTTACAAAGTCATTGAGTAGTTGTGACAGAGACTGCATGGACCATTAAGTCTAATGTTTACAATATGATCCTTTCCAGAATAAACTTGCAGACTCCTACCCTAGATTACCAAAATACCACAGAATGGACATGACAATTCTTTTAATTACAGAAAAATCATTAACTTTTAAATCACACACAAAAAGTCATTAACTGCTTTTAAAAAAAAATTTTTTTTTAACATTTATTCATTTTTGAGAGAGAGAGAGACAGAGTGCGAGAGGGGGAGGGGCAGAGAGAGAGGGAGGCACAGAATCCAAAGCAGACTCCAGGCTCCGAGCTGTCAGCGCAGAGCAGGACACGGGGCTTGAACCCTCAAGCAGTAAGATCATGACCTGAGCCGAAGTTGGACACTTAAATGACTGAGCCACCCAGGCGCCCCAGTCATTAACTGCTTTTATCTTGCCATATCTTCTTTTAATAATGAAAAGGGATATTATGGGTTAAGACTCATGGCTATCTTCTAATTGATTTGGTAGTATTCCTTTATTTTTCAAAAATCTGCGTCTCTTATGGTGGAACTATAAATTTGTATAAATGTTTTAAAGGGTAATTTAGCAATAGCTGTTACAATTTTAAATACACAGAACCTTGACACTCAATTTTTCTCTTATGAATCTATTTTATAGACATGTAAATGTAGGATATATATTATAGTGTAGAACGATAGGAAGGCGGGAAAGGAGATTCTTACGTTGCATCTTATTGTGGAATCACATTGCACATATATTTAAAACTTTTACAAATTCTAGGATGTAAGCAGGGGTAAGGAGAGACAATGAATATAAGTGAATGAGAACAAATTAAAACACATCAGGCAATTTTGCCTGCTAGTGCCCGTGAAGACCATTTGCCCAGAGAGTCCAAGATGAGAAAAGTCAGTGTGCTGATTCTTCCATCTACTCAGTTCCCAGGGGTATTTCCCCACATTGATCTGTGTTTAACTGTGCACGTTTTTTGCGAAAGGCCTAAACACAAGCCACCTACTTTACCTAGTATTCAGTTAAAGAAACAGTAATCTCTTCCAGTGCTGGGGGAAAACCAGTGGTGTTAAACTGGCTAAAAGACAGTATGTGGTTTCTAACATCATGTGCTACTGGGGAGAGATGTCAAAGTAAGTTTAAACAGTTTTCATGTTATAGGCTGACTATAGCACCCAATCCCCCCTCCTCTGACACCACCAAGATATAACTTCATTGCTGTACTATATACTTTTCTGCAACAATCATATATTATAATTTTTATGATATTAAATACATAGAAAACAGTTTAAAATGTTTTTGTATCTGTAGTGTGCATATTTATAAAACATCTAGACACGTACCTGCTTACCAGTGAAACCCTGGCAAATAACCTTTGTATTTTTATCAACGTAGAGATGTTTCCGGGAAGCTATATAGGAACAGGGCCGAATTCCATTCTGTTGCACTAAAAAGTAAAGAAAATGTGACACATTGTAATTTCTCCAAACTTTTGGACCATGAACTGAACTTAGTGACCAAAAAAAAAAAAATCCTCTAATACAGGGGCTATCTTGTGATCATGGAAACTTTAAGTGACATACACAGGCTACAGAAATAGAGAAACAAAAAAAGGACACTGTTCTATACTCCAGGATCCCCTCTTTACCAAGAACCACAATCCTGTAGCCTTTTCTAAATGTACAGAGAAAAGCTTAAGTTTAGAATTTTCATTCCCCAAAGACAAATGGCTCAAATTAAATCCAGGGACCAGGTATCACTTGTACTAATAATGTCTCCTGAAGAGCCACATGCTTTGCCCATTTTACTCAAACTTTTAAGTTTACTTATTTTTTTTAACATTCTCTACACCCAATGTGAGGCTCAAACTCACAACCCCGAGATCAAGAGTCACATGCTCTTCCGACTAAGCCAGGCAGGTGCTCCTTACCTGACCTGTTTAAGCTCAATATCTGTAAATAATAGGTGAGTGGAGAGGCACACTTTGTTAGGAGAGCCTGTAAGATCTACTCTGCAAGTCATTCCCCAAAATAACATTAAATGTTAACATTAAATATTAATGTTAAATCTTAAGTCAGAGATAAAACTTGTCTAATATATAATCCAAGGTTACTTAATTTGATATTTTCTGATGTAAGACACCAGACCTTACACATAAAATAGGAAAAATGAAATAAATAAGCAAATGGGAGAAGAACATGTAAAAAACTAAGTTATTTTCAGCCATCTACTACAATGAAAACTGATAAATCTCCAGTTTACTAATACCAGCTCCCGTATTTCAAAAGTTAGTAGAAAGTAAAGCACTGATGAGTTAAAATTGTGGGCTACTCTCTGACTACTTTTAAACCTTCATTACAGCCCTAACTTGCTGTCTCTATGGCCCATCCCTGGCCCTTTCAAAGCGTCAGGCTGTCCTCCTACCACTGAATTAACCCATAGAAGCTAACTCTAGAAAAGTACATCTTATTACATATTTGTCCAGGGTCTACTCCATGTTTTCTGTCTTGAATCGCTGCCTCTTGCCCTCCTAAATCCTCAGACCTTAAGTTCCGTAACTGATCTGCATCTGGCCCTTTGGACATCTCTTGAGCTGTCTTCAACTCTTGTATATACCTCAGTTTCTAACAGCTTTGAATTTTGGAGTCCCTTGTACCTCTAGGGAAGAGACAGGCCAAGATCCACCCTTCCCAGCTGGGAAAGGAGTGTTCTATGTGCACATAGATCTGCTGGGTAAGAGACAGCTGCATTCTTGAACTACAGTATGCTGAATGAGGGGGCATGAGGGGGCACTGAGGGTCAAGTCCTGCCACAGTGGGCACAGCTAAGCACCTAAACCTAGGACAACTACAAAGGGAATTTGCAGCCTGAGGACTCACCCTATCCAGTGCTGTCACTTAAGAGCCATTCTTGCATTGCTCCATTCTCCCAGCTGGAAACCCTCAACCACTATACTTGGGGAAGTATTCCCACTGCTCTTCCTGACACAATCTGCTGCACCAGTCCTTTCCACTCCTGGAATCTTCAAAACGTGGTCCACCATCAGGAGTTTTCAGACAGGACAACAGATTTGATTACAAGATCAAATTATAAGATCAGGGTATATGGAGCCCATACTTGCTAAGAGGAAATACTTGCTTTTTGAAGATAAAGCTGGGCCTTCCACAAGTATTCTTACACTCACTCTTAAGAACAGAGAAATCAGACAGTTTACCTCTCCTTCCACAGGGGCAGGAGTGGCCCTATCACCCTCAGAAAAGACAGGTCTGCCTACATCCATAAAGCGTGGGCTCAACAGCAGAACAACTAAGATCACTATCTTGTCCTCTTCCTTCTACTCCAGACCTCCTAGACCAACTCTATGGAGCTTAAGACTTCACAACCCAAAATCTTTGGTGCTCACAAAGACTGCATCAGAAAGTGTGATGAATAGCAGCCGACCTTCCAGTTTCCTAGCCCTTTGGTATTTCTCAGCCTGTGCAGTTGACCCTGATGTTCTAAACCTCTGCTAAAGTCGATCTTGGGAGATCTGTCATGCATATGCGTGGGCATGTGTGTGCACGTGTGTATATGATCTCCCATCTACTGTATGAGCCCAGGCTCATATAGACTTAACTGCAGCTAAGCTGCAACTAACAGACTACCATAACCTTTGAGCCAAACCCAAAATATATGTTCAAACACAAGAAATTCCTGATATTTTGTCCGGACAAGAAACCTACATGATACCAGACAAGGTGTCACCGGTACTGAAATGAGGATACTAGAATAATCCAGCACATATCCCAGTTCCTGGAGTTGTCATCATTCATTTATTCAGTCAACACTGGAGAGCACCTGTGCCAAGCCACAATGCCAAGTATCAAGGATAAAGTGTTGAGTAAGAGTCTCAGCTCTCAAGGGACTCACAATCCACCTGAACTGACATAAAGTGGGCCAGAAGTACAGTGTGAAAAGTACTGTGGTAGGAAAAGGCCTTGGACATCTGGGGTAAACTCTCCTGTCCCAACTCAGTCTGTATATGTTGGGGGGTGGGGGAGGGTTTCTGGGTTGGGTGGTCAGAGATGGTAGGGTTAAGGGATGAATTCCTCACTGGGGCTACCTCCAAAATGAGTCCCAGACGACCAGCAGTTCATGCCTAGCATCCCTGCTATTTGACCTCTAACCTCCTAAAGAAAGTAAAGAGCTTTGTTTGGTTCCTGGACATGGCTGTAATCTCTCCACAACTAAGAACTCTCTTCACGTCTGCCCTAGTCCTAGCCCATGCAGGCCCTTGGCCCCAGATCATCCAAACCGACATCTGCACCTGTACAGTAAAGATTAACATGTCACAGGAGGTTCTAGACAAGGAACCACTGGGCACTATATGCCTCTTTTTCTGAAATAACTGTTCTAGGACATGAAAGGCAACTGCAAACTGAATGAGAGGTGCTAGCAGTCAAAATGGTTTGTGAAACCCAGAGGAAAACCTGAGGCACCCCAGCAAGCCAGATGAACCTGCCCTATCCCTGGCCATTTACCCCAAGCACACTCTCCCAGATACCATGGCTGTGAAGAGGACCTAAGTATAGAGGTCAACTGTACTTTATAATTCTCCTCACTTTCATTTCTGCCTCCTCTACAGCTTCGGGATGGAAATAATGCAAAATATGCTTATATTCCAAGGAAAACTCACCAAATTCCAAGTTACTTCTATTATTCTTTTCCTCATTCTTTCCTACTTTATAATATCCATGGCCCAGAATCATAGGTTGGAGGCTCCCCAAGAAAGCAGCCTCCCCTCATCCCCACCCCTGTACCTCTTCACCTTCCCTCCCACAATCCCACTGCTCTCTTTCATTTGGGCTGGCAGAGAGCGAACTACTAGCTGCTGTAAACAGCTAGTAAGTATCTGTCAGACTGGCTCTTTGCATGTTCTTTCCCTACTTGATTTCCTCTGCACCCAAACCATCAAACACCTAAAGTAATGAAAAATAGTCTATTCTACTTCTGCTGAAGAAAGCAAAGTGGTTTACAGCACAAATCTTCAGTTGTCCATCTACCACTAAAAGATGCTCAGTCATATTTTGGTTTTAAATGCAAACCTAACCTCTATAAAACTAACAAATAACTAAAGAGTGCTATTTCATAAAGTTAAATCAAAAACTAGGGCATATACGAATGGTCAAACGATCTTGCAATACCTTTCATCTTTCAATTAAGAGACTCAATGGTACTCAACTCCCTGAGAATTTCACTTGCATTAATTCATATAAGTTCACATTTAAATAAAACATTGGATAGTGAGAAATCCTTAAATCTTCACATGACATTCATGACTGGTGACTATAATGGGGGGTGTTTAGGGAATCTGAGATTAAGAAGACTGGAACCTGCAAACACTTTCATGGGGTATATAATACTTATGCCACTCACTGTATATGGATAGGTACACACAATCTGTTACTTTGTTTACTGCATAATTTCTCAGAAAAATTATTTAAGGTTAAATTTAGTTCATGATTATTTCAAGTATAATCTAAATACTTTGGAACTTCTAATTGTAAATGCCAGACTATAAGGCCCATGTCTTATACACCATGGTGTCTCCCATACGGTACAGTGCCTTACAGAGTCCGGGTACAAGAAATGTTTCACTAATTTCAGGACAAGAGACAGGGTCTATAAAAAAACCACACTTATATCAAGCTAAATGTCACAAGTTCCATCTCATTTTTCCTATTTAACAGGAAAGAAGGGGAGAAAAACCTGTAACAATTTTTGTACATGCAAAGATCATAGGTTTCCCTAAAATTCGTCTAAAGATTGCACAGAAGCTCAGCCCTACGTGCTCTAGCAGTCCTCAAAGCTCTTATCTTAATTTAGTACAAATTCCATACTAACCTTTTTTTAAAACAAACAGAATCCAGACACAGTAATGTGATGCAAATGGACTATTTCACAACAGGAAAAAAGAAAGAACTTAGAGCAAAACATGCCTGTTAAGGCAGGGTTAAGGCAGTGACAGACCAGGAGTGTTTTCATAACATGTAACAGACAAGGAATTAACTTCCGCAACATGAAGCACCAACAAGGTAGAGACCAAATATGGATAAAGGCCATGAACAAGAAACACAACTAAAGACAGACAAATGGTAAATCAATAGACGATGAGCTACCTAACCCAACTAATGTAAAGAAAATGAGCATTTTAGGGTTGCTCAGTCAGTTGAGGCTCTGACTCTTGATTTCAGCTCAAGTCATGATCTCATGATTCATGATATCAAGCCCCAGGCCTGGCTCTGCACTCACGGATAGCACAGAGTCTTCTTGGGATTCCCTCTGTCCCTCCCACACTTACGTGTGCGCACCCACGCACACAAGCACCGTCTCTCTCTCTCTCTCTTTCTCTCTCTCTCTCTCAAAATAAATAAACATTAAAAAAAAGAAAGAAAGAAAATGAGCGCTTTAAATTACATATTAGGGCAGCAGGAAGGCCTGAGGTTGGCCACCAGGAAGAATTTGCCAATGGTGAAGGCTGTAGCTGCCACACCCTGGGCCATCTCCAGGGAACATGGTGGTGACGCTCTCCCCAGTTCTTAGAAACCGGCCAGCCTAAGCTTGGGACTGCATCCCAGGAGTGTCTGAGAAGGGCTCTGAGGAATCAGAAAGGCCTGGGCTTGAGTTCATGCTCTGCTTGCTGCTCACCAGCCATTGACCTGCCACAGATCTTTTGATCTCCCTTAACCTCAGTCTTCCCATCTATAAATGGAATAACAGCTGCCCACAAGGATTCTGTGATGTTATAATGAGATGATGCCTGTAAACTGGGTAGCAAAGTGGCTGGTATGCTTCCCGAACTGGGTTGACATCCTACATGAACACAAAGGTAAGTCATTTCTTAAAAGGAGGAACATATAATTCATATTTTAAGATAAGTCCAATGGGAAATGTTTCATATATGTCCTCATGCATATCCTATATATGTTTATCTGTAAATATGCTAATCCATGTCTACATATACTATGTAGTATGTACACATATACTTGTAACTTTTTACCATATGAAACATTTTTAAAGGTGCAGCCTTACTGTGAAAAATAATGGGGATAGTAATATTATGTGCCTCATAGGCAATATGAGAATGTTCATAATATAAAGAGCACGTAGAACGATGCCTAGGGTAGAGCAAGTGCTATTTCACTATTAGCTATCTATATCATTATGATTATCAATGCAGAATGAGAAGACCACACTGCTCTGAGGTGTTCTTTGTGCCAAGCTATCTGCCAGGTACTAGGGATTCAGAAGCCAACAAGATGGGCTCAGGTCCTACCCACATGAAGAGTCCTACACTGTAAGACAGCTAAACATTAAACAAAGAAACACAAAACTGCACAAGTTGCAACTGTAACAAAGGCTATGGAGGAAAGGGGCTGAGTAATGAGAGGGATGTTCCTTCAACAAGGGTGATAAATTTGTATCCATTAGCCACATGCAGAGTCCTCTTCCCCAAAGAAAGCAACCATATCATTTATGAAATGGCTCTGGGATCCATGATGAAGCTATGGCCAGAGAATGCCTGCCCAGATGGGACTCAAACCATAGGCTTTTTTGACCACTCCCATGCTCCCATCCAATAATCTGAGACTCTGTTCATGAAAGTACTCCTCTTCCAACTCACCTTGCAAACTGTGTCCTTGTTACTCATTTATTCACGCATGCACTTATGAATTTAATAAGCAGATATTTTCTGATGGCATATTATATATATGTATGTAATATAATATATATGCTATCGTGGTCCCTACTTATAGAACCTCATAGCAGAGAAACTCAGCAACCACTTACTCCCAAACCCCAAACAATCCACTACTCAAATGCGGAATTACATATTCATTTACTATTTACTTACAAATGAAGCTTAGGTGGCCAAAAGTGCCATATTTCACCAAACCTAAAATACCACTGAAGTACTATTAAGGACTAATAAGAAAAAATACTGCCAATTTATTGTAGATACGCTCAGTTATAAGACACATCTCAATTTTAGAAATATTATAATGTAAACAAAAATGGGGGGTCTATAGTAACAACATCCCTGTCCTTTGGTAAAATGAGACTGTTCTCCTATACTTACAGAAATTATTTTGAACATCCGCAATAATGTTTCTGTGGAAAAATGAGTCTGGGCTCAGAAAAATCACATTGCTTTCTCATGGCTATGCTGGTGCATTTAGATCAAGACCATTTTGTATTTCTCAAATAGAGATTTGGTTCTTAGATGCAATGGCAACAGATACTAGTATCAGAAACATCACTGTTGAGGGTCCCCTTTTCCCCAACGACATTTCTCAATGTTTGCCTGATTCCAAAATCAGCCTACACAACTTGGCAAACACATGAAAATGGCAGGTGGCATCTTTGAGCAGGGTAGTCACCTCAACAAAACAACAAGACTGCCCAAAATAAAAAAAGAATGAAAATGAAAAAGAAAAAGAGGGGTGCCTGGGTGGCTCGGTTGGTTGAGCGTCCGACAACTTGATTTCAGCTCAGGTCATGATCCCAGGGTCATGGGATCGAGCCCCGCATCGGGCTCTGGTGCCGGGCATGGAACCTGCTTAAGATTCTCTCTCTCTGCCCCTCTCCGGGTTGAGCTCTCTTTCTTTCTCTTTCTCTCTCTCAAAAAAAAAAAAAAAAAAAAAAAAAGGAAAAAAAGGAAAAGGAAATAAAGAAAGACCACAGCTTCAGAAAAGGGGACTCACAAAGCACGTATTGGTAAAAAGAATACTACCAGAGTCAGAAGACCTGAATTCTAATATCCATTCTGATATTGGCCAGGAAACTTTCTGGGTTTATGTCTTCATTTGACAAATAAAGACATGACACCAGTTGGATTGTAAGGTTCACTTTCTGGCATTAAAATACCATAATTCAGGGGCTAAAAATACTGCCTCCTGTTCCCTATTTATTCTACAAGACCCAGCCTACAGGAATCCCTGGCTTATGTTTAAAATGACCTTGCAGAGCTTTGTATTTCTTGAAAGAGTTTACTAACTCAACTTCAAATGTGCTTATAAAATCATTAAACTTGCTCATCGAAGAAATCTTCCATATTTTTCATTTTATTTTCTTTCCCCACTTTCAACTGGATTCTTTCCCTTTTTTCATAAACTATAAAACTGGTTTGTTTTTATTTTGTTCTTTAGGGTTTTGTTTTGTTCTTGTTTGTTTGTTTTGGCTTAAAAATTTCTAAACATTCCAACAAGGCTCTGGAAGACACCTACGAGTGTTTGAGGGTTTTTCGCCCTCCAAAGCAAATCAATATTGCAACACTTGTGACCTTCAGGACAAATGTACCCTTAAGTTGCTACTCAAACTTAAGAGGACAAAGGAAACAAAATTCTCTAGCATCTCTAGTTCTATTACTAACCTCAGAGCCTAAGTAATTTGTGACCACCCTAAAAAAAAGTTTGCAAGGTGGAACTGTTGTAGCTGCTGTTTTTCTGGTGAAAGTGGAAATGGGTTTTAAAATGTGGCATGAGAAGATCTGGAGAATTAAGAGGGTTTTCTGCATTAAACAATACTCTGTAACTCCTCTAATATAGGAGATCACTTGGTTTGGATCTCAGACTCTTAATAACAGATAAATCACATGACTAAGATAAATGAAGACCATTTGAGCAAAAGAACTATACTTGATGATTTTTTAAGGCCTTGTGTAGGAAAAAAGAACTCCCAGTTCTGTGAGAAAAGGGTAACTAAATATTGGTAAGGGTGGATTAAAGATCCTGATTCTTTAGACACTTCGCTTAAGACTCTCCTCCTACTAAGACAGCAGACCTACCTGAGGCTAGTATTTTTCAGCAACTCAGAGAGGAGCAGGACGCAGGTGAGAATGGCATGGCTACAATTAATCCCTTTTTCCTTTCTGCCTACAATACATTCAATTGTCCTTTAAATTATACACTAAAAATCTCCAGAAAACATTCCCAAATAAACCCAACTTTTTCCTACTTGCCAAAGTTATCTAGCCAGATGTTTGTCCTACCAGATGTGGTCTGCTAAGTGTAGCTATTAAGTGCATACTCATCCTCCCACACTTTTGGAATGTAATCTCAAGAAATGAATTAAGTCTTGTCCAATACTCAGTATAAGCAGCATTAGGAATAAAGCGTAAGAAAGGAAGAAAACTAACTATAGTTGAGTCTGTATTACATCCCAGGTAACTTATTATTGTTTCAATAATTCTGCACAGTGAACCCAGATTATCCTGTACTTCATCATTTCTAAGATGCGCATTTTTTTACTTTTTAACATCTTTTAAATCTGGATGCATCTGACAACTAATGGCATGACACAATTTTAATTGGTAATCATTTTCTACTGTGAGTAGTAGACAAGATAATGAATGGTGTGCCTTAAAAGTGATGATGTCTCGGATTCATTAAAACATTATCTTCATGGTACTGGAAACAGAAATTGAGAAGCAGATTCAGAAAAGTGCCCAGGGTTATCACACAAACTGTAAGGGACTAACCAGACTTCAAATGTGATACAGCTGATTCCAAAGTCTCTTCCTATACAGCCAATCTAACACAGAGACTTTGAACATAGCAAGAATTTTCAAGTCAGCATTACTCAAAGACTAGCAACCTTGGGTATTAAATTTTCAGGAACTGAGGAGTCCACACGGCCTGGTGGAGTCACTACAAATAGCTGGTTAAGGTACCAGCCAACCCTAAACCTCTAGGGGTCTTCTGGGCTCTGCTGACTCTGAGGTGCAGAATCCAGCTTTCTTCTAAGTCTACAATCTACAGAAAGAAAACAAGGGACAGCCTTACTCCCTCTCCCCAATTTGCTACTGAGACATTCCTCCTCCTACCTCTCAATCTAGACACTCACTCTCCCAGCTGAGTTCATCCTGGACCACCTCACCTCTCACACCTAAACAGGGGCAGTCTAGATGCCGCCCCCATCCGGCCGTTCATCATCGCGGGCGCTAGAGCATGCCCACAGGGCTGCAGGGCTCCCAGACCCGAATCCTGGCTCGACCACCCTACTTAGGCCAGCAGCCCAAGTCACGTCCCCCACCCCCACAAATCCAGCAAAGCTCCTTCCGCCCCAAGAGGTCCCCGACTTGGGGCCGCACTCTCGCGGCTCCCAGGCCCCCGCTGAGGACCGGCCCCGGAGGGCCCAGCCACGGCCTGGACCGAGACGTTGGGCCCAGCGAGGCCAAGAACTCTCGGAGGCCTGGAGGAGAGAGTCTCGACTGGACTCACGGAGGAAAGAGCGCGACAGGAGGCGGGAGGCTGCCAGGCAGCTGCTGCCAGAGGCCATGGTCGCAGTGACAGCGGCAGCGGCAAGAACTGCGGTCATCCACCAATGACACTCCCAGGCCCCCAGGGACCTGGCAGGGGCCGAGGCTCGAAGAGGAAATGGGTGGCCATGGCAGTCGCCTGAATGAATTTCTCGCCGCAGAGGCTTCTTCGCCAAACACTGGATACAGTAGGTGGAGGAGAAAAGAGGTTTCTTAACGGAGAAGAGGACAATAACTTGGATGTTCTCCGGAAATGTGGTTTTAATTCAACATTAATTACAACGGCAGCCTAGGAGAAACCTCACGCGAGGCCGGTCGGCGCGTAGCATTGTGGGAAATGTAGTTCGGTGGCCTAGACTTGTTTGTAGTCTAGGTGGAGGCGTGCGGGAGGGGAAGCGAACTGGAAAGGGGTACTCATACCCAGGAGATGGGGTGGCAAGAGGAATGAGGTGCGAAGGGCAGTGAAGAACATTCCGTGTCCTTAAACCAATCTGCACCTTCATTTAGCTCGGCTGGCATATGGAGAGGCCAATATTATTCCTCACCACAGACCCTTGGAAGAATTACCGATGGTAACGATGTGAGTTCATGCTATTGTCCAGTGAAGGTAAGGAAGTCACGAGAAAGACCAAAAACTACCTTACTGACACTTAATTTCTTGGAATATGGATCATTTGGTTTAACAAGCTATCATACAACCTTTGACTAGCACTAAGTTGAATGAGTGACTCTTCCCTGGAGATCCTGGAACACTGAAGTTACAGATCAAATGTGACTGCTCCCTTTTAAACAAACCGGTCACTCCTGTAAGTGCTTTAGAAGTTAACTCAGTCTCAGAGTCAAGAGTAAACAAAGTAATCCATCTCCCTGCTTCCGGCCATGTTCCTGAGGTTCCTCATCATTCTCATTAATAGAATTATGATCGTAATTTACTGAAGTAGTAATTACAATTTACACTGAGCTATGTATGAGTAGGATTACCCAACAGAGATTTCCCAGTATTTCCTCTATGATCCAGATATTGTCAGTCCTGGGTTGGACTTGTGTACTCACAAATCCCTCCCTTATCTAATGTATTGTGTTCTTGCGATCATGTATTTAAATAATATCAGTGGTGGGGTGCCTGGGTGGCTCAGTAGGTTGAGCCAAGGACTCTTGATTTTGGCCTAGGTCATGATCCCAGAGTAATGGGATCAAGCCCCATTCTGGCTCTGCACTGAGTGTAGAGCCTGCTTAAGATTCTCTCTCTCCCTCTACCCCTCTCCCCCCACCCCCGCTGAAATAAAATAAACAGTGGTTTCCAAATAAGTCCAGTATGAAGACTCATATTCAAGAGCGAAGTTCTTCCTGAACATTCACATGACGATAGTTATGTTTTTAGTTTTATTTAATTGGTAAAATGCATGATGACAAAAAATAGGATTCTGGTATGACTGCAATGAATTTTTATTTCCACAACATAGGGATATTAGCTTGTTTTGTACACTGATATATCCTCAAGCACCGAGAACAATGGCTAGCACAAAAAGAGAACTCATTATTTGTTGAGCATTTCTTGAATTGAATTGACAGATAAGAAATAGCATATACATTTATTTATTGAATCCACACACAAAGTTTGAATATATTTCAATCACTCAAAGTAACTATACCTCTGCCCCAATTCTGTAGCTTACTGATGGGAGACAGTTGCAGTAGACACTAAATATACTACCTATTTTTATATGCAGATTGATTTTGGAGTCAGACAGATCTGGATTCAAATTCCCATACTGTTGTTGGTTGTGTGACCTCTGGTTTTTCTCATGGAGATGGGTATGAAAATCCCTGTCTCATAATAGTGTTGCGAGCAGTTAATGCATTGATATGTAAAGTTCTTTGTACCTTGTCAACATTCAATAAATGGTAGTTATTATCATTGAAGATAAGAACTTCTTCACATGGCAGGATGATGTTTTGAAGTTCCACCAGATGTGAAATAGGACATTTCCATTTGTCTCCAAACTTGCTAACAGGCCTCCACATTCTAAGGAGGGAAGCCTAGGAGCTACCTCCCTCCAGATTGTAATCAGAGGAGGTCAAAATTGTTTTGGGATTCTCCCACTCACACCCTAGCAGCTCAAATGAGCAAAAGACTGGAGTTCATTGAATGAATGAATGGCAAAGGGCTCCTTACAAAAAGGACTGGCGTTAAATCCAGGCTAAATCCTTGCAGAACTGCAGAAATTCATGAGCCTACCTCAGTGTCCTAAAGTAGATCTGGTCAAAGAGCATTCAGGAAAACTTAAGTTTGGGTGTCAGACCTAAACATAAAGTCTAGTATCTGCTTCCTGTCTGGAAAAGTCCAGGCAGGAGGCTGACTGGAACAACCCTCATTTGGACGCAGGACATTGTTTGGTATGGCAAGATGTGTAATAATCCCACGGGTGAAATTGATGCCAGGAAAGAAAGCTGAGCTTCCCCCTAAGGAACTCCTGCTGGGGCAAGGAACCATAGCGTAAGAGACCGTGGAAGATTTCCCTCCTTCCCAGAGGCAGGAGGAGGACAGTGTAAGGGAGGGGTTTACTGGAGGTAAGCCAAAGAGCATGTAACTCATCAGGATATTGTGCAGATGGAGTTCCCCAGGCAGAGTGGGAGGAGAGGGCTACTGAAAAACCTACACACCCAGCATTCCAGAGCATAAAGACCAGAGAGAACCTCAGATCACCCCATTTAAGAGATTTAATCAAACCTCACCCCACCCCTGCAGGAACGAAGAGCAAGGGAAGAGGAGAAGGAGTAAAAGAAGGAGGAGAAAACAGACCTTGACTCCATCCCAGCTGCCGGTTGTGGAGCCATAGATCACACCAGACATTGGAGGGGGTAAGGAGCTTTGAGTTAGATATAAGATTTACATTTTGAATTGGATTGAATGGGACTTAGAATTATTAATTTTTTAAATAGTCTATTTTCCTGAAGAATAAAAATCTAAAAGTTACGAAAAATTATATAGTGAGAAATTTTCTTCCGTCTGTTTCCCCACCAACCAGTTCCCCCAGGTGAAATCAATATTATCCAATTTCTTGTGTAGCCTTCCAGATCTACTTTGCACACATACAAGCATACATATATATCCATTCTCCCACCCCCAACATCACCCTTCTATGTTGCCACTAATGTGGGAAGAAAAGGGCCAGAATAGGGCTGGTGGGGGAGTCGGGAGACCAGCAGTCAAGGTGACAATAATCCATGCTGGCAGCCCCAGGGCCGTGTCTTTTAATGCTTAACTTATTCTAAAGAACCAAGAATCTTGCAACCAAGAATCTTGGTAGGTCTGAGCTAAGTAATGAGGTTTAAACTATTGGAACAAAGTCTCTCATTTGCACCGTTTTTAAGGAAATAAGTCAGCTGTTGTACACTGATCCGTATAATCCAATCAGACCAGAAAAGAGAATCTGACCAAGACTTTGGTGGATTCTCTACCTGATAAAGGAAATAGGGTTTTTTTTTAAAGAATGTATATAAGAGGAATTCTAGTTCTGTATTTTACCTAGATTTTAATATGAGCCCCCATTCTGCCAGGTTTTCAGATCCATCTTCTTTCACCAGAGTTTTGTCTAAATTTCTGGTAGAATGTTGGATGAAGCAGAAGAAGCATTTGGTCGTCTGTCCATGTAGGTAGCCCCTCGTGTGCATTCTTCCATCTCATTTTCTGCTCGCGCTGTATCATCCCTTCCTCCTACTTGCAATGGTCCTTTTGGTCTGGGACTCAGTCCATCTGGTGCTGTGTTGGACCATAGTAAACATCCCTGCTTGCCTACATGCACTGTTTAGCAGGATCTTGTAACCATTCTTCTTGCTTTCTCTCTCATCTGTCTTTGTCTCTCTCTGCCTTTCTGTCTCTCTCTTTCTTGAGAGCAACAAGTTCCTGGGCTATGGGCCAAGTTGTCTCCCCACCCTCCAAATTCATATGTTGAAGTCCCCCCCCCCACTGTGGCTGTATTTGGAGTTAAGAAGTAATTAGGGATACAATAGGTAAATTAAGGTTAAGCACCAATATTATTAGTGTTCTTATAAAAAGAAATACAAGAGGGGTGCCTGGGTGGCTCAGTCAGTTAAGCGTCCAACTTTGGCTCAGGTTATGATCTCACAGTTCGTGGGTTTGATCCCCTTGTCAGGCTCAGAGCCTGGAGCCCGCTTAAGTATTTCCCTCTCTCTGCTCTTCCCCCACTTGCACTGTCTTTCTCTCTCTCCCAAAAGTAAATAAACATTTTAAAAAAACATTAAAAAAAGAAATACAAGACAGCTCTCTCTTTCCACCATATGAGGACACAGCAAGAAAGCAGCCATCCGCAAGCTAGCAGGAGAACTCTCACCAGGAGCCAAATTGGCCAGCACCTTCATCTTGGACTTTCCGTCCCATGAACTGTGAGAAATAAATTTCTATTGTTTAAGCTACCCAGTCTGTAGTATTTCTTTATGGCAACCTGAACACACTAATACACCCTGCTTCATGTATCCCCTAAACCTTTTTGGTGATTCTTTTGACTACTCACCTCCCTCCACCTTCAAGCAGGGGGACTGGGGGGAATCAATGCCCTCAACTTTCCTGGCTCCCTGCTCTTTTCCTAGCCTGGGATCCTTTCCTGGTCTTGGAAATATTAACTCACAGTTTTGGCCCAAATCTAAGGGGCTTTGAGGTACACATTCCTTTCCTGGGGGCAATGGATTGAGAATGCCAGAAAGAAATTGGTAAGGGGAAGGGGTAGAAATAGTAAGGAGAGGAGAGTCAAAGAAGGAGCTACTGGAAGGAAAAGCATCAGTTAATATTACAGATTACCTTCCTGCTGCAATCGGGAAGCCCTGAGGCTTTGTGTGTATTCACTTAGGCAGTCTGACTGCTGTGTGGAAATGGAACAAAAAGAACCTTCTCTAGTGCCCTAGCTCAGGGTGCTATAACTAAGTACCACAGACAGGGTAGCTTATAAACAACAGAGATTTATTTCTTACAGCTCTGGAGGCTGGACGTCCAAGATCAGGGTGCTGGCATGGTCAGGTTCTGGTGAGGGTCCTCCTCTGGGCTGGCCCTTTTATAGCCTCACATGGCAGAAAGAGGGGAAGACAGCACTCTGAGTTCCCTTTTATAAGCACACTGATCGCATTCATGGGGTTCCACCCTCATGACCTGATCACCTGCCAAAGGCCTCACCTCCTCATACTGTCACTCTCAACATAGAAATTGGGGGTGGGGGGGGAGCACAAACATTCAGTCCATTGCATCTTGGCCTAGTTCTGCCAACTTCTTTATGGGGGAGGAAAAACAAAACAAAACAAAACTGCCAGCTGCCTTCCCAAGGGAGAAAATCTGCTTCCTCTTCAGTGATACAAGCACACTTGAAGAGACACATATTGGAGCCAGGAAAGGCTGGGGCCTCTGGGGCTGATGAGCCAGGCTAAGCCCTCAGGCTCCCCTATAGGTATGACTAATTCTTTCATAAAACGAATGTAGAGATTAGGGGCTTGTATCCTTCACCTTACTTAATAGAAGATGGCACAACACAAGTCAGAAACACTTGACCTCAGACACAGCTTCAGCTTGTGGAAACCTACAAGAAATGAGAAAGACTGGGGATTATTTTCATCTCAAGTGCACCTTCAAAGAGAGGTGGAATCACATAGCACAATTCTAAGAAAGAGCCAGCTAACACCACTGGCTGATTTGCGCAGAGGCAGGCTCTTTCTCTCTCCCCTTACAGGGATGGGCACTGCCAGCTTAGCTGTCTTGAGGACAAAGAACTTTCTGAAATGCACTTGCAGGGCCCTCCTGAAGGCTTATTACAGTTCTTTGAATGATCTATCCACTCAGCACCTGCGAAGGGGAGGTTTCATCTGTGTTGGATCCTCACAAGAACGTCAAGAGCTTCGACCTCTCCTTTAGAGGAAGTGGTTTCCAAATCTAATTTCTTTTCCCCTTACTTGACCCCTGTTGCAGGTTTGGTGCCCTGAATACCCTGTGCAAGAGTATCCTGGGGACCAATTCCTACAGAAAGGAAGGGAAGAGAGCAAAGCTGGAAGGAAGGAGAAGTCCAGCTGCGGTGCAGGTCCACTGACTGACAGTCTTGGCCAATGCCCTTCAGAATTGCCCCAAATCAGGCAAAATGGTCAGGCTTCTATAACCCCACATGGATTGTCACCAAAGTGTGAGTAGGATCATGGTTGAGGCACCTGTTTGCATTCAAGACATTCCTGAAAGGGTTGGAGGAGCTGAGAGATAGCTAAAGACTCAACCAACAGCACCCCCAGTAGGAGGGAGGCATGTCCTTCATTGAAGGGGCATCTGGGTGGTGCATCACAGTACCCACTGGATGCCCCTTTCTGGGAGAAAGTCTGATAAGAAAGCAAGAGTCAGTCCTCAGCAAAACCATAAAGAAGACCGCTTGATTTGGGTGTCCCTCTTTTCCCCTTCTTGTGAAGGCTGACTCCGTTCCTTTTCTCTAGAGCCAGTGCTTTCATGCAGCCCAGTGCTGGGTCTGACCATTCTCTCACCACCTCTAAGAACTTCTGCAGACTTTGCCCTGTTTCTCAGGGATTAAATACACTAGGACTTTAGCCTAGTTTGATAGTCCGTCTCAAATTACATGTTTCTCATACATTTTAACAGAGATTGCCTGTATCTTCACACAAATTTGTGATTCATGCTGAGAATTTCTGGAATTATAGTCAGGAAAGCTGTTTTTCCACCCACCTCTGATCCTTCTTTTCCTTCTTCATCAGATACATCTTCTAGAAGTTCTGTGTGTATGTATTTTTAAATTTTTTTGTAGCAGATGAAAATCTAAGATACCCAGAGAGAACCATGAAAAAATTGTGACATTGTTTCCCACCCTACAGTCTAGTAGAGGGGCAAAGAAGAGTCGCAGGAATTAGTACTAAATAGAAAAGCCCTGGGACCCATGGAAGAGAAAGGAGAGGGATCTTGGGAAGCTGGTTGTAGCCTGAGAAAGACTCCAAGGTGGAAGAGAGGGACTCATGTTCCTGGAAGACAAAGCACTCCACAAAAAAACAACTCCAACAGCTACCAAGTTATGGTGGTTCTAACTCAGGCTCCTATCACTCCTCTGTGTTCAGCATTTTCATTGCCTGAGGCCCTGAAAGCTGCCTTTTTCACTGGGGGTTCATGTATTTGTGCAGTAAGTGGAGAATGTTGGGCTTTGAAGTCTGATATCACCTGACAGAAATTGAAAAGATCTGCATGGACTCAAAAGGATGGACATCTTTCAATCTAATGTCTAACATGCCTTCCAAACTGTTATTTCATTCTCTAGAAAGATGAAGCTTTATTTAACTTGGTTTCACAGTTAATAAAAAAAAATAGTATACTTGTTCAATATAAATTTTGCAGATAATTTCTACTTTGGGATTGATTCTTTTCTATATCTTCCAAGTGTTCTCCAAGGTTAACACATTATTTTTATAACTAAAAAAAAAAAGAAATAATCAGTAGTTTTTGTTTTTTATAAATGAAATGATGTGATTAGGACCCAGAATCTTCTTAACTTGTAGATTTTTGTCTGGTAGGGATGTAAATAGTTTCTATTCAGCAGGAAACTAAACCCCAAAGTGTATGGTATCATTGCCCTTTTGGATATTTCCCAGTTCTGTATGTCACTTGGAAATCTCTGTGCCTCACTTTCCTCTCTTGTAAGTAAGGATAATAGTACATCTCATAGGTTTGTTGTGTCTTGCATCTTCACAACTCCACCCAAATCCTTCACTAAGGGAATGCTTCTGTCTTGGCTCCTCTAGCAAGAACATTGAGACTAACTGCAAAGACTCGTGTGCTTGCCGGTGCAGGTGCCAGTGGGGAAGGTGGCAGCAGGCAGCAGGTGCTCCAGGCAGAGGCTAAGGCACACAAGTGACTCCATACCCTGGAATCTATGTCCTGCTATCATGGATTAAGACCCTAAAGTCATACACAACCCCAATAGCCCTGCTTATTTTTACTTCATGAAATTTTTTAATGTTTATTTATTTTTGAGAAAGAGAGAAACAGAGTGTGGCATGGGGAGGGCCAGAGAGAGAGAGAGAGAGAGAGAGAGAGAGAGAATCTGAAACAGGCTCCAGGCTCTGAGCTATCAGCTCAGAGCCTGATGTGGGGCTCGAACCCACAAACCATGAGATATTGACCTGAGCCAAAGTTGGACACTCAACTGACTGAGCCACCCAGGCCCTCCTCTACTTCATGATTTTATGCTAAGACTTTCAAGTGCTTAATAGCAGCTAACATGGTATCTTTCCTTTAAAATGATTCTCTATGAACTTAGCCCAAAGACAGGCAAGATGAAATGGTAAATAGAAAGGAAACAAGATTTAAATTGAAAAACAAGTGAAAATATCCTCAACGTGTCCACCCACCCAGTTCTGGTAAAGGGGACACAACTCACAAACATTTAGAACACAATATACATGGGCTTCACCATCAGACAGTCCAGAGCTCAGATCTCTACCCTAGCACTCACAGCAGTATCACCTTGGAAAAATCACTGAATCTCTCTGAATCTCAGTTCCTCACTTATACGTAATGAAGCTCAAGGAGCAACTCATGCTCTGCTTTGTTCCCCATATGGAGGAAACAGCAAGGAGATCAGACATTCAGGTCTACCCCCAATTTTGTTCCTCTGAATGCTTCTGACAGTCTTACCGGAGCAGGAGATGATCCAGATGGTCCTGTTACTCTGACAGAAATAGATGACAGCAGTCCAGGCTGTGGAAGTCCATGTTCTCAGGCAGCACTGATTGCTAAGCCCCCCTCTCCTACTGAGCAGTGCCACAGAGACCCTGGAGTACTGGTTCAAGACTAGTCCAGGTATCTCCCACCTTGCAGATCCACCATCCTCTGTTTCTGGCGACCCACACTTCCCAAACAATTGTCCCTCCTTTACACCTGCCTCTAATAGCACATCCTGTGATCCCAGGTTGGTCCACCCTACCCATCTAAGAGGAGCAGTTTTCAAAGGTTCCCAGGTGATTTCCTGCCTCTGCCACGACATAGGTGGCAATTTCTCTTGCTGAAAAAGAGAATGCCCCCCCACATACACCCACATATACTTTCACAAATTTAATCTCTGGAGAGTACCTCTCTTGTATGGCTTCCACAAACCATACATTTATAATATTTATATATAAAATATGGATCATAACACCTACTTTCCAGGGTTATTATAAAGAATAGAAGAAACAATACATACAGAAAGTACATTGCACACTTCCTGACACATAAAAGCTCCTCGGTAAGTGTTAGTTCACCTTCCCTCGGCTCCAATTAGTTATTTTCATAGTGGTATTGAAATAAAAAAAAAGCTGACATTTAAGTAATGCCTGTGAGTAAAAGAGATGACCAACAGTTTTGGATGGATCTTCCTGAAAGTGAAATGAAACCATATAGGCAGGCACCTAATTATTAAGCTATTAAATACAATTGACTCGTTTTTAGAAAGATAGACAAAGAGGGGCGCCTGGCTGGCTCAGTCGGTAGAGCATGTGACTCAGTCTCAGGGTTGTGAGTTCAAGCCCCAAGTTGGGTGTAGAGATTACTTAAAAATAAAATCTTTAAAAAGTAATAAAAAGATAGGGAGAGTACAATCTGTTGCCCCCCGAGGAAGCTGAGAGCAGGTTGTCTTCCTGAAGCCTTAAGCTCACCTGGGGGATTTGTCCAGCCCAGTTGACCTCACTCATGACAGGCAGCAACCCCAGATTCACAGCTCTGTTTTTTCCAACAACTACTGTCCAGAGGCAGCTCCTTGGGGCAGACTTGAATGCCTCTCGTCAGGGTCTGGTAGATGTGGCTCTGAATGGCACTCTACGCTGTGCGGTCAATTTGATCTCATTGTCAGAGGCGATCACAGTGTTCCAAGAGCACGGCTTCAGTGTAGGGCCTGGGAGACCTTACATGCCTCCCTTTCTAACTATCCCCTGAAAACGGGATTCAGGGCCTGCAGGAGGAAGCAGTTAAAAACGCAGATGTCAGATAAGAGGGAAGTGGCTAACAAAGCAGTGAGGGCAACAGGTGGCTCTTCTTGAATTCCATTTTATTCTGAAAGTTAGAGCCGGGGAAGCAAAACCTCTCTGTCACAAAAGCAATATAGGGACAAGAGTAAGGAAAAAAGATATGCCCTAGGTTATATATTTAGAATGGAACAGATCAAAGATTAGCACCCACATCTCTTAAGCTTGGCTCCATCCCGCTAGGTCAAAGCAACAGCTGGAGCCAGTAGAAACCTTTGGGGCATTCACTCAGGGATGCTTCTTCAGGACTGTCTAAGCTATCAGAACCTCATAAATGAGGCATCTCTGGAATTTGTATTTTTAAAAAGCTCCCCCAATGATCCTCATGAAGCCCCTGCCATTTGGCACCTCTCTGCTTTTGACAGTAGTACTTAGGAGTTCATACCTGAAGCCTTGATTATACTCCTATGCCTGTTGCATACTCAAGTCAGCAGTGTCAGCAGGTACTGAAAACAGCAGAATGTTGCAAAGAGAGACAGTGTTTCAAAGTATTTACCAATTGGGAAACAATTAGAAATTGGCTCAGTCATGTTGGGTTGGTCAATCACTCTCTCTTTGCTGCCTATGCCCCTGCCCCCGCTGTCCCTCCCCCCAACCATATACAGTCATCTAGCATGATCATGAGAGAACAAGAAAGAGGACAGCAAATTTTTTAGTTTTTTTTTTAACTTTTATTTTGAAAGAATTATAGGTTTACAGGAAATGCAGTGATAGTTCAGGAGGTGGAGTATGCATTGTTACCACTGAATGGTGGTGAAAGTTCTGGCTTCCCACTTGGCCAATTCTGACACCACCCAGGAAAAGAGGGGGAAGGGTGCCTCATTACTGCTGGGTGGGATGGAAGTCTAGCATCCCACATGGCTTTCACTGATACCCTTTTGGAGGAGGAGGAGCTTTATTATTACTGAGTAGGGATAAAAGTGCCAGCCCTCCACCAGATCTTCTTGCGGGGGAGGGGGACACCTTGAGAAAGGATGGAAGTTTAGGTCACCCACTTGGCCTTTGTTGACAGGGGTGGGGATGGGCCATGTTTTTTTCCATGGTATTTGGCTAGGGTGGAGTGCTGTCTTCATCTGTTCAGAATACTATAGAAGAATACCATAAACTAGGTAGCTTATAAACAAGAGAAATTTGTTTCTCACAGTTCTGGAGGCTGGGAAGTCCAAGATCAAGGGGCTGGCAGATTCACTGTCTGATGAGGGGTTACTTCCTGGTCATAGATATGTCCCTATGTTCAAAAATCTTCAATCACCATAGGATAAATGTTTGTGAGATACTGTGTGCTAAAAAAAGAAGTGAAAACTGTGATTTTACACAATATCAACTTGGCAAGATAAAGTAGAAAATATTTTATTTTAACTGCTAGCACTTATCCCTGAGGTCTCTGACTTCACCCCAAACTTGCTTTTCTGCCTCATTTCCCATCAGACATTAGCTTATCCTACACACATCTTTACTTAATCTCTCAAACATATCCTAGTATTTTCACAATTCTGTGAATTGTACCTTTGCTTTAATTATAAAATATAAGGACTCTGATGCCTTGAGAGGTCATCAGTGGGAAATAAGCCTTAAATGGAACCAAGATAAATTTGAAATTTAAGGAAGATGTAAGAAGCCATTGAAGTCTCCCCGAGGACCCCCATCATGGATTTCTGAGGCTACCCCTTCTACTCACCCCTCAGCCTGCAGACTGTTACTTCCCACACCTCAAGCTTCCTGCTGTTTACTCTAACCTGCTGTCACCTAGGTGCAGTTGGGAGAAAGGAGGGAGGGGAAGTGCACACTGTGATTGCCCAAGGCCTTAATCTGCCTTACCACTTTGAGCTGGAAAAAGTATGGACAGGCCTTCTTTTTCTATTTATTTTTATTTTTTTAATTTTTTTTCTTTATAGTTTATTGTCAACTTGGTTTCCATATGACACCCAGTGCTATTCCCCACAAGTGCCCTCCTCCATGACCATCACCCCCCTTCCCCTTTCCCCCTCCCCCTTCATCCCTCAGTTTGTTTTCAGTATTCAAGAGTTTCTCATGATTTGCCTCCCTCCCTCTCCCTAACTCTTTTTCCCCCCTCCCCCTCCCCATGGTCCTGTATTAGGTTTCTCCTGTTAGACCTATGAGTGAAAACATATGGGATCTGTCTGGAAAGGGCTTCTAAAAGGAGGTACCTAGAGCTTGATAAGTAGCTAAATTATCTTGTCTGCTGGTTAATAGCTAACTGGCTTGCCTCCTTTATTGCCCAAGCCGACTTCGCTATCTTCCAGGTTTGCATGGCTGTTTGCTTTTCCCATGCAAGAAAGGAGGAGTTTCCTTTCACTACAAATGCAATATAGGAACAAAACATTGAACAAAGAACAAATGCCAAAGGAAACCTGTTCTACAAAACTATCTGGACTCAGTGGTTCAGAAGGAATTTAATGATTAGAACCAATTGATCACTCATTCATTCAACAAATATTTATTCAGGATTGCCTGTGTGTCTGGACCGATGCTCAGTAGTGAGTTCAATGGTGAGCAAAGAAGCTTTCTGAAACATGGAAAGGTGTAGACTCCAGCTGGGGGTGCCAAAGGAGCCAATAACAGCCAGGCCTCAGGTAGGACATTTTCCTTAGCTTCAGACAGGGTTTTATTTCTCTTTATTCACCATGGACAGAAGTGGCAGATAGAATCTGGGGCTCAGGGGATCTGACATTTTGGTCCTGTTACTGATTAAGACTTTTAAAGGTACAATTTTCTTAAAAAAAAATTTTTTTTTTCATATTTATTTTTGAAAGAGAGACAGAGTGCAAGAGGGGATGGGGCAGAGAGAGAGGGAGACACAGAATCCGAAGCAGGCTCCAGGCTCTGAGCTGTCAGCACAGAGCCCAGTGTGGTGCTCGAACTCACAAACCATGAGATCATGACCTGAGCTGAAGTTGGACACTTAACGACTGAGCTCCCCAGGTGCCCCACAATTTTCTTCATGCATTAAGTCTCCCCATCTGTCAAATGGTAATATGTATTTCTATCCCTCCTACACTGTTCAGCTCCATTTTGAGGATCAAATGTGGGCAGTAATAGAAGGTGCCAGGGTGCCCGGGGTGGCTCAGTCAGTTAAGCATCCAATTCTTGATTTCAACTCAGGTCATGATCTCACCATGATAAGATTGAGCCTGCATGAGTCTCTGAGCTGGGTGTAGAGCTTGCTTAAGACTCTCCCCTCTCAGGAAAAAGAGTTAGGGTTAGGGAGGGACACAAAACACGAAAGACTCTTGAATACTGAAAACAAACTGAGGGGGGAAGGGGGAAAGGTAATGGGGGGTGATGGTCTTGGTGGAGGTCACTTGTGGGGAAGAGCACTGGGTGCTATATGGAAACCAACCTGACAATAAACTATAAAGTTAAAAATAAAAAAAAATAAAAAAAAAACAAGGAAAAAAAATAAAAAATAAAAAAGATAAAAAACTTCTCAGACTCTTTCCCTATGTTAAAAAAAAAAACTCTCTCCTCTCTCCTCTCTCTCTCTCTCTCCCCCTCTGCCCCTCCCCCACTTGCACACATGCACACTCTCTCAAAAAATAAAAAATAATAAATACATGTTTAATTTTTTAAAGAAGGTGCTGAATATATGGATATTATCACATTATCTAAACACCTGAAATTCAGGCACACCAGTTATAAGTGGCACTGCCTCAGCTATATAATGAACGGATGAGAAAACCCAACTTATCTCTGCCAGCTTGAGAAACTGCAGCGTTATCCATGCCTCATAGCCACATGGAGTCTGGTTTATACTGTTTCCCTAGCTGACAAAAAGCAATTCTTGCAGAGCTAATGAGCCATTGCCTCTGATCCTTGGATGATACAGACAGAACTCAAATTTATTTCCTGCATTAAAGCCATAGACAACAGAGGAAAGATTTGTGGCTAAATCCCAAGCGTTAGCAGACACTCAACAAATGATGCTAATGATGCTGGCTTTGAATTAGGGACCTGAAGCTTGCTCTTGATGAAATCCTGCTAGACTTTCACCAATCTGATTTGGGCCAATTGAAAGAAGCAGCCAGAGAGCAAGGACAGCCCCCTTTCCCAGGTCAGCAAGGAGAACTGAGGTCAGCCCTGACATCCTGATGCTTAGGTCTTTAGACCTGGTACCAAGTCCCTGTCTATGACGAAAACTACAGAGAGGAAAGTACATCTCTGGGGACAAACACCCTACTCTAGGACATCATGACTCTGTGTGATATTTATACAGGTCAAAGCTGTCTTTTTAAAGGGGTTCTGTCTCTCGTTTTCTTTGTTAACTGATACACTCTAAAGACTCCAGCCCAATTTTATACTCAGTTGGGGGAATATAAATTGGGTATTTTGTTCTGAAACATGAAAAGAAAATTATCCCAAGAAAATAATTCACATGATTATCATTCGTTATTTAAATATTTCTTGAAAGCTTAGTCTGCCTTCCCCAACTAGTCAGAGGACAAGAGCTACCTTTTATAGTTCTTTTGGGTATCTGCCCTCCTACATCTCCTCCCTTCCCACAACTCCCACTCCCACCCCTGTGTTATGTACATAATAGGCAGTTAATAAATGCTTGTTAATAACTAACTAAATGTGCTATTATTCCAGACAAAAACTTGAATGTTTATAAGCAACATTATTCATAATAGCCAAGATGTGGAGACAACTCAAATGCCCACTAATTGATGAATAGATAAATAAAATGTGGTGTATATATATATATATACACACACACACACAATGGAATGTTATTCAGCAATAAAAACAAATGAAGTACTGATACATGCTACATCATGGATGAGTCTTGAAAACATTGTGCAAAGGGAAATAAACCAGTCACTAAGGGCCATATGCAGTATGACCCCTTTTATGTGAAATGTCCAGAATAGGCCTATCTACAGAGATGGAACTAGATTGGTAGTGACCTAGGGCTAGAGGGAATGGGAAAAATAGGGGATGACAGCTAAAGGGTATAGGGCTTCTTTTTTGAGGTGTTTGAAAATGTTCTAGAATTGGGGTTCAATCAGTTAAGCATCCAATTCTTGATTTCAGCTCAGGTCATGATCTCAAGGTTTGTGAGTTCAAGCCCCACATCAGACTCTGCTGACAACACGATGCCTGCTTGAGATTCTCTGTCTCCCTCTCTCTTGCCCCTCTCCTGCTCATTCTCTCTCTCTCTCTCTCTCTCTCTCTCTCTCAAATAAACATTAAAAAAAGAAAATATTCTAGAATTCACTGGTGATTGTTGCACAATCCTGTGACTATACTAAAAACCATTGAATTGTATGCTTTAAAAGAGTGATTGTATGGTATATGAATTATGGGTCAATAAAGGTGTTACTTTAAAAGAACAATGCAGACATACTTACGAAGATGTGCACAGAAAAATAAGAACTGGTCTGGATGCCCAAAGAGAGGAATACTAGGCAGTAACAAATGACCACAAACTTAGTGGCTTAAAAACAACCCAGATTTATTCCCTTACTGTTCTGGAGGTCAGCAGTCTGCAATGAAGGTGTTTGCAGTGCTGTGTCCCTCATGGAGCCTGGGAGGTCTTTTCTGGCATCCCTAGCCCACCCATATTCCTTGGCTCATGATCCTTTCTCTCATCTTTTAAGTGTACCACACCCACCTCTGCTTCCTTACTTGCTATCACTTCTCTAACTCTGACCCTCCTGCCTCCCTCTTATAAGGACCCCTGTGATTACATTGGGGATGATTCAAGATACGTTCCCGCATCTCAAGATCCTTAATCACGTCTACAAAGCACATTTAGGCATGTCACGAACCACCAAACTGTTTTTCAAAGTGACTGTGCCTTTTGGGATTCCCACCAGCAAGTGTGAGAGTTGCAGCTCCAGCCGTGTTTTCTGCATTGTCCTCTGCTCCTTTGTTTCCTGTGGTGGGCATACTTTCCCACATGGTATCGTTTGGCCTTTTATTCCCTGTCAGTAGAACTCTAGTTTGGGGGAGTGGGGGTGGGCAATATGTCTAGCCTTAGGTAACGGATTATGAAAGTTCCAAGCCAATTATGACAATCCTGTTCCCTACCTTCTCAGCCTCTATTTCAGCTCAATGTAACCTTTGGATCCTGTTCTGGCCAATGAGACATGAGGAGGGATATTATCTAATATAGAACCTTCTGGGAGAGCTTTTGCTTTTCTACTATAAGGAGACATATATATCCTTTGACTCTTCCTTACTTCTGTCTTGAATGTGGACATAATGGCTGGGACTGTAACAACCCTATTGCCACTATAATGAAAAGGCCAAGAGAATCATAGAAACACACAATATCAATGACCCCCAATGACCCTATTTAATTAAGCAACTGTTGAGGTGGTATTCTTTTACCTAATATTAAACACAACCCTAACTGATACAGCCTCTTCCCTTCACTAATGTGTGGAAGGCAAACATTGTTAGTTAATACACAGGATTTTCCTATCTTCTCCTTCATCTTTGTTTTGTGGCCCAGATATTTGTCTTTCAGATATATTCCTTTAAAATTTATTTTGGGGAGGACCCAATATCCTTTGGAGAGGGAGGACCCCATTGTGATAGATAATGATAGATAATGAAAAGTTAGTGTATTCTGGGTCTGCCAAAAGCATCCATATTCAATGAAATTTCATGTATTTTTACCTTCATGAATTTTGCAATCCTTATTTTAAACAGGGAAAACCAAGCTGACTTGGAAACTTTCTGTATGTAGAGTATGGATTAAAAAAGCAGAGATGTAAAAAATGCAGTGCTATTCACGAGACCTGCCAGGACAAGTTGGTTGCAAATGACAGAAAATCTATTCAAACTTACGCTTTTTAAAAGAGGTGTTGGACTTTTTATTGACTCATATAACCAAGCTTTGGAAAAGCAAAAATAGCCTTAGAAATAATGGATCTTGGCATGAAAAGCCACTGGGACTCTAGACTTGGAGTCTGTTTCCTATTTCTGTGTGGCCCCCTGCCTTCCCTTTCCAGAGGGGAATATGGCCTCCAGGAGCTCCAGGCTCATATTCTAATAGCACCATGGCTAGAGAGAAATAGAAGATTCTCTCACTCACATCCACTCTTTGAAATGTAAGAGAAAGACTCTGATCATCTCAACTCATATGCTTACCTCTCAATTTGGTTTTCCTATTTGAATGTTTTGGTTTCTGTCTTTTGTGTGAGACATCTTCCATGAATTGTCTAGCAATCCTTAGCCCTTATTTTTGAGAGGGTGTGTATAAAAACATGATTGGAGGGTGCCTGGGTGGCTCAGTCAGTTAAGCATCTGACTTCTGATTTTGGCTCAGGTCATGATCTCATGGTTTGTGAATTTGAGCCCTGCACTGGGCTCTGCACTGACAGCGTGGAGCCAGCTTAGAATTCTTTCTCTCTGCCTCTCCCCTTGCTCATGTTCTTCCTCTCTCTCTCTCTCTCTCTCTCTCTCTCTCTCTCAAAGTAAATAAATAAAACTTAAAAAATGTAAAAACATGATTGGAACATCCACACACCCAGGTGGAACTTATTCACTGTGAGCTTTACTACAAAGTTGACTTGGCTGGCCTTCCTTCATGGTGGAACTTCCACTGTATGTACATTCAGTTCTTACCCCTGGGGCTGGTCAGATTCCCCAGAGAAGACTCTCCTGGCTTCCTGCCTGGAAGTATCTAATTGCCAACATTTTGAAACTAAGGTAAGTAACTCATCCTGGTTTGTGAAGGACTGTCCTGGTTTTAAAACTGAAAGTCCCCATCCTGAGAACACCTACAATCCCAGGAGAATTGAGATGGTTGCACAGGCTCTGCCGTTATTCTGGGTGTTGAGTAGCGAAAAAGCATCGGGTGATCTCATCATCTTGTGTGTACACATTTAGGTAATCCACTGTTTTCAGTCTAGTACTCTACCTTCATGTGTGCCTAGTGCCCCTCAGTCTGGAGACCCTCTGTTTTACCCATTCCAGAGAATAAATTTCCAGTCTTCTGCTGGGATTGGGGAGGGTAGAACAGACCTAAAGAACTGACCACTTCCTGAGCAGACAGTCAACCAATCTCCTGTTCAAGTACCAATTCCAGAGCCTTTGGGGACTCCATAGTGTATTTCAGGTTGGTTATTATAGTTCCCCAACATTTCTTAGAATCTACTCTTTGTGTGTTTGTTTAATCACTTACCATCATATTTCTGCTTTCCAGAGTCCAGATTTTTATACCTATTGTCTCTCCTCCCATTCTCCTAATTTATCTGAGATTATAAATTGAAAAAATTCTTTTAGTAGGACTTTAGGGGGGAATAAAAGTAATTAGGTATATTCAAAATGCCACATTTGCCTTCCAATCTATAAGAATAATATTTTTAAACATGTTATCTACATATCTCACTCAGTGCCTTGGGGAATCTAGGTCTCAGAGCTTCCTGCTATTGTCCACTGTGTGTCACTGTCTTCTACTATTTGAAACCACAACTTAGAATCTTTCTGGTATTAGCTTATTGATTTCCACCATGTCTTAACACAATAAAAAAAGACACAGACTACAAAATCACAACAGAGGTAAAAGTTGACAGCAATGAGAAATTTCCTAGAAACTTAATCTACTCAACTCTTATAGTGCAAAAACAGCCATAGAAAATATGTAAATAAATAGGTATGGCTATAGTCCAGCAACACTTTATTTTTATAAACAGGGGGCCATCTGGTTTTGACTCATAGGACAGTGTTTGCTAACCTCTGCTCTACACTATCAAGATTCTGGTCCCAATTCCAGTGTGTGTAGATTTGTGGGGAGGAGTCTCACACCAACCCAGAATTCTCAGCTATCCGCTGGGTGTCCTACAATTCATCTCATTTCTGTCACTACTTACCTGGAGATGTGTCAAATCCCATAGGTTAAGGACTCAGTCCCACAAGACTGCCCCTCCCCCACCTCAACTCTAGTCACAAACCCATGCTATCACCCATACTTCTGATGGACCAGCGATACAGTGGAGGTTCCAATGACCCCCTCTTGCAGTTCAATTAATTTGCTAGAGTGGTTCACATAACTCAGAGAAATGTTTTACTTACTAGATCACCAGTTTATTATAAAAGGATAGAACTCGGGAACAGCCAGATGGAAGAGATGCTTAGGGCAAGGTAGGGAGAAATCATGCAGAGCTTCCTGGTTCTCTAAGCATGTCACTATTTCCAAATAACCATTCACCAACCAGGGAGCTCTCTAAACCCTGTCCTTAGGGGTTTTGTGGAGGTTTTACTACATAGGCATGATTGATGAAATTATTAGCCATTGGCAATTGACTCAACCTCCAGCCCCTCATTCCTTCCCAAGATGTTAGGGGAATGGGACTAAAAGTTCCAACCCAGTAATCACAAAGCCCGTTCTCCTGGCAACCATACCCTAACACGTGCATTTGAAATGTCACCTCATTGGGTGCCTGGGTGGCTCAGTCAGTTAAGCATCCAACTCTTGGTTTTGGCTCAGGTCATGATCTCACAGCTCGTGGGTTCAAGCCCCATGTCAGGCACTGCACTGACAGTGCGGAGACTGCTTGGGATTCTTTCTCCCTTTCTCTGAACCTCCCCTGCTTGCTCTTTTTCTCTCAAAATAAATAAACATTTTTTAAAAGTTTGAAATGTCACCTCATTAACCTAACAAAGAAAATCTTTATGGCCCTTATAACTTAGGACGTTCTAAAGGTTTTAGGAGCTCTGTTCCAGAAAGAGTGGATGAAGACCAACTATATTATTTCTTATTATAAATCATAATATCACAATTATATAGAGACGATATATGTATACAGATTAAAACTATCCATATGGACTATACACCATATTTAATTTTTAGTAAAATTGGATAACACTGTGCACTATATTCTGAAACAGTTTTACTTAAGATATTGAGTACATTTCCCCATGTCATAATACATACAGCTCTATTTCATTTGTTTTAGTTGATTATACCAATTAAATGTGTATTCTAGTTTGGATATTATATTTTATTTAAATGTAGCTCTTATAAAATCTGTGTGCCCTTGATCAAATATTTTTAAAGTAGATTTCTAAAAGAGAAATTGTCCCCAAAGGGTATGTAAAACTTTAAAAAATCAACAACTTATGCAAAGTTTTTCTCCAAAATGTTGTGCCAATTTGAACTCCTTGGTCAAGAACCTTTGGACAGGCCCAGGTGATTTAAATTCCTGGAGTTAGAGTTATAGAGTTAAAGGGTGGGGCACCTGGCTGGCTCAGTGGGTGGAGAGTGGGACTCTTGATTTTTGAGTTGTGAGTTCAAGCTCCACTTTGGGTGTAGAGATTACTTAAAAATAAAATCTTAAAAAAAAGACTTAAAGGGTTATCATTATAGATGCCAGAATATTCAATGATTATTCAAGTGAGACCAATGGTCTAAGAGGAAGCTGGGATGGATGGCTTTGGTAGATGCAATGACTTCAGGCCCAAAGATGAATAAAGGGGTAGCTTAGTCAGCTCAGGCTGCTGTAGCAAAATACCATAGTCTTAAACAATAGACAGTTATTTTTCATAGTTCTGGGGGGCAGGAAAGTCCAAGATCAAAGTATTGGCCAATTTGGTTTCTAGTGAAAACTTGCTTTATAAACAATAGACAGTTATTTTTCATAGTTCTGGGGGGCAGGAAAGTCCAAGATCAAAGTACTGGCCAATTCGGTTTCTAGTGAGAACTCACTTTCTGGCTTGCAGAGATCAACATTCTGTCTTTCATAGTGGGGAAGGGGGCAGGGTATGGGGGGAGATGGAGAGAGAAAGAAAGAAACCAAGCCCTCTGGTGATTCCTAAAAACCACACTTTTATGATCTCATATTAACCTAACCACCTCCTGAAGGCCCCACTTCCAAATACCAAATCACATTGGGGGTTAGAACTTCAACATATGAATTTTACGGGTACACAAACATTCAGTCCATAACAGGGTGAGATACTGAGATTAAATATGCAGAAATAAATAAATAGATAAGTAAATGAATAAATATTCAGAGAAGGAGAACTGATCTGGGACCGAGCCAGGACTGGCTGCTTGTTCAGGTTTTTTTTTTTTTTTTTTTAATTTTAAGGACAATAGTCAAGCACATGGGCATCTGTCATGGGGTTAGGCATGGGGAACTAAGGCCACACTGAGAAGGACAGGAAATGAGTGTCATTAAGCTGAGCTTGGAGACAAAGTCAGGAAGACAGTGAACAGGCTGAGATCAGAGGCAGCAGGAAAGGTTTGGTAGTTTACCCCGATGTGGGATTTTTTACCTCAATACCACGGGCTTGTCTCCCCACTCTGAAGAATGAAGAGGTGGACACAAAATAAAATGAGCAGCAGGCAAAAGTTTATTAGAGTATAAGTTCAGGAAGTAAGAATAGTATGAAAGCTCTCTTTACAGAGAGAGGGCATTCGAAAGTGAATGCCCGCAGACTATAGGCAAGCGTCTTTGTTTCATAAGGTTCCGGTCAGCCTTCCCTTCCTTTCTACCTTGTTCCTTCTCAGGTTCTGCCCTCATTGGCTGGACAACTCTAGGTGCTGGGTCGTCCATTCCTGATTGGCTCGATTCCATTGTGTGAGGAGTCAGCCTATGGTCATGCTGTCCCTCGTATAACATAAGTTTTGTGGTTTACTTATTTAGTTAGGTATCTTGATTGTCAAATTCCTAAGGGGAGCCTGAGGGGGAGTAGGTGGTATCTTACATTCTTAAGAGGAACCTTATGCCTGAAGGGGTTTGCTGTGGTCAAATCCTCACAGCATTGTTCCAAAATATGTGTTTTTCCCCACCCAGGGACCTCAGGTCCTAACCTTTCTCTCTCAGCCTATTTTGTCCTATCTTTTCCCTATCACACTGACAGCCACTAAGGGGAGAGCTGTCTCTGCTAAATGATGTGGTCCTAGGAGAAGGGGGTGAGAGGGGCAGGAATCTGACTTCACTGGAAGTACAGGCCCCACCTGCCTCAGCCCAGGACTCCCATGGTGGTCTCTCTGAGCTCAGGACATCATCAGTGGTCACATGTGAATGACCCGAGGCCCTGGGACCATCAGCATTGATTTGTCTGCTGGATATGGATTCTCTATTATTCACCATTTAACAAATATCCTAATATCTGATTTTCAGGAAGAAAAAGGAGTCATTAATAGAATTTCTAGGTAAAGGAAGGTCATTTTCCTTCTATGTTCATTATGTCATGCCACATCCAGGATCTCACTGGCAGTTCTGAGAGCCATTTTTAGTATAGAATTCCTAGGAGTTCTGCAAAAATATCACCTATAGATTAAGGGAACTGGAAGGTTGGGAGGGAGGATTCAAAGAAGGAAGATTAAAGGAAGAACATTTCTCAAACATTTTAACAGATCACACGCTTAAGATATCATGGGGGCAGTTTGCAGAACCATCAAGAAAGTAGATTTTGTCATTTACTAAAAAAGAATTTTCTGACACTTAAAACTTTCCAACCATGGCATAAAAGTCGTATATTACCTGTCACTGGAACTGATGAAAAATGAGATGCCTACTTTTCAGACACTATTCCTGCCTTGTGTATCCAGTAGACCTACCGGACACCCATTCTGTTGTCTATAATAGCCCTGCTCAGATTTAATATGCAATGAACCACCTGGGAATGATTAAAAATGCAGACTGACTCAGGAGGTCTGGGGACCTGAGATTCTGCATATCTAACGAGCTCCCAGGTAATGCTGATGCTGCTGGTCTGTGGATCACACCTTGAATAGCAAGGCCCTGTGACTGAGGCTCTCAGGCTTAGCTGTACATTGGAATCACCTGGGGAAGGGGTACTAGGTGGGGGGGGAGGGGGAGTAATAATGCCGGGGTCTCTCACTCAGAGTTTAATTAGCATGGAATGTGGCCTGGACATCAGAATTTTTCAAAGCTCACCAAATGGTCCTAATACACAGCTAAGTTTAAGGACCACTGCTCTTGGCCTTTCAAAATCATTCAACACTGGCTCAGAGATGACTTCTGCAAAGATCTTTAATTGAAATATAATTATCTGGGGTCACTCATGCAGTTAACATAGGAACAACATTTTGGAGGAAAACTGTGTAGCAATTATTAATTCCCATAATTTGTGGGACATTAGACCACAGAATGCCTCAAGTCCCTTCTGAATCTAAGAAACTATTGTCCAAATTAAAACTCTGTGATTCAAAACCTCCTTTGGCAGTACATTTATTTGGCCACAAGGTGGTGACAAAGTAGCAAAATATGATACAACCAACCTCTCGGCAGGGCTGACTGTGGCCTATGCTTAAGAGCATGTAGTTTCCAACTCTGAGGGGCCATTGGTCACAGACTCCTTTGGGAATCAAACAGCTATCGACAAATATACACCCACAGACATGAATGAATTCAGTTTTAAGCAGTTCAAAGACCCTGAAATTAAACTTCAGCCAAGGTTAAAGATAAGTCTCCCCTGCCCCCCCACTTCACCTCTCCATATAAATTACATGGAGCTTCTACCACTCCCACCACCATCCATCTCAGCAACTGACTTACCTCCTGCTTTGGAGAGAAAATAGAAGAAACAGACCCAAATTCACCAATTTACCTAATCGACTCCCACTATCCTTCCATCTGCATGGAATGGGATGCCTTTTCTTTTTACTGAAAGCTGAATCCTCCATGAGGGTTCCTGATCCACTTGCCCTGGCCTCCGCCAGGTTCATGGATCCTCCACTCTCTGCTCATATTTTCTTGTGCTAATTTTAAAATAACTCATTTTTCTCAATACAAAAGCAGTATATGGTTTCTATTTTAAAATATACAGAAAGCACAGGGCATAACAAAATACCCATAAAGCTCATAAACCTGTATGTTTTTATTCCATATATATATGTTGCTGAGTTTATATACATTCTGTACTTATAAAAATGTGATGTTATACAAACTGTTTTATGAGCTATTTAATATAATTTAACATCTTTCCATCTTCATACATTTTCACTGCATATACGGTTTTTAACCAACCATGCTCATTTACTTCATCTACAGGGATTTTTAAGCATATATTTGGGTGCCAATTACAAAGATTCTTATTTACCAGGTCTGGTGTGAAGCCTGGAAATCTGTATATTCAGAAAGCCTTGCTTGTGCTTTTGAAGTGTAACTCTAGGAATATAATTTTTAATTCAATTTTATTGAGTTATAATTTACATACAATAAAATGCACACATTCTAAGATTTACAGTTCAATGAGTTTTGAGAAGCTTATACACCTCTGCAACCACCACAATTACCAAGATATAAAACATTTCCATCACACCAAAAATTTTCCTTGTTCCGCTTGCCAATCTTCTAGACCCCAGTGCTAGCTCCAGGCAACAATGGATCTACTTCCTGTCACTATAGATTAGATTTGTCTTTCCCAGAGATTCACGTGATTATAATTAGACACTAGGTATTCTTTTGTGTCTGGCTTATTTTGCTCCATATGTTTTTCAGATTCAACCAGTGTTGTATGCACCAACAGTTTGTTCCTTTCTAGTGGTGAGTAGTATTCCAAGGTATGGATGTGCCCAAATATGCCTATCTACTCAGCTGTTGGCGGACATTTGGGTTGTTTTCCAGGCCTTGGCTGTTATAAATAAAGCTGCTAGGAACACTCACGTATAAGCCTTTCATTTCTCTTGGTAACTATGTAGGAATTGAATGCCTGGGGCATGTGGTGACTGTATTCCCATTTACTTGGCAAGGTACTGGCTGTATGCTCTTGAGAGAGCAACTTCTCTGAACCTTAGTTGTAAAATGAGATTATCAACCCAGAATTTTAAGCCCAGGATTCTATACCACAAGCTATTAGGGAATATGTGGAGCAATAAAAACAAGTTGGCAAGCTGGCTTTTTATAAGCTCAGAAAATTAGGATAACATGTTTTTATGAGTAGACATAACTGTAATTTAGCAGCAAAAGCATTACTGAATAGCTGGAGGTCTGATATTAGGATAAAACTAAGCAGGGAGGGACATGTTAGGGCTGATAACATGGGCAAACTAGCAGAATGTGAAATTAGAATTGTGGCCACAGACTCAATGATGATCCTTGGAAAGACACATGGCCTCTGGCTCTCAAACTCTCCCCACCCCTGGGCATGCTGTCCACCTCCCTATAAGGCCTGTCTCTTTCCATGCCTGCAGTTCCTCACTGTGAACTGCAGGCTGCATTTGCTGTTCCTGCAATGCTCTTCCATACAGAGATGTTTGTATCTAAGCTTGCACAGGACCACCAACCAGGTCCTCAAGTGAATAAAACAACTTAACCAAAACTTCTATGCTGCGGTCTGCACTCCCCAGAGGTCTCTCAGAAACCAGATATTATAGCTGGGGTAGTTCCATCTCTTGAATCTCTAGGCTGACTTACCGACCAGTCTCATGCCCAGCTCACTAAAAGGACTCTCCTTCTTGCTTCTTTGGTACCATCACTGTTTGTCATCTGGTCTTTAGACATTTAGTCTGGACCTTTCAGAGCTACCTAGCCCCTAACTTACTGCTTATTTGGAAAATCTTCAAAAAAGACTTGTTACTGTGTATAAAGCACCACCATTTGTCTGAAATTTTTTACATGTGTTTGATCTAAAAATTCTAAATCTAGTAGATAGATTGGTTTATATAAGAAGTCCATATCAAGTTCAAGTCTATAGAGAAATTAGTTTTGTACTGGGAGATTTTGAGGTTGTGGAAAACATCCTGACTTTAAAGCCAAAGGCATCTTGCTCCTTGAGAGACTTAGTGAGCACCGGTTCGAAAGCAGGGGAGATAAACAAGAGCACTCTGCCCAGATCCAGGGTCCCATCTCAGCACCTGCCTTGCTACCCATGTTCTACTTTTATTTCATTCAGCTACCGTGGTCCTCAGTGATGCAGACTGCTTTCTACTTCTGGTTTCACTCCATTGTTGTTACCTTATTTCTGTAATCTCAGCAGTGCAGTTAAAATAGTGTGCCTTGGAGTTAATCCAAATACATAGGTGTTTTGCTTTAGGAATTTTTCAGAATGTAGTCCTTCATCCACATCCAGTAGCAGAATTCCCTGATTCAACATTCTTGCTCTAAAATCTTATAGAAATTTAACTAAGTTGATGGATCTGGATTTGTCTCTCAGCTCTGCCAATTATTACCTCTAGAGTGATTTGGGTAAAACATGTAATCTTTTTAAACCTCAATTTCCCTATTGGTGGAGTAGGTACAATAATACCTTTAAAATAATATAAAGCTCTTGCAATGATTAGTGTAATGGTGATAAGTACTTCACAAAGGGCCCGGCATATAAATCTTAACTGAATACTCAATAAATTTTAAGCATTTCTATTTTTACTGTTAAAGATGTGATCTTTTGTAATCTAGGTCATAAACCTTTCATAGTCTAGTTCTTTAGCTTTGAAATGAAAATTTCATGTTTGTTGGATTTGCGAGAACAAATACAAAGCACGTAATATAGTACGTGGAACATAGAAAGCACCCAATAAAGATTAACAATTATTATTATTTATAGTAACTATGAAAAAATCAACAGGATCTACGTAACACTCTTGTCTGCACTACTTTAGTAATTATTAAGTTGATAATGAAGATGATATCTTGCCACATTAAAAAATAAGCTTGGAGAGATTTGATGAGTAGCTTCTAATATAGCAATACCTTTATTAAACTCTATGTGTCAATGCCTCTACCCCTCACTCCTCTGGGCTCTCGGAATGCTCAGTTGCATAAGGCAACATTAGAATACAATCGCTTTCATCTGCTTAAAAAAAAAACCATTCTGGATTGAAAAGCAACAGCCTTTGTCTCCACTATGTAAATTTTGAAGGGAACAGATTAAAATATTCACTGCACATCTGAAATGAATTTCATTTGATAGATGTGTCTAACACTGCATATTATTCTAATTTTGTTTTAATGTTTTGGGTCGGCTTTAAATTTATTACTAATTTATATAAATTATTATATTTTATTGGCTCTGATTGGCTTTGTGTGTACCTTTTTTCTCTGGGGAATTAGTATTTATGTCCACATTTGAGACTTTTTTGAATTGTTTCTAAACTGAAGTTATTCCCTTGCTGTTTCCAGTACTTGATTAGGGATTAGGAGACTGTACTCTAGTTTTGTCTCTGCCATGACTAGCTGTGTAACCTGGAGTAAATCACTTGCTCGCTCTCTCTGGGTCTCAGTCCTCTTATTAATCAATGGGGGAGCTGGATTAAGTGATCTGTAATCTCCATTCCAGCTCTATCAGTATGTGATTCTCTGTCTCAATATGTTAAGATTGAGAAAATGCAGGTCGTACGATAGCTCAACCACTTCATATAGGGCTTGGTATTCAAGGCAAGAAACAAGTATCAAGGTAAAAAAAGAGGGACCAAAAAGCACAAAAGAAGACAATGAGTTCCAGCAGCGATTACGTCATTTTGGAGGGGAGGTTGAAAAGCAGGACTCTCCCAACTGGTTTAACATTTCCTCAAGGCAGGTGAAAGGGCTACTTCTACTGATCACTAATTGGGATAAGGCATCTTCGGTAAGCAACCTGGACTGGGTTTCAGTGGAGTCGCCTCCACAAAGCATTAGCAGCAATCCTTTGGGGACTTAATTAGGTTGGTCCAAATCCCAC
>CM053576.1:93552600-93604841 GCA_028646485.1 Cryptoprocta ferox
CACAGAGTTGCTGGAAGGTCTTTACCATGCACCCTTTGAGAGCGGGACTCGAACTGTCTATACAATGCACCTTTCTCTTCGGAGATTCTTAATTCAGCCTCCAGTGCCTCACGAAGGGAAAAAGACAAGAGAGCCCGGCAAGAGGGAGAGAGCAAACACAGCTAACCACCTCCTTTGGCTGCCCTGCCTATCCGCCTAGACACTGGGTTAGTTCCCGGCGCGGAGGAGGGACCGCGCAGGTCGTGTGCGCGCTCTCCACCAATCAGAGGCGTAGAAATGTTCCGGGGGCATTGATTGGCTCAACTGCTGGGCGCTCTCGGGGACTTAGAGCTGCAGTTGGCTGAGGCGTTGCCGTGGCGACAGGTCGCGCACAGGCGCATTGCACACGGGTTAGGGGCCGGGTGGCTGCTAAGCAACAGCAAACATTCCCGGTACTGTCAACCTTCTGCTACCAGACTTGGATTTGCTGTATCTGGAGACCCTCAGCGGCGGCGGCTGTGGCTGCTCTAGACGGACTTGGTAAGTCCTGAGGAATCCAACTGTGGGGCTGGGCTCCGAAGCCAGAGATAGCTTGGCTTTATGATAAGGAAAGGCTGAGAGAGGCAGAGAAAGTCAGTGGAAAGGCATTTAGTGGCCATTTGCTACCTATTATTTTAGAGGAGTGGCAGGTGAGGAATAGAGATATCAGGAGACTTGTCCAAGATCGCACATGGAATGGTCAGATCCAAATCTGCGCTACTCAGTGTGGTAGCTACTAGCCACATGGGCGAGTTGGAGCTGGGGTCTGCTCTAAATATGAAGTGCACACTGGATTTCGAAGACGTTGTAACAATGAAATAAGATATTGATAAGTTTTATATCGATTACATGTTGAAATGAGAATATTTTGGATATGTTAAATAAAGCACATTATTAAAATTAATTTCACCTGTTCTTTTTTTGGGTGTTTCTTTAAGTGTGGCTACTTGAAACATCTTAATTGCGTAGAAGATTTAGATTGAAACGTAGATCTGCTGACACCTGTTTCAAGACCTTATATGCTATTGATGGGGTTTTGGGGGTGATGGTAAGGTACAGAGCCGATGGCCAAGAAAGAATTCTTGAAGATGTCTTTGGTGCAAAAAAGGTGATTTTATTAAAGCACAGGGACAGGATCCATGGGCAGAAAGAGCTGCACTGGGGTTATGAAGAGTGACTGATAATAAATCTTCAGGTTGAGAGGGAGTTAGGGACAGCATAAGTCTCTAAGGAATCTTGGAAGTAAGGTTTCCAGGACCTTGAGGGGCTAGCTGTTGTTAGGAAAAATATCATTTATTATTGTTTAATAAAACCTCAGTCATGAGACTCTTCAGATGTATATCAGGGGCCATATGCTTGGAGTATAATTGCCAACATATACTTGGGGGTTAAAGATAAATGAGGTTTGCAAAGGAATTTTTATGTGTTTAAGGAGACTCACAGATTCCTAGGGGGTCAGGATAATGTTAAGCCGAGAGTCCCTTTTGCCCCTAGCAAAGTGTCATCATTGAGGCAGCTGAGCTTCTAGAGAAAAGTCACTCTCCCTGTTTGAAAGACCTGTCAATGGGCTGTAGGCAATAAGGGAATTTAATTTTTCATTTGCCTTAGTTTCCCACACCACCATGGCAAGCACTTACACCCCCTTACATCTTGATGAGGGTGATATTAGGGATCCAGGAAATGGAGTCTAAGGTTTCTGGAGATTGGGCTATGGATAAAATTGCCTTTTTCTTGCAGTTTGCTAAGTTACCTGTAAACTGAAGGAGACTCCTGTCCTGCATGACTGATCTCTATCAGTCAACCGTTTGCTTTCTTTCCTTTCCTTTTTTTCTCAGGCAGCCAGGAGTGTCCAAGGAATATCACATGTATCCCACCTGGGGGAGCAGGGTGCTGTTAGCCTGTATTTTGCCCTCAGCTTGTCTTATGCTCCCTCATCACTGTGGTACTATTTTGAAGGGAAGTATCTGCACCCATCTGGCAGTGTGGGCATGAGTGGTCATGAGGATGCAAGACCACTACTAAAGGCTCCTAGTTCTAATGTTCTAGGACCTTGCTACTTAAAGTGTATGAATCAGAATGTGCATTTTAACGATTTCCTCGGAGATTCTCATGCATATAAAAACCCCAGGAACACTGTTTTAGGATTTAGTCCACAGCTCTTTTTCCCCGCTTTGGTTGTTGTTTGATTTTGTTTTTTGAGTACTTAGGCTATATTTCTCAGACTGCCTGCATTAGCGTTACCTGCATTTTGAACAACCTCCCCAGGAGATATTTTGCATATTCAAGCATGAAAAACATTGATCTCAATACTAACTGCATTTCTTTTCATCCTTCAAAATCTAAACCAACATGGTCCCCAAATCAGTGGCATCTGCAGCAGCAGCATCGCCCAGGAACCTGTTAGAAATGCAAATTCCTGGATCCCACCCCAGCTACAGGGCTTCTGGAAGGCCAGGCAGTTTCATTTCTCTGATTCAAGTTCTCAGTTTGGGAAGAATGGGTAACTTTGTGGGTTTTCTTTGGGGGTCAGCAAATTCAGCTCTCCCTAGTTCTTAAGTCACTTCCACTAGGCCCACTTCCCCAGTTCTTTTGCTCTACTTTTCATTTTTATTTTCCTGACCCTACTCTTTCCAGGAGTGAGAATGGCGTTTCACACCTCAGAGGAAAATGCCAAGCTGAAAAATACTGAAGAGCACGTGGAAAACCCTGTCCTTGCAAGACTGAACAATATACAAGCAAAGGGAAGACTGAATTTTATAGTACCCACAGAAAATGAATCTGACACACAATTCCTGACATTTAGGCATAATACAAAAGCTCAAGAGAAAACAAGAAAACGACAGCAGCCTATAAAACTAGAGCCTCTGGTAAGTTCGAAAACCAGCATGTTAGACACTTTGGCTCAGAGGAAGTTGCAAAATTGCTATGGGGAGATGGAAGTCATTTCTAGACGCTTAATTAACAAAGAAGGAATGAAAGCCTAAAAGTTGAAACTTGTTTATCAAGTTGTAAACCCTATAAACATTTATTTTAAAAAAATACTGAGTTCTAGGCAACTGTTCAAGGTGAGGGGATACAGTGGTGAACAAAGTTTTGTAGCAGATAAATCCTCTCTAGGATAATGTACAATACAGATACTTAATTATATAAGTAAGGCTCTTTTAGATATTAGGGTACCATTTAATACTGGTACCTTCAGTAAGAGTAATATACATAGTTATATACATATGTCATTTTATTACTTTTAAAGTAAATGCCTAATATCCTGAAAATTTTTGTGCATGTCTGAAAATACTCAATTTTAAGAATTCATTTATGTCTTTGGATAATTCTAAATCCATGTAGAGGAGCAATGAAAATGAACAAATTAAAAAGTGAAAGTTACCACTCCTGCCCTCTGACATTAACTGCTTACTGCTGTCAGTGGTTGCTTGACAACATCTGGTTGTTTATACGTTTATTTAAATGTGTGTGTGTGTGTGTGTGTGTATAAACATATATATCTTTAAAATAAGATTATACCATAATACTGATCTTCAAAGTGCTTATTTCACTTAAACATGCAGAAATTTTTCTAATCCATGCAAAATGAGTTATCTTTTCTAACAGCAGCACTGTATTTTTGTGGATGTGCCATAATATAGTAATCATTAACTGGTGGATTTAGTATGAAACTTTTTACATTTATTTCTCTGTAACATATTTACCTTCACTTGGCAAAAGTGTATCATTTAAAGTTGTTCTATTTGTCTTCAGGGCAATTAATTCTTGCATATTAAATGTTTATTATATACCTACTCTGCACTAGGTATTGGGCCACAGGCTGGGAATATAGCAAGCAACAAAGCAGATAAGATGCCTGTTGACATTCTAGTAACCTTAAATAAATAGAATGAACAATTTCATGTAATGATAGGTGTTACTAAGAAAATAATACAGGGAATGTTGTGGAAACAAAGGGCAGGCTACTTTGGATTGTGTGACTACAAAGGTCTCCTTAAGGAGACGTCATCTGAGCAAGCCTATAGCCTGGATCACCTTCCAGACACATGAATGGACAAGCCATTGGATGACTCCAGTCCTCAGCCTTTGAGCTGCCTCAGCCAATGATGCTCTGGAAGAGCAGAGGCAGCCTGTCTCCAGTGAGTTCTGCCAAATGTAGATTTTTGAGCAAAAGAAATGGAGGTATTTCTTAAGTCACTAAGTTTGGAGCTGTTTGTTATGTACTAGCAGATGACTAGAGCAATATAACTAATACATGAATATGGTAATTCATACAGTTTTATTCATAAGTAATTTATTCATGAGGAATAAGGTGAAAACTACCTGAATTTCCATCATGCAGAGAGAAAGTAGCTTTGTATTCAAGTGACTAATTTCATATGTATGGATATCTGTAGTTTGTTTTGTTTATATAGAGTTCATACTGTGGTTTGTTCATTTTATGATTGCTACCCTTCTCTCTACCACCCCCCCCATTTGCTTCCCTGCATTTCTCCCTTCCCCTTCATTTTCCTCTTCTCCTCCTTCACCCCTTCAGCCTCCTTCCTCCTCTCTCTGCATTCCTCGCTCCTGCCCCCCTTCCTTGTTCTACTCTTCTTTCACATTGTTTCCTTACTTGTAATTCTCCAATCCCCTACCCCCTTGTCTATATCTAAGGTTTTCAACAATCTAGTATATATCCCTTCTTGCCTTTCTCCATGCCTAGGTTTATACAAATGGATAAACACACACAAAACACATATTAGGCTTTTGGATATTTGTTTTACAACATAAGTATAAATGTTGCCACATGTTGCTTTTTGTACCTAAATATGCATTTTAAGACTTCCTCTAAGTCAGATGATATTTCTATAACACGTTCTTTTTAATGGTTGCCTATCCCATTAAAGGGTCCCATTGCATGAATATTCCATAATTGATGAAACCATCCTCTTTTGGGACATTTATTTTACAGATATTTGCAGTGGTACAGCAAAATCATTTTATTATCCATCTGTACCAGTGCCTATATTCTTGTGAGATAAAGTTCCATGATTGGTACTATTGGGTTGAAGGGAAAATATATATACTTTTGATTCACACACATTTTACTTGAGGACCAGTTTCTCAAACCAGTGCTCATGTGCTGCCTAAATTAAATTTCACTTTCACCCTTTCTGAGGTCTTCCTGTAATATGTTCCAGGCTTTTGCTGTCTGGATGAGGTGGCTGAAGCTGCACCCTCACACCGGCTGCTGCTAATCATCTCTGTGGCGTTACCACTGAGGGTCCTGTTCTTATCCGAATTGCAGGGTTCACTTTGTATTGGGCTTCATTTTCTCTCCACTGACCACCACTTTATACTCATTATGCTGACAGACAGCATTTCCCCACATTTTCTTCTTTATTTTTGTACTTTCACATTTAAAGCTTTCACTCATGTGAACTTTTAAATCTGGTGTGAGGAAAGGGACTAACACCATTTTCTTCAAAATGCTTTGCTAGCACCATGTTTTTTCCCATCAAATTAAAACACCACCTTTACCATGTATAAACTTCTCACTTTATCATGTATAAAATAACGAGATCTATTTACAGATCTTGATTCTTTTCTCTGCTGATCTAACCACATTGTTTTGATTACCATGAGTATGTTTTGATAAGTGGAAGGCAACTGGTTCCTCACTATTCTTATTTTTTATATATTCTCTGTTTTAGATAGTTATCCTTCTATATAAACTTTAAAACCTATCCTTCTTAGATAAGTTATTCATTTAAAAATGTACAGAAGTTACACAGTTAAAGTCTGTTTTCTACCACTGAATGATACGAGTGTGCTGTGTATGCTTTCAGAGATGTATTACGCTGTCTAAGCCTAAAGCTAGCATAATAAACAAACTTTGCTGCCCCTTGCTTTCTTCATTTAATACATAACTTGGAGATCATTTCATATCCATTCAAAAGTTCTTTTATATCAATTTCTTTATAGCTCATAATATCATATCACAGATGAATGTACCATAGCTTAGTAAGCCCCAAATTTATAGATTATGGTTTTTAAATAGTATTTTTATGACAACAGTGTTACAGTGAATAATCTTGCACGTATGCCATCTCTTACATGTAACATTCCATCTGCAGGCACACTTCCTAGAAATGGAATTGCCAGCTCAAAACATATGTACGTTTGTAATTTTAGTTAGTAAATGTTGCTTCAGTAATAGAAAAAATCCTATTTCAGGGTAGCTTTAATTTAAATTTATTTCTTGAAAAAGGTTGAATGTCTTTTCATATGTTTAGGAATTATTTTTCTCTGTGAAATATATGGGTCTTTATGTCTTATTTTCTAATTGTGGAGTTGGTGTTTTCCTTATAGATTTGCATGAGCTCTTCTTATATTAGGAAATAAGCCCCTTATCTGTGATAAGCATTATAAAATTTTTCAAGTTTTGTTTAAATTCCTAACTTTTATGTAATTGAGCTTATGTCTTCTGAGTTTTATGTAATACTTAGGCCTTACACTTAGCAAGATTGTAAAAATAAAATTATCTAGTGATGTCTTCGATACTTTTCTTTAAAAATTACTTTAAGATTATTTTTATTATTTTTATTTTACATTTAAATCTTTGATCTATTCACAATTTTCCCCAGTGTAATGAATGAGAGGATCCAACTTTTTCCCTAATAACTATCCAGTTATTTCATTATTATTTATTGAATAATATCATTTTCCTAAAAGTATCACCTTTAGTTTAGACTCAATACTTTGGGATCTATTGCTGGATTTTCTATTCTGATCCACTGATCTGTTTTCCTATTCATGTATCCAGAGTACACAGTTTTAATTATTGTCGTTTTATAACATTTTATTTATTTATTTTTAGTGTTTATTTATTTTTGAGAGAGAGAGAGAGAGAGAGAGAAAGAAAGAGCACAAGCAGGGAGGGGCAGAGAGAGAGGGAGACACAGAATCTGAAGCAGGCTCCAGGGTCTAAGCTGTCAGCACAAAGCCCAACTTGGAGCTCAACCCACGGATCATGAGATCATGTCCTGAGCTGAAGTCAGATGCTTAACTGACTGAGCCACCCAGGCACTCTTTAGTTTTATTTTAACATCTGGTAGGGCTGGTCTTCCCTGATAACTTATTATTCCCCCCAGGACTTTTGTGGCCATTCTTTCTCATTATTTTTATGTATAAAATTTAGAATGAGTTTGTCTAATGTCCAATATATCCTGTCAGGATCAGATTAAATTTACAGATTAACTTAAAATTGACATTTTAAAATAATTAATTGTCCAAATTAAAAACAAAATAGAATTTCATTTGTCTGATTTTTCTTTCATGACTATCATGAGTGTTTTAAAGTTTTCTTCATTTGACTTTTACTTGTTTCTTGTTAAGTTTATTAACAGGTTTTATTTCTGGATGCTAATTTTGTGGTAGTTTTTCTGTTTATTCTCTCAAGTGTTTCAGGTAAACGATAAAATCATCTGGTAATAATGACACTTTTGCCACTCTCTTTCTGATTTTTATATTTATACTGGGTCTTTGAACTATTGTATTGACTAATACCTAGAATATGAGAAATGATAGTGGGGACAGTAGACATTTTTGTCTCTCTCCTGAGGTTAGTAGGAATGTTTCTAAGTGTTCCCCCTTCAAGCATGGTATTAGCCATTGAGATTTTTTTTTAATGTTTTATTTTTGAGAGAGAGAGACAGAGACAGAGCATAAGTGGGAGAGGAGCAGAGAGAGAGGGAAACACAGAATCTGAAGTAGACTCCAGGCTCTGAACTGTCAACATAGAGCCTTACTTGGGGCTCGACCTCACGAGTGGTGAGATCATGACCTGAGCTGAAGTCAGATGCTTAGCCATCTGAGCCACCCAGCCTCCTCTAGCCATTGAGATTTTTAAGGAAGTATCTATCCTTTCTTAATGTTTTTATCAAAAATAGATTTTTATAAAAAAAATCATAAATAGGAACGCCTATCTGTCTCAGTCGGAAGAGCATGTGACTCTTGATCTCAAGGTTGTAAGTTCAATCCCCGTTTTGGGTATAGAGGTTACATAAACAAACTTTACAAAGTCATAAATAGATTTTTATCAAAATAGTTGAATTTTTTCAAATGCCTTTTTGACATATATGAAGATAAGCATGGCATTTTCCTCATAATTAACATTTGGCATTTCCTTATACTTTGGCAGTTTTTGTTTTAATCCTACATGAGATTTTATAGTTTGCTATAATAAGGTCCTTGTTAAATTAATTCTTAAATATTTCAGTTTTAGGGTTTTTGTGTGTATGTGTGTGATCCAGTTTCTGTTATAGTACGGAGAACAGCAAATGGACTTTGTGTGTTTACTTCGTAACAGAAACCTCACCAATATTGTTTTTAATCTTTATTGTTACTTTAGTAGTTAGGTTTTCATTTTTAATGTATATAATATCACTGATAGATAACTTTTCCTTTCTTTCCTAGTGTTTACACCAATTACTTTATTTTTTAGATTAGGAGTCACTGTGGCCCATGGGTCAAACCCAGTCCTGTAACCTGTTTTGGTAAATAATGCCATATCCATTTATTTTCATATCATCTAAGGCTGCTTTGGTGCTAATAGAGTAGTTGTGACAGAGACCAAATGGCTCACAAAGCCTAAAATATTTACTGTCTGGTCCTTTACAGAAAAAGTTTACTGGCCCCTGTTCTAGATGCTTCAATTTGAGAATTGAAAACTAAAGGTGATGGTGAAAATAATGATCTTGTTCTTGATTTTCATAATGGCTTTAAGTTTTTACTATTTAGGGCTATTGAGGTTTGCTTCTGATTTTGCTAAATAGTTAAGCTTTCCTCTATTTCTATTTTATTATTATGAAAATTTCAAATATACAAAATGCTACAAAGAGGAATATAATAAACAAGTATGTGTATCCCAAAATAATAATGTTGAACTTTGAAAAATAGATTCACTATCTATTTTTATTTTTTATTTATTTTGTTTTTTAATTTATTTATTTTGTGAGAGACAGAGAGAGCAAGTGGGGAGGTAGGGGGGGAGAGAGAGAGAGAGAGAGAGAGAGAAAGAATCCCAACAGGTTCCATACTACCAGCGAAACTGTGAGATCATGACCTGAGCCAAAACCAAGAGTTGGATGTTTAACTGACTGAGCCACCCAGGTGCCCCTGATTCAATATCTATTTTTAAAGGAATGTTATAAATACATTTCAAATACCTTTTATATCCCATTTTATTTTCAGTGCCCTCTCTCCTTTCTTAAGATAATCACTATTAGGGTTTATATGAATGTATCTAATTTTTTTGTATTTTGCCACTTTATTTGAAAAATTCAATTTCTCCCAACATTTTACTATAAAAGTTTCAAATATACAGAAAAATTGAAAGAATAGTAAAATGAATACTTATATACCATCCACGTAGATTCAAAAGTTGTTTGTGTTTTGTCATATTTGCTTTCTTTCTGTGTATGCTTGTTACTTTATTATTTAAAAGTGAAGTGTAAGGGACTTCTTTAAGCTGAGATTAAAGGGCACTAGTTAGTAACAGGAAAACATGACAGTATAAACCTCACTGGTAAAGGTGAATATATAGTAAAATTCAGAATAATCTAATGTAAAGGTGGTGGATTTATCTCTAATTTATAAAGCTAGTTGAAAGTTAAAAGACATGAGTAGTAAAAATAACTATAACTTCAAAACTTTGTTATGAATACACAAGGTAAAAAGATATAAACTGTGTATTAAATGTTGATGAGGTTTCCCTTTTCTCCACATTCTCACCAACACTTGTTAATTATCTTTTTGATCATAGCCATTCTGACAAGTGTGAGGTGATATCTCATTGTGGTTTTGATTTGCATTTCTCTGATGATTAGTGATGTTGAGCATCTTTTCATGTACTTTCTGGGCATCTGTATATCTTCTTTGGGGAAAAAAAAACGTGTATACAGATCCTCTTCCCATTTTTTAGTTGGATTGCTTTGGTTTTGCTATTGAGTTGTATGAGTTCTTTATATATTTTGGGACTTAACTCCCTATCATATTTGCACATATTTTCTCCCACGTGGTAGATTGCCTTTTTATTTTGTTGATGGTTTCATTTGCTATGCAGAAGCTTTTCTCCCCCTTCTTACCTTGTGATTCTGGTCTGTGTTGATTTTCCACACTGATATAGCTGAGATCCTCCTGCCCCCAAGTCTGTAGTCTTTTCCTTTCTAGGGTGAGTGTCTCAAGAGGGATTTTTAACCAAAGCCAACTATAATTTACATATACCTGAAAACTTAACAGCATTTCCTATGCTTACTCTCAAGCTTTTGTTTCTCACTCTAGTTGTAAGAGATTAGCTATCATGCTAAAATCATAATGTTTAGAGGGGCACCTGGGTTGCTCAGTGGGTTGAGCATCCAGTGGGTTTTGGCTCGGGTCATAATCTCACAATTTTGTGGGTTCGAGCCTCATAGTGGTTCTGTCCTGGCAGCAAGGAGCCTGCTTGGTATTCTCTCTCTCCCTCTCTCTATGCCCCTCCCCTGCTCACACTCTCTCTGTCTCTCTCATAATAAATAAATAGACTTAAAAAATAAATAAATAAATAAAATCATAATGCTTAGAAACTTAAAGCCATTATGTTGAGTTCCTTGCTTTAGTGTATTATGTTGAATGCTAGGTTTTATTACCTTAATCTGAAATTATATTAGCCTAATATAATGCCACAATTTCTCTTATTTATTTTTTGCCACAATTTCTTTTAGATCTCCAACCAGTTATGGCTATGGGAATTAATTAATGACTTTTGGCTACAGTGCAAGAATTGTACAATCCTTCCCACAATAACTGTTGTAGTGAATGGTGGGATTTGTAATGAACAATTACTGAGTATGTGATCTCATGCCTCTGAGCCCTTTCTGTCATAATCTTACCCCTAGAAGTATTCATTGTTAATTAAAGGACAGAATTAATAGAAACCAAATAGAAAAGTCCTAGTCTTGTGATAGACCATGGTCAGACTGTGGTGATAGCTATCACAATGATTGTGACTTAGATAGAAAATTACCCCCGGGAGACCAATTTCCAACAGGAACAGAGTCCAAAGTACATGTTATAAGAATAAGACAAGTTCTTATTAACATTAAAAAAATTAACATGTCTCTTTATTCCCCAAAGCCAGTGCTAAAAGTCCACCAAGATCATAAGAAGCCAGAATACATATATGAACAGAACCGACTTCAGTTAATCTCTTCTGGAGTCATAAAACCTCGAAGCCCTGAAGAAAGAAGTTCTACCAAATTATCTGTTCAGTTGCTTGGGCCTCAAGATACTGTGGGGAAGAAAAAACAGGTATACTATTAAAGCACTTAATTAATCCTTTCAATGTAATTTTAGTTTTCCTATAGCACTGCTAACATGCTTTTAACTCATAAGAACAGGTGCAGAATTTTTCTCTATCAGGTTGCACAATGGATTTTGGGAATACAGTACTTCTCAGTTCTTACTCAAGGAAAATTTGGACAGTAGAGGAAAATCATAAAGGAAAACTTCCAGTATCCATACAGTGTCCCCTGATCTTCTCTTACATATTAAAAGAAGACATAATAGTGTTTTGAATCTTATTTTACCTTTTACGAAATTTTCATCACTAGTACCCAAAATGACAATCTTTTGAAGACGTTGGTGAAGGCCAATAAAACAGAAGCTGAACCAGCTAGAAAGATAACTTTTGTAATTGGTGAGTCATAGAGTGGTTTGCAAGGAGTCAGAGAATGGTAGCTCCAGGGAGAAATCACCAGAGCATGGCTTTCTATAAATACTGTAGACAGACAAAGGAATGGAAGTGGGAGAGAATGTGGGCACACTCACAGTAAAAATGCCAGTAGACCCGAGAATTCTCTGAGCTTTTAATTGAGAGGATCCTTCGAGACTTGTTGGACATTTCAGTGCCAGTTATGTTTCAGACTTTGGGCTAGAGTTCTAGGAAGGAAGAGATGAAGACAGGCTTCATCCTCAAAGATTTCAGAATCTTTTGGTGGCTACAAGGACAAGTGAACACTCCAGCTCAGGGGGGTGTGATAAGAGCTCTGGTTGGTCGTTTAAGGTACAAAATCCTGGAGAACTGAACAGAAGGGAAAGCTTGTACCTGGTGGTGAGAGGGATGGTCAGTGGAGGAAAAGCCATAGGGAATGATACTAAAAAGCTTGGAATAATGAATGGAAAGTTAATAAGGAAGATAAGGTGGGAGAGTAATGGGCTTGAGAAGCCGGCTGGAAGAGGCTCACTGTGGGTGTGATCACCCTGAAAGAATATCACATGATCAGTTATATGAAATTATAAAACCTCAGTTAATTTGGTTTCTGTGAAGTAGGAAAGGAGAATAGGCTATCTTAAGTAGAGCCAAGAAAGAACTGATTGCCCATAAATTAGCTTATTTGGTATAAAGTGGGCATCATGATCTTGAATTTTAAAGAAGAGTAACAAAATTGTGTACATCTGGGATGAAAAGAGGAGGCTAAAAGGGAATGTTAAATTGTGTGTAATGCTTGGTTGTAGCTGTAACTAAGTGAAGAATTCAGTAAGAGCTGGGGGTTGAAGGGAAATATGGAAGAAAGGGGATATTCCACATAAAAGGAGAAGGTACTTATTCTGAGAAAAGGGTCATTTTTGGGGGGTATTGATTTCTCAGAATGAGTTTAGAATGGAAATGCACCAGTAAGGATTTCCTGAGAGATGAAAGAAGGCAGTTGGAGGCTTTGCTTCTGGTAAGTAAGGAAGATTGCCTTATGAAATTGTACTGAGCATCCATCATAGAGAACACTACAGGTGTTCTACACTTTATGAATAAATGCTTCTTTTGTTCCCTTTCCCCTACAAAATCTGAATTTATGTGGCTGCTTAAATTGAATCACATCTTCACATTGAGTTACATAATTGGAAATAAGTATGCAGCTGAAAATATATAGGCCTATTGTTGAAGAAATCTTGTACGTAGAAGGCAGTAAAACTTCTTGAAGGATATAATAAAGAAAATACATGCATTTTCTGTTAAAATATTAATACTCATAAAAATATTAAAGTTGACTATAGCCCTTGTTTAAACATTGGGACAAAGCTATGTGTATTTTTTCTTGTTTTGGCCTTTTTTTGAGAGAGAGAGAGAGAGCGAGTGAGCTCACATGCGTGTAGGAGGGACATAGAGAGAGGGAGAGAGAGAATCCCAGGCTCCTTGCTCAGTACAGAGCCCACCATGGGGCTCAATCCCTTGACCCTGGGATCATGACCTGACTGGAGCTGAAATCAAGGGTCAAAGCTCAAGGACTAAGCCACTGAGGCACCCTGGACTATTCTTTTACATAAGAAAACAGTGTCATTGCTGCTGTCTCTGGCCAATAAGTGAAAGAAGCACATTTTATCTTTTGAGTTCAAAGATGTATTTTCCTTTAGCTCTACACTTTCCAGGATTTTCGTCTCAAACGCCTATTCAACAGGGTATATTTAATCAAGAGATAGAAAATGACACCTGTGAATGCAAACTTTCGAGAGACATTGTTCCATAGAACTTGTGGTAATCAATCTCTCGGAGAAATGGCAGCCTCTGTTAGTTATGCTAACAGGCAATGAAGATATCATTTATGTATTTGCATCAGTTATTCAACAAAGCAGGTCTGCGATGGGGATTCTTTTGTCTTAGTGCCAGTTCCCCTCCACTGTCAGAGAGACAAGGTGATGACAGTTGCAGTTAGCGTCACATTTTCGGAAACATGGTTATCACCCTCCTCCACAGCGGGGGAGGGTGTGTGTGATACTGCCCCAAGGTTTGTTGAGGAGGAACAAAGGAGTGTGAGCAGCTCTGAGAGCACAGACTGCGGAGCTGGGGGATTGGAACAAAGCTCAAGTGTGTGAACATGGTGGGGCCTTGGCCCTGATGCTGCAGTGGTGGTTCACAGGATCCGAGGCTTAGAAATACAGGATCCGAGGGTTAGAAATGCAGGATCTCAGGCTCCACCCCAGACTGATAGAAGCTGCAATTTAACAGAACACCTAGATGATTCACACGCACATTTAAACGTGAGAAGCACTGGTCTACAGAACAGGCAGTTATGAATCTGTAATATGTATACTTCTCCAAGCATATTATTACATAGTGATCCCCAATACTCAATGTAACCACCCCTTACATTCACTCACAAGTATTTTATTATGAGCTATGATGACAGCTGTCTAAGAATTCACTCACTGAAAAACATTAAGGTTGTCAGAACTAGGCGAGGAGGTTGGGGGGAGAGGCCACAGTCAAGGTAGATGCAAGCAACTGAGCAGAAGTGGTGGACTCCCAAGAACACCAGAGAACTAGTGGTAGTTTGATGTAATAACCACTGACTTAAAAGAAGGTGATGGCAGTGGGAGCTGATGTTGGGGGTTTGGGAAAGGGGATGGACACTTGGATAAGGAGTACCAGGAAGGAATATATCACTCCTTACAACAGTTTGAAGTTTTTCAGTTCAGAAATGTTTGGGGCGCCAAGGTGGCTCAGCTGGAGTGCCACACTGGGCTGGACGCTGAACATGGAGTCTGCTTAGGATTCTCTCTTTCTCTTCCTCCCTCCCTCTGCCCCTTCCCTCCACTCTTGTGTGTGCACATGCATGCGGGTGCATGTTCTCTCTCTCAAATTAAAAAAAACCTTTTTTTAAAAAACTTGCCTTTGAGCCCTAGACATCTCAGGAAGTATGGTTTAGTGCTTTTTGGGTTTAATATTTTGTTATGTTTTTTTAGTCATGGTTTTTGGTTTTGTTTTGCAAAAGCTCTTAATTTTAAAAATTGGCTTTGTTTTGATCCAGCAGCCCTCTGCTGAGATGTTCTCTCCCTCTCCTCCTAAACTGTCACGTACCAGTACTGGAAGAAGAGGTCTCTATGTGACCAGTTCCTCAGCGTACCCTAAGTACTTTTTCCATGACTGGGAAGAAGTCGTTAAAGCCAACATTTGTGATCCCTTGCAAATCATTAAAATAATACGTGAAAATGAACATCTTGGATTTCTTTATATGATCCCTGCAGTACCAAAGTCTTCCATTGAATATGATATATATAATCTCAAGTGAGTTCTCTTTTATGCGACAATGTATTCAACAGTAAAATCTTCAAGTATGACTGCAAATGTTATCCATAATTGATTGGGTATTAATGGTAAATATAAAATATAATTTTGGTTATCCAATGACAAACGAATCTTAATCACAATAATTTTATTTTTTCCCTTTAGCTTTCCTTTACTTGTAGACATTATTTTACAGAGTAGTGCACTATTGTGCATCTTCTATGTTTATATTATGTAATGCCATATATTTTTAATCGGTATTACAACGATAATTTTGATATTTTGTGATTACTGAGAAAAGAAGATGGCAATGTGTAAAAAGTAGGTACATGATTTGTGTTACATGTTATTTCAACTTTCCTTAGAGTGGGAATAAGGATTTTTTTTTTAAATAAAAGGAGCTTAATAACTTAAGGTATTTATATAGATGAATAACACACGTACACTCAACATATACTCTCTATTATTTCTAAACACACATTTGTTGTTGAAATAATTAGAAGAGTTGTACAAATGTGGGTCTGTGAATTGCTTTAAAGTTCAGCACAACAGGTAGCAGAACTTAAAGTTGATACTGGCTTTCCTTCATTGGTTGAGTTGACAACAGTTGTTGAGACAGTCTTTCCTGGAAGGTGATAGTAGTTTAGCTTTACCACCAAATTCTTGGAGCTACCTTCCCATTCTCTGCTGTGTAGGAAGATAAAAAGAACTAGTAATTCTCTTATTCTCCCTTACTCAGCCTGTAGTCTTGACTGAGTCAGGTAACATTGAAGACAATTCTTCTAGGAATGAGAGGGAGAGAAGAATAACATTTTAATCAAATTTTTTAAATGATAGATTTATTATAAATCCTGAAAGAGCTTAATTAGAATGAGAAATAATTTGTAGAAAGAACAGAGATGCCTGTAAAAATCCAATCCAGCAAAATGTATTGAGCACCCAACTCTCTAGCATGAACTGTTCTAGGTACTAGAGAGATGTTAGTGAACCACCCAGATCGAAATTGCTGTCCTCATGGAGCTTGCATTTTAGCAGAGGGAGACAATAATAAACACAATATCTGAGTAAATTGCAGAGAATGCTGGACAGTGATAAGTTTTAGAGAAAAAATAGAGTAGAGCGAAAGAGATTGGGAGTTCTGGGGAAGAAGTTGTGAATTAACTGGGATGATTAGGGTGGGCCTTATTGACAAGCTGCCATTTGAATAAGGACTGGAAGGAAGAGGAGTGAATGACGTGCTGGCTGAGAGAAGAAAGAAGAGCATTCCAGACAGCAGGAAAATGAATACAAATGCCCCAAGGCAGGAGCATGCCTGGCATGTTCAAGAAGCAAGGACTATAGGAGAGTGAATGAGAGCTAGAGAACAGACCATGAAGGGCCTTGACAGCCATCCTATGAACATTAGCTTTTACTTTGACAAAAGTGGAGAACCATGGATAGACTTCATGCAGAGGAGTGTCATGATCTGAGTTACATTTTGAAAAGGACTGCTCTGGTAGCTATGTAGAGAATAGACTTTTGAGAAGCAAGAGTTGAAACAGGAAGACCAATTAGAAGGCTGTAATGATTCAAGTGAGAGATAAACCAGGTGGAGGTGATGAGAAGTGGGTCAAATTCTGGAAATAATTTGAAGGTCAAGCCAACAGGATGTTTTTATGGACTGTATGCAAGGTGGACAACCAGAGAGGAGTCTTGGATGACTTTACTGATCCAGTTGACTGGGCAAGAGGAAGGTTAGAGTTGCTTGTATCTGAGACACAGAAGACAGAATGGAATAGATTTATTGGGATGGGGGGAAGAGTTTGGGTTTGGACCTACTGATTTGGGGATGCCAAAGATAGGAAAGAAGTGAGGTGGTAGATGAAAGGAGAATTGGGGTCAAATGAGTTTTTTTTTTTTAGATGGGAGAATTAACATAGAATAGAATTTAAAGCCCATTGATGTAAAAAAAAAAAAATCCCTTTAATAGAATTTTCATTTCTACCGCTGCCTTACTACTTAAAAAAGTTTTTTTTTTAATGTTTATTTAATTTTGAGAGAGAAAGACAGAGCATGAGTGGGGAAGGGGCAGAAAGAGAGGGAGACACAGAATCCGAAGCAGGCTCTGGGCTCTGAGCTGTCAGCACAGAGCCCAACACAGGGCTCAAACCCACAAATTGTGAGATCATGACCTGAGCCAAAGTTGGACACTTAACCGACTGAGCCATTTAGGCACCCCACTGCTTCTTTTTCTAGTTCTTTATAAAATTTTAGAGAAGAGATTATGGATCTTCAATGGTGACTGATAGTAAAAAATGGTTTATTTGCTGATTTTTAATACTTGATTAATATGTGAAATGTTTTCATAGCTTTCGTTTAAAAAAAATCATGTAGGCGCTCTGTCTCTCTCAAAAATAAATAAACATTTAAAAATTTTGTAAAAGTCATGTAGGGGTGCCTGGGTGGCTCAGTTGGTTAAGCATCTGACTCTTTTTTTTATTATTATTATTTTTATTTATCTTTGGGTGGGGGGTGCAGAGCATGAGCGGGGGAGGGACAGAGAAAGAGGGAGACACAAATCCAAAGCAAGCTCCAGGCTCTCAACTGTCAGCACAGAGCCCAACGTGGGACTTAAAATCATGAGCCATAAAATCATGACCTGAGCCGAAGTTGGATACTTAATTGGCTGAGCTACCCAGGCACCCCAAGTCTCCCAACTCTTGATTTCAGCTCAGTCATGATCTCACGGTTGGTCATTTCGAGCCCAGTGCAGAGCCTGCCTGGGATTTTCTCTCTCCCTCTCTCTCTGCCCTTCCCCTACTCATGCTCATTTTCTCTCATAATAAATAAACATTTTTTTTAAATTATGTAATAACACAGATATTAAGAAGTGCCATTTGTGATATTCATTCCCCATTATGAGAGGAGTCAAAGTTTGCCACATGTAAAAGGATTTTTATCTATTTACTAGTGCAAGACATAGTATTCAAGATGAATATGGAAACTGTGCTTTTGTCCAAGAAATAAATTGCATATCTAGACTAATGAGCACTTCTACTTGGGGAATTGAGTTGATGCTTTATACTTTTTTGAACTGATAGTAGTGATGCTTGATGGTAATATGCGAGGGCTCATTTAAGAAGATAGAGTTGGGAGGGAGTGCCTGGGTGGCTCACTCGGTTAAGTGTCCAACTTTGGCTCAGGTCATGATCTCACAGTTTGTGAGGTTGAGCCCCGCGTCGGGCTCTGTGCTGAGAGCCTGGAGCCTACTTCACATTCTGTGTCTCCTTCTCTCTGCCCGTCCCCTGCTCATGCTCTGTCTCTCTGTCTCTCCCAAAAAATAAACATTAAAAAAAAGAAGATAGAGTTGGAATCCTGGTTTATTTTATTATGTTTTGGGGTTAAGGTTAACTTTTCCTCCCTAGCCTGAATTCTGAATATTATAAACCTAATTTGGATAGCAAAAACTTTGTAGCAGCTAAATTGGAAGTTAAAAGTAGTTACAAATACTGGGTCAGTGACATGAGGACATGTTATACTAAACTCCTTTTATTTTTATTTATTTATTTATTTATTTATTTATTTTTGAGAGACAGAGAGAGAGAGAGAGAGAGAGAGAGAGACAGTATGAGCAGGGGAGGGCCAGAGAGAGGGGGAGACATGGAATTGGAAGACAGGCGTCAGGCTCTGGGCTGTCAGCACAGAGCCCAACACGGGGCTCGAACCCACGAACCGTGAGATCATGACCTGAGTGGAAGTTGGACGATTAACAGACTGAGCCACCCAGGCAACCTGCTAAACTCCTTTTAAAAGTAATGTGATAAAATATAGTGTCTTTGCATATTTTTCAAGTGAAGTAAAATACATCAGATGTGAAGTTCTACAATGATTACCTCTACCATGATCCCTCTAAGTGAGAAAATAGTTCTGTTTATCAAGTTTATTCTAAAATGTCAACTTAATGCTATACGTTAGGTATAACGATTTTGTCAGGAATAAGCTTCAAGGAGATGTCTAAATATGTTGGAATATCAATATGAATAAGTACACAACTATATGCTGCAGATTATCTTGCCCAGCAAAGGGGCATTGTGGTGACTCTGGTCAGCTCTGGGGCAAGAAGAGAGGAAACTAGGTAAAAAATCAGGAACTGGGGAGATCATGAAGAGCATAGAGAACAGAGAATAGAACTGATCAAGACAAAATAATCCTGTTTTGTTAGGACTGAAGACCTTGAACAAGAGTGATTGTAATTGAAGCGTAGCCATGAGATATGGGGGAGAATTGTTGGCTAGAGAGTTGGATTATATATACACTTTGTGTGAGAGCACACAAAAGTGAATCATATTTTATATGTCATAAAAATTATTAGTGTTTACTATGTTCTAGGCAAAGTGTTTATATATGTTAAATCATTTAATCCTCACAAAATATTATATGATAGATACAATTATTATCTCTATTTGACAAATGAGTCACAAAATGGTTAAGTAACTGCCCCAGGTCTTATAATAAGACAGCATAATACTTTCATGGTCCATCCATATTGTTGCAAATGGCAAGGTTTTGTTCTTTTTTATGGCTGAGTAGTATTCCACTGTGTGTGTACATATATATACACCACATTTTCTTTGTCTTCTTTAATGGACACTTGGGGTTGGTTTAATATCTTGGCTATTGTAAATAATGCTGCAGTGAACATAGGGACACATACAACTTTTTTAATTTGTTTTTGTTTTCTTTGTATAGATACAGAGTAGTGGAATTGCTGGATTATATGGTAAAATCTATTTTTAATTTTTGGGGAGAAACTCCATATTGTTTTCCATGTCCCCACCAACAGTCTACAAGGATTCTCTTTTCTCCACATCCTCACCAACATTTGTTATTTCTTGTCTTTTTGATAATAGCCCTTCTGACAGGTGTGAGGTGATAGCTCATTGTGGTTTGATTTGTATTCCCCTGATGATTAGTGATGTTGAGTATATTTTTATATGGCTGTTGTCCATCTGTATGTCTTCTTTGGAAAAATATCTATACAGATCCTCTGCCGATTTTTTATTTGGATTGTTTGGGTTTTTTTTTTTATTAATTGAATTGTATGAATTCCTTATATTTTTTGGATATTAATCCCTTATCAGATACATGATGTGCAAATATCTTCTCCTATTCAGTAGGTTGCCTTTTCATTTTGAAGATTTCCTTCCCTGTATTGAAGCTTTTTAATTTGATGTAGTTCTGCTTGTTTATTTTAGCTTTTGTTTCCTGTGCCTTTGGTGTCAAATCCAAAAAAATTATCACCAAGACCAATCTCAAGGAGTTTATCACCTATGTTTTCTTCTAGGAGTTTTGTGGTTTCAGGTCTCATGTTCAAGTCTTTAATCCATTTTGATTTAGCCTTTGTGTATGGTGTTAGATGTTAGTCCAGTTTCATTCTTTTGCATGTGGCTGTCCAGTCTTCTAGCACCATTTACTGAACACACTGTTCTTTCCCCATTCTATATTTTTGGATCTTTTGTCATAAAATAGTTGACCATATATGCAGGGGTTTGTCTCTGGGTTCCTTGTTCTGTTCCATTAATCTATATGTCTGTTTTTATGCCACTACCATACTGGTTTGATTAGTTTAGCTTTCTAATATTGATCAGGGAGCATGATGTCTCCAGCTTTTTTTCTGTCTCAGAGTGCTTGGGCTATTTGAGTTCACTTGAGGTTTGTCCTATTTCTGTGAAAAATGCTTTGGGAATTTTAATAGGGATTGTACCAAATCTGTACAATGCTTTGAGTGGTATTGACATTTTAACAATATTAGTTTTCCCAATCCGTGAGCATGGACTATCTTTCCATTTATTTGTGTCTTCTTTGATAGTTTATTCTTAAAACTAGAAAATTACTAGAGCTATAAGATAAACACAGTGGTCAAAAAGAAAAAGATTAGATCACACTGTATGTTAACTAACTTGAATTTAAAATATAAATTTAAATTTAAAAAAAAGGAAAAAGATTAGAAATTAGGCAACATAATTAAAACCATCTCACACTTGGATTTGTGAATCACAACAATGTTTCTGTTCTTTGCCTAAATATCTCAATTTGTATGGAAATGTTATCAAATGAATCAGTAGTTCCGAGCAAGCTCTAGCAATGCCTTACCAAAAGATATCCACCATACCCAGAAAAGGATTTGAATTTTTTAAGGCATTTTGAAGACAAAATATGAAACCAAATTCTGTTTTTATATTAATATCTCATCAATAAGGTTAAGAAGCTAGGAATGCAAGAACACACAATATCTAATGTCAGAATAACTCACTGTTGCAGAATTGCAATTTTACCAGCCTGTGTGGAAATTTTTTCATTCTATTTGTTACCAGAAAAGCAAAGGAAATCTATCAATAATGCCACTAGTAGATCAACATATAAGATAACAGAGATTAAAACACTCCAGGACATTAAAATTTTATTGCAGGAAAAGAGTTTTATTGAATATTGATGCATCTATAGATATTAGTAACTTCTAGATAATCACTATTTAGAATCACTGAAGTGAAATGTTGGAAGAACTTTGTCATGGGGGGGACCCTACTGGCAATGAAATATCTAAGGCAAATAAAACATTATGGAAATACTTCTTAAAAACATACATTATATCTAGAGTTTATTCTGACAATCCTGCATTCAAGTAATACATTATTTTATTTGCAAAGGAACTCCCATATGTAAATGTTTCCCTGCTGCTATGAATTCCAAATGAAATATTATCAAAACTGTGACTGTAATAAAGTCCAAGACATAAAAAATATGTGAGCAGAGTACCACTCTTTGCTTTTTTATATAAACTAATTAATTTAGTTTTAAATTTATATCCAAGCTAGTTAGTATATAGTGCAACAATGATTTCAGGAGTAGATTCCTTAATGCCCCTTACCCATTTAGCCCATCTCCCCTCCCACAACCCCTCCAGCAACCCTCTGTTTGTTCTCTATATTTAAGAATCTCTTATGTTTTGTCTCCTTCCTGTTTTTATATTATCTTTGCTTCCCTTCCCTTATGTTCATCTGTTTTGAAGTGATGGGTGAAGTCCTCATATGGGTGAAGTCATATTATATTTGTCTTTCTCTGAATAATTTTGCTTAGCATGATACCCTCTAGTTCCATTCATGTAGTTGCCAATGGCAAGATTCATTCTTTTTGATTGCCAAGTAATACTCCATTATATATATATATACTACATCTTCTTTATCCTTCCATCTGTTGATAGACATTTGGGCTCTTTCCATAGTTTGGCTATTGTTGATAGTGCTGCTGTAAACATTGGGGTGCATGTGTCCCTTTGAAACAGTATACCTGTTGATGGACGTTTGGGCTCTTTCCATACTTTGGCTGTTGTCAATAGCTCTGCTATAAACATTGGGGTACATATGTGCCCCTTTGAAACAGTACACCAGTATCCTTTGGATAAATACCTAGTAGTTAAATTGCTGGGCCATAGGGTAGTTCTATTTTTAATTTTTTGAGGAACCTCCATACTGATTTCCAGAGTGGCTGCACCAGTTTGAATTCCCACCAGCAGTGCAAAAGAGATCCTCTTTCTCCACATCCTTGCCAACATCTGTTGTTGCCTAAGTTGTTAATGTTAACCATTCTGACAGGTGTGAGGTGGTATCTCATTGTGGTTTTGATTTGTATTTCCTTGATGATGAGTGAGTTGAGCATTTTTTCATGTGTCTGTTAGCCATCTGGTTGTCTTCTCTGGAGAAGTGTCTATTCATGTCTTTTGCCCATTTCTTCACTGGATTATTTGTTTTTGGGTGTTGAGTTTGATAAGTTATTTATAAATTTTGGATACTAACCCTTTATCTTATAGGTTATTTGAAAATATCTTCTCCCATTCTGTTGGTTGCCTTTTAGTTTTGCTAATTGTTTCCTTTGCTCTGCAGAAGCTTTTTATTTTGATGAGGTCCCAATAGTTCATTTTCTTTTGTTTCCCTTCCCTCTGGAGACATGTTAAGAAGTTGCTGTGGCCAAGGTCAGAGAGGTTTTTGCCTGCTTTCTCCTCGAGGATTTTGATGGCTTTCTGTCTTATGTTTAGGTCTTTCACCCATTTTGAGTTTATTTTTGTGTATGGTGTAAGAAAGTGGTCCAGGTTCATTTTTCTGCATGTCGCTGTCCAGTTTTCCCAGCACCATTTGCTGAAGAGACTGTTTTTATTCCATTGGATATTCTTTCCTGCTTTGTCAAAGATTAGTTGGCCACACATTTGTGGGTCCATTTCTGGGTTCTCTATTCTGTCCCATTGATCTGAATGTCTGTTTTTGTGTCAGTACCATGCTGTCTTGATGATAACCGCTTTTTAATATGTCTTGAAGTCAGGGATTGTGATGCTTCCAGCTTCAGTTTTCTTTTTCAACATTGCTGTGGGTATTCGGGGTCTTTTCTGGTTCCATACAAATTTTAGGATTGTTTGTTCTAGCTATGTGAAGAATGCTGGTGTTATTTTGATAGGGATTGCATCGAATATGTAGATTGCTTTGGGTAGTATTGACATTTTAACAGTTTGTTCTTCCAATCCAGGAGCATGGAATATTTTTCCACATTTTTGGTGTGTTTTCTTCAATTTCTTTCATAAGCTTTCTATAGTTTTCAGTGTATAGATTTTTCACATCTTTGGTTAGGTTTATTCCTAGGTATTTTATGGTTTTGGTGCAATTGTAAATAGGATCGATTCCTTGATTTCTCTTTCTGTTGCTTCATTGTTGGTATATAGGAATGCAACTGATTTCTGTGCATTGATTTTATATCCTGCAACTTTGCTGAATTCATGGATCAGTTCTAGCAGTTTTTTGGTGGAATATTTTGGGTTTTCCATATAGAGAATCATGTTATCTGTGATGAGTGAAAGTTTGACTTTCTTCTGGCCAGTTTGGATGCCTTTTATTTATTCATTTGTGTTGTCTGATTGCTGAGGCTAAGACTTCCAATACTATGTTGAATAACAGAAGCGAGAGTTGACATCCCTGTCATGTTCCTGATCTTAGGGATAAAGCTCTCAGTTTAGAATACCACTCTTTGAATTCTGCTTTGGGAAAATGATATTAGAAATGGGTCTCTGGTGATTTTTAGTGATTGTAATGGATTTAAACCTAAAGAAAAATTCAGTCAGAGTAACATCTATCTGTGTTTCAGAGAAAGCTTCACCATTGTTTCTGAAATACTTGAAATGTTTGGATTTTTAAATCAATTTACATTTCACAAGAAATTTCAACACTGCATTTATCAAAGGGGAAAAAGGGAAAGCTATTAGAAGTGAAGAATGGTAGTACCTTTGGTTCACAATTTCAAGAGAACAAATTATCCAAATTCTGATTAATGGAAAAGGGAGTTTCCATCCATAAGAGACAAAGCAATAAATCATCTGCTATTTTTTGTCTCCTATTTCTGTAAACAAAGTTTCTCGGTAGTGGTGACTGTCAAGAATTTGAACAGACCATTCATCATGTCTTGATTAGAAATGCAGTGGCTACTTTAAAACAGTTATGGTCACCACTGTGGTTGCTTATGAGCTAGGCTTAGTTGGAAGTTTTATCAAGTTCAATATTGAATATTTCCCTGAATACCTTGTGTGTTATTTTTCTTATTATAATAGAAATAAATTATAGTTAATGCCTTCACCAGGATGTCTTACAAAATGTCACCATTGTATGGGTTTGTTAGAACACATAGCTTGGGAAGTATTGCTCTAGAGGACTGTAGAACAATTTTCTCTGCATGAGAATCTGATCTTGGTTGACTCTGAAGCTCTGTTTCCCTGTATCCTGATAAGAGTAGAAGGTCAGTTACTTTTAGGCAACATTGCTTATGATAAAAATGACTCCTGATTTGTAAATGATATCTGCGTGGGGGAGACTAAAAATGAATTCTAAATACCTGATGGTGGGTCATAGCTTTGGACTCACCATGGTGCAGCAACTCTTTTTCTGCACATGTCTCTAGCAGGAACCCTGAAATCTATGCTTATAGAGTTATTGCAAGACATACTGGCTCCTGTGGTAATAAGGCTTTTAAGCCAGGGTGGTTTCCATACCCACCCAATGTGGATCTCATCTCCTTGCCTATGAGTTGTCATCTAGGGAGAGGGTAACTCCTGGGTGGTTGATAGATTCCTGCAAGTAGTCCCACGGAAGAGGAAAGTCTAATGCTGCCCTGATAGTGAGAAGTGGTTCCTGTCCCATACCCTTCTAAGTAGAGGGGTTCCAAATATGGTCTATGAAATTTTTATTAACCTGAACATTTAGTTGAAGCTAAGAAGACTGCCTAATGGAGCAATATTTAAGTCTTTCTTTTTCATGCCCATATAAAAGGAGCCACTGTTGGTGTTTGACAATTCTCTCCTTAGTAGATGTGAGCTTTTCCCCCATATTTATAGAAACTCTCATCTCACTATTATTTATATATGTCCATATTTTGATTTTTTTTTTTTTTTGGCCATTGAACTATATACTTGATCACATTGAAAAGGAACTAAGGGTACTTCTATAAGGTCATAGTGGTAGTCAGACTTTTACAATGCAATTGGTGAATATTGTTACATAATACTACAAACACCACTCTTAGCATATGCCAAGCACTGTTCCCAATTCTTCATATGTATGAATTAATTTAATCTTCATGGCAACTCTATAAGGTAGCCAGTATTAATATATTCATTTTACAAATGATGAAACTGAGGCAAAGTTCGTCAAGTTTGACCAGCTAGTATAGTGAACTGTGGGGCTGGAATTCAAATCCAAGTTAGGCTTTAGAACCCAGTCTCTCATATACTGTGCCTAATATATTTGATCTCATAATGATAAATTTTCCTGCCACTTGTGTCACACATGCTGTGCTAGACTGTACTGAGTGCTTTCTATATATTAATATTATTTCATCCTCAAAAGAACCCCAATAGAAGGGCATTCTTTATAGTCGAAAGGTGAGGAAATTGAGGTACAGATATATGAAGGACTTTGCTATTTGATATTGTTTTGTGATTTGCAGATCGAAATTCAGAATAGTATCTGTGCTCCCATCTTTCAATTCTCTGATTTCATCCTCTGTGTGATGTCGATTTTAAAACCATTAGAATTTGGTGGGTAAGTCAGAATGTATGGCAGAGTCCTTCCCAAATCCCAAGCATTTTTAGGGCCTATAAAGACAAGAAAGAAGACACAAAATTTCTTCTACCTAAGTGTCTCCTAATGTATATTTCTAGGACCATTACATATAAGTGGTATTAATAGTTAGATGGTAAAAAAAAATATTCTGTTTCCATATGCAATTAAGAAACATTAAATTAAATCACTCATTCTCAACCTGGGAGATTTTGCCCCCCAGGAGACATTCGGGGATGTCTGCAGGAATTTTTGGTTGTCATAACTGGAGAGAATGGTGCTACTGGTATCAAGTGGGAAGAGGCAAGGGAAGCTGCCAACAGCTGGCAGTGCACAAGACAGCCTCACACAGCAGAGTTACCTGACCCAACATGTCCGTAGTGCTGAGATTGAGAAACCTCAAGTTAAATGATGCTAATTACACATTTCTGTTCTGTATAGCCAATCAACTATTTCTTGAGCGATATATGCTGGGATTGGGACTCTGTGAAACAGAGTTATGTGCCTTGTGGGTTGTTAGGACCATATAATCATCTACACCAGGCTTACTTTCTACACCATATTACTTTCCAGGTGATCAAGTTCTCAGGTGATTCCTAAGCCTATTACATTAAAAATATTTTTTTTAGGGGCACCTGGGTGGCTCAGTTGGTTGAGCATCTGACTTTGGCTCAGGTCATGATCTCATGGTTCATGAGTTCAAGACCCACATCAGTCTCATTGCTGTCAGTGCAGAGCCCACTTTGGATCCTCTGCCCCCCTCTCTCTGCCCCTCCCCTGTTTGCCTCTCTCAAAAATAAACATTTTTAAGTGCTTTTAAAATGTATTTATTTTGAGAGAGAGAGAGAGGGCAAGTGGGCACACCCAAGCAGGGAAGGGGCAGAGAAAGGGGGAAAAGGGATCCCAAGCAGGCTCCTTGCTGTCAGTGGAACCCCAACCTGGGGCTCCATCTCAGGAAACCTGAGGTCATGATCTGAGCCAAAATCAAGAGTTGGAGACTGAACCCACTGAGCCACCCAGGTGCCCTGTTAAAAGTATTTTTAAAGGAAGCTTTTAAAATTTCAAACTAAAGCTATTCTGTCCTTTCAGTGAGATTACCTGTGTAGTGGCCTAGAACAGAAAACACAGATAGACGTTTGGTACTTTCTCAAACTTCAACATTGTGGTTTCTGTGTGAAGTCATAAATACGAAAACTTTATAGTGAGGTTATATGTCCTATAAAATGACAAATCATTTTGAAGTCACCTTATCAGAAACCTTGCCAGGTTGCCTAACACAATGACCATTTTATTAGGCTAGTCCATGAAGAAATTTAAATTTTTTTTAACCTTTATTTATTTTTGAGAGATAGAGAGCTACAGAGAACAAGGAGGGGAGGGACAGAGAGAGAGGGAGACGCAGAACCTGAAGCAGGCTCCAAGCTCCGAGCTGTTAGCACAGAGCCTGGTGCGGGGCTTGAACCCACCAACTGTGATTTCATGCCCTAAGCCGAGCTGAAGTCAGACGCTTAACTGACTGAGCCATCCAGGCACCCCTAGTCCATGAAGAAATTTAGATCTAATGAGTCCAATTTCAGCCAGCACATGGAAACATTAAAGGCACCTCATATTTGCACTTGGAATAATAAAAAATGCTCAGCTTCATATTGTCTCCCTACTCTTCAAACACACACGCACACACACACACACACACCCTGGCACTGTTCTGGGGCTATGACAATTTAATAGGTGATGATTTCATTTCACACAAAAATTTGAAGAACTAGGGACACCTGGGTGGCTCAGTTGGTTAAGCATCTGACTTCAACTCAGGTCATGATGTTGAGGTTTGTGAGTTCAAACCTCGCATCGGGCTAATCTGCTGTCAGTGCAGAGCCTGCTTTGATCCTCTGTCATCCTCTTTCTGTGCCCCTCCCCTGCTTATGCTCTCTCTCTCTCTCAAAAATAAATAAACATTAAAAAATTTTTTTGAAGAACCTAGAAGAGTGGTTCTCAGCTTTGGCTACTAATGAGAATCACCCAGGCCCTATTCCAAGACATTGTTTAATTGATTTGTGGTGAGCCTGAACAACAGTATTTCTTTAAAACTCACCAGATAATTCCATTATTTAACTCAGTGTTGCACACCATGGACTTTGAGCAGCAGTTCTCAAGCAAGTGCTAGAGGACTTGTTAAAACAGATAGTTAAACCTCTGGAGTTTCTGATTCAGTGGGTTGGGAATATAGCCTGGGGAAATTACAATCCCCATGGGATGCTGGGAAATTGCAGTTCCCATGAGATGTTGTTGCCACTGTTCCAGGCACCTTGCGCTGAGAACCATTGGCCCTAGAGTACTCTCTTATTACAGAAATTTGGATGTTTCTTCTTAGTTATGCTTTTGTTTAATTTTCTAGGTAAAAAGGAGTTCCTTATCAGATATTTTATCCTTTCTGTTTAGTCAAACCAGAAGCGACGTAAACCATTTCACATCTCCTGTTTAGGTTATATCTAAACCCATACAGATTCATCATCTTGACCATCATCAAATAAATTGAGGTTTATAATTACAGAACACAGGAAGTGGCTAATTTCTTTCCAGGCAGTTGCTTGCTTACCTTCGACCAGTAAATATGCTCAAATCATAATAATTAAAACTGTATAATTTTGAAAATAAGAGAATTTAGATTTGCATAGGGCCATATGAGCTTATCTAATATACTCCACTACCTTAAAGCAGGTAATTACTTGTTTGCTTGTTGAAATCCGAAACTTGAAGGAGATAGGAGGAGAGAACAGGGTAAACAAAGACATTTGTATGCATTCAAACATGACCTAAGGTGGATATGACGAATCAGCCTGACTAAAATGGGCAATTTGTGGGACAGAGAAAGAACTAATATGAAACAAGAGGAGAGTGCCAAATACCTGGCAATGTAATTTGGATTTTATGATATAAGCAGCAGGAGGCTATTTAAAGTTCTTGAGCAGAAGACAAACCATGTTTCTGCACTATTAGTCTTGGTAGACTGATTTAAAGATGATCAGAAGCATTTTCAATCTGTGTAACAGATAGAGCTGCTGTTTTAAATAACAAGTCACATTGAGATCCCAGTGTTTTGGAAAATCAAGGAATTCTAGGAAAAGAAATTGCTGTTTTTTAGAACCCTCGTAGGTGAAGCTTGAGTTATAACTGAAATGAATAATAATAGGACAATTTATGATCCACCACAGGGCTGTGTAATTCTCTTATGCCATATGATTCTCTCAAATAAGACATAACATTTTGAGGTGAATAGAAGCCTTGGAGTCTAATAGCAGATTGACAGATATAGGTTCTACAGTAAAATAGTTTGACAGAGGACTCCCTAATTCTACATTAAGCAGCAAGAAAACACTCCAGATATTTTTTCCAGTAAAACATAGTAAAATGTAATTTTGCTCAAGGTATTCATCTCATCCTAACTAGTTAACTATACAAGTGTCTGTTTAGTTGATTGAATCATAAAGCCATTTTATTTATTGGCAACATGGGAATTTTATAGCACAGCACTTGAACAAATGAAGTTCTCTTTTTAAACCCTTAAGTAAATTTTTGTATTATTTCCTCATAGAAAGGCTTTGATGGAAGAAATATCCAAAGCAACTATCCAAGAAGCAGTGGAAGTTAAGGCTGAATCCTGGATGCCAAGAAGGCTGATTAGGCAGTTATGAGCATAGGTGTGGTGTGGTAGGTCAGCTCCTGAATTGGATGAGCGGTCTGAGGCAGTGTGTGGAGTGAAGCGCAAAGGCTCAAGGGGTAAATTTGGGTAGGAACCCCCTCAGTAATGAACTGGAAAGTCTTTTTGTTTGTTTGTTCAGAGGCATTTTACTTAGACTAAAATAATTAGATGTTCAGAAGCAGTGTACAAGGAAAGAGAAATCAAACCAATTTATCATGAATTCCCTCTTTACAACTAAAACAAACAAACAAAAAAAGGCTTTCTGCTTTAAGAGAAAAGTCAAGAGCAGGCCAATGTATTTTACTTCTCCATTATAACATAAACAGCTACAAGAAATCTAATTGTAATTCAATCTAATTGGATGTTGTTTTGCACGTATTCATTAAAAAGACAACAGACCATCATACCCCAAGAGCCTAATTCCACCTGCCTTCATCTGATAGTCATGTATTTTCACGTGCAGATAATACCAAGTTATGAACTGGAAAGTCTAAGGAGAATAGGATTACAGAGTACTGTGGATAATCCCTCTTAGTTTTGCAAAGCTTTCCTTGACCTTGCTGCCCCGTCTGTCTACCAACAGAATTGGGTTTAAAGGAGGTCCCTGCTCATATTTGAGTGAATAATTTTGTTAAAATTATGAGAAACAAGACTGGTTTTTGGAAACTTTAAGAAGGAATAGATAGGAGGGATATGGCCCACCAATACACACCATCATAAAGGAAGTTAAAGAGAAAGAATGTAACATGGGGTTTTAAGTTATATCAGCAGCAGAGTTGAGAAAGAGCTTTCTACAAGCTAAAGGGAAGCTTTCTACAAGTTAAAAAAGTTTTGCACGTTTTTAGATGCAGAGGAAAAGGAGCCAAAAACCAGGAGTGTTGGGAAAAAAATGAGGTGAAACCTCTCCATCTTTGGAGGAAAATTTGAAATCCAACTGTAGTGGGGGCACACAGGTGTAATGATTGTCATTTGAGTGAAGGTTCGAGAAAGCACTCACCTTATGATCACCTTGTTTTTGTTGATTGCTTTCAAATAAAGTTCAGTGGTTCACAAACTTTACTGTGTATCAGAATCATCCAAGGAGCTTGGTAAACTAGAATTTTGAGTCTTATACATAAAGATTCTGATTCTGTATTGGACCCAGAATTCTAGATCCTTAATAAGCAGCCCAGATGAATTCGATGCTGGTGATCCAGTCTTTGAAAAAGACTAGTGTGTGTTCATTTGTTCTATGCAGAGCAGAAATGTGTAGAGGAGGAAAAGGTTTAGGGGCTTGAGAATGAAGGTCTTAAATAGATAGTATACTATAAACAAAAAAGATTTCTAAGTGGCACTAAGCACCAGTAAGTTAGAATTCAACATCATGGACCACACCTGCCACCTTCTAGAAGGGACTTTAGGAGCAGATAGACTAATGAGAGCAAGTTTTCCAGACATACATGAAGTCCATAGTGAGCTGCTTGATCTTATCTTTAGGTTGGCTTGATGACTGATATTAATGAAACATCTGAAGTTAATTACAGTTTCAGAGACAAGTTAAAATTTCACATTTTAAGAATGTCCTAATTATATCTTCAGCTTTCGGCAAATAAAAAGGGGAAAAAATGTTTTCTTACACCTCACCGGCAACATGTAATAACTGGCATTTTCCCAGACAGTTCTGGTGTGAAGTGTAATAGAACACAAACAGTGGGATTAGGTAAAAGCTGAACAAGTTGACGTTTTTCTGTCACAGCACTGAAGTAGGAGAGTGACCTTCAGACTCCTCTCCACACTACTGTCAGCTCCCAGACTGTCCTTGTGTGCTCCTGTGATCTGGTTCGCTTGGGGTTTTTTTTATTTGTTTTTTGTTTTTTCATTCTAGTCCTGTATGCCCTAATTTTAAAAAGATTTTTCTAACTCAGTTTAATTTAACATAAGTAGAATTTATTTATTCCAAAGGTTTTTAGTTTTTTGATTAACAGACCCACCACATAGGAGAATTTTGTTCCAATTTCTTGAAGTGTTATCATATATATATATATATATATATATATATATATATCAATTTGTATACAGACAACAATTTCATGGATTTCACAGATGACCTGAAGGCTATGCTAAAGGGCCACATAAACTCCAGGTTCAGAATGCAGAGCTAAGGATCAGGGAAGAACGTAGACAAGAGAAATAGAACACTTACTGGAGTGTTCCTATCTAGTCTTTGTTGGTACATATAATTTTTGCATAGTTTTAACATAAAAACAATTTGGGGCTTTATTTTGCAGCTATCCCTTATCTTAATATTCTAGACTACTGTAGAATATTTATAAATTTTATCTTCCTAAATTTTAAAATATATTTTAATAACTTGCTATATCACAATATGTTTCACAGTTGTTGTTGTATTGAATATTTAAGTTGCATCCAGTATTTCATGTTATAGCTAAAATTACCAAAAAAAAAAAAAATCTTTGTGCCGATAGGCAAGTTCTTGTTTTAAGAAATTTTGGAGAATCAGCTCTTTCTTTTCTCATTACTTTTTTTCCTTCTGTACTTCTGTTCTTACTCCTGTCTTTATCTCTCTTGCTTTTTCTTCCTTATTTGATCTGTTTCCTGTTAAGCATAGGGGTGAAGAATGCCCTTGATGACAGTTGAAAGAGGAATATCTTGAAATAAATAGTGTCTTAGTAATAATTATTTTTTTCTGTGATAAATTGGGCATATTTTTTCAGCTTAATCTGGGTCTTGATTTGAATTTTATTTAATTCATCTTTTCTTGATTTCATCTTTCTCACAATTCTTTCAAATACTGAGTAGTGTTAACTCTTTTACACTACTATTGAATCGTTTCTAAATAATAAAAACTTATTTTCAAGTAGCTTTCATATAGAGCTATTATGTTCTAAAAATCTGTAATTGAGCTATTTTTGTAAAAATTATGTAACTGAAATTATCAAGCATAATGCCAAGGTTGTGAAATCTTTAAGACCTAAAATAAGTACAACTATTTTTTCAAAAGGAGATCCCCTTTTTCTTAAGTAATTTATTCAGTCTCAAAATAGTTTGTTAGCATTTTTAAAAATTTTAAATAATATGTTTTTTAAGAAATGTTTTATCTCTTTAGAACAAAAAAAGCAATGCAATTGCTTAACTTTGTATTGAATACTTTATTTACTTGCCTCAATTTTATTTCTTCATAGAGTTGTAAGTTATGAGAACATCAATAAAAATGACTACTATACTATTAGCAAAAAAGCAGTAACACACATTTATAATGAGGACATTGAGTATATTGAAATTGATCGATGGGAACAGGAGTATCTATATCACAGAGAACTCACTAAGATTTTCATATTTGCACTCTTTCGGAAATGGAAGGCTTTTAATGTATGGAGGAAGAATGTCCGTTCCAGGAAAATCAGTGGATGTCGGCAATCTCTACAAAATAATTTGTTCATTGTTAATCCTGTACGTATTTTTAATTGTATTATAATTACATATTTTTTAATGTTTTTATTCATTTTTGAGAGAGACAGAGCATGAGTGGGGGAGGGGCAGAGAGAGAGGGAGACACAGAATATGAAGCAGGCTCCAGGCTCTGAGCTGTCAGCACAGAGCCCGACAAGGGGCTCGAACCCATGAACCGCGGGATCATGACCTGAGCCGAAGTTGGACACTCAACCAACTGAGCCACCCAGGTGCCCCTTAATTATATTCTAAAAGAATTACAGAAAAACAAAGTGTGAATCAATAAAGGTGTTGGTATAGACTGTCCTTGAAATAGCATATTTCATCTTTTTAAGAGAATTTTCATTCTGTCTTTTCATTTAAGAGTCTGGCAGTCTAGCAGTGTTTTTACATTTTAACTACTGTTGCAGAATGCAAAGTATAAGAAAAGAGTTGCACAGGTCCCCTTCAATTAGAAGCAACCTCAGAGGTTTGGATTCATGGCCCCATTCGTTGCTGATCAGGAAATGGTATATCCTCTTGAGCAGAGTAGCCTGGCAACCCTTATTACCTCTTCTTACCTTTGAGTCACTCTGGATTTCATGGTCCAAAATAATTTGGGGACTTGTTTTCATGGACCAGTGCTTGCTAAGGTATCATATACTTTCCTCTACCATGGATTCAGACAGTATAAAACTTTCCCCAAGCAAGGGAAAGTTTTAATCTTTACTTTGCAGGATGGGGTAATCATGGGAAAAGAACAGTTAAAGGGTATGTGGCCATATTTAAAATCTCTACCCATTCACTGAATTTCAACTTGCATTAGAAGTTTTCTACTTGTGGGGTGCCTGGGTGGCTCAGTCAGTTAAGCATCCCACTTCAGCTCAGGTCAAGATCTCAGAGTTCATGGGTTTGAGCCCCATGTCAGGCTCTGTGCTGACAGCACGGAGCCTGGACACTGCTTCAGATTCTGTCTGCCTCTCTGCCCCTCCCCTCCCTCCAATAAATAAACATTAAAAAAAATTTTTTTAAACAGAAGTTTTCTGCTTGGCCCCTGGGAATGAACTGGAATCACCATTACTGTCAGTGTATTCAGCTGTCTATGACACTGAGTCACCACCCTCTCAAATCAGAAGCCTCGAGTTTGCTTTTTACTGTTCATTTCCTTCACTTTCATATGTTGATCTGAAAGATCATTATCAAGATGTCAGTTACACAATAAAGGAACATTAAAAGAATAGGGCTAACATAGATATTAGTGCAAAACAGATGTATGAGATGTACTATTTCAGGTCATCCATCTCATCAAGCATTCTGGATTGTAGAAAATATTCTAGTCCTTCTTGGTATCAAGCTCAACTCCTAGACCTCTAATTTCATTGAGGATCCATCAATCATTTGAACCTATTTTATTATCTTTTTACCACCTTTTACCTTTTGCCATGTCCTGGGCACTATACATTTCATAAGTTTGTTACTAGGTATATAAAATAGTTCTTCCTATATTCGTCTCTAAGATCACCTCTGTTGATCCTTAAGGCTTATTCTCCTATGTGCTGACAGTTGTCCTCTCTGCCTACGATTCATACCAATAGTGCTTTGACCTTGATAATATCTTCTCTTAAATGTAGCCCTAGCAGACTAGAAAGTTCTCATCCATTTAAGCTTAGATTGACCTACCTAACAGACCCATTGTGTTGGTTTAAATGTCTATTAGATTCTATAATTATGCACCTGCTTATCACTATTCTTATATTTACAATTAGATAATTAGAAGGGATGATTTGCCTAGACTAGGTTGAAGGGATTGATGTGGAGATATCCTTGAAATATTTCTTTTCATGATATTTTTTTAGTAACAAACCATATTGGCACCTGTGCCTATGTTTCCTTTTAACAACTTTATTGAAATATAATTAATGTACTGTACAATGCACTCATTTAAGGTATACCATTCGGTGGTTTAATTACATTCACAGAATTAATTAACCACCACCACAGTCAATTTAAGAACATTTTCATCACTCCAACAAGAAACCCTGTTTGGGTGCCTGGGTGGCTCAGTTGGTTAAGCATCCAGCTCTTGGTTTCGGGTCAGGTCATGATCTCACAGTTTGTGAGTTGGAGCCCTGCATCAGGCTCTGCACCAACAGTGTGGAGCCTGCTTGGGATTCTCTCTCTCTCTCTCTCTCTCTCTCTCTCTCCCTCCCTCTCTCTACCCATCCTCTGCTCTCTCTCTCTCTCTCTCAAAATAAATGAATAAAATTTAAAAAACCCCTATTACCCATTAGCGATCATTCTATATTTCTCCCCATCTCCCCCCAACCCCCTCCCCGGCTCTAGGCAACCACTAAACTACTTTTTGTCTCTATTGCATTGCCTATTCTGCACATTTCATATAAATGTAACCACAATGTGTCGTTCCTTGTGGCTGGCTTTTTTCACTAGCTTCATGTTTTCAGCATTCATCTATGTTATAGCATAGCATTTCTTGCTGTTGTGTGGATATATATATTTTATTTATCCATCCATCTACTTCCACTCATTGTTCCAGCCCACAAATAAATGGGTTTCTAATAGTGACTGAGTTTTCTTTTTCAGCAACTTGTTACCCCTGAAAATTTAAAGTTAAAAATTTTAACTTAAAAAAAATTTAAATCAAAATTGCCTTTGTTTTATGTCATAGCCTCTTAGATCAGCAGATGGGCCCCTCCATTACCATGGTGACTGAACATTGTAAAGTCCTTAAGATAACACAATGAATCTTTAGTAGCCATTCATCATACATAGTGAAATTTAAGATATTTCCCAGTCCTCTACTACTTGCCCTCAATTTCATAGCTAAGAGATACATATTCAAGATAAAAAGATAGGAATTCAAACAAATTAAGTCTGAAAATTCAAAGAATGCTTTTAGAAAAAAATTTCAGAAGTGTTCCTGTTTATGCACTTTGGAGCTATAGCTAAAGTTAACATATAGACCTATGTATTTTCCCTAATAACCATTCTTGCTTTCCAGATATTTTTATTCTTTCAAAATACAGGGTTTTTCTTAACAATGATGAATTTTATTTTCATTCAGCATTTGCGACCAGCTCTTCTTAAAATAAATGAATTATGCTATCACTTGAGTTTCATGGGACTTTGTTATATTGAAAAATGTCATACCTACACCCTGCAAGAATTTAAGGCCACGCAAATCATACGGTTAGAAGAGGTAAGGAATTTTTGTCTATGGTTTCGAGATTTTTTTTCTATTATTGCTACTTTGCTATTGCTAATTATACATATTCATCAATGTCTAGGTGACAGGACGCCTAGAAGAATTTCGAAATGAGGCAAAAGTTGTGGTCTGGAAAGCTTGTCAAGTTGCTCTGCGTGCCACAGGATTTATTCCTGATGACTGTCAACATAAACCTGTTGAGGGTAGGAAAGGGAAAAAACTTTGATAGAACAGAAGTCATGGCTTTCTAAAAAAATTAACTCTTTTTTATTCTACTTTTCTTAAGTTCAAATAATGATCCTATTTTTCAGGATACTGGTTACAGAATCTTTCTTTCCTAAGCATTTTTTAGTGGAATGAGGGCCTCTTGCTTAAAGGTATGTCCAGCCTACCAGACAATAAGTTTGTCAAAAGTAAGCAACTGGAAGGATCTCAGGGTGGCCCCAACTGACGTGAACTGTAAAGGATAACTAAAATTCAGATGGAAAAGGAGGATAAAGGTGTCTCTGGGAAAGAGGTAGCTTGGTACACAGATCAAATCCTATTCGGGGGAATGTTTATGAACTGTCTGCAGTCTCTCACTGAGTCGAAATCCTTTGATGTGGAATTCTTTTGGATAACTGGGCTGTTTTCTGGAGTTTGAAATATCTACATTAACCAAGTATTTTGTTGTTTTTGACTTTTACTTATCTTTTTAAAGATTTTAATTCCAGTATGGTTAACATACAGGGTTATATCAGTTTCATGTGTACAAAATAGAGATTCAATGATTTTGTCCATTACTCAGTGTTCATCATGATAATTGTGCTCTTAATCTCTTTCACCTCTTTCCCCCATCCCTCCACTCATCTCCCCTCTGGTAACCATCTGTTATCTATAGATAATAATCGAGTTTTTGGTCTCTTTTTCCCCCCTCATTTGTTTTAGTTCTTAAATTCCACAAATGAGTGAAATCATTTCATATTTATCTTTCTCTGACTGATTTATTTCACTTAGCATCATCCTCAGAGAAATGCAAATCCAAACCACAATGAGATTATCACCTCATACCTGTCAGAATGGCTAAAATAAAAAACTCAAGAAAAAAGAAGTGTTGGTGAGGATGTGGAGAAAGAGGAAGCTTTGTGGACTATTTGGTGGGAATGCAAACTGACGCAGCCACGGTGGCAAACAGTAGGGAGGTTCCTCAAAAAATTAAAAATAGAATTGTCCTACAATCCAGTAATTGCACTACTGGGTATTTACCCAAACAATGTGAAAACACTAATTCAAACGAATATATGTACCCCTATGTTTATTGCTGCATTATTTATAATAGCCAAATTATGGAAGCAGCCCAAGTGTCCATCGATAGATGAATGGATAATGAAGATGAGGTGTGTATATATGTGTGTATTTACGTATATATATATATATATATATATACACACACACACACATACATACAATGGAATGTTATTCAGCTATATAAAAATTTTTACTTATCTGTTAATCCATATTGAAAGAAATGAGATTTTTATACAAGAAGTCCTGTTGTTGTGTCTTCTGTTGTTCTTAGATTATTGTAAAATGCCAGACGGTAGAGGTCTCATTGAGTTGCCTGCTTATGGAGACTCTGAGAAAATGACATACACAGACCAGGCCAGCAAAAGGCATTACTGCATGAGGCTAACATGGTAAATTATTACTCTTTTTTTTTTTCCAAAAAAAAATTAGAGCATCCACCCTTCTCAAATTTCATTAAAAATTAAAGCCTTCATCACAGGATTCACTAATAGTGATGAGGGATTTGGGGGATATGGTAACCTGAATGCATGCCCAGAAGCTCACCCATCCAACTGTCACTCAGCAAAGCAACCATGGGGAACGGCAGGCTGGTGGAGGGGGGAAGATATGCCCAAGGCCAAGTGCTTCTCTTTGATCTCTAAAGCTTTGTTTCCCTCTAGTCCAGCTTGGAGCATGAAGTAGGCTGTGGTAAGGAGAAGTCAGGTACATAAAGATTTGTGGGCATCCTCCAGTGGACCCGGAGGGCCCACTACATTTGTTTGGTCACTGAAGAACTACAGGGAGTTCTTTGCATTGCCACACAAAACTCCACCCTCTCCCTTTGGTGGGTTTTGCACCTGGGAGACCAAGGTGGAAAGTCTTCCTTCCAGGGCCTCGGCTAGATCTTGACATCATTCCAGAGTTTTGATTTCACGACATTCTAAAATCTCATCATTACAAAAAGCGTGCAAACAAAATCACCAAACATGATCTGAAAAGTTTTGTGTGGTATTATAAAACAGTTATTGTTATTCAGTGCCCACTAACTTAGTCCGAGTTTGACAGCTGTCTATTTAATAAATCGTAACTGTATACTAGTTTATATATGAAATAATATGATAGCCATGTCTGTGTCACAACAGAAGTAAATGAAACAGTTCCTGAGGCATCATCATAGTACAGGTAACAGAGGCCACTTGGGGCTTCACTTGAGCAGAATGAACATTTATTTTTTTTTCTTTTATAGTTTATTGTCAAGTTGGTTTCCATATAACACCCAGTGCTCATCCCAACAAGTGCCCTCCTCCATGCCCATCACCCCCCTTCCCCGCTCCCCCACCCCCATCAGCCCTCAGGTTGTTCTCAGTATTCAAGAGTCTCTCATGGTTTGTCTCCCTCCCTCTCCCCAACTGTTTTTTTTCCTCTTCCCCTCCCCCATGGTCCTCTGTTAAGTTTCTCCTGTTAGACCTATCAGTGAAAACATATGGTATCTGTCCTTCTCTGCCTGACTTATTTCGCTTAGCATAACACCCTCGAGTTCCATCCACATTGCTACAAATGGCCAGATTTCATTCTTTCTCATTGCAATGAACATTTATTTTAAATGCTTAGGTAAGAAAATAAAAATCTGCATCTCTGGGTTAGCAGTTGCTGTCAAACAACATTTATTCAATAGCGAAGATTTCACACTTTTACCATAAGAATGTCACAGATATATATTTTCTGATTTCTTCTTTAAAGCATCTTTCAAAAATCTTATGGCCCTTTTGGCTAGCTGAGGTAGGTGTGTTTTTGATACTAACTATATTGCTCATTAAATATCCTTTTGAATAGTTAGAACACTCAGCTAAGTTGATGTTATATATTTGAATATATTTGTGTTTTAAAATGAAGAATGTCCAGGAGTAACTCTTCTGGACGACAGGTCTCTGTTATTATTATAACATAAAGGGAAATTCAGAGAGAAATTATGATATTTTTAAATGTGAATATTTGGTTTACTGTCACTTTCAAAAATAGTAGTGAATATAGAAAACTGAATCTGTATTTTTTTTTCTTTTCAAGCTTTATCCGTCTAAATGACTATCTAATCGAGAACACAATGCACGTCCTAACAGTAAATTCTGTTAACTTTCTTTTGAATCATCTCACTGACAAGCTAAAACGAACCCCTTCAGCAGATGTCATTCAGAAATGGATTACTGAAGAGAAGCCTGAAGTCATTGATAAAAAGGTATATTCAGACAAAATTAAGAAAATTCATAGGTCAGTATTTATTGAGGAGTGCTTACTATGCACTATCAATTATGCTATTTTCTGTGTACTGGAAGTAGCAGAAATGCTTAGAAGATTTCATAGGATAATTGAAGCTTACCATATATACTTGAAATGGCAAAATGAAAGTCACCATATCAACAAGTATCTAGTAAGAGAGAAAGCATCCATTGTGCTAGATGTTGTCTCTCTCATAGAAATTTGCTAAAGGCTATTCATGTGTACATTGGACAAATATTTCTTAAGTACCTACCATGTACCAATCCCTATGCTGGGTGTTGGGTATATAGTGATGAAAAGCATAGACAGGATGCCTGCCCCCAGTGAAGCTTACAGTTTGGGGGTCATTGTAGGCATGAACTGGCAGGGAGAAGCAGGGAAGGTGGTGTAAATGAAAGAGATAAGCAATGGTTTAGAGGTGAGAAGAGCAAATCATGGAAGCAGATCTTTGTGCTTTGAGTAGATAGCCTCTTGGGAGGATGTTGATCTTAGAGACACAGATTAATTGGAGATGTTTGAGATGACGTGCTACAAGTTTTCTGGTGGCTGAGAGAGAAATTATATCATCTCATATCCACGTTTCCCAATAAGCTTTCCCCTAGCTCCATCCTGGATAATAGTTTCATGCCGGATACCTAAAAACATAGCAAAACATGCATACCTAGTTTCATCAAGCTGCCTACCCTTGTTAGCTACCCCACACACACACACACACATACACCCCAGGAAACCCAGTTATGAAGTTTCAAGGCTGGATGCTCTTTGCCATAGTTTCCCTTATCCCAAACGTTGAATTTTAGTTGCATACTCTTTTTTATTACTTTCTCTCCTCCCCTAATCTCAATTCCTTCTTTTTCTAAATACCTTTACATTTTGAAAGTAACATTTATTTTTCTAATTATAAAAGTAATATATGCTAAGTGAAAAAATGGGAGGAACACAGAAATATATGAAGAAAAGATCCTCTGGTTTCCAAAGGTAACTATTTCCAATGGGAAAAAAAGGTATCATACTTCACTTGCTGCCTTATCACATTCGTTTTACACCTAGCAATGTATTGTGAAAAATCTCCCGAGTCAGTATGTACTTTTCCTTCTTTTTTTTTTTAATAGTTTATTGTCAAGTTGGTTTCCATGTAACACCCAGTGCTCTTCACAAGTGCCCTCCACCATGACCATCACCCCCCTTCCCTTTTCCCCTTCCCCCATCAGCCCTCAGTTTGTTTACAGTATTCAAGAATCTCTCATGATTTGTATCCCTCCCCCTCCCTCTCTTTTTACTCCTTCCCCTCCCCATTGTCCTCTGTTAGGTTTCTCCTGTTAGACCTATGAGTGAAAATATATGGTATCTGTCCTTCTCTGCCTGACTTATTTCGCTTAGCATGACACCCTCGAGGTCCATCCACATTGCTACAAATGGCCAGATTTCATTCTTTCTCATTGCCATGTAGTATTCCATTGAATATATAAGCTACATCTTCTTGATCCATTCATCAGTTTTCCATACAACATTCTCACATAAAAATGTACCTACTCTATATCTTTGAAATAATTTTCTGTTGTTGATCACTTTCTCATTATTCCAGATAATACTGCAAAGAACATCCTTGTCCATACATTTTTCACACAACTGATTTTTTCCCCTTAGAAGAAATTCCTAGATGTGGAATTGTTGGGTCACAAATATGCTCACTTGTTAAGGCTTTTGATACTGATGGATTAACTTGCCAGAAGGTTTTGTGTCAATTTACAACCTTCCTAGCAATGTTCAATAATGAGCCACAGGCACGCTAGATATTATCATTTATTTTCATTTTGGTCAATCCAATGGATGTAAAGTAGTATATCACTGCTTTTAATTGTTATATTCCTTTAATTGTCACCCCAGTGCAGGGATAAAAGCATAGGTCTGGCACTTAATAATCAGTGTGTCCCGGATGAAATGGCTTACCTTCTTCAGATCCTATTTTTCTCATGGGGGTAATAATGATACCTGCTTTATATGGTTGGTGTGGGTACATGAATAGTTAGCACTGTCTGGCACATGGTGAATGCTCAATAAATGTTGTTACTGAGTAAATTATCAGGAGTATGAGAACAAGGAGAAGAGTGATTGGTCACTTGTATATTCCTTTTAAGAAATGTCAGATCATACCCTTTGCCCATTTTTCTATTTAAGTACATTTCTATTTTAATATATATCTATTTATATATTAGTGGTTATATTATTAGTATATATTTCTATTGAGTATATAAAGTATATTTGTATTTAAATAGTATCAACTTTATTCTATATTCACTACTGACATATTTTTCCAGCTTGTTGTTTGCCTTTCCATCTTGTTGATAAAATTTTTATAGGGAGAAGAGTTTTACACTGTTGTATCGTCTTTCAATGTTTGCCTTAATTTTTTAATTTCTATGGTAATATTCACTGAAAGACATGCCAACATTATGAAATCAATTAATTGTATAAGCTTCAGTTTACATGCCTCTTGTAATACAGAGGGTGTTTTTGTTGTTGTTTAATCTTCCACCTTGGTTCTTACATCTTTATAACACTGCAAATGTGCTCATTTCAGGGGACCTCTGTGGCAGAAAAGCAGGAAGAAGATGAGTCTCTCATCCCCATGTTTCTCACAGAACTGATTTTGACCGTCCAATCATTACTCTTTGAGCCTTCTTTGGAAGACTTCCTGGTGTGTATTTCTTCAGATGGCTTCCATGCATACATACCTTTTTGGAACATGAAGCAACTGTTTCACTGTCATGATTGGCAGGATTGTTGTTGTCACTCCTCCAAAATGATTGGAAGAAAAGGAAAAAGTATTGTTCTATATACAGTGTTATGTCTACATAAAAATGATCTGAAAGTTTAGTACCTTTTCTTTAAGTTGAGACAGATTGGGGGCTTGGTAGGATATACCATCAAGAGAACATATTCTATACAAGATTTAAAATTGACTATTGTAAAGACAATTTTTGAAACATTTTTAGATGTGCTGCATTGGTGAAAAGTTTATTTTAGTTACCTATTGCTATGTAACAAATTACCACAAATGTGGCAGCCTAAAACAACAGCCTTGTGTTATCTCAACTTTCTGTGCGTCAGAAGTCTGGGCCCATCCTCTGCTTCAAAGTCTCTTCAGGCTGCCATGCAGGTATTGGCTGTGATGAGGTCTCCTTAGAGGCTTGGCTAGAAAAGGATATACTTCTACGTTCCCTCAAGTTGTTGGAACAGCTCACCTCTATGCAGGTAGAGGATTGAAGTTCCTGTTTTCTTGAAGGATTTCAGCAGGGGATTACTCTTAGATCCTAGAAACCACCTGCAATTCCTTACCATGTGGCAAACTCTAATAAGCAGTTTACAATATGGACATTTGCTTCTTCAACACCAGTTGGAAAATCTCCTTTGAGAAGGGCCCAATCTCTCTTTTAAGGGTTTTCACCTGATTCATTCAAGTATACCCAGGATATACCTTTTCGATTAACTCAGAGTCAACTGATTTGGAACCTTAATTATATCTGCAAAATTCCTTTAACTTTCTTTTATTTATTTATTTATTTATTTATTTTGAGAGAGTGAGTGAGCATGTGTGATGAAGGGGTAGAGAAAGAGAAAGAGATGGGGAAAGAGAGAGAATCCCAAGCAGGCTCTGCACCACCAGCACAGAGCTCAATGCAGGGCCTGAACCCATTAACCCTGACATCATGACCTGAGCTGAAGTCCCACGCTTAACTGACTGAGCCACCCAGGCACTCCTCCTTGAACTTTTTATATAATGTAGCCCAATAGTGGGAGGGGCATCCCATCGTATCCATAGGCCCTCCATCCCTCCATACTCAAGAGGAAGGAATCATACAGTGCATGTGCACCGGAGGGAGGGAATCTTGGGATCCATCATGGAATTCTACCTTCCACATTTGTCTACATGTATAGATTAGTAGACCTATCAGGATCTGTGTTTCCTGGTATACTGCCCCACAAAGGCACTAGTAACCAGGATCTCTAGATTCCAGTCTTGGCTTTACAGTTAATGGGCTATTTGACCTTAGGGAAACCACTTAACTCTCTAGGGTTGATTTTATGTATCTGTAAGATGAGAAGGCAGATGACTTTTAAGGATGCTTCCAATTCCAGCAATCCATGATTTTGTGATTTATCAGATAGGTTATTTTAGGATATTTACACAGACAAGCAGACTGCTGAGATCCCTATGGTTGGGGCCTTACTCAGAAGCTCCCATAGAGGCACTGGGCTCTTATGTCCCTTCTTGACCAGAAGATTCATGTCCTTCACATGATTTCTATGTATTAAGAATCAACACAGTATACGGCATGGTTGAATGTGTTATTTATTTTAGCGTTTCAGAAAATTCAAAATTATTCATAAATATAACCATACATTCTTACATTTACATTTATGTTTTTCTGTCTAACAGGATGGTATTTCGGGTGCAATTAATCAGTTTCAGAACACTGTGCTGTCAGTTCCTAATCTTGTACCTGATACATATTTTGATGCTTTTACCAGACCTTACATTAACAACAAACTTGAAGAAAAAACTTGTGGATTTGGTCCAAGCCTATCAGCAGTATTTGATGATGATAAGAATTTTCACAGAATTATTCTTCAAATAAAGGTACATTTACTTTCACTAAAATTACTTTATAATAGTCTCAATTTTTAAAAAATTGAGTAATATGCTTTCTTCCTTTCTTATCTTTTAACTGAATCTACTTAATTTCTAAATAGTAAAGTGATTTTTTTTTTAAAGCTCTAGTATATCAGAGCACCTACTATAGGAAAGGATTTAGAAGTACAAGTTATCTGAGATGGTATCACTCCTGGGGAGAAAATAAGGTTAAGAAGGAAGAAGAGGCCTTATTTAAACATTGGGTGGCATAGGGGAAATGAAGCAACTGGTGAAAAATTAAGGTCCTACAAGACAAAAGAGAACCAAAAAAAAAAAAAATCAAAGTACACCCATTTCCCCCCCCCACCAAAAAATTTAAAAATCTGCACATTGTTACACTGACAGAATAGAATACCCTTGAATTATAAATCTCATAAATCACTTCAAATCCACAACCTGAAGAAATGAAGATCTATTAAATTCATGAAAAACTACTATAAGAAGAAAACAGAAAGAAATTAAAAGATCTGATGAATGCTCCTTCCTTTCCCTCCCAAAAAACTATGAAACAAAAGATGCTACCAATTAAAGTAGATATCCTCAAACAAGCATTTGAATATGTATACAATCATATTGAATCAAAAATTCAAAATCAAAAATAGAAATGGGAAATAAAAAGACAAAATCATCTCAGAAATGAAGCCTAAATTACATGGTGACCAAGGGAGGATAAACTCAAATGAAAATTTAATAATTAGAAAAATGATAGGAAAACTGAGAATAGAGGAAAGACAGAAAGACAAGGGGATGAAAATAAGCTAGAGATACAAGTAAAAGGCTCAGAGAGAAAATAATTGGAATAGAACAGGCAAAGAAGAAATAATATACATTTAATTGGAGTCTCCAAAGGGGAAAAGCAAAACATAGAGTAGAGCAAACATTCATAACTGTAGTCCAAGAAAAGAAAACCTGAATCTATATTGAAAGGACCTGTAGAGTACCTTGGAAAATTGACCTAGAACAATCAATTCTGACATACATCCTCTTAAAACTATTATCTTTTAAAGCTAAAGAAAAATTCCTCCAGGTCTCAACACACAAAGGTCAAATAACTTACAAAGTAAGAGAATTAGACCAGCATCAGACTTCTCAGAAACAATGTATAAAGCAAGACAATAATGAAACAGCATTTCTTAATGAAACTCAAGGGAAGAAAGTGTGAATCAAGAATTTTTTAAATTTTTTAAAACTTTTTATTGTGTATTGTTGAGAGAGAGAGAGAGAGAGAGAGAGAGAGAGAGAGAGAGACAGTGTGAGTGGGGGAGGGGCAGAGAAAGAGGGAGACACAGAATGTGAAGCAGGCTCCAGGCTCTGAGCTGTCAGCATAGAGCCGGATGCGGGGCTTGAACCCACAAACTGTGAGATCATGACCTGAGCTGAAGTCGGAAGCTCAACCTAGTTAGCCACCCAGGTGCCCCTGAATCAAGAATTTCTATCTATTCAAGATAGTTTTTCAAGTATCAAGGCCATAGAAGAGTCTCCCTGGGACAATTTAACCATTAAAATAAATACTGATTACAAAAGTATCATAAACCCTTGCCGGGCACCTGGGAGGCTCAGTAGGTCAACTGTCTGGCTTGTGAATTATGCTCAGGTCATGATCTCACAATTCGTGGGTCTGAGCCCCATGTTGGGATCTGTGCAGACAGCACAGAGCTTGCTATGGATTCTCTCTCCCTCTCTCTCTGCTACTCTCTCTCTCCCAAAATAAATAAGTAAACTTAAAAAAAAATAAAAGTACCATAAACCCTTGAATAAAATGAACACATTAGTCCATATTATGAATGAAGAAATGAATGAGAAGGGAAACTTTTCCTTAGAGCACAATGTCAACTAATAAATGTAGAAGGAAAACATAAAGAAAAATCATGATGGCTATCATAGAAACAGGAATCTCCAATGCATACTAAAATGAGTATGCAAAAGTACAATGAGAAACAGTATTTTGTCTCAAAGCATCTGTACATAAGGTATTTATTGATTTCAGGAGGAAAACAGTAAGTTTGCAGTGATGAAGCCTGACAGACACCACCTTAACTCACATGTTAACGTTGCTGGTAATGGGACAAATTGATGTTATGTGTCTTCTGCTGTGATGCACTAAGAACATACATCATTTCTGTGGCATTACTACCAAGAATGTATAACTGGAATTAAGTATCAGTAGGTATAACACACACACACACACACACACACACACACACACACACACACAAATGAGATACTCTTCGAAAATGTAAAGATCATTTAAAAAATGTAAAACTCTTGAAAGACAAGGATTGAGGAGTTGTTCCAGATTTAAAAAATTATAAGTATTCTTCCTTTTCATCATAAGGAACAGTTCTTCAAAAGTCAGATTTGAATATGTGTTTTTTCTTTTACTTCATAAGAGAATCCAGTAACTGCTCTTTGACATCAAGGATGATATCTTCCCTCACTTATGTATCCCTAGGTCAAAGCATATTGTTGGTCACAGAGAAGGCATTTGTGTTTGTTTTAGTTATATTGACTTGAATTCTGCTCAGAAAAAAAATAATTTTATTTGTCTGTTTATTTATAACATTTAGGAAACCATACAGGCAGCATTTGAATCTGCCCGAGTATTTGCAGCAACGTTTGAAAAGTTCCAGATATTCTTCAAGGAAAATGAAAGTCTTGATTTAGAAGCTCTTAAACTTCAAGAACCTGGTGAGTTTTCCAGTTGTCCTTACTAATTATTTTTGAGAGGGATAGCAAGGCTAGTTTCTGTTTGTTGGTGTATAGTGACAGAAATGATGACCCAAAAAAGTTGGCCTGATAAAATGCAAGAGTTTATTCATTCCTGGGTTATTTTCTGTAGAATTACTTTTTACCACATCCTCATAGTTGGTATGATTTGATTGTCTTAAATTTACTAAGATCAGTTTTGTGGCCTACCATATAATTTATCCTGGAGAATGTGGCATGTGCACTTGAGAAGAATGTATATTCTGCTGTCAGATGGAATGTTCTATGTATTCCGTTAAGTCCATTTGTTCTAAAATGTAATTCAATTCTATTTCCTTGTTGATTTTCTGTCTGCCTGACCTACTCATTGATGATAGTAGGGTATTAAAGTCCTCTACTATTATCATATTCTTGTTGATTTCTCTCTTAAGATCTATTAGTGTTTGCTTAATACATTTCAGGGCTTGGATGTTGGGAGCATATATGTTTATGATTATTATATCTTCTTGATCTATTGGCTCCTTTATCATTACATAATGGTCTTTGTCTCTTGTTATGATTTTTGGCTTGAAGTCTATATTGTCTGATATAAATATGGCTACATCTACTTTCTTTTGGTTACTGCTTGCTTGGGGTATCATCTTCCACCTCTTCATTTTGAGTCTATGTTTTTTGCAGCTGAGATGAGTCTTCTGAAAGCAGTATATAGTAGGGTCTTGTTTTTCAATCCAGCTAGCCACTCTGTGCCTTTTGATTGGTGAGTTCAATCCATTTACATTTAGGGTAATCTTTGATATATGAGGACTTACTACTGCCATTTTATTTTTGGTTTTTGTTTGTTTTGTATCTCTCTCTCTCTTTTTTTCTTTGTATCTTCTGTTTACCTTTTTAGTTTGGTGGTTTTCTATGATGATTTGGACTGTTTCTCTATCGTGTGTGTGTGTGTGTGTGTGTGTGTGTGTGTGTGTGTTTGTATGTGTCTTTGCTCTGGATTTTTGTTGTGTGGTTACTGTGAGGTATGTATAAAATGTCTCATAGATGAAATAGTCCTTTTTCTGCTCGCAGTAATTTATCTTCACTTGCCTATATGGGTTCTTTTATTTTCCTCCTTCCCTTTTATACTTTTATATTTATGTTGCAATAATTATCCCTTTATATGCTGTGAATTTGTTACCAATTATAGTAGCTATAGTTATGTTTAAAGCTTTTTTCCTCTAATTGTTCCTGTAATTGTTTAACACCCTATTCTAAAATAGAGTTACAGTTTTCTGATTCTATTTATCACCTTACTCAAAGTTTCATGTATTTTTTTCATTTCAGGTAGACAAGCTCCTTACAACATTTCTTGTAAGGGAGGTCTAGTAGTGATGAACTCCATTAGCTTTTACTTGTCTTAGAGTCTTTATTTCTTCTTTATGTCTGAAGGATAATTTCGGTAGATATAGTATTCTTGGCTGGCAATTTTTATCTTTCAAATACTTGAATACATCATTCTATTCTCTCCCAGCCTGTAGAGTTTCTCCTGAGAAATCTGCTCATAGTCTAATGAGTCTAATAGTTCCTTTGTAGATTACTTTCTTTTTTTCCCTGGCTGCCTTTAAGATTTTTTATCATTGGCTTTTGAAAGTTTCATAATAATGTGTCTTGGAGATGGTCTTTTTGTATTGAGATAGTAAGGTGATGTATTAGCTTCATGGATTTGTATGTCTAGTTCTTACTCCAGCTTTTGGGAAGTTCACAGCTATTATTTCTTTAAATAACCTCTCTACCTCCTTCTTCTCTTTTTCTGGTGTACCCATTATTCTTGTGTTGGCTCTCCAAATGAAGTCTAACAGCACTCATAGGGTTTCTTCACTTTTTAAAAGTCTTAGGATTTTAGGAATTATCTCTCCTTTTCTACCTGAATCATTTCTATATCTACTCTATTTCTAATGCTTGGATCACTATTCTGAAGGATAATTACCTGATACCATGAAAAAAGACTCTGTGTTCAAATAAGTTTAGAAGATACTAAACCAAGCAACATTATACAGGTTTCCTTACCAGAGGACTTCTCAGATTACTTGATATCTCATTTTATCACTTCTCAAAAATACACACATCTAAACCCTCTGAAACGAGTAGGATAGATCATTATTGGCCCTTTTTGTGTTATAAGGAAGCTAAAGCTCAGAAAGATTAAGTGACTTACACAAAGCCAAATATGGGTTAAAGACTTAAGTTTAGATTTTCTAACACTGTATGTTCTTTATACTAGGTCAAACTTCCCCTTATATTCAGGAGAGGAGATGACATTAATAAAGACAAGAATCAACACCCTTTTCTTTTTGGAATGGTGGAGAAGGGTTATAGAGAGAGAACAGGGAATAGTAAGGAAATCAGTCTGACCCAGGTGGAGGAAGCACTTGGATAGAAAGTTACCTAATTTTTTTACAGGCTCAGAGCATACAGGATTTTTAAAGACAGGTAGAGTAGTTTAGTATTGCATGTATGTTAGAAGGGGCTGTTTTTGACCAACAGCATGATATAGTTTTATTCAAAGGTAATCAGGCCTCCACTGGTTCTAGATAGATTGGAGAAGGGAGAAAATGAAAATAGGAAGATTATCAAAATGCGACTGTGGCATATGGCATGATTCACATCAACAAAGGCCTCAACCATGATGTAGGAGCAGGGTGAGCAGACAGGTGCTGGAAAGAGGAATGGAGATAACTTCAGCTATGCTCAATCTCTTGTGTTTTAAACTTATGTTGTTAATGTCCTCAAAATGCTTTACATGGAGGTTCCATGTGGAAGAACCCTTCCAGTAAGCCCAACTTCAAACCAACCTGACTCAAAAATCCAGTCCATTCCAGACTAGACCCTCTAATGGAATTACAAATTATTTTTATCTGCCATCTCTTAATAGGAGCCAGAAAACATATTTTCATTATTGACTATTAGTTTTTTTAGTACAACATAAGATACAAAGCATTGTGAATTAACATTTTGAAGTTATACATGGAATTCTACATTAGGAAAATAGCATTATAAATGCATATGTAAATTTATTAATGCAATGATTTTTAACATATTTCATAATAATCCTTTAAAATTTAATATATTTTATGCTTTGTATGATAATTTCACGTAGATGTTAAGTTTTTTGAAGAACAACTGGAAAAATATCACAAACAGCACAAGGATGCAATAGCTCTAAGACCCACCAGAAATGTAGGATTGCTGCTCATTGATACAAAGCTGCTAAAAAAAAAACTAATTCCATCACCTTTGCGATGCTTGGAGGTAACTATGAACTAGGAAATATTTTAATTATAGTCTCTATAATTATTTTACAATTTTTCCACCACAAATAGCCTATCTTTATTTTGTAGTATTGCAAATGTTTAAAATTAACATAGGATGCCTCCTGGGCATCCTTAATTTCTAAGAAAAGTCTCATATTCTCTCAGTCCCAAGCATAGTCAGCTTTCAGATGAGGGAAGGAAGGGCACTTGCAGGCCTCAGAATAGCCTCTTACTCCCCGTTCTGTTTTCCTTTGTTGGAGCATTTCAATGCTTCCTGCAGAAGAGACATCACTCTAACAGCTCAGAGTCCTTGTGGGAACGCTGGTTGACTTAGGATAGTGAGATCAAGTTTAGGACATCATTTCCTGCTCTGAAACTGTCCCTAAAGATCTGATTATATTTGGGGGAATTGTAGAGGTGAGGAAATTTGTATTGATCCTGAAATAACTCCGATGTCTTCCTTTGGAGCCAGAGTATACCTGTAATATTCTCAAATACCTCCGCTGAGACCACGGTATGGAGCAGGGGTTGGCAAACCATACCCCACAGGGTAAATCCAGTCTGCCATCTGTTTTGTACATACAACCATGACAGTTTCTTCTGCATTACCTATGGTTGCTTTCTCACTACAAGGGCAGAGTTGAGTAGTTGTGGCAGAGATGATATGTCCTGCAAATCTAAACTATTTACTATCTGATCCTTACAAAAAGCCTGTGCTGACCCCTAGGGTAAATGACAGAAGATGGAGCCAATACCTGCTAATTTAATTAGGATTTATTTAAAATATTTATTAAAGTGGAAATATTTAAATAGTTATGATGTACATTTTCTTTTTCTTTCATAGGTGCTAAATTATATGCTTCCTCGTCAAAGCAAGAAAAAAGTGGATGCCATTATCTCTGAGGCACAAGATGCAGAGTATAAACTTGAATTTGTTCCAACTACCACCATAGAATATGTTAACAGCTTAGTATTTCTTGAGGAAATTCAGGAAAGGGTGAGTTGATTTTTATATGACTCAACATTCCAGACCTTGTGGTAGGTAAGGAAGACAAATAAGACAAATTGAGGGACTGAATTGAAGGTCAAAAAACAGCTATCAAAATACCATAACACTTTCAGACAATGTAAGTGAACACCCTACATCACAGCAATAATGGCAGCTAACATTGAACAAACTCTTACCACTGGTCAAGAATTGCACTAAATTTTTAAATATATATTACATTTTAATCCTCACAAAAACTTAAGAAGTGTAGATAATTTTTATTCTCATTCTGTAGATGAGGAAACAGAGACTAAAAAAGGTTATGTTGTCCAGGATCACAAAGTTTGTTACATGGTAGAGCTGGAATTTAATTTTGGGTGTCTGATCGCAAAGCCAATGCTCTCAATCATAGTTTACTGCAATTCTTCTTTGTGATCAATGAC
>CM053576.1:93605341-93728306 GCA_028646485.1 Cryptoprocta ferox
TTTTTTTTCTCATTTCAAGAAGCAGCACCTTCACAAAAGGGCAGATGATTGTGGCTTTCTCTCAGGTGTACATACACATTATCCCAGGAGTCTAGAGATGCTAATTTGTAGTCAGTTTGTAGTCATTAAGGTGTTTTGGACAAATAACTAAACCTCAATGAGCTAGCTTAGGCCTAGGGGACCCTATTTAAGGATTCAGTAGTATTTTAAGGAACCCCACCCCCTTCATCAAAAAGGTAAGTAGGCTTAGAAACTTACTAGAACCAGGAATGAGAAGACTGTAGGAAATCCAGGTAGTTCTTTCTCTCCACCCTTTCTTACTGCATCTCTCTAAAGATCTGATCTGCTTCTTTTTCTCTACAGACTGTCTGCTTCTGCTTCTTCATTCCACAGCAGCAAATATGGCCTACAGCAGGTCCCAAGTTACATGCTACCACGAGAGAGAGAACCTCTCTCTCTCTCTCTCTCTCTCTCTCTCTCTCTCTCTCTCTCTCTCCCCCAATATTAAATTTCAATGACTATTACATGAATTCAGACTCCCTTCCCCATCCTGCTATATAAACTATGACAGGAAGTTAGGATCACGTTGCAGAGGGTGAGAGAGCTGATGTGCCATGCAGAAAACCCAGACTGTGTCCATCCCCATGAAGTTGTCTGTGCATTTCTGGGTGTTGTGTTGGGGAAGCAGTTTCCCTTAGGGAGATGTTCTCCATACATGAACAGCTTTTTGGGGGGAACTTCATTCATTCAGAAAGTGTCGTGAATACCCACTTGCAGGGTACAGGGGTTATAACAATGAGTAAACCTGCCTTCAAGGAACTCAGAGTCTATAATGAAAGCAGATAATTATTATATAATATGTATAGGTACAGGACTGTTGTAGAACTGGGGGGAGTTGTGGTCATTCTTGGCTATGAATCACAGAAGGCTTTGTGGAAGATGGGGTATTCAAGCTATGTCCCAGAATACATCTACTCAGGTAGGATTCCAGGGAGAGGGGAAACCATGTGCATACACCTGAGGCAGCATGACAAGGGCAGGATGTGGCAGTTGGTACACTATGGAGAAATTTTGGTAGAGAAAGCTGCTGAACTGAAGCTAAAGCTGTATTTTTCAAGGATAGGAGAGAAGGAATAGATTCCAGTAAATTAAGTTAGTAGAATTGGAAGGACTAAGTGGGAAAATGAATGTGGGGACAAGAGAAGTCTAAGATTACTCTTGGATATCTTTCTGCAGTGAACAGGTAGACACTGGTATCAGTAACCAGTATGAGAGGGACAGGACACATAATCACTATCTGACCAGGCCAATTTTGAGAGTGAAAGAGACACTATTAATCATTCTGCCAGGACGTTAAGTGTAAACCAAGATGCTCTCAGAGAAATGTGGATATATGTTTATGCCAAGTATAGGAAACAGATCTTGGTGTATAGAAACTTAGTTCTATTTAATACTTGTTTAAGAAGTTGTTAAGATGTTCAACTTTGGGTTGAAAGTAACAAAAACTCACATAGTTAGCTTAGAAAGATGAGAACATTTATTATAAGTTTGCAAGGTTATCTTTTGGAATCCAAAGGCATGCATAGAGCCTAGCCTTTAAAGAGGCCAGGAACTTAGAAGTAGAGCAGCATCATTAAACCAAAAAGTCCTTTCTCTTTACATCCCTCATCTTTGCTCCTCTCTAGAATGCTGGTTCTGGAAGGGTGGGCCCAGACCGGTAGCATCAGTATCAGCAGGAAACTCAGAAATGCATATTCTCGGGCTCCATCCTAGACCTTCTGAATTAGAAACTCAGGGGAAGGGCTCAACAATCTGTTGAGCAAGGTGATTGTGAATCTCAAGCTAACAGTTGGGAACCATTTGTCTAAAAGCCTCTCTGCAGTTCTCTTATCACGTCAAGGACGTGCTTTGTTTCTACATGGAAGCAAATGGCCTCTGCCAACACCTACCATCTAACTCTTTCCACATTCAGAGAGAGAGAGCAGACAGCCCAATTCACAAAGTCCCAGTTTTGTCCTGCTTGGTTCAGCTTGTGGCCAGGAGGTTGGTCAAGTTATCCAAACATGGCTGCTCCCTCTATAACCATGTGGCAGAGTGGAAGAGAGAAGGCTTCCCCCAAAACTAGAGAGTCCCTTCCCACAAAATTAGCAAAGGCACTGTCCACTCAAGGTAGGACATCAAAGTGAAGACGTTTAATAGTCACTTGAAAGTAGTAGAAGTATTTATTGAAGGGGAGTGGGGAACATGCAGCCAGAACCATGACCTGTACACACTTCAGGGGCTGCTCTGGGACAATCCCTGCTCAGCACACCTGCCTGGAAGCTCAGATATTACAACTGAGTATCCTCATAGCACATGTTGTCTCTGAAAACTAAATATTGGCACTGTTTACTGTTTAATGCTAGGCGAGAACAAAAGAGAGGGAGAAGAGAAAAAATAAACATTTATAAGAGTAATACTAAGTGTGCTCAGCTCTGAACAACCTACCTCCTGGGCCTGATTACCTAGATTGTAGCAATGACTACAATGCAATGACTACTTATCACTCAGTAGGCTTCAGTTAGTGTGATCATAACTTTAAGCACACGCCTCATGTGCTGGCTATGAGTGTGTGATGTTCACAGTGCACAGTGACTATCTCCTATTATATAAAACTGAAAGGGAATAATAGGACTCTGATATATTTAACAAGCAACCAATGTTTCTGTTTAGATCGAAAGCCTTGAAGATGAAGGGAATGTCGTGATTCAAATGTACAAGCTCATTGAACAATATCAGGTCCCCACACCTCCTGAAGACTTTGCTGTTTTCGCTACTATGAAGCCGTCCATTGTTGCAGTTCGGAATGCCATTGACAAATCTGTGGGTGACAGAGAAACAAGCATTAAACAGTTTTCTCTGCATTTGGGTAGGGATCTTGAAGACCTAACCAATGAAGTGAATGAAGTAAAACTACTAGCACAAGTAAGCTAAAGCAGGATTAAAAAAAATAATCTGTGAGGGGTGCCTGGGTGGCTCAGTCGGTTAAGCATCTGACTTCAGCTCAAGTCATGATCTTGTGGTCCATGGATTTGAGTCCCATGTCAGGCTCTGTGCTGACAGCTCAGAGTCTGGAGCCTGCTTCAGATTCTGTGTGTGTCTCTCACTCTGTCCTTCCCCCACTTATACACACTCTCTGTCTCTCTGTCTCTCTCTCTCAAAAATTCAATAAACATTAACAAATTAAAAAAATAAATAAAAATAAATAATCTGTGTAAAATTTGTCTATTATATTTTAATTCAACTATTTAAGGACCATATTTTATTTTAATCCAGTTTAACTTTTATTTTTTTGTGGTTTTATTCTAATCAAGTAACAATGTCTTTGAGCTGCTATTTAAAATAGAATGCGTTTCTGAACCTCTAAGTACTGAATAAATTCCAGACCATTGCAAGGAAAGCATATATAATATTTTCTTTCTCTTGACTTGTATGTGTTATTTTGAAATGAGTGCTTTTATAACTTTTTAACATGTTGTAGCTATTGTCACAATTTTAAAGTTTGCTTAACTACATATTAGAAAATTCCCATTTAGACAAAAGCAGAATATACATTGATAAATGATAATGAAGAATATTTGGTTAACTTGCGACAATTTTATTACCCAAAAGATACAAGGAGAATTTTTTAAGAGATATCTGGATGATTCTTACCAGAAGCATGCATGAAAATATAATTTGTAATGATCTACTATGCTACTATTAACATTGACTAAATCTTATTGCAGAAGTATAAAACCATATAAAGTTATAATCAAGTAAGAAAAACTGGGAAAATCTCAATGTCCATCAACAGAGGATGACGAAAATGTGTTAGGGTACATTTGCTGAAAGAAATACAATGCAGACATTCAAGCTCACAATATACATTTATACATATTGACATGGAAATGTAAAAGTAGCTAACATTTATTGTACACGTACTATGTTATGCGTCAAGTATTTTTCTAAGGACTCGCTATTGTTTTTATTTTTATGTGGAAATAGATCTGTATTTTTCACCCAGAAAAAAAACTGTAGTGACTTTACAACTTCATGCATTATCAGAAAATGAAACACACTCACGTATCCATTACTCATGTCAAGAACCATAATGTTACTGCTACCTTTAGGATGCCCTCTAATCACTAGCCCCTTCTTCCTCTCCAAAGGCAGCCACTACCCTCAGTTCTAATGCTGTAAATCAGTTTTGCCTGTTTATGAACTTCAATTAAACAGAATCATACAGTATGCCCTTTATTTGATTTTGTTACATTTCTAAGATTCATCTGTGATGCTGTGACTGGATGTAGTTTATCTACCTTTGTTGCTAAATAGTATTTCATTGTATTCCACAATTTAATTATTCCATGATTGATGGATATTGGGGTTGTTTAGAGTTATTGACAATGATGAATAATGCCTCTTGGGGCGTTCTAATTTATGTTTCCATGTTTTAACTCATTTAATTCTCAGAACACCTAAGGTTTTATCATTTACCTTTCATAAGGAAGAAAACAGAAGGACAGGGAAGTTAAGTAACTTACCCAGGGTCACACAAATAACAGTCTACTTCCAATGGTTAGTAGTCTGCTATTAACTATATAAATGCATGTGGATTGCTAGAGAGAGCAAGTGCCAGCAAGTGCTTGCTGTGTGATCATGCATTGTAGAAAGCATGATGCACACACACAAAAGTGACAGCAGAGGTTCTCTCCAGCAAGTGCTTCTTTCATAGAGGGGTTGGAATGAATTCATTATCACTCTTGAGCAAAGAACTACAACTTTATTATTTTCATGAATGATACCATCCTGCTGTTAAGACCTTTACTCCTGCTGATGAGGGAGTTGGAGAAAAAAACCTATGTGTGACAGTTGATAATAACTCAATTTATTTCAGTTTGAAATGTCCATTTCATTCTAGCTTGGTCTCATTTTGATAGATTTTAATTCAATTCACAATGCCTCCTGGACATTTCTTCACCCCTGCCACCAGCATTTCCCACTTCTTGCTCCCTAAGTGGAAGTCTGCATTTCCTCCTGGTGGATGGAGGGAAGGGGCATCCAGTCCTCTTACTGCCTTCTGGACCACAGGACTTCCCAGTGCAGTTTGGCTAGGCTGGGCCTGGTTGTCTCAGACAGCTGTTAGCTAAGGGTTCTTCTTGATTCTTTAGGTACCATGTTGACCCCTGCTGCTGCAGTCCATCATTGCTGCCATAGTCTACAGTCTCAAGTGATCTGTGGTCTTCTCATCCTGACCTCAGACTGCTTCTGGTCCACGAGTCCTTGCAGCAGTTCCCATCACTAGAATCAAGTCACACGAGAACTTCATGATCCACTACATGCCACACCAAGCCATGAGGCACCACAGTGTCAACACAAGGCCCTTCTGCCTAGACATTTTCCTTAGCTTTTTCTAGAACATGTTGCCATTTTAAATGCAGTACCATATTGAATCAGAGATTAGCCTCCCAAGTTATGGCTATAATGGTTCTCAGATTCTTTCAATTTCTCAGATTCTTCCAAACCTAGTTAAGGTGTTTCTTCTTAGCATCTGAACCTTTTCATTCCCCTTCACTGGGAAGAGTTTCAACCCCAGCAGGTCAGGCAGAAAACTTACATCTGACCACTTATTCTTCATCTTCTCTCTTCCTACCTCTCAGAAATCACAGGACTTTCTATTTCTTTTACTGTAAAAAGAGAATTTCCCTTATACTGTGTCCTCTTCCTTCTCTTCCCTATTGCATGCACCTCTCCTTACCTGAAGTCATGTTGGTTGAAGAAGTTAGTAAATAAGTAGATGAGGGAAAATATATTAGCTCCTATTTAAAAACAATGGTGTCCCCATGACACTTCTTTATACGTTTCTATACTTTTTACAATGTACATATATTACTTTTAAATGCAAGAAAAGCAGCCATTTTAACATTGTCTAAAAATCAGAGTGAAAAGAATTAGAAAAAAATTTTTGAAAATGTTTATGAATTCATTTAATGGTCCACATGAAAAAGTAGGAATGACTAATCAAAAATTATCTTAATTTTACAGGATCCACAGATCTTAGATATTAATGCTGACCAAGACAAAATAAAGGTCATGTTGCATGATCTGCAGTTAGTCCTAGATGATCTTCAAAAACGTGCATTTCAATATAAATCCTATCAGAAAAATTTTAAGGTAAGGACTCTATACATCTGTTTTTAAAATATATGCACAGAAATGGAATTGATACATAAGCACCCTCAGCAATGTAGTTCTAAACATTCAGTGTTGGGATGCCTATGTGTAGACACTGTGCTGGAATGGTCTGAAATGCAAATATGAAGTGTTCTCTGCATTTGAAGTGTTTAAAGATTGGTATACATGAGAGATAAAATATCTTTCTTAATATAAAATAATGATGAGTTATAGATAAACCCTCAGACCAGGGACTACAGTTTCTATGTTAAAATATGTAGTTTGGGGGTGCCTGGGTGGCTCAGTTGGTTAGGTGTCAGACTTTGGCTCAGGTCATGATCTCATGGTTTGTGGGTTTGAGCCCCACATCGGGCTTTGTGCTGACAGCTCAGAGCCTGGAACCTGCTTCAGATTCTGTATCTCTCTCTCTCTGTCTCTATGCCCCTCCCCTTTTTGTTCTGTCACTCTCTATCTCTCAAGAATAAATAAACATTTAAAAATTTTTTAAAAATAAAAAAAAAATAAAATATGTATGTAGAATTTTAATTGTGGTCAATTAAAGCCCCCCAGTCTTTCTTAAATAATATTCAAGCTTCTTTTACATTCCTGTGTGTGTTATGATTCCACAAATATTGCCTGATTTGCCCTGGTTTGATGTGCCAGTTTAGTGAAAGAAGAGACTTTGGCTAAGCCAAGGGATAGTTGGGTCCCAAAAGAAGGGTAGGTTTCAAAGGCTAAATGATATGCCTAAAAAAATGAAGAGAAATGAGTAAAAGCTATAAGGGCCAAAGAGACCAAAAAGAAAAGAGAATAGAAAAGAAAAAATTCCTAGGGCAAAACCAGGGAACCGCCAACAGTGATAGAGGTGTTGTTAGTCTCCCCAACAGTCTTGGAAGAATGATTGGACCTCACATTGGAATGTACCTGTTTTCCAGAGCCCCAAATGGATGGCCAGAAAGTGTTCTGAGGAGCTCATCACTCCAGAGCCCAGGGCTTGGTGGGGGCAATCTGAAAAATAATGAGTGTGGCACTGGACAATGTGACTGGTGTAGTACTTGAGATTTGTACATTGGAGAACTAGGATTCAAAATTGTTCCCAGGTTGAGTTAACTAACCTACAATAGGATTAACTATAGGATAGTACACAGTAGGAACTGAGGTATCAAGGAAACATTGTGCTTGAAAAAAAGTTATAACTAACAAGTGGGCACTTCTTGGGTCAGAAAGGATAACACTGCTTGAGACAGAGCCTGAAATAAAAGTGTGTCCCCCTCTTTCCACCCTTTGTATCTATACTTAATTGATTCTTATTTCATGATCAACTCAGGTCTAACCTTCCTTTTGCATCTCTCAATCATTTGGGAGATAGGAGTGAAGACCTAATTGGCCTAAGAAATGATTTCTAATTCTTATTGAAGACAAGGTTAGATCCCTAATGTCAGGATGATGCTGGACCCATAAAATGAGTTTGGAAGCATTCCCATCTCTTCAGTTTTCTTGGAAAAGTTTGAGAAAGGTTGGCATTAATTCTTCTTTAAATGTTTGGTAGGATTTACCAGTAAAGCCATCTGCTCCTGGAGCCATGTGCTTTTGGACTTTTCTGTGGTGGGAGGTTTTTGATTTTTGGTTCAATCTCCTTATTTGTTGTTGGTCTATTTAGATTTTATATTTTTTCCTGATTCAGTCTTGGTAGGTTGTATGTTTCTAGGAATTTTTCCATTTCTTTTAACTGACTTAATTTAATTTGCTGCCATAAAATTTGTTCATAGTAGTCTCTTATAATCCTTTGTATTGCTCTGGTATCAGGTATAGTATTTCCTCTGATTTTATTTGTTTGAGCATAATCTCTTTTTTTCTTAGTTTAGTTGGATGTTTGTCAATTTTGTTTATCTTTTTTGAAAAATCAGTTCTTAATTTCTTTGATCTTTTCTATTTTTCTAGTCTCTATTTCATTTATTTCTACTCTGATCTTTATTTCCTTCCTTCTAATTTTGGGCTTAGTTTGTTCTTCTTTTTCAAGTTCCTTGTTGTGCAAAGTTGTTTGAGATCTTTCCATTTTTTAAATATATGTATGTATCACTATAAACTTCCCTGACAGAACTGCTTTTCCAGTATCCCAGAGGTTTTCACATACTGTGTTTCCATTTTCATTTGTTTCAAGATCTTTTTAAAAATTTCCCTTTGATTTCCCCTTTGACCTACTGGTTGTTCAGGAGTATGTTGTTTAGTTTCCACATGCTTGTAAATCTGCCAGCTTTCCTCTTGTTGATTTCTAGTTTCAAACTATTGTGTTTGAGAAAGGTATTTGGTATGCTTCTCATCTTAAATTTGCTAAGACTTTTTTGTGGCCTATCATATGCTCTGCCCTGGGGAATGTTCCATGTGCACTTGAAAAGAATGTGTATTCTGTTGCTGTTGGATGGAATATTCAAAGCTTTAGCTTATCACAGGGCTCAGTTTCTGTGCAAACAACCCCCCTGGGGGTTTGCCCACTTCTAAGCCAAGGCAGTTTTAAGATACTTCTTATGAAAACAGTTTTTTCAGATATCCTTGCGGTCTTTCTCTTTATGGGGTTTATATACAGCCCATGGGATCAGAAGGAAGTAAGAAACCAGGCTGTTCTTTCCATCTTAAATCTCCCCAGTCCCTCCACTAGCTACTTCACAGACATCTTTCTCTCTCTCTTCTGTCATCTAGGTATACATGCCCCAAAGAAAATCAGTACCTCTGAAGACTCATTTGTTTTCCTAAAAAGGCCAGGCATGTATGATCCAACTTGAAAAAGAATGCCCATGGTATTCATAATATTTAGGTCTTTGCAGAATATTTAAGTTTTAAGGAAATATAAAGAGTTCTATTTTGTCACTCAAATGGAAAATTGAATATACATGGGGTATGTGATTTGTTTTATTTGTTTTATTTGTTTCTATCTCTCTTTTTCTTTCCCCATTTAGGACCCACCCATATTCTGCTAAGTGTCACTATATCAAGAATTACTAATAGGAGGGTAACGTAAGATCTTTATATCTGAAAACTAAATAGTGAATTTTGCTTATTATATTTTTAAAGATAGAAGTATCCAAGTTTGAAGCTTTGGAAGAAGTTAGTGCTGAATTGAAGCTCAAACAATTGCTCTGGGATTCTTTATTGGAATGGGATCAACTCCAACAAGAATGGTTAACGGTAATACACACACACACACACACACACACACATACACACACACACATACACACACCAAAAAAAAAACCCCTCTCAATCCTGAAATCATTTTTTATTAATTAAATTTAAAATCCTGAAATATTAATTATTATTTTTAACAATCTAGAGTAGTCTTAATTCAGTAAAATATGCAATGTTATAATTTTATGCGAATTATTATCAGCTTTCCAGTGAAATGCACAAAGGTTTTTCTGTCACTATGTACCAAACAGCAGATGCATTCTTGTAGGGTAGGCTTCTTGACTCCTCCATTTAAGAAGGCTAAATGAAGGAAACATCAAAAGACTTCACTGCATGACACCTAAGTGCTTTGTGGCTTCTGAACATAGTGTTGTCATGATACACTACACCAAAGTGTTCTCGAGGATTGTAGAGTTTTATCTGTGATCCACACACTTCAGATTTCTGTTAGCTTAGGTTTCTGTTCTTGTTTTGAAAAAAAGGAAGCCATTTTGTTCACTGTGATAGAATAGAATCGGAGTAATGAGCTCAGAGCTCAACAGTAAATTACCTTAATTAGGGGGCCAAAGACCAACAGCCACCATAGAATTTGGTTTCTAGGGTCTACCCAAAAATTCAAATCTTGATAAGAGTCAACCCTCTAGAAGGCAGAATAAATGACCATCTATTGTTTTAAGTGTGATATGGACATGTTAGAAATCCCATCAACTTTATAAATACTGTTTTTGCACTTGCTCATTCAGCCTACTTGTGCTGATACCTATAATTAGAAGTCACGTGTCTGGGTTAAACATTGGTGACACAGAAAATGTTTGCAAGACAGCGTTCTAAGTTCTGGGTATACCAGTAGAGAATAAAAAGGACAAAGTCCAAACCCTCACAGCATTTATCTTTTGGTGAGGAAAACAAACAGATACATGCTACAATCTCAAAGATTTTAAGTGCTCCTGTATAACTCCTTTATCACTTATCTCAGAGGTAGAAAATATTCCTGAGGAGTAACGAAAAAGTTTAGAGAGTGTTCTCATTACCACCATAGTTTAGAACAGAAGCTTCAAAAATGAGATGATTTCATCAGAGGAAACACACAAAAAGACCCATTGGGGGACAGAAAGGAAATGTTGAACCTAGAAAGAAAAAAAGAAAAATGAAGGTTTATATATAACATATTAGTTTCACATGTACAGTATAACAATTTTAATATCTGTGCATATTGTGAAATGATCACTACAGTAAATGTAGTTAGCATCTATTGCCGTATATAATTAGGAAAATTTTTTCCCTCTGATGAGAACTTTTAAGATCTGTTCTCTTAGCAACTTTCAAATATGTAATAGAGTATTGTTAACTATAGTCACCATGCTGCACATTAAATCTCCATGACTTATCTATTTTATAACTAAGAGTTTATGTCTTCTTACTCCTTCACCCATTTCACCTACCCCCACCTCTACCTCTGACAACCACCAATCTGTTCTCTGTATATATGTTTCTTTTCATTTCATTTTGTTTTGTTTTAGATTGCACATGTATGTGAGATCATACAGTATTTGTCTTTCTCTGTTAATATAACTGAGAAGGATATTTATAAATACATGTATATATTGGGGTACATCTTTAAGTCATTTATATTAAAAGGGTACATAATCGGGGTGCCTGGGTGGCTCAGTTAGTTAAGCGTCCAACTTCAACTCAGGTCATGATCTCACAGCCTGTGGGTTTGGGCCCCACGTCAGGTTCTGTGCTGACAGCTCAGAGCCTGGAGCCTGTTTTGGATTCTGTGTCTTCCTCTCCCTTTGCCCTTCCCCCACTCGCACTCTGTCTCTATTTCTCTCAAAAATAAATAAGCATTAAAAATTTTAAAAAAAGGGTACATAATCAAATAATAGTAGACTTCTGGGTGAGAAATTTCTAGTTAGCAAGTGTAAGAAGTAGCTATTTGTCTTTTTACAAGAGTTGGCTCTCAGGAATAAATTACAGGGATTGCAATTCTGCATTTGATGATGGGGGAGATAAGAACATGAAAGGAATAAACAAGCGAGGCCTGATACTATTGGCAATCTTAATAAGTAAAGCTATTTCCAAAAGTATAGAGTTAACTTGGATTAACAATTTAACTACTGGAAAATCCGAGTAAAGTAAAAAATTTTACTCTTTCAAGGTTGCCATTATCGTATGTCTTAACTTTATTTTTCTTTCTAATTTTTATAGTCCAAATTTGACTGCTTGGATACAGAAGTCCTAAATAGTCAAGTTTCTAAATATGCCAAATTTGTAACTCAATTGGAAAAAGGCTTGCCACCCAACAGTGTAGTTCCCCAGCTAAAACAGAAGGTGGAAAAAATGAAAGAAAAGGTAAGTTTGGTAGAAAGTATTTTAAAAACTCCAGGTCAATCAATCCATTACTACCTGATGCTAAGGAGACCAAAGTCAGGAATTCTCCCCTGTTTAAATTAACTTAGCAGAGAGAAAGAAAGAACAGACCAATTAAATTTTTTCAGAGACAGATCGAATCCTTATCTTCAGTTGGCCAAATCATGAATTGAATACCTTGGTTCAAGGGGCATTCAAAGTAAGAGTTTCCCACATGGTAGGGAGCTTAGTGCAGGAATGGGCTGGAGGTATGGCAAGCTACTGACCCACTCAGCCCTTAGATGGCCAAATGAGGCTAGTGCAGTCTTGTCCATTTATACCACTCCACCAAACACATATGCCATTTTCTAGACGTGCTATGACGTGAGGGTTGAGAAGCCCAGCAGTGAGTTTGCGAGGCTAGCTCTTTGAAGCCTAATGCTGCTGAACTAGTACTTGAAATGGGAAAGAAAGGGGTTATGATTTTATCCTTTTAAGCAGTTTTAGATTTCTTAAAAAAGATGAGATAAAGGACTAAAAGAAGGCATGAGTAGGAAAAATAAGCAAAACTTCAGGCACAAGAGGCAATTTTCCCCCAAGAAGAGTGTTTTTGCAGTTTCTCCCCCTTTTACTTTACAATATCTAGTCAAAACACTTTTCCAGAGTTACTTACGTCAGCCTCTTTCTTCTTCATTGCCCTTCATGTAGTTATGTCATACAATTTTAAACAAATCTGTTTGTCACGGTCTTTGTTCCATTTTGCATTCCTTCAAAAGTTCTGGTTGATTTTTTTTTTAACTTCTATGTAATAAAAGACACTTCTTGTGGTATACAGTTCTGTGGATTTGTACAAATGGGTAGAGTCATGTATCCAACACAACAGTACTATACAGAATAGTTCCATCACCCCCCAATTTCCCATCTGTTGTTCTTTGTCATCAGCCCCTCATGGCATCCCAGCCCTAGGCAACCACTCACCTGTTTTTTGTTCCTGAAGTTCTTCATTTTATGTATGATATAAAAGGAATAATACAATATACAGCCTTTGGTCTGTCAGTGTTCACTTAGAAAAAGGCATTGAAAATGCATCTAGGTACTTATATTCAGAATATATAATAGTCTTGTAACTCAAAATTAAAGGAGAAATAGCCCTTTAAAATGGGCAAAGGATTTGAATAGACAGGTCCCCAAAGAAGATACATGAAAAGATGCTGAACATCATTAGCCACCAGGGAAATGCAAATAAAAGTTACAATGAGATACCAGTCCACACCCACTACAATGGCTATGATCGAAAGGATAGATTATATAATAAGTGTTGGTGAGGATCTGGAGCAATTTGAACCCTCATATGTTGCTGGTGGAATTATAAAATGGCACAGCTTCTTTGGAAAACAGTTTGGCAGTTTCTCAAAAGTGATTCTATTCCTAGGCATATATCCAAGAGAATTGAAAACATATATTTACACAAACATTTGCATATGAATGCTCATAGCAGCATTATTCATAACAGTTAACAGTGAGAAAAACCCAAATGTTATCAACTAATGACTAAATCAACAAAATGTAATATATCCATACAATGGAATTTTATTCAGCCGTAAAAAGGAATGAAATAGTGATACATGCTACAGTATAGATGACCCTGAACACATTATTCTACGTGAAAAGAAAAAAAAAAGTCGCAAAAAGACCACATAGCATATGGTGTCATAGATATGAAATGGTCAGAAAGGAGAAAGCCACAGAGAGAGAAAGTAGATTCATGGTTACCGGGTACTGTGGAGAGGCAGAAGTGGGTGGTGATAGTTAATGGGTATGGGGTTTCCTTTTGGGGTAATAAAATAGTGATAGGTAGTTAATAGTGGTAGTTCTAAAATTAGTGGTGATAGTTGTACATCTCTGTGAATTAGCATATCTAAAAATAGGATTCTTCCATGTTGTTTGCTAATTTTTATTGCTGAGTCATATTCCATTGTGTAGATTATCGCCGTTGGTTTATCCATTCGCCCGTTGAAAGACATGTGGATTATGACCAGTTTTATAGTGATTATTCTTTTTAATATAGTTTATTATCAAGTTGGTTTGCTTATAACAGCCAGTGCTCGTCCCAAAAAGTGTCCTCCTCCATGCCCATCACCCATTTTCCCCTCTCCCCCACCCCCCGTCAACCCTCAGTTCTCAGTATTTAAGAGTCTCTTACGGTTTGCTATAGTGATTATTAATAAGCTACTGTACACAGCGATGTACAGCTTTTTGAGTGGACATGAGGTTTTGCTTCACTTGGGTAGATAACTGGAGTGGGATTATTAGATGGCATGGTAAGTATGTATACATATATATTTATAAGAAACTCACCCAATTGTATTTCAAAGGGCTGTAACAATTTGTCTTTCCATGCGCAGTGTGAGAATTCTAACTGTTCCTCAGCCTCCCCAGCACTTGTTCTCATTGGGGAGGACTTTGTGTGGTGTGGCTTGGTTTTCATTGTAGTCACTCCGGTAAATGTATAGAAGCATATCATAGTGGTCACACTTTGCATTTTTCTAGTGACTGATGATGTGGAGCATCTTTTTTTAATGCTTCTCCTTCATCCTTTTATCTTCTTTGCTGAAATGTCTGTTTGGCTCTTTGCCCAATTTTTAATTTAGTTGCTTGTTTTGTTATTATTGTGTTTTAAGAGTTCTTTACCTAATCTGGATCCAAGTCCTTTTTCAAATATGTAACTTGAAAATATTTTTTTCCCAGTCAGTGGCTTGTCTCCTCAGTCCCTTGCCAGTGACTTTCAGAGCCCAGACAGTTTTAACTTGAATAAAGTGCAATTTATATTTTTTGCATTTATGAATTATCTTTTTAGTAGAGTATCTAAAAATGTTTTGCCAAACTTAAGGGTCACACAGATTTTCTTCTATATTTTCTTCTAGAAGTTTCATAATTTTACTTTTTTTTCCATTATAGTTTATGATTTATTTTGAGTTATATTGCATAAAATATGATATATATGTCAAGGTTTACATTTTTTATATATCAATATCCATTTGACCATTATTCGAAAAGACTATCCTGTCTCCATTGAATCGCCCTTGCACCTTTGCCAAAAGTCAGCTGGCTATATTTTTTAGTCTATTTCTGGATTCCATTCTGTTTTATTGTTCTGAGTCTATTCTTCCACCACTACTACACTGTCTTGATGACTATAGCTAGTAAGTCTTGAAATCAGGTAGGTGTAAGTCCCCCAAATTTGTTCTTTTTTTCACAACTATTTTGTCTATTCTAATTCCTTTACTTTTCCGTATAAATCTAAGAACTAGGTTGTTGATATGTATATATATATATATAAAATTTCTGGGAATTTTTGAAGGGTTGTGTTGAATCTATAGATCAATTTGAAGAGAACTGACATCTTAACCAGAGTGAATTTTCCAATTTATTACCAGCATATCTCTTCATTTAGTTAAGTCTTGTTTTATTTTTTCATTGAAGTTTTGTAGTTTCAATACGTAGATTCTGGATGTATTTTATTAGATTTATAACTAAGTATTCTTAATGTTATCCTGAGTAATACTGTTTTTAATTTCAAGTTCCAATTGTTCATTGCTGTTATATGGGAGTACTATTGGCCTTTGTATACTGATCTTATATCCTGTGATCTTACTAAATTCACTCTTTAATTTTAGGGACTTTTTTGTACATTAAAATGAATTGGGAAGTGTTTCTTTCTCTTCTGTTTTCTGGAGGAGATGGTGTAGAATTAGCATTATTTCTTCTTTAAATGTTTAGCACAATTCACCAGTGAAGCCATTGCAGCATGGAGTTTTCTTTTTTGGAAGGATTTTAACTAGAAATTGAATTCTTTAACACATATTGAATTATTTGTGTTATCTGTTTTTTTCTTGAGGGGGTTTTATAGTGTATTTTTGGTCCATTTCATCTAAACTGTTGTATATATAGAGTTGATCATGATATTTCTTTATTGTCCTTTGAAAGTATGTGGGATCAGAAGTTATGTCTTTTTCATTGTTGATGTTGGTCATTTGTATCTTCTATATAGAAGATTTATCTGTTCTCTGCTTATCTATCTATCTGCCTATTAATCCATCCATCCATTCAGTTGTTTATTTATGTCACTATGAACCCATGGATATATATTTTATTATTTAGATTATAATGCCATACTACATTATTTATTGTTGCTTAAATCATTACAACTTTGGCCATTGAAAGTTCTCTCAGTTGACTTCTGTGTCCCTTTGATGTGCCCCATCATCTTCTTTTATTTTTCTTTTTTTTTGTATTTTACCTTTACATGTACTGTAAGCATGATATCTTATTACTAATTTATTTTACATAATTATCTTTCAGGACAATAAAAATAGGATATAAAATGAAATTTATTTTGCCTCTATTCCTTTCCAGTGTTCTTCATTTCTTTGTATGGATCTAAGATTCTGATTCCTAGCATATTCATTCTGCCTGAAGAACTTCCTTTACTGTTTCTTACTGAGTAGGTATGCTAACAATGATTTCCCTAAATTTTCATTTTGAAAAAGTCTTTATCCTTTATTTGAATAATAATTTAACTGGATATGTCAACAGGTTTTGTTTTTTCTTTCAGCAATTTAAAAGTATCCTTTCATTTCTTTTTTGCTTACATGGTTTCTGACAAGAAATCTGCCCTTGTTCTTGTCCCGTTCTTCTGTAGATAATATGTATTTTTTGGTTGGGCTGCCTTCAAGATGATATCTTTTTCGTAGTTTTTATCAGTGTATAATGTGATGCCCAGGTGTGTATTGTTGTTGTTGTTCTTCTTGTTTACAGTTTGCATTTATCCTGCTTAGCATTCTCTGAGTTTCTTGGATCTGTGGTTTGTTGTCTGTCTTCAATTTTGAAAAAAAAAATGCAGTCATAATTTTTTCTTTGGGGTTTCTGTTGCATATTTTAGACCACTTGATGTTTTCCTATAGCTCTTGGATGTTCTGTTTTGTGGTTTTGGTTTTTGGTTGTTTGGATTTCTTTTGTTTTCACTATTTTTTCTCATGTGTCATTTGGGGAATTTCTACTCACTTATCTTCCAGTTCACTGATTCCTTGGCTGTGTCAAGCTCTACAAAGGTATTCTTTATCTCTCTTGCTGTCTTTTTCAATTCTAACATTTATTTAAATTTAATTATAGCTTCACCCTTTCTATTGACATTTCCCATCTGATCTTGTATGTTGACTACCTTTTCCATTAGAGCCATTAACATATTAATTATAATTATTTTGAATTCTCTGTTAATTTCAACACTGTGTGAGTCTGGTTCAGACTATTTCTTTTGTCTCTTAAATGTATATTTATCTTAGCTTTTTATACAGTTCTTAAATTTTTATTAAAAGACATCGTATATGGTACAGTAGATACTAGAATAAATAATTATTATACCTTTCCTCCTACTTGACTTTTTGTATGGCATTTTATATTAAATATAGTAAAGAATTGGGCTAGATTTGAGGTTTGATGTTCCTATGGTTACCATTGGTCTGTTGCAGCCTTCAAATTATTCTTTTGATACTTTGTGTTTATGGTTTGCCAAAGATTATTTTTTCAACTTCTGTTTCTCTGTGACCTTGGGTCCTCCCTTTGTATACTCCTCAGAGAAAAATCTGTCACTTACAGCTAACCAGTCTGTACTGTACTGTTATATTTATTCAATATTTGTTAGCCTGGTGGGAGAGGTGAGGAGGGGCATTCCCTCATGTTCTGATTAAGCCTCTATCTTAGCAAGGCACTAAGTCCCTTGTTCTTAGACTTCTGACCTTCACAGGTGTTCTTACCCCTCCTCAGCTGTAATAATCAGCCTAGAATGTATTTCTTTCTCTTCCCCATGAATAGAGCTTTTATTTTTCCAGTTCTATATCTCCAGTTATATACAGAAATCTACAACAGGTTATTACCAGTGTTTAAAATGACAGTGTTTGTTGCTTACTTCCCTGATATTAAGTCTTCTGTTCCATAAGGAAACTAGGAGAAATGGGTTGGTTAGAGTTATAATAGTAGCTGTTATTTTCCTTCCCCAGGCAGCATCATCAGGTAGGCTTTCTTAGGATTCTCCCCAGTCTTCCCTGTGAACACCTATATTTGTAACCCTCAGGGACTTCACACTCTCATGCTACCCTACGCTCACTCTTTAGCAATTTATTTTTAAAATTTAGCTAAATCTTCTTACTAGCTTAAATGGCAACCCAAGGCATCTGTCCTCGGTAAGCAAATTCTCAGGTCCTGTTTTTTTTGCTGTGGAGAAACCAGTCTCTCCCCAAATTTTGAGTTTGTTGGTTGCCCTGCAACCTTAATATTTTGGTGGGCTGAATAGAAGTCATTAATTTTTAATTCATCCAGATTTTTCTTTTTGTAAGAATATAAGTAGTGTTCATTCTAATTCTCTAAATTCCTGAACTGAAACCAGAAGCCTTGAGCTATGTTTTTAAGATAAAAAGCATGGTGCCTTTGAGAGTGTTTGCATTCCAGCTTCCAGTTATCATTGACTTGAGGAACCCAACTTTGAAGCCGAGACATTGGGCAGCTATTGAACAAACAGTGGACGCCACCCTAGTGGACCTTGAAATTCCATTAACCTTGGAGAAGCTCTCTGAGTTGCATGTTTTTGATTTTGGCCGAGAAATCCAGGACATTTCTGGACAGGCTTCTGGAGAAGCTGCCTTAGAAATAATTCTTAAAAAGGTAAATCTGAAAAATATGTATTCTTAAGATCAGGGAATGTAAAGGTTTTCATATTCAGCATAAAGATCACCAACTTTTGATTCATCTAGATAGGTTTTTCAACATTGCAGCTTTCACCTTTTCATTATCAGTCATCCTTCTGTTGTTTCCCTACATTTATTATCATTATCATTATCATCAGTACTTTTATCAATATCTTCTTTCTACTTAGCTTATAGCCCAACAGGAACTTGTTGACAACAAAGCTTGAAATTTGCATGCCTATTTAAAAAACCACATACAAAGGAAGATCTTTTGTAGCAAAATACATTATCTTTCAAACTACTGAAAAAAGAACTGTGTGAAGTGCTACAAAAGACATTGGAGAGATTTCCCTACTTATGCTACTTACCTCCTTATCCTAAAATACACACATACCTACAAGTCACCTGTGTAAAAAAGTATTTTCCTTACATTTTATATTTCCCTTATATTAAAGCATAAAGTGGTAAAGGATACCAATTAACGTATCACAAGTTATTCATATGTATTAATGTTTGTCTATAGAATTTAGCCAATCAGTATCCTTTAACCAAGAAGAGGATTTTAAGAGTTTTAAAGGCAGTCAGAAGGAGAATGGGATAGTTATGGAGTTTTCACTTATTTCATTCTACATACATTTATTGAATGTCTAACCACAAATTTAGGTATTCTAAGATTTAAATTATTTCTAAGGTGGAAGATTCTTGGAAAACAACTGAATTTGTCGTTCTCCCTCACCGTGACTCCAAAGATGTGTTTATCCTGGGTGGCACAGATGACATACAGGTGGGTAACTGGGTTATTGAAAACCTATGGTAAAGATTCTGGTCAGACCTACTCCTGAATCTTCTATGGGAGGTTATGATGGAGGAATGAAATATGAGTTACTAAATAAGAAAAAATCTAATTGGAAAGGCAAAATATGAATAAATGACATAAATGTGTGTATATGAAGTATGTAGCAAAGCAATAAAAATGGTATGCATTTAAAAATATTATGATCCTGCAGTTAACTGTTGAGGAATTTAGAAAAGCAAGAGATAATTTATGGCTGAAGCAATCAGAGAACCCTTCCTAAACCAACCAAGACATGCTGGACCTGAAAGAGTAAATGGGATTTGACAGACATAGATGAGAATGAAGAGCGTTTCTTTTTTTTTTTTTTCTTTTTTTTTTTTTAACTTTATAGTTTATTGTCAGGTTGGTTTCCACATAACACCCAGTGATGAAGAGCGTTTCAAACCATTTAACTGAGGCAAAAAAAAAAAAAAAAAAAAAACCATGAACAAGCATTTAAGATTCATAACACACTATGAAACTAAGTTCACTTGAATTTTTTGAGATGAGGAGTAGATGGCCATACTCTATGAACAACAGAAGAAATCTAATCCATGTGTTTGGAATATTCTTAATGATTTAAAATCCAACGGCACCTTTGTTTAACAAAAGGATCTGTGTCTTACGGTCTAAATATAAAAAGCAAAGGCCTGGCCTATTAGGGTGTACCCAGGCCAGAACTAGAGATGAAATAGCTTTGCCAGGTATAAGTTGGAAGAGCAAGTACAGATGTCACTTTGGGCAGTGGATGGGAGAGCAGACCCAATATGAAAGTCAGGCAGTATGAGGCCAAGTGGTGCTAGGCGGTGGCCCTTCTGCTCTCAAGAAATTCATAATTTAAATAGAGCAATTAAAATCCTTTAGATTCACAGACACATTTTTTCGAATGCACATGTTTTTGTTTTGTGAGGATTGCTGTAGTGTGAGGGGGAAAGTAGGGGAAGAAGGTAGAGGGAACGCTGTTCATAGTCATCTGAGCTTCATGTGAGTGTGTTCAGTTCCTCTCTTCCTCAAGATAATTGAGAGAAAGTGATGTTTCATTGCATAGAGAAGGCAGCTAATTTTGCAAGTTTTGAGTACTTTGAGAAATAAAAGCCTGGATGACCAAATAGTATAAAAAAGGCACCAGATATCTAAAAGTAGGGGAAGAGAGGAAAAGAGCATTGAACCAAACAAAAACACATGCCATTAATAATTACAGAAACAGCTAAGATTTGGCAATCAAAAGTCTCTTCTCGGTGACATTTGAGAGAACATCATGGTAAAGTGGGTAAAGGAAGGGAAGTGGATGGGTAGGAAACAGTAGGTGAGACTAAGCTATTTATTCAAAAAGTTATTTATTCAAAAAGCTTCTAAGTGGACTCTTGGGATTAAATATCTGTAATTATCATTGAGAGCACAAACACATGATGTTGCATGTTTTTGTCTTCTTTCTTTAAAGGTCCTTCTTGATGACAGCACTATTAACATTGCAACCATTGCCTCATCACGTTACGTTGGTCCACTGAAAACTCGAGTGGATGATTGGCAGAAACAACTGGCTTTATTTAATCAGACACTGGTGAGTGAGGACAATTTCAATTCATGCACTCAGAATATTGGAGAACCACAGGACCTTAGAAGTCATTTCTTCAATCCTTTAAATATTAGTTTAGATATAAGATTTGTCAATATTTTATTATGTTCATAATGTACGGAAAATGCAAATATACTAAGCTCTTCTTTATATGATTATGCCATCCCCTTGTATTAGTACATCCCCCTTGTATTAGTTATTTTTGCCATGAAACAAAATACCACACACTTGGTGGTATGAAACAGTGCACATTTGTTAGCCCACAGTTTCTGTGGGTCAGGAATTCAGGTGTGGCTTAAACTGGGTCTCCTACTTAGGGTCTCAAAGGTTCAGTCAAGATGTGGGCCAGGACTCAATTCACATCAGAAGTTCAGCTCAGGGAAAGTCCCCTTCCAAGCTCACTCAGGTTGTTGGCAGAAATCATCTCCTTGCAACTCTGGGACTAAGGGCTTCAATTTCTTTCTGGCTATCAGCTGGAAGTCATCCTCAACTCCTATATGTTACCCACATATTTTGTTTATTTGTAAGTCTATAGTTTCATTAAAACAAAAACTGACAGTGTGGTACGAAGTTTACATTTAAAGTTTTCACAGAAACCTACCACATGCCTGAAAAGATCTTACAATGGAGTTCCAGATGCCGGTCTAGATGGTGTCAAGTACTAATGCGTATCATGATTCAAGATAGCATTTTCGGTATTAGTTAAATCCTAAGATGAAAAAAAATTGTGTGTGTGTGTGTGTGTGTGTGTGTGTGTGTGTTTTAAAGTGACCACTGCCCCAGTCAAAAGACCAGGGCTTTTGAAATCATTCAGCTCTTAAAATGATTCAATAAACATGTGTCGTCCATGTGACAACACAGGGTGACTGAACCCTGCCACCAATGGTTTCAGAATTCAAAGTTCAAAAAAACAGAGAGGCTCCAGGCACTCTTAAGAACATGAGTCCTTGTGTTTCCCTATACTCTTTCCCTATGTACCACCCTCTTCCCCTCTCTGAGTACCTCAGCCAGTGGCTTGGATGGACAAGCTGATATTTATAACTTCAAAATTAGAAAGAAAGGGTCTCCTTGTCAATTTGAAGACTTAGCACCTCTAAGACAGAGCAAGCTGCCTATGTATATACTCCAATAAAAGATTTTCCCCTCCTCAACCAATTTGTATCCCAAAATGGCAGGCAGCTTTGGACACTCATTAACTGGGTTAAACCTCTGCTGGCAATGGAATTAAACTCAGGCAGCGAGCATCTTGGCTTATAAGCTACAGGCATTCATAGCTTTTAAACAGCCTCTCACAGTGTCGCAACAACCTCATATTTACTGGAAAAACATGCACTGTTGCTTGAAGTCTCCTTGGTACCCTTCCTTGTGGTACACCCTTCCGTTTTATTTTATTCTACTTCAGATTATCCCACAGTAAACAAAGAACCCACTTACACCAATCTTACTTTGTTCCCATCCAATCTCTTTCTTAGACTAGATTTTTAGCTTGATTTAATTATGTTTAGGCTTCTATATATTCTAATATGAAAAGTTATCTGTGAAATAATAAAGACACCAAGTAGGAAAAGATAATTTGTTCCAATTTTGTCTCATAGAGATCTTCTTGAGGAATCCACCCATTTGGATGAAAACTTTATAATCTGACCCCTGTCTGGCCTCCTCTGCTGATGGCTGAGCAAAGCCAGAATTAACTGTCCAAAAAGCATGAAACCTGAGATAAATCAGGGAGTGGTTGTAACACTAGGCTTTAGGCATAACCCCCAAATCTGGAGTGAGAAGTGAGAAACTCTTTCACAGATGTTGGGCCTGTACCTGCAATGGCAGGAGGCATAGGAGGCCATGAGATCCACAGCCCCAACTGCAGTTCTGGTTTATTTGATTAACCATGACTGCCTCCAAGGGGAGAAGCAGTGGGTGATTTTCTTCTTCCTCCAGTCCTCTGGATTTGCCACATGTTTGTCACAAGCAGATTTTACTTTTTTAAAAATTTTTTTAACATTTATTTATTTTTCAGAGAGGGGGGGGGCGGTGGAAGGGGCAGAGAGAGAGAGGGAGACACAGAATCCAAAGCAGGCTCCAGGCTCTGAGCTGTCAGCACAGAGCCCGATGTGGGGCTCAAACCCACGAACTGCTAGATCATGGCCTGAGCCAAAGTCAGGCACTTAACCGACTGAGCCACCCAGGCACCCCAGATTTTACTTTTTCTTTTGAAGAAAATGAGTCCTATTTCTTTTTTAAAAAGGAAGAGGGGGAAGAACATAGAGACAATTGAGGCAAAAAAAAAAAAAAAGAAGAACCTTTTTCTGGAGAGCCCTGTCTATATTTAGAAATAGTCACTTAACAACACTTCCCAACACATCATATTTCTTTTAGCATCTTGCTTCCCCTTAGACTGTCTGCCATGGGCATTTTAATCCTCTTTCTCTGGGTCCCTTCTGGTTGCCACACAGTAGATTCATTATAAGTCTACTCAGTAGAAGATGCGTAGAAATTAGGCTGCAGTGAGTCTTGGACCCTTTAAGGAGGTTCCATCTCAAAGAACCTGTGAGAAGCTCCCGCAACGAAAAAGATATAGTGAGTCCCCATGTAATTATTTTTAATGTAACTGTGTTTTTAATTCAGGATTAAAAATTGATAATGCTCATATTTTCTCCTAGGAAGAGTGGCTGAACTGTCAGCGAAACTGGCTCTACCTAGAAAGTATTTTTAATGCTCCAGATATTCAGAGGCAATTGCCTGCTGAGGCTAAGATGTTCCTTCAAGTGGATAAGTCATGGAAGGAAATCATGAGGAAGGTGAACCGGTTGCCTAACGCTCTTCGAGCGGCTACTCAACCAGGTATAAAACAAAATTTTAAAAACAAACAAAAAGATTTCACAGGCATCTAAAATGTTGAACACCTATACGGTTCGAACAATATGTGGTACAGTCAATCTTGAGTCGTGGCAGCATTGATGACCAGGAATATTTGTAGTACATTTGATACTCTTATTGAGCGATGTGAATTGAACACTGTCAGTGTTGTTGTTGTTGTTGTTGTTGTTATTATTGTTATTACCTCTCAGCTTAGTTCATAGTTTTGGCACTCAAGAATCTGATTTTTTTTTTGCTGCTTTTCTAATTTGGGGGTGCTTCCACAAAGTATCAATGATGCTTACATGTCACAATTTGACTACAAGACATATATTCACATTCAGTTGACCCATTCTGCTAAAGCTGTCATAGACTTATAACCATAAAACTTCCCACATCTTATTTTTCATTAGTTCATTAAAAATATATAAAATTGGGGCACCTGGATGGCTCAGTCAGTTGAGTGTCCAACTCTTGATTTCGGCTCCATTCTGATCCCAGGGTCGTGGGATTGAGCCCATGTCAGGCTCCATGCTTAAGATTCTCTCTCTTCCTCTCCCTCTATCCCCAACTGGCACTCTCTGTCTCTAAAATATTCAAATATATATATTTAAAAATATTGCCATAAATTATAATTCTAATCTTGAGATTGAAATGTTATTTAATAAGTTCTATTTTTAGGGATATGGAATCAAAGCATTAGTGCACACACACATATGGTTATTGAACTTCATCAAAGCCTCAGCAAGCTTGCTTGTTTTTCTGCAAATGGCAGCATATGACCTTTCCTGGTTAACTTCCAGACAGCTTCCCTGTGAAGCAGAGGCAGCCTGCTGGGCTATGCCCTTTGCCCAAAGACTTTTACGTGAAACAGAAACAGAAAGGAAAACTATATGGTGTGACAGAAATGAAAACTTTTAAACTTTGGGTCTCTAAAAATCAGCTCCACTCCTTGGCTCTTAGTCACCTTCCAGCCAGCAACACTCTCTAACCTCTGCTTTTGTCCTGGCATCTCCTCTGTTTCTGACCCTCCTACCTCCCTCTGGTAAGGACCCCTGTCATTACATTGGGCCCACTGGATGATCCAACATAATCTCCCCTCCCGTGATCATTGGTCACATCTACCAACTTCATTTTTCCATGTAGACTAATGTATTCTCAGGTTCTGGGGATTAGGATATGGGCAGCTCTGAGAGACCTTTATTCTTCCTGCCACATGCATATTCAAACCTTTTGCTGCAAAACACTCAAGTAGTGTTTGATAACAGAGTGTTGCCCCAGTCTCTACTGGATTTGTTATATAACAACTTTTGAAATTAAAAAAAAAATACATGATTCCAAAATACGTCTGGTCCTGGGGATTTCAGAGGAAAAAGTGTGGACCTATATTTGTCATTTCATGTGATTATAAAGCTATGAAGAAAAATTCAGCATCAAAAAGGTGCTAGAGAATAGCTGGGGGCTGCCGTGTGTGTGTGTGTGTGTGTGTGTGTGTGTGTGTGTGTGTGTGTGTGATTGAAGACTTTTATTGATAAAGTGGTTTTTAGGCAGAAAGCAGCAGGCATGAGGGAATCAGACACATATGTGACTCTGAGGGAAAGTTATTAAAGGCAGAGAGACGAACAAAGGCAAAGTCCCTAAGGTGAGCATGCACTCAGAAGGCACAAGGCTTTGTACTTTAGTGTGGCTTTGGTTCCTGCACTTCCAGCCCCACCCTCAAGTGGGGTGTGCCAGCTAAAAAATGTTTCAGGTTGAATACTTTTCATCTGTGGTAAATAGTAAAACCAATATTAAATAATGTTATTAAAAGTAATAGTTAACATTCTTAGCCAACCTCCCAAATTTAAAAATTTTTGACCATTTTTATCAAATAAAACCAAAGCTTTAAAGAATGTTAATATCATATTTTACTTTCACTTAAAATTATATTTTCTATTTTTTTAACACAGTTTTACCAGTACCTTTTTCCTTCCCCCTCCTTCCCCCAATAAACAGGACTTCTGGAGACTTTTCAAAATAATAATGCATTACTTGACCAAATTCAAAAGTGTCTAGAAGCATATTTAGAATCAAAAAGAGTTATCTTTCCAAGGTAAGTTTATAAAGCAACTTATGATAGCTTTAGTAGCGAAGACCATTCATTAATTTAAAAGGATATGCTTAATAAAAACCATTACATCAAAACAAGATGATGTTCCCCTAATATCAGGGAACCAGAGCAAGAAACAAGAAAGATGTGTGACAGTGGCAATTCAGCTGGTATCTTGATTGGGGAGTGTAAATCTCAAGGATAAAAGTATAGGTTTTGGTAAAGGATGAACCTGTAAGTACCCAAGGTGCTAGAGGGATTCTTGGTCTCAGCATTGTTCCATTGTTGGGTGCACATGCAGGTGCCTGCCTGTGGGTGCATGTCCACAGTTGTGCACACGAAAAGTCAGAGAACCCTGTGTTGCCTGAGCAGGTTTCTTTGGATTAATCAGTGACCTAAGAGTATCACTGGAGAAGTGTTCAAGAGATCATTTTACAAACTACAAATGAAATTGTTTACTCATCTCTTTATTCCAAAAGCATACCAAATGTTAAAGTGCCAAAGATACAAAGAAGAAAAGGCTAGATCCCTGCCCCATTGGGGCTCATGGTTAACAGGTGAATAGTGCTATAAGTAAATCATTATAATATAGTTATATAACACCAGAATAAACTACTTGGTGGTAGCCAACTTCAGTTATTAGGGCACACAGAGGACATTGGCGAAATGGTTTCTCTTTCATGGTATTTTCATGTTAGTTGTTAAGGAAATGGCCATTTAAGGTCTATCCTAGGACAAGTACTATGGCAGCCACATTTAGGTGCTTATCTGGGTTACTTGGTTGAGAGGGTTTGTTGTTGGTACCAGAACAGGGTATGTGTGTACATGAGAAATCCAAGATGCAGAAGATCAGTGGTTCCCAACTTGAGTCTCCCAAAGCCAGAGAAAATTCATACACTACATTTGATATCTAAAAAAAACCAAAAAAAAACAAAAAACAGAAACAAATTTAACTGTGATAATATTGAACACCAAAAAGCATCAGTTTTTATTTGTTCTTTTGCTTATAACTGTATGAAGTAGGTCTCCAACATGTACGTTATGTCAGGAGGCTCTATGTGGTGTTGGTTTTACCCTGCGGGCCTTAATGAAAACTACTATGGGCTGCAGACCAAGTTAGTTCCTAGGGACACAAGATGAATACAGTACTGTTTCTGCTTTCACATGGTTCATGGCCCAATCTTTATAGTTATCTGTCTCATTAGTTGGAAAAAAAAAGGCATGGGCACAAATTAATTATTACTGTATGGTAAAGAAGGAGCACTGATAAGAGTCCAACCAAAAGCATCTTTATTTCTAACTAATAACTGCCTTTGCATTCCCAGCTGGGGGCTAGTTTCTTCCTGCCCCTGGACAAAATCTTGAGCAGACTTCATGCATTTTCTGGTCATTCTCAGATAATAATGTTAAAAAAAAAACCTCTTGTCACAAATAAATGATCTTTAATAATCAAACTCTGAACTTCTTTCAAAGTGAAAGCTTCCCCATTCCCTACCCAAAACTGTTGCAGGTCTGAAGTCTTTAGTGATGATAAGAATATGTGGTGATCAACCCTCCCCTCTCCAATTAGCTTTCTGATGTCTCCAGATTTGGGACATGGAGGAGAAGAAAGTCAAGGCAGCAGAGAATCCTGACTGGGCTGGTGCATATCTGGCCACCTCTTTCCTACATGGGGCCTTCCATGGGCTCTTTTCCATTCCCTCCAATCCTAAGGGATCTCTCTCATAGGCAGCCTCCTCCATTCCAGAAATGAAATGTCTTCTCTGGCCAGGCCCTCATCCCTCTCCCTCATCCCTGGGTGCCTAGGTATGCCCCTTCTCCTCCTGTAGTCTATTCATGCCTCTAAATGGCCCTGGTGGGCAAGATTTTAGAAAATCCCATGCAGGATCACACTGGCATTGGCCACATGTGGATATTCACAGAACCAAATAAAGTTCCTATAACCACCTATCTATTCAGCCATCCATCCATCCATCCATCCATCTATCCATCTAACACATTAGGTATTGAAAGCAGGTAGGTGTAAGACACTAGACTAGATTCAAGGGAAAATGAATAATATATCTTCACTGTAGAACAAAATCAGTGTCATAGCAAGAACTAGCATTTTTTTTTATAATTTCATTAAAAGTATCTATCTTGTATGTATCAGGGACTAATTCTAGATGTCTGAGATACATCCACACTAGTCTTCATAACAATTATATTTAGAGACATGTGGTTTCTGGGGAGACCAGTAGGTTGGAAGTTTAGGAGATCAGTGACTAGGGAAGAGATATGGCTAAGGGATTTATTATATAACAACTTTTGAAATTAAAAAAAAAATACATGATTCCAAAATACGTCTGGTCCTGGGGATTTCAGAGGAAAAAGTGTGGACCTTTTGATGTCTATGTAAGGCTTTCCTTTGACTTCCAAGTTATATTTTAAGTATTTTCTTTAATCCAGGTTTTACTTCTTGTCAAACGATGAACTTCTGGAGATTCTGGCCCAGACACGAAATCCCCAAGCTGTGCAGCCACACTTAAGGAAATGCTTTGACTCCATTTCAAAGCTCGAATTTGCTCTCATGCCTCCTACTGAAGGAAAAATTCCTGGTATGGAAGGAGAGCCAGAAAAGATTTACACTAATGACATTTTAGCAATGCTATCACCAGAAGGAGAACGGGTAAGGTGCTTTTGTTTATAATTCTTTATAGAGAAACTTTGTTACCCTTCTGGGGTTGAGGGTAGAAGTTTACTCTTCAGTCCCTCTAAACATTCATCAAGTGCCACTGTGTATTTATACTGTGTGGGCTCAGCAGTTTCAAAGATAACCAAGATGAAAATCTTGCCCACAAAGAGCTCTCTACTGGAGATAGAGTCAAACAAATGATAGAAAAGCACCACAGTAAGTGCAGTAGCAGAGCATGTGCTCTATTCTTGGGAACAGAGTGGAGATAACTGGAGTCCTGTCTTACTTCTTCAAAAGAGGCAGGAGTACCTGTTCTAATGAGATGCTGAGGATTTTCAATAGTATTATATGTAAATTACTTAGAACTAACTGTACCCAGTGGGTGCTATGAAAGTGTTAGTTGTCATTGTTGTCAGTAGTGTCTCTAGGGCACTACACAGTGCCTGGTAAACACCGAGCAAGTGAGTGCATTAGCAAACTGTGGAGAATCACATGACTTCACAGAGAAGAATCAATCTGTTTCTCTCCCTCTCCCCCTCTCCCCCTCCTTCCCTTCCTCTCTCTCTCTCTCTCTCTCTCTCTCTCTTTCTCTGTCTCTCTTTCACACACACACACACACACACAGAGGCAGCCAAGGAAGATGGAGTGGAGACATGGGAGGGAGGGCATTCATACAGAGGAAATGTGCAGGGAAATGCCAAGGGTATCAGTCCAGTTAGAGCAAGAGATGTATATCTGTGGGAGCGGCAGGAGCCTATAAACATTTTGCTTGTCCTGAATTGACCCTCTTGCAAAAAATTTGCTCATCACTAGTGCAGAAGAAGACAAAGGGGAGGACCAAGGCTGGGATCTAGAGAAAACATGAAATTTAAAGGGAAGGTAGAAAAAGAACCAAGAGACCCAGATAAGCAGGACAATCAGGTCATTGGAAGTCCAAGAAATAGATATGAGAAGGACTAAAAAGTATCAATTGGACTTGACAGTTGAAAGAACATTGGTAACCTTAATGACCATAACAGGTTTAGAGTAATAGGTGGGGCCAAAAATCAAATGGCAGTAAGTAGGAAAAGAAAGTGAAGGAATTCATATAGTCATGTATATTGCCAAATACATGCCAAATTTCAGGCATTTGGCTCCAAAGGAAAGGAGTTTAAAAAAAAAAAAAAAGGAGGGGGGTAAAGAAAGATGTAGAGTGGGATATCAATAGAAGGTTCTAGTATCTGTGGTCAGGCTTCAGTGTTTCAGGGTTCTGTTATAGAAGTACAGAGGCTGTATAGCTGGCAAGTCCCACACTGAACATGCTATCATTGCTGTGATTATCTTCTAGGTTAGCTTGGGAAAAGGCCTCAAAGCCCGAGGCAACGTGGAGGAATGGCTTGGTAAAGTGGAAGAAGCCATGTTCACATCTCTGCGTCGCCTATGCAAAGCTGCCATCGCGGACTACCAGGAAAAACCAAGGACAAACTGGGTGATTGCTGGCCACCCTTCTCAAGTAATTTACACCCCTTAAATTTCCATCTCTGATTCTATTGTTGATGACATGCAACACATACTGAAGAAAGATGTTTCCATGCAGGTTATTCTGACCATTTCTCAAATCATGTGGTGCCGTGATTTGACTGAGTGTTTGGAAAGAGAAGATGGTAATCATATAGAGGCCCTGGAAGCTTTTGAAAAAGTAAACTTTGAGGTAGGATTTTTAACAGGGTGACATTGACATATTGCTGTGCAGGATGGTCTCAGTCGCTTTGTTTGTTTGTTCGGTTTGGTGTTTTGTTTTATTTTTACATGGTTACTACAAATTCACGTATTTCAGAAATTTTAATGCTCTGATATGACTTACAGAGCTTTGGGGTTCTTACTAAAACCATTTATGTTCAGGTTTTCTTAAGGATACTAACTTAATATATGTATAGGATTTATACGAATACTTATAAAATTGAATGAAAGAATTTAAGAAGAAAATCTCAAAATTATGATGGTTTGCAAGATTTAAGGAGACTTTGTATTTATTAGGCCTTGGATAGCTCTCAGAGAAGTTATTCAATCCAGGAAAACCCCAGGATTTGTGCCATTTCTATTCTTAGGCTCAAGATGTGCTTTTCTACTATTCTAGAGAATCCTTAGGCAGCCAACAGTAAAACAATAAATAACTTAATCCAAATACCATTCTACAACAATTTTTAAGCTATAGTTTGGAAATACCATTTTACAGCTATGCCAAATCTTTAATTCCACATTTAATTCTACTTCCAAGCAAGGTGGCATTTTTTAAAATTACCTTTGAAATAGAAAAGGGAAGAAACAACTTTCTTGAGATGAGACAACACTATCTCTTGAGGACCTCATAGAATGTCATGTCACTCAGCCCCAAAGAAGAGAAAAGACTCTGTATGGAAAGTTCCCTTGACCTCTGCGTAGAGATGGTCTCTGATCAAGGTCAGTGTGTGAGAAAATTCAGCAGAGCAGTACAAGGCCTTCAGAGGCAGTACTCTCCTTGGAAAAGATTGAACCATTTATGTGAAAACTGGGGGCACAATCTGTCCAAAAGATGCTCTCATTCAGTCAATCATTGGCTTATTTAAAATGCTTAGGTTTTCTTGGGGCACCTGGTTAGCTCAGTTGGTTAAGCATCCGACTTCAGCTCAGGTCATGATCTCATGGTTTGTGGGTTTGAGCTCTGCATTGGGCTCTGTGCTGACAGCTCAGAACCTAGAGCCTGCTTCCAGTTCTGTGTCTCCCTCTTTCGCTGCCCTCCCCTGGTTCTCTCTCTCTCTCTCTCTCTCTCTCAAAAATAAATAAACATTAAAAAATTTTTTACTGCTCAGGATTTCTGATTATCAAAGGAAAAATTACCCCTGAAAATGAGGAGTACTACCTTATTCATATTTAATTTTTAGGGAAAAGAGTCTTCTCTAAAGACATGATCACATGGTGGTTAAGAGCATGGGCTTTCCACGAGGCAGATGTCTACTCAAGTCTCATTTTTGCCACCTCATAACTGTGTTACTGCCGTCAAGTTACTTACCCTCTTTGACACTTAGTTTCCTCTAATATGAAATGGGGGGTAAAGACAGTATATACTTCATAGAAGTCATCTAGGAATTGAGTAAGTTAAACTTTTGTCCTGTTTGGTCACAGAATTACAGATTCTTAAAATTAGTTTTAGCAAATGTCTACTCCAAATTCAATACTAAAAAGATATAAAAATAGTAAAAAAAGAAAAGATATGTTTTGAAAATCCATTATGACCATTTTTCTTTTGATTTGTAGAGATTAAATGCTCTGGCGGCAATAGTTCGAGGCAGTCTTCCAAAATTACACAGAAACATCATAACTGCCTTAATTACTATTGACGTACATGCAAGAGACATAGTCACCGAACTTGTTCAAGCCAAGGTAACTTTAATTTAGGTGAAATCATATATTTCTTCCTGAAATTAGTGCATCTGATATATGTATCGTTGTTATCACTTGTATAGGTAGAGGAAGTGGATTCCTTTGACTGGCAGAGACAACTGCGCTATTATTGGGATATAGACCTGGATAATTGTGTGGCTAGGATGGCGCTCTCTCAGTACACCTATGGCTACGAGTACTTGGGTGCATGCCCAAGACTAGTTATTACTCCTCTCACAGTAAGTTACTGATGACTTAGGTTAATCATGACACAAATACTTTCTTAAAAGAGTCGTGAAAAGTTTCATCCAACCCTAACTCTTGAAAGGGTTTGCATTGAATATATCTTCATGAAACAGAGATTTGCATCATTAATCATGTACCTGGATCTTTGAGTGTATCTCAATTGCTGTAAAACCTTTTATAGAAAATAATGACCTTCCTCCTGTAGAAGGGAAGGGACTTATAAATTTGTGGCTTGAGTCAGTTCCCTTCAATAATGACAATTTGTGGATTTCTTCAGGATCGCTGTTACCTTTGCCTCATGGGGGCTTTGCAGCTTGACCTGGGAGGCGCGCCAGCTGGTCCTGCTGGCACTGGGAAAACAGAGACAACCAAAGACCTAGCTAAAGCTCTTGCCATCCAGTGTGTGGTCTTCAACTGCTCCGATGGTTTGGACTACAAGGTACAGCCCCAGCACTGAAAACTCACATTAAGTGCTTCATGGACTTTCTCACTTGCAATGTGGCATGACCAAAAAAAGGAGAGAAGGGGTGATGGCAAGCAAGGGGAAACTAATAGGGCAAAGGATGGTCAAAGTGGGATAAATAGAACAAAGGGGAAGAGTCAACACAAGGTGGGCTGAGTGGTCCAGGTAGGAGCCAAGGCCACTAGAAGATCTATTAAATGGCGGTAAAATAAAAAATCTGTTCATGGGGGCATATGGGTGACTCAGCTGGTTTAGCATCTGATTTCAGCTGAGGTCATGACTTCATGGTTCGTGAGTTTAAGTCCTGCATCGGGCTCTGTGCTGACAATATAGGGCCTGCTTGGGATTCTTTCTTTCTCTACCTCTCCCTGACCTGTGCTTTCCCTCTCTCTCAAAATAAATAAATAAACTTAAAAAAATCTTCATGTTACTAAGTAGAAAGAAGTGAGACGAGGTATGAGATATAATAGCAACAAGGAATATGCTTACAGGAAGAGAAGAGCAATTCGGAGAGTTGTGTATTAAAAATGAAATATGTAGAAGGTGAGAATTCATGGTAAGATTTTTCAGTATAGTGGTTCTCAAAGTTTTGGGTCACAGGACCCCTATGCCTTATTCTCCTTCCAGGTTTTCACAACACAAATTAACATATTAAACACTTTATAAAGTCCCACAGTTAGGAAATCTGTTTTGCTATTTAATTCAGCAAGTCCTAAATATATTTGACCAAAGTGACTTTTAGCTACTAACACACAGAGCTAATAGTCTCCTTTTTCTGAAAGTTACACAAATGCCTGTATAATGTCTGAATTTAGAATATAATTATTTAAATTATCCAAATAAATTATAATTCATTCCTTTTTAAAAAACAATTTTTCATGTTTATTATTATTTTTTTCTGAGAGAGACAGTGAGTGAGTAGGGGAGGGGCAGAGAGAAGGAGACACAGAATCTGAAGCAGGCTCCAGGCTCTGTGCTGTCAGTGCAGAGCCCAATGTGGGGCTTGAACTCACAAACCACGAGATCATGACCTGAGCTGAAGTTGACACTCAACCAACTGAGCTACCCAGGTGTCCTATAATTCATTCATTTTTACAGAGAAAATCATACTTATTTTTCAGAAGCATCTTTAGAAAGTAGTGTTTCATAGAACATGTGCTTTAAAAACTCTGCTCCCATTTTAAAATTGAGAGGAAAAAAGATGTTTCTGGTGATGTCTTTTTATTAAAAAACAAAAAAAACAATGGAAGTGCAATACAGACAGAAAGTTGTTTCACAGTAGCAGAACAAGAGAGCAATGAGAGACTAGAAAACCTTGTGAGAGGGGTAATCAGGAAAGGTGACCCCTGTACCTTGAGAGCAGGGTGACAGAGGCAGCCTCTGGGTACACTAGGAAAGAATATGGGAAACTGCAGTCAGCAATCTGTGGAAGAATTCATGCTCCCCAACATCTCCAATTTATGGGCTTCTGCTCCCAGTATGTTAAGTGACTTTATTATCTCAGTAGAGATGTGTCACGTTTTATGATAGTGATGATTTTTTTTATTTTGGTCATAATAATTTTGGTTGGTTTACATCTTCTCAATTCAAAATTTGGATTTATACATCCAAATCCATTTTTCAGTGATTAGGTAGTCATCACTTAGGCCCAGTCATTCCTGGGAAATGTGCACTCCCAAAGGCACGAGTGTCTGCTGTGAGACACTTAAAGCCAAAGGATATGTGTACATGATTCGTTTATCTTAGACTCTAGAGCAGGAGTCGGCAAACTTTTCTGGAAAAGGCCAAGTGGTAAATATTATAGGCTTGCAACTCAGTTCTTTCTGCTGTTGTGGTATGAAAGCAGCCACAGACCATATGTAAATACAATATTTCATGAATGAATGTGGCTGTGTTCCTGTAAAACTCCATTCACAAACCAGGTGTGGGGCTAGATACGGCTGTGGTCTGTAGTTTGATGATCTCTGAAGTACCAATTACGTTCAATGATAAGAAATTTAATATTTATTCTTTTTTTAAAGTTTTATTGATTTTTACACCCCATGTGGGGCTTGAACTTACAACCCCAAGATCAAGAGTCGCATGCTCCTCTGACTGAGCCATCCAGGCACCTCTTAAATATTTATTTATTCTTATTTATACTCTACCTTGTTCCATAAGGATTTATTAAACTAACTTTTTAAAATTAAATATCTACATGTGGAAAAAATCAAACTGAAGGATCCAAAGTTAAAAATAACAGATTTTGTCCCTTGTCACATCACCCAGTTCCACCCTCCAGAGACCAGTTTTCTGATTGTATTTGTTTTTACTTCTGACGATTGCTATTATCTGTAAGAACATGTGTTTATTACTGTATTTGTATATACCAACTTTGGACATTATCTGCCAGCTTATGAAATCAAGAGTTTATTAGATATGACCTTCCAACTTTCTGTTCCAACTTCACTTTCTGATTTTTATTAGTTTGTATAATTTTATCTTACCATGTCAAGGTTTATGAAGTTGTGCTATCCTATACCTATAATTATGCCTTCTTTGCTTTGGGGGAGGTGAATATAAAAACATAAACCCATTATATACTACTTACAGTATCAAGGATGATTCATAATGGAATTTAATGGAATAATCAGGCTCATAGAGAAGGATCAATACATGCATCATGAAGCGTTTGCCATTCAAAGGAATACATTCCAAGACAAATACCATACGATTTCACTCATATGTGCAATTTAAGAAACAAAGCAAACAAGCAAAGAGGGGGGAAAAAAAGAGAGAGTGAGGCAAACCAAGAAACAGACTCTTAACTGTAGAGAACAAACGTGTGTTACCAGAGGGGAGGAAGATGGTGGAAATGAGTGGAATAGGAGATGCGGATTAAGGAGTGCACACGTTATGATGAGCCTGGTGTTGTATGGAAGTGTTGAATCACTATACTGTACACCCGAAACTAATATTACACTGTATGTTAACTAACTGGAATTTAAATCAAAACTTAAAAAAAAAAAAAAAGGAACACATTCCAAGCATCAGGATTAATGGGTTGTTTTTCAGTTTCTTTTCAACTTTCTTCTAGAACAGTGTTTTTCCAGCTTTAATGTGCTTGTGAATCATATGAAGATCTCATTACAGTGCATATGCTGATTCTGGAGATCTAGGGGAAGGCCTGTGATTTTGCATTTCTAAAATCCCCCCAGGTGATGTCAGCTGATTCTGGTTGACTCTGAGAAGCCAAGTTCTAGAGCAGTGGTTCTCAAAGTGTTAACTCTGGACCCCCAGCATTATCATCACCTGGCAACTTGTTAGAAATGCAGATTATCAGGCCCTGCAGCAGACCTGCTGACTCAGAAACTCTGGACCTCTTACATAAAGGCGCTAACTTCTAACATAGCCGAGGGTTCCTATAAAAATATTGCATATTTGCAGATACCACCTCATGTTAATATTCCACTCAGAATTTAACTTTTGAAGGTGTTCAGCTGTGCAACACAAAGCTGAATGGCATTATCTTGATTTCAGATGATGGGGCGCTTCTTCAGCGGTCTGGCCCAATCAGGGGCCTGGTGCTGCTTTGATGAATTTAATCGAATTGACATAGAAGTTCTGTCAGTCATCGCACAGCAGCTCATTACTATTAGGAATGCCAAAGCTGCAAAGGTAAGTCCTGGGGCAATTGTCCATGGAGGTAGCATTTCTTAAGTCTGTAACTGACAGCATGTTGCCTGTTAGGAAGGACAGTGCTAATTTAGCATGTCTACCCATGTTTCCTGTGTAACTGGTGACTCCTGTGGCAATACGACTTAGTTTGAGTGAATTAATTCTTCATCCAGGAAACACAAGTATGTGAGACACTATGTGGGGACCTATGGATATAGAAACGGTGAGACTCAGTCCCTGCCCTCGAAGAGCTCTGTTATTGCCACCCACCACACACACACACACACACACACACACACACACACGCAAGCACACACCCACACCCTGTCTCCTCCACCTCCTATTTTCCCCTTCCCCTTTCTTGTTCTTGCCTTTGGCATTTACTTCTCTGCTAGGTTTCTCTGTTGTACCTTTTCTGGACTCCACTGCCTTCAATGTGGCCCCCAGGCCCAGCCTAGTGCTGGCAGAAAAATAAGAGCAGAGCCCTAGAGAACCCAAGGGGACTAACCAGAACAGGCCTGCGGTGGTTTCGTATTTAAATATTCACTGCCCCGAGTCGCTAGAGGGTTCCCCACCACTACCTTGTCCCCTTCCTGAAGAGTGCCAGACCTTTGCTGGATCCAGCCATAAGGGTTCATCCTGGTAGCAACAAGGCCCCTGGACCCAGCTCTTACTCTAGGGACAGAGGCCATTCTCATTGGAAAGGCCCTGCTAAAGGGTTGTTCAATGTTTTGGTTATCACCTCTGCAAAAAAGCAAATTATAGAACAAGTAAAAAGAGAACAGAAATTGGACTTTAATGAGACATTAAATTGTATAATTTCTTGTACTTTACATTTATTTATTTCATTTTCACACCAAACCTACATGAAGTAGAAGGCATTTTCCCAAGGTTACAGATGAAAAGGATTCAAAGAAATTAAATAATATTTCTGGGGATACCACATACCAAGATATACACCTAAATCTATGTGGCCTGCAAGTCTGAATTCCTTAAACTACACTCTCCTGCCACCCACATCCTCAGAGGCAGCCTGTGTTAAATGCAGGGACCTCCGGATATAGCATAATGCCTAACCCCTATCACCTTGCTGAGCAGGTAGATGAGAGTAGAGCACAGGGAGTAAGAAAAAAGGACCAAAGAGGCAAGATGGAAGCATTGCCAGCTGGGGGGTAACAGTGTGAGGTTAAAGGATGGTAGGAAGGCATCAGAGATCACTGGAAGGGAATAGATGCCCTGGAATAGCTGACGCTGGAGCACAGAAACTAACAGGATTAAACAGCACATACAGGGGCACCTGGGTGACTCGGTCTGTTAAGCGTCTGACTTTGGCTCAGGTCATGATCTCATGGTTCGTGGGTTCAAGCCCTGCATCAGGCTCTGTGCTGACAGCTAGCTCAGAGCCTGGAGCCTGTCTTCAGATTCTGTATCTCTCTCTCTCTCTCTGACTCTCCCCTGCTCCTGCTGTCTCTCAAAAATAAATAAAAAACATAAAAAAAATTTTTTAAACAGCACACACAGCCTTTTAGCGGCAGCAGGACTGGTCTCCAGTGGTACCGCCAAGCATTTTCTCCTCCGGGCACTGACACACCTCCTAGTCTTCCCCTGTATTCTTTGTGTCCTTCCTCCTGTGGCCCAGCTAGAAGCCTGGAATTTGTCTTGGATTTTCTCCCATTACCATCAACTCCAGAATCTAAGCCATCACCGAGTCCATTTAATTTTATCTGCTAGATCCCTCTCATCCCCTAATGGTAACTCCATCATTCTGGATCTTGTCATTTGTCCAATAACAATTCGTCCTGGTCGCCCCAGCCATAGTTTGTCCAACCTCTCCACTGCTACCTTTGATCCTTTCACTCTCTGCCTGAAATTCTCTGCTTCCCCTCACCCACCAGACAAAATCTAAATTGTTTAGCCCAGCAAGTAAGACTCTTGATTCTCAGGCCACAGTCTAGCTACACTTTCCTCTTGGAACATCACCCTTTACCAAAGTGAATCACTGGTAGTTTCCTGAACATGCTATGCTGTTTCTTGTTTCGGCTCCCTTTGACCAGACGGCTGCCCCTGCTTGTCCACACGAAATGCCCTCCTTCATGTCCCAAGCAGGCTTCCCTGCTTCTCCTGCGGACTTTGTACACACCTCCAGTGTAGCGTCTGTTCATTGTATGGTCACATTTTCCACATCTGACTCCACAAGGCAGGCCTGGGAGCTTCTCGAGGGTTCAGGAGTGAGTCTTCTTCTGCTCTCCACCTCCATGCCTAACCCCTTGCCTCATTTGCAGCAGATGCTCAACAGGTGTTTGGTCTTGAATAAAAGTGAAGGGGTACTGCCAGTAGTAACAATGGGGCCTCAAACACCCAAGGACTAAGATCCCATTAGAATTTCTGGGGGAATCCCAGACAGTAGGGGTGGAGAAGGTTTAGGGGCCATGAAATCTAACCTGAATTGGGGAGTCTCAGGAAAAGAGGTTGAGGTCTATAATATTTCAGGGCTAGGTCAGAAAGGAAGAGGCCATTTGGGTAAAGCAAGGGCAGGGAGGCAGAAAGCAGGAAATACTGAGCCTAGAAGAGACTGGGAGAGGGTAGGACAGGATCAGGAGAGAAACATTCCCTGTTGTCCAACAGTATGATTCCCTGAGCTAGTAGTATTTGCTTGAATGTTCCATACACAAGTTTTGTACCCAAATGGTGTTTATGTGAAAGAATTTCCAAATGTCTGGAGAAGTGTTAACTTATATTTTCTCTTCTCTTTAAACAGCTGTCTAGATTCATGTTTGAGGGGCGGGAAATAAAGTTGGTTATGACTTGTGCAGCCTTTATCACAATGAATCCTGGATATGCGGGCAGAACTGAATTGCCAGATAATTTGAAAGCGCTGTTTAGACCCTTTGCAATGATGGTTCCAAATTATGCTTTGATTGCAGAGGTGAGCTTCACATTATAAAGCAGAAAAAAATCAGTCATGTTTTATTTACCATTTGATTCTATTGAGGTAGAAAGTTTCCTTTATGATTGCACCCTGGCAAAAGTTACACATTATTGTTTGCTCTTAAGTGTAGGTATGATTGTTATCACCTAGAATGTTTTGGAATGTGTGTGTGTGTGTGTGTAACTGCTATATCCCACAATGGTATCTGGAATATAGTAGACCCCTAAAACTGGAATGAATCAGTGAACTTAATTAACCAGTTCATTGGAGCTTATCAGTTCATTTCTAAGAACTAAAATGTCTGGATTCATTCTAAAAATACTATTGTGATATTGTGACTTATAAGAAATATATATTTAGTCATTCAATGGCTAATATCAATGGTTTCTGGCTCCTACCAGCTCCTGGCTTCATCTACAGCTCCTACAAGCCTTGGAATTTCCTGCGGTAAGGGTGGTTGGGTTGTATTTTGTTATGTTAATGAGGTGACTTTTGAAAGCCCTTAGGCAATCTAAGGATGGGGAGCTGGTTACCAGGAGAACAAACCCTGTGATTACAGGGTTGGAACTTCAGGTCCCATGCCTGCCCTCTGGGGAGGGGAGAGGAGCTGGAGGTTGGATCAGCCAAGGCCATTGGCTTAGTCAATAGTGATTATGTAATGAAGTCTCTATAAAGACCCAAAAGGACTGGGTTCAGAGAGCTTGTGGGTTGGTGAATACATGGAGATTGGGGAGAGGGGTGCACCTGGACAAGGCATGGAAGCTCTGAGCCCTGACCCCATACCAGACCCTATGCATCTCTTCCATCTGTCTATTGACTCATATCCTTTATCATTAATAAGCTGGAAAATGTTTTCCTGAGTTCTGTGAGCTGCTCTAGCAAATTAAAAAAACCTAAGCAGGGGGTTGCACAGATAACAACTTAGACTTGAGACTGGCATTTAAAGTAGAGGATGGGAGGCACTCTTGTAGAACTGAGCCCTTAACCTGTAGAATCTGATCCAGTCTCTGGCTTTAGAATGGAATTTCTTGGGGTTCCTGGGTGGCTCAGTGGGTTACGCGTCCCACTTCAACTTAGGTCATGATCTCACAATGAGTTCAAGCCTTGCATCAGGCTCTGTGCTGACAGCTCAGGGCCTGGAGCCTGATTTGGATTCTGTGTCTCCCTTTCTCTCTGACCCTCCCCTGCCCACACTGTCTCTCTGAAAAAAAAAATTAAATAAACTAAAATTTTTTTCAATTAGAAAAAAAAGAATGGAATTTCTCACAAAGCACAAATTACTCCTGTGGCTAATAAAGTCCTTTACTAACAGCTAATTTAAAGTATTCTTTTATATGAAGTAAAAGTAATTACCTAAGAATAGAATAGAGCATACCAAATCCTATAACTTTTCCCAGTATAGTGCTTACAGAATCTCATGGGTTTTCCCAGCACCCCCTGCGGGCATGGTGGGGTGGTGGGCAGTTAAGACAGGTGCTATTTTCCTTTTAGACCATGTGTAGACAGGGACAATAAATGACTTGCTCATTGTCCAATGCTGGTAGGAAGAAAACCAGGTTTAGAACTCAGTCCAAAATTTTGTTCACATCTCATTCTTTGTCCTCTTGTTCTATTACTCAATAATCAACTGGAGAAATTTAAAAATCCAGTCTTCTGAGTGCTATTACTATTGTTGCTACAGATTTTAATGAATCAGGGTCTGTCCACAATAAATATTTTTAATATTTTTAATTACCTGCAATGTGCAGAGCACTATGCTCATTTTTAGTGATAGAACAATAAGCAAAACTGACACCAGTAAGAAATGTCTACATCATTTCAAATCCTGATTCTGAAACCAACTGCAGTGATTTGAGTAGGTCATGGATTGGAGAAAGGGTCCACTCTCCCCTAGTCAGTCATCATCCAATTTCCTTAACTAAGAATGCAGAAACTAGACTGTCATCATCCAGTTTCTTTAACCAAGAATGCAGAAACTTGTCAGAAGCAAGGTAGCCTTCTAGCACAGAGGGGAGGCTGCAAATCTGCATAGCTTCCCTTGATATTCAGGGAGCCTAAAGGGAGAACACAGCTATCACTGATTCTGGCTACAGGGTGGTGTTCCTCTCAGATCAGAGAAACTCAAGTCTTGCCTTTGTACCCAGCCCTTATAACACCATCCCGCCTCCATGATGTGAGCATTTTCAAACAGTGGGCTCTGCTGCTCCTTGAACCAAATGTCACCAAGACCACATCTTCAACTATAGAAGAAAAGCAGAGTCACTGCCCAGGCATCCCTGTATGATATCCCACCTACCACCTTTCTGTAACACAGAAAACCCTTTTCCCTTCAATTGTCACATTTCTTCGTTAAATGATATAACAACTTGGAGAGGTAGAATGCCTACAGTAGATTTAGAACACATTGGTATTATGCTAATCTATTGCTCTCAATACAATATAAGAAGCATTGCATTGTCCTTTTCTATTCTAGGTAATTCTATATTCTGAAGGATTTGAATCCAGTAAAATATTAGCAAGAAAAATGACTCAAATGTATAAGCTTTGCAGTGAACAGCTCTCTCAGCAGGATCACTACGATTTTGGCATGAGAGCTGTAAAGTCTGTACTGGTCATGGCTGGGTAAGAAACCAAAGTGCTCAAGAGTGAAATTCCAAACCATGTAATCAAAGCATTAAATGGCTAATGCAAAGACAGCTCTTAAAGCAATATAGAGAGTGATTAGTAAATGTTAGCTGCCACGGTCATCATTTTACCTGGACATTCCCATGCCATAGCTGAAGGAGGCATCTCCTCCTCGCTCCACAGTTCTGGCTGGCCCCGCACTGAACCTGAGTCTTGATGAGGCTTCTGCCAGCTTTCATTTCTCCTGAGCTCATCCCATACATTTGGTTTTAGAGTACAGAAGCCTTTACCACCAGGAGATAGGAGGACTAGACTTAAAAGACACCATTCGTTAAGTCATATGTGTCACCTGAGAAAGCCCAAAGCACTGAGAGAAACTTTGGTTTCATTATTCTGCCCTCTTTCCAGGCTTATGTCCTAGCCTCTGCCTCTGCCTTTACAGTAGGGTCCATGCCTGAGCTTCTTTGTAGTTTCTAGTAAAGCAACTTTCTGGTTTCTTCTTTTCAGGCCCCAACTTCTCCCTTTATAACCTCTTGATGCTCCTACCTCTGGAACCCCCACTTTATCCAGAGTCTCTGAGGGAATCTACTGTCTCTTCTTTTTAGGCCATGACTTGCTGGCTCAGGCTTCACACATCCAGGGCCTCTTCTGCCTGGCCCCTGAATCCCTGGGCTCTGCACCCATCTCTCTGCCCTTCTCTGTTCTTTCTTTCAACCTCCCAGATAAAAGTATTTCTCCCCTTCACAGGAGTGCCATGTAAAGACCAAGGACACTAAGGAGTTCAGATACTTGTACACTCCAAGAACACAACTACAGACCAGTGGGCAAGACAGATACAGGAGCAGTCATCTAGGGCACACGCAAGGGAGCAATCATAGGGCCATACCCGAGGTTTGCTGTGGAGACTGATGGAGGAACTTTCTGGAAGATGAGAGTAACTGGGCTGGGTTTTGCAGGAGCAATAAGGAATGTCACAAGAGCAAAGCAGGACCTTCTGGGCTGACAGAAAAGAAAGCTACAGGGCTGTGAATCATTATGAGGCATTCAGGGAACTGTAAATTCAGGTTGAATAAAGTCTGGATTGATGGGGGGAAGTTGAAAAAAATACCCTTGTCATTCTCCTCAAGGCTGTGTAGCCAGTTCCTACCTGTCCTTGTCCTCTGAGGGAGGTGGATACTGGCCACGCAAGGAAAAATGATCCTCTCCTTCCAGCAGGAATCCACAGGGGGGTGCCCTCCACAGCTTTTCTCAAGGGGAATCCCTGACCCTCAGGTTTAGAAAATTATGCTCAGTATTAGGTCCCCACAAACATCATCTGAATTATTCCTTTAAATTTAGGTCCTTAAAAAGAGAGAATCCACACCTAAATGAAGATGTGGTGTTGATAAGAGCTTTACGAGACTCCAACTTGCCAAAATTCCTAACAGATGATGCTCTTCTGTTCAGGTGAGTTTCTAGATGTTACAGGATAAAGCATAGCTTCCATGTAGAGGTAAAGGATAGTCTTCTCTTCAGTTATGTCCGTCTCTAATAAGGTAATAACTTTCTCATCTTTTCTAGAGATACTTACTGCAGTTTAAAAATTACTGGCTTAAAATAAAGAATCTAAAGTTTAAGCATCAATCCAGTCATTTCTTTTTTTTCAAAATATTGGTCACTAGGCTGTATGTTATGCAAATTAGCATTCAGTTACAAGTTCCTGACCTAAGAAAAACTCCTGACCCCAAAACATCAGAATCAGGGCTTAACATAAAATGTGATTGCTTTTATCAATTTCTACTTTTACTATTACATTTTATATTTACCCAAGTCATATGTGTATGTAGTTTTAAAAAGCATCATAGGGGTGCCTGGGTGGTGCGGTCAGTTGAGCATCTGACTCTTGATCTCAGTTCAGATCATGATCTCATGGTTTGTGGGTTCGAGCCCTGCTCTGGTGGTGCGAAACCTGCTTAGGATTCTGTCTCTCCTTCTCTGTGCCCCTCCCCTGCTTGTGCTCACTCTTTCTCTCTCTCTTTCTCTCTCTCTCCTCTCTCAAAAAAATGAATAAATAAAAAACATTTTTTAAGCATTATAAATTAGTCTCACGAGAAACAATAGTTCTATGCTCAACCTCCACTTCTCAAAGTCAATCATTTTTCGATTGTTTTATTTGTTTGGTCATTTCCCTATATTTTTTAGTACCATGTGTATGCTATTTCTTGGATTTTGAGTTTTAGGTATGATCTATAAAGTTGGCAAATGGGAGATGAGGATATGTGCATGTACCTCTTCTCCTCTACCCGTCCTCTCTGTAGTTTTATTGCAGTCTAACTTAAGCTAAATGTCCAAGGCTCCCATAATTAAAAAAAAAAATTTAGGGAGAAAATGCAAGTGGGAGAGGGGCAGAGGGATAGAGAGAGAATCTTAAGCAGGCTTCATGCTCAGTGTGGAGCCCAACACAGGGCTTGATCCATGACTCTGGGATCATGACCTGAGCTGAAAACAGGAATCAGACACTCGGCCCACTGAGCCACCCAGGCACCCTCAGGGTTTTCATAATCCATTATAACTATATAAATAGTATCCACAGCTGAGTTATGTTTCCCTTTTTTCTTTTCCCTTCATATGTTAATTGTCTCAGTTTTTATTTTTTTAATCTTTTACCTACTTTCCTATAAATCTATCAATAATTTATTTCCAAATTCTGCTAGGGTATGTGTAAATCTCCTTTAAAAAAAAAACCTCTTCAATTATATAAAACATTCTATCAAGTTTATCTCCTTGGAGCCCCTGTCCTCCTGCTCTAATCTGGACAACTTTCCCATTGCCCTAGTGCATTGGTCATCCTAGGATGTCCATTTAGGACTATGCTGGAGTTCCCTTGGCTTTTGTCCTCTGTCAGATCTTCTGATTTCCAGAACACATGTCTACTTCCTTTTGGCAGAACACAATGATGAAAATTCCTATACATCTATCTTTGCACACTTATGATACTTCTATAAGTGAGTTTTAGTAAGTTTCCTAGGTTTTATAGAGCATGGGCATTCTTTTTTTACATTTTTTAAAACTTATTTTTGAGAGACAGAGAGAGAGCAGGTGAGGGGCAGAAAGAGAGAGGGCCACATAATCTGAAGCAGGCTCCAGGCTGTGAGCTGTCAGTACATAGCCCAATGTGGGGCTCAGACCCACCAACTGTGAGATCATTACCTGAGCTGAAGTTGGACACTTAACCTACTGAGTCACCCAGGTGTCCCAAGAGCATGGATGTTTTTAATTTAGATAGATTCTATTAAGATGTTGTCCAAAGACATTTATAATTATATAAATGATTTTTTAAGATTTCTCTTTTATTTATTTTTAAGTTTTATTTATTTATTTTGAGAGAGAGCACAAGTAAGGGAGGGGCAGAGAGAGAGAGAATCCCAAGCAGGCTTTGCCCTGTCAGTGCAGAGCCTGATGTGGGGCTTGAACTCACAAACCATGAGATCATGACCTGAGCTGAAATCAATAATCGTTGGACACTTAACCAACTGAGCCACCCAGGAACCCCAATATATGAATGATTTTATGATGATACCTATTGCTTCTTAAATGTTTTAGAGACCAGAAATTGTATACTATTTTAATATGCATTTCTTTAATTATTAGTACCATTGACCATTAATTCTTGTGTTCATTAATCATTTATATTTATTATTTTTACAGCATATTTCTGTTGTGCCCTTTTTCTTATTGATTTGTAGGAAATCATGAATTTTATCTGGCATAAAAATTGGAAATACTTGTCTATCTTTTTTTTTTTTTTTGAGAGAGAGAGAGAGAGAGAAAGGCTGAGAGAGAGGGAGAGAATGAGACAATACTAAGCAGGCTTCATATCCAGCACAGAGCCTGGCATGGGGCTTGATCCCATAACCATGAGCTCATGACCTGAGCCAAAATCAAGAGTTGAACACTTAACCGACTGAGCCACCCAGGCAGCCCTAAGTCTATCATTCTTTAAGTTTATATATATAAAGCCTTTTATCTCACACAAGTTTGTGGGTTTTTGCTTGTTTATTTTATTTTTTCACTTTACTTTTTAAATAACAGTTATAGATTTCTTGTTTTCCTTAGAAAGACTTTCTTAAGCACAGTATTATAAAACGTATCTGTTATATTTTCATCTAGTATTTTTGTTGTCATTTTATATTAAAGTATTTACGGTGTCACAAATATATTTGTGTATATAGTATGAAGTAGGGATTTAGCTTCTTTTTTACCCATAGAAACATCCCATATTAAGTACTTCCCACAGAAACAGTTAATTTTTCCTTTACTCCCCACCCCTCCTTTTTTTCCCCCTACTATTAGTTTCTATTTCTGTTTCCATCTTATTTTTATGAATATCCATACAGTTATAAGCATACATAAATGCTTTTAGAAAAAGTTGAGGTGTAAATATAATTTTTAATTTTTTTAATGTTTATTTATTCTTTTTTTTTAAACTTTATAGTTTATTGTATTTATTCTTGACAAAGAGACAGAGTTTGAGTGGGGGGAGAGGCAGAGAGAGAGGGAGACAGAGAATCCAAAGCAGATTCCAGGCTCCCAGCTGTCAGCACAGAGAGGCTCAAACCTATGAACTGTGAGATCATGACCTGAGCCGAAGTAGGGACCCTTAACCAACTGAGCCACCCAGGCACCCCTAAATATAAGTTTTAAAATAAACTGAAAAATTAATAACTTTCTATGTGTTTAGTACTATGCAATGTACTATGGACAATATGAACACATAAGAGATGTGTTACCTCAAAAAGCTCCCAATATACTTAAGAACATTGGTCTACTGTACAAGAAAAAAAGCATACACAATATCAGAAAAATGTTAGATTCTATTATAACACATAGGACAGACTAGTACTATGCATGTTCAGAAGAAAAGATCAAGGAGAAAAATAAGACTCATTGTAATCAATGATTATAATAAATTAATTGTAATAAATATTGGGAAATATCAATTACCAATGATTTTATTTTTGTTTTTTCAGTGGAATTATATCTGACCTTTTTCCTGGAGTCCAAATTCCAGAACATGATTATGGTATATTGCAGTCAACAATTATAGATGTCATGAATAGACAGAATCTTCAGCCTGAGACATGTATGGTTAAAAAAGTGATACAGTTCTATGAAACTATGCTGGTAAGACATGGTGTTATGTTAGTTGGGCCAACAGGAGGTGGCAAGACCACAGTTTACCAAATACTAGCAGAAACTTTAGGGAATTTGCAAAAACTTGGTGTAGACAATCCCTTTTACCAACCAGTTAAAACGTACGTTCTTAATCCTAAATCAATTACAATGGGTGAATTATATGGTGAAGTTAATAACATAACCTTGGAGTGGAAAGATGGTTTAATGGCACTAAGTGTCCGAGCAGCTGTGAATGACACTTCAGAAGACCATAAATGGATCATCAGTGATGGGCCCGTGGATGCTCTTTGGATTGAAAATATGAATACAGTTTTGGATGATAACAAGATGCTTTGCCTGGCTAACAGTGAGAGGATCAAACTCACACCTCAAATCCACATGCTTTTTGAGGTAAATATATATGCATTAGTGTGGAATGAAAGATTGCATTAGACTGGTATGCTATCATCAATTTTTTTCTTGTCCATATAGCATTTACTACCTATAAGGCCTACCATGGTGTTTTGTTTACATACTGAATTGTTTACATACTTATCATATTATCCTTTTATAGTAGAGTGTGCATCCTGAGAACCAAAGTGTCTCAAATATTCCTGTTTGTCTATAAGTGGAAATGCAATAAATTCTATCTTCCTCAGCACTTGTTTCCTCTCTTTTGGTGGTAGTTGACATATATATATTGATGACATTACATGATTTGAAATGCTTTCTAAGTTAAACAAAAAAATAGTTACACTTACTATGAATAAATTACCCATCTGTGGTATGAATATTTGGTGAAGGGATTGGAAAGGAATGTAGAACAAATGCAGCTATAAAATATTTCGAAGATACCACCCCTGCTGTATTCATTCATCAAACATGAGTTGAATGCCTACTATGTCCTATGTTCAGCTAGGCATGAGATACAAGAATGAAAATGGAGAAAAGAGGAAAACAAAGAGGAGGAAAAATTAATACCTATACCTTCCCATTAGGAAATGACATTATCCTCTTATATTTGTGTGGGTTTTTTTTTTTACCTTATGCCTCACTTAACTTTCCTTCTCCATTTCTGATTACACTCTCTTCTATATAAAGCCTTTCAGTGTTAACTTTAAACATGTGACTCATTAACACTGAAGATAGAAGAATAAGAAAGTATTATATTAGCTATTGTTTGTTCAACTCCCTTCAATTTTAGGTGCAAGATCTAAAAGTTGCCTCTCCTGCAACAGTCAGTCGATGTGGAATGGTGTTTGTGGATCCTGAAGAACTGAAATGGATGCCTTATGTTAAAACATGGATGAAGAATATTTCTGAAAAAGTAAGTGCAACCAGATACTCCACAAGACATCCATCTGTCAGGATGGAGGCTCTTGCATGCCCAAATTTCAGTAAGTTAAGAAAGACCTCATTGTACTTCATGGAGGGAATTCATATTGTACCTAGTGCCTCCCCCTAAAAATTTTTGGGATCTTCCAGAAATGTTTATATCCTCCCCAAATCTGTCTTCATTATTTGTAACCTCAGCCCACCAGGCTACCTAGCCATTCTGATTCCTGCCAACCATGCCTGGCGTCTCCCCAAGTTGGTTCCTTTCCAGTACAAGCACGAACTTCTTCCCTGAGTCCCCCACACACAGTTAGAACAGGCTGCCACATTAAAAAAGATTTTGCCTAAGGCTTGGGATAATGAGAGGGCATCACAAGGAAGAAAAAGAACATTTCAATCCAGGCGCTGTCATTGTATTTAGATTGTAGGAGTCCTAAAACTACTGAGAGAAAAGAAAACCAGTTTACCTCCCACCCAGTCTTAAGTCTATGACCCAAGATGTTTTCTAACCTCAGAGGAAACCTTCTACCCAAAGTGAGGAAAAGCTTTTACGTTATTATATGGAATAACTCAGTTCTATATCGTCTTCTGCATCTTCTCCCTTCTAAAATAGGAGTTCTTTGCCTTAGCTTAACAAGGGATTTTTTGCAGTGTTGTGCCCCATCCCACCCCCACCCCTGCAGAAAGCCATCTTCTTTCTGCTTCTGCCCTCCAAAGATGAATCAGAAAAAATATTGGTTTTTTTTTTCATTCTTAAGCATCAACATTTTAACAATGATGTGGTCTAGTTTCAGAGTACATTATTAGAGAAAATAATTTTCAGAATCGAGAATGTATCATGTACTTCTGTAAGATTTTAAACCTTCCCAAATTTACTTTTCTTTTTAAATTTTAATAGACTGTATTATTTAGGGTACTTTTAGGTTTATAGAAAAGTTTAACAGAACATTCAGAGAGTCCTCATATATTCCCTCTCCTCCAAACATAGTTTTTCCTATTAACATCTTGCATTTGTGTCGTACATTTGTTAGAAGTGATTTGTTAAGATTCAACATTGTTGAAACAATGTTGATACATTATTATTAACTAAAGTGCATAGTTAACATCAGGCTTCATGTATGAATGTGTTGTACAAATGTGTTGTACAGTTGTGTAGGTTTTGACAAATGCATAATGTCATGTATCCACCCTTACAGTATTATACATAATAGTTTCACTGACTTAAAATCTGAGCTACACCTATTTATCCATCCATACCCCCTCCCTACTGCTACATGCCTTTTCCAGAATGTCATGTCATTGGAATCATACAGTATGTAGTTTTTTTCAGATTGGCTTCTTTCACTTAAAAATATGCATTTAAGTTTCTCCCATGCCTTTCTGTGAGCTTAATAGCTCATTTCTTTGGGCTCTGAATGAAATGGTTCTGAATGGAATATTTTCCATTATATAGATTTACCAAATTTATCCATTCACCTACTGCAGACATTTTGATTGCTTCCAGGTTTTGGCAATTATGAAGAAAGCTCCTAGACACATGCATGTGCAAGTTTTTGTATAGACATACGTTTTCCACTCATTTGGGTAAAATACCTAGGAGTGTGATTGCTGGATCATATGGTAAAATTTTATTTAGCTTTGTAAGAAACTGCCAGTTTGTCTTCCAAATTGCTGTACCATTTTGCATTCCCACCAGCAATGAATGAGAATTCTTGCTGCACATCCTCACAGGCAGTTAGTGTTGTTGATGTTTTAGATTTTTGCCATTCTTAATAGATATGTCTCCTTGTTTTAACACGCATTAATGTGCATTTCATGTGATCACGAGTGTCTTTTCATATGCTTATGTGCCATCTGTATTTGCTTTAGTAAGGTGCCTGTTCAAATCTTGCTAATTTTTTATTGGGTTGTTTCCTATTTTTGAGTGTCACGAGTTCTTTGTAATTTTTTGGATACAAGTTCTTTGTCAGGTATTTGTTTTGTAAAAATTGTCTCCCAGCCTGACTTGTCTTTTCATTCTCATAACAACCTTTCACAGAACACAAGTTTTTAATTTTAAAATTAACTTATCAAATTTTCTTTCACTGATTGTGCTTTTAGCATTGAATCTAAAAACCATTTCCAAACCTAAAGTCACCTAGATTTTCTCATCCGTTATCTTCTAGAAGTTTTATAGTTTTGCTTTTTACATTTAGGTTTGTGATACATTTTGAGTTAATTTTTGTGAAAGGTATAATATCAGTGTCTACGTTCATCTTTTTTTTTTTTTTGCGTGTGAATGTTCAGTTTTTCCAGTACTATTTGTTTAAAACAAATGAAAACAAAACAAAGGGATACTTTCTCCAATGGATTGCCTTTGTTCCTTTGTCATACGTCAGTTGACTGTATTTGTATGGGTCTATCTCTGGGCTCTCTGTTCTGTTCCACTGATCTATGTGTCTATTCTTTTGCCAATACCACGCTGTCTTGATTACTGTAGCTTTATAGTAAGTCTTGAAGTTAGATAATGTCAGTCTTCCAACTTTGTTCGTTAACATTGTGCCATTTTGGGTATTTTGCATCTCCATATAAACTTTATAATCAGTTTGTGAATATACACAAATTAACTTGCTGGTATTTTGATTCAGACTACATTGAATCTATAGGTCAAGTTAGGGAGTGCTGACATCTAAATAATATTGGATCTTCCTATCCATACACATTGAATACCTTTCCATTTATTTATGTCATCTCTGGTTTCTTTTATCAGAGTCTTGTAATTTTCCTTATTTAGCTCTTGTACATAGTTTGCTAGAATTATACCTAAGTATTTCATTTTTTGTGCTAATATTAATGGTGTTATATTTTCTAATTCAAATTCCAATTATTCGTTGCTGGTATATAGGAAAGCAATTGACTTTTGTATATTAACCCTGTATCCTGCAACCTTGCTATAACAGCTTATTAGTTCCAGGAGTTTTTTTTATCAATTCTTTGGTATTTTCTACATAGACAAGCCATCAGTGAACAAAGCCTTTTTTTTCCTCCCTTCTCAATCTGTGTACTCTTTATTCTTTTTATTGTCCTATTGCATTAGCTAAGACTTCTAATACAGTGTTGAATAGGAATGGTGAGAGGGACTGCATTCTTTTCAAATCTTTGGAAATTATTTCCTCTCCTTTCATAGATATTTAAATTGCTGTTTTTTGTTTCTTAATTTTTTATTGTCCCTAATTATAAGGCTGTGTGAAATCTATATTGACAATTAACAAATGTGACTATAAAATAAACACCTGTGTACCCATTACCAGATCAAGATGTAGGATTGTTGTCCTCTACCCAGAATCCCCTCCATGTCTCTTCCAAATTAAAGAAGGTTTTCTTAAAATTTCAATTTATTTCAGATCTTATTATGTTTATACCCTTTAAAGTCACAGAATAGGTGTGCCTGGGTGGCTCTGTCAAATAAGTGTCTGACTCTTGATTTTGGATGGCTCCAGTCATGATCTCATGGTTTGTGAGTTTGAGCCCTGCATCAAGCCCCAAGTCAGGCTACCCAGTGACAGCATGGAGCCTGCTTGGGATTCTCTCTCTCCCTCTATCTCTGCCCCTCCCCCACTCCCCCACTTACTCACAGGTTCATGCTCTCTCTCTCTCTCTCTCAAAAGAAATAAACTTTAAAAAGTAAATAAATAATCAATAATAAGAGTCACAGAATATATTACAATACACAGATTTAGACTAACCCATTTCTAAACTTAATTATATATTTCATCTGGTCTTACTGAAACATTATTTGTTTGTATGATTTTCAGCTAAATGAGGAAACCCAAGAATATATATTGAAACTTTTCCAACGTTATGTTGATGATGGTTTATGCTTTATCAATAAAAAATGCAGCCAAGCAATCCCACAAGTTGACATCAGCAAAGTTACTACACTCTGTTGCTTATTGGAGTCTTTGATATTTGGGAAAGATGGAGTTAATTTGACAATGGTACGAAAAGTTTCCTCAGTGCTATAAAGCTATGAAAATGATATTGTTGTATAGATGCTTTGCAAATAAACAACTCTAAATTTTCTGTAAAATGATAATTTGATTTTCAAGTTAATTTTTCAGGCAAGTAATGATTGTGAATAGATTCATAGAATCTCTAAGTTGCAAGGAATGTTAGAAAAACTATAGTTTACTCTTCTACTGAATGTTAAAATTCCTTACAGTCTATAACACATCCTACAACATATTGCTGGTATATGTGTCTGTCTAGCAGCTGTTTAAATACCTTCATGCAGGTATGAGCAAAGTTATAATAGTCAGTTGGAAGACATTTTTGAGCTTTTTTTCTACATATTCCTTGTCATTCATTTTCTCATCAATTTAAATATGCACTACTATAAAACATTGCTCTTTGAACTATTGAGTCAACTATAAGCAATATATACTATACCCTTTTTTAAATGCATGAGTCTAACCAAAAGAACAATCTTTAGACTTTGCAATTTAAGGATTCTTTTTATGTGAACAAATAAAATACTAAAATTCTTTCTCTTTGTTCTTTCAGGAACAAACAAAACTGAATATGGTACTATGTCAGACTTTTGTATTCTGTTATTTATGGTCTGTGGGTGGAAATATAACCGAAAACTACTGGGACACTTTTGATACATTTATTAGAACACAATTTGATGATAATCCTGATGCCAGGGTAAGAGCTAAATACATTTAATTTTAACATAACAACTGAACCATCACAACTAAATTTCAAGACTAAGATTTTAAAAGACTTAGTTCTACGGCAAATATAAGAATCCTTCACTAAGGGTTTCTAAAATTATTACCTTTTTAAAACCATAGATAACATTTATTGTATTAAAATTTTTAAGAATCTTCTCTCAGAAGAAAGTAAGGTATAAGAGTAGGGGCGCCTGGATGGCTCAGTTGGTTAAGCATTCGACTCTTGGTTTCAGCTCAGGTCATGATCTCATGATTTATGGATTTGAGCCCTGCATCAGGCTCTGTGCTGACAGAGACTGCTTGGGATTCTCTCTCTCCCTCTCTCTCTGCCCCTTTCCCACTCATTCTCTCTCCCTCCCTCTCTTTCTCTCTCTCTCTCTCTCTCTCTTTCTCTCTCTCAAAAAAAAAAAACAAATATTGAATTCTACTTAGTACACTTATTTTTCACAGTGTTCTGGTTTGGCAATTCAGAAATTACTTTCTGTATACTCTAAGATTCAGCAAATGAATACATATATTGAGGATAGTGCCAACCATGTTTCTCACTGTTAGGAAAGGGATTTACAAATATGAAAGGGGAAAGATTAGAAGGCACCTGTGTTCTTACAATTCCAAGAATTCCAATTGGAATTGGAGCTAATGGTATTCATGGATCATATATATGTATATATGTATATGAAAATTAATACATACCTTCATACATACATATATTGCCTAGTGCTGTGTCCTAAGAGGAACTAGAAGCAAGGACACCTCAAGATCAATTAGCATACTAGGTATGCTTATTTTTAAATACTGTTCTCCATGAAAGGGAACCAAGGCTCCTTAACGAAATAGCCGATTACAGCCAACACTGGGAGAGAGAAAGTACAAAATAAGCCTAGAACATCTTCTTATGTCAGATAGCAAAGAAGTGTTCAGAGAATGATGGCACATGTCAAAAGAACACAGGACCCAGTTTAAGGACTCCCACTGGCCAAATCTGGGCAGATTTGAGCATCAAAATAAATAATGGTATGGGATTATGAGCCTTTGCATGAAATAAAAATCTGTGAGTCCATACTCATAATAAAAATATGCATAAATAAATAAAGAGGGAGAAGGAAGAGCTCCATCTCACAAAAGAATACCAACTAATCTATATAGAAGAAGTGATGGAGTTAGAACATCATAACTTTGCAACCATCATAGTAATAATTGATTTAGGGAGGAATCATCAATGGATGCCAAAACTAGTGGGTGAAGGTTTGATGAGACATAATATTCACATAGTTTCAAAGTATCTCCTACAAATCATTTAATTAATTGCAAAGAGAAAAATCATATTGTTACAGTAAAAAAAAAAAAAAAACAAAAAACAAAAACCTTGCAGACATGACCTTAACTAAGAAATCAATCTAACATCGGTATTAGGACAAAACTGTGCCTTCTGATAGAGTGCACTGAGAAGGACACAACCTTATTTCTGAAGTATTCCTTTCAAACATGCATGACCTAAACCTAATGTTGAGAATACATCTGGAATGCTCAAACTGAGGACAGTTCTGTAAAATAAACTGGCCTATATTTTCCAAAAATGTCTGTCATGGGAGACAAAGAAAGCTGAGGAACTTTTCCAGATGAAGAGACTAAAGAGATATAAATAAATACAGTGCCTTATCCTGTATTGGATCCTAGACTGGGGAAAATATAGCTGCAAGTAACATTATTAAAAACACTGGCAGGGGCACATGGGTGGCTCAGTCAGTTGAGTGTCCAACTCTTGATATTAGCTTAGGTCATCATCCCAGGGTCATGGGATCAAGCCCTGCATTGGAGTCCACACCGAGCATGGAGCCTACTTAGGATTCTTTCTGTCTTCTTCTACCCCTCTCCCCATCAGGCATGCTCTCTCTCTCTCTTAAAACAAACAAACAAAAAAACAAAAATAGAACAAAAAATCCCACAAAACCACTAGCAATATTTGAGTGTGGAATGTAAATTGGATAATAACATATCTCTATTCAATTTCCTGTTTGATAATTTTACTGTGATTATATAAGACAATATTCTCATTCTTTAGGAAATACACACTCAGTTATTTAGGATAAGGTGGAATAGTGTATACAATTAACTCTCAAAGAGTAGAAAAATACAGTAATAAAGGAAATTGGGCTAAATGTAAACAGTTAAAATAGATAAAGAATTATGAAGTTCTTTGCACTATTCTTTTAACTTTTCTGTAAGTTTGAAATTGTATAAATGTTAAAAGTTACCAAAAGAAAAAAATTCCATAAGAATCTGAGTCCTATGGATTAGGACATTTTAGTAGATATGAAACCCTCCTGGATCCTCCAGATGATTGTATCATAATTGGCCAAGATATTAAAGACAACTGGGAATTTTGTACAGACAGACCCCTCTGGGTCAAGGGAAGTGATCTGGGATCATCAGAGGGCAGTATGGCAAAGCAAGCACTCAGTATTCATTTTGACAAATATTTATTGAAAATCTGTTACATGGTACGCCGCATTCTATATACTGGAGCTAATGCAAGTAATCAGAGAGAGTATGGTAGTAGTACAAGGGTAGACAAATACACCAGACAGGGAGTCCAGTGACTTATCTCAGAGGAGAATAGACTAGTAACTTATCTCAGAGGAGGGTGAAGGTGTGGCTGGTATTGATGGGGAAGGGGAAGAGAGAAGCTTTCTGAGGTTCTGGATACATTCTACATCATGATCCGGGGTAGTTACATTGATATTTACATATGCAAGAACACCTTAAACTGGCCTCGTAAAATCAGACAAAATAATACACTCAAATGTTTTTTTTTTAAATAGAATAAAATAGAAAATAGAGTAAGGGTGCCTGGGTGGCTCAGTCGGTTAAGCATCCAGCTCCTGGTTTCAGCTCAGGTCATGATCTTGAGGTTGCAGAGTTCGAGTGCCGCAACCAGCTCCTAACTGACATTGTGGAGCCTGCTTGGGATTCTCTCTCCCTCTCTGTTCCTCCCCTGCTCGCATGCACACACGTGCTCTCCCTAGAGTGAATTGCAGATAGTAGGGGTAAATGTTATACTTATTTTTAGACACTCATATATGTGAATGTATTAGGTCACCATGTAAAATAGATTTATTACTAAGACTTGCTGTTAAATGAGCTTGAAACACAGCTTCTTTGTACAGCTGCCAGAATGAGCATTCTGAAATGCAATCTAATCATGTCACCCACCTGCTTAGAATCATTCACTGAATTCTTGCTCCAAGCACTTTGCTTTGAAAAGTGAGACTTTTCATAACCTGGCCACTGTCTGTGTTTTCATATTCATCTCTCACTGTACATACTGCTTTTGTATTTCTCAGCATGCATGGCACTTTCCAGGTCTTTAGCCTTCTCCTCACCCTCCTTCCCCATCCCATTTCTTCCTTGTGCATGGGCTCCTGCTTGTCCTTCAAGTCTGAACTGTAACATCACCCCTTGGAAGCTTTCCTAAATCTCCAGCCACGACCATAACTCCCTGCAAGTAGAAATGAGTTGTTCTGCCTTTGTAAGTGTCCTAACTCCTTTAGAACCCTACTTCTCTGTGATATTAACTGATATGTTGGTGTCCCTCATGTGAATTCCAAGGTCATTGAAGGCAAAGGCTGGGTCTCATTCAGCACTCACCTCCACCTCCAAGCACATTAGTCGGCAAGGAGTAAGCCCCTGAATGTTGACTTGAATTGAAAATGCTTTACAGTTCTAATCTAAGGTTTTAGTATAATCAATATATCAGTTTTTTATGCATTGTGTTGCATGGTTGTGTTTAAAGTATTAGACTCTGATACCTAAAAACTGCTTCTCTACAAAGAAAAAAGAAACCCAAATAGATTCATATTCCATGACTGCCTTTGTTTATGTGTGAATTTTTCTATTGCTGTGTATCAATCCTATTGAAAGTGGTACTTAATTTTATGCTCTAGCTTCCCAGTTCTGGAGATCTGTGGAGCATTCACATGGACTTCGACACCAAACGGCTGGATCCCTGGGAGCGAATCATACCCACCTTCAAGTACAGCCGAGATGTTCCTTTTTTTGAAATGCTTGTCCCCACAACTGACACGGTGCGCTTCGGATATCTAATGGAAAAACTACTGGCAGTCAGGCATTCAGTGTTGTTTACTGGAATGACTGGAGTTGGCAAGGTAGGAAACTACCTGAAACAATAAGGTCTGTCCAAAAATGAGGGTGTGGTGGACTTAGAATTGTAAGCCCCAGAAATAACATACTGTTTTTCAGAGGAAATTCTTTTGAATTTTGATCATTTTTTCAGGAAGAATGTAACTATGCTGAATCTGTGTCTATCTTGGGAATTACTCCAAGGTTTTATGTTGTATCCCTTGGAATTTCTGGGGCTGTCACTACACAGATTAGGGTGGGAATTGGCCAAAACAGTTTGTGTCCCCAGAAGACTGTTGATCAAGGTCAGTCTGTCCTCTCCTGTCCATCTACTTCTACCCGGCATAGCAATGGGGCTTGGAAAAAGTGAACTCTAGCAGGAAATGTTGATGGTTTGGTCTTCTTGGTTTCGGTGATGGAGTCCACATAAACAGAAATTCACTGGCGACCTCCTAAATTATTTCTAAAAGAAATTTGGGTTCTTCTGTGACTTGTGCTATCAAATTGAGACTTGGATAGGAAGCAAGGTGGATTTTGGTATAAAACTTTTGCTAAGATTGCTGATTAGGATATTTCTTTGGCTCTGATAAATATAATTAAATGGAATCTCCAGGAAGAAGAAAGCAGACATTTCGATCTGGCTTTGACCTATCTCCTTTTATCCTGTTTCTTACTCATTGTGCTGGATTATTACTGATGTAGACAATTGAAAGATATATTGAATATGAAATCAATTAACATATTTTTAAATTTAAAGTCTATCATTGCAAAAGGATTGTTGAATCAAATTCAAGAATCAGCTGCCTATGTTCCTGTTTATCTAAATTTTTCTGCTCAAACTTCATCTGCAAGAACACAAGAGATCATTGAGTCAAAACTGGAAAGGAAAAGAAAAAATATACTAGGTAAGTGTTATCAGTCTTATTTGTCTTACACAAATTATTCATTAAACTAATCACAAAACGCTGTGTGTAATAAAATTACAAATGGATATTTTCTTTGTTTAATTTATTTGTAAAGATGATTCTATTAATCACATTTCTTTCCAGTGACATATATCCATATGTCTTACTGTTTAGCAAGTAAGGAGTTTATTTCTATCATCACCTTCAACTCAAAACACCTTCACTCTCTGCCTCTCTGCGGCTCTCCCTCTCCATGCATGCTCTACTTTCAAACCTGCATGAATTTCCCTTTATTTAAAACAAACCAAACAAACAAACCACTTTGTATCTGGTGCATTGAGTTACCTGAACTGAGCAAGGAATTGGCATGAAACTGTCTAGGTTTTTTCTTCAGCCAGCGCTTTCAGCCAGGCTTTGTGGGATCTCCCTCACCATTCCATAAAAACTACTTAGATAAATAGCATTACTCTCTGGTCACTTGCAACTATTTTGAATCAGGTCTCATGTAAAGCTCTGATCCCAAACCCAATTTGAAGCTGTTCCTCTCCTCTGTTGTAGACCTGGTTTGTGGCTCCTGGTGCTGGAGGTGGAGAGGGGCATGGGGTGCCCTGTTGCCCTTCCTGGCCCTCTCCGTAGGAGGGGAGGAGGAGAGGAAAGGACAAGTGTTCTCCCTAACTGGCATTTAGATGAGCCTCTGTGTGGATTGTCCCTACCTTCCTTGCTGGTGCTGAATGACTGTCAATTCTGTCTGTGTGGCAGGCTTCCAGGAGCAGGCTCTCTGAAGGACTCCCCAACAAGATGTGTACAGGTCAGGCATTGGCCTACCCAGCTGGGAAGTTCCCTGATGTTGGGAATCAGGGTCTTAGCCCCCACTCAGCCCCACCCTCCAGCCATATATCTGTAGTTCTTGGTACTGGGTCCACTTGGCTGGTCCACCCAGGAGGGTAGAGTACTAGCCAAGCTCAAGCCCAGCTGCCTTCCACATTGTCCGTTATCTAATGGGCCCTGCTGTGCCAAGCTATGGGGAGACTGCCTCCTCTCTATTTCCTTGTTCCTATTTGGGTAGGCACATGGTAATAGATGCTAATCTCTGTAGTGGGAGACCATGTCCTTGTGAATGATTGTCTTGGAGCCCCTTCCCACTCCTGTCCTGCTCCTTGGCTTCAAGGATCTGGAAGATGGAGTGGGGCACTGGGTTTACCTCGATTCCTTCGTTATTGGCAAGTGCTGGATGCCACAGTGGGTGGAGTCACCTCCTCTGCTTAAGTTGTTCTCTTTTCTCTGTCCTTACTCCTTTTTTTTTCTACTAGTATGTATATTGGTTTTCTTTAAATTAAATATGGCACTGTGAAGCTCCACTGTACTGGATTTCCCTTTGATAAAATCAGGATGCTTTCCAGCCCTGTTTTCCCTGTAGAGGGTGGTACAATGGCATTTAGGTAAGGAGTGCTTCTGTTTCCTGCTCTGGAAAGAAAATGACCTTCCTCACCCCTTGCTAGGCTACACAGTTGGTGAGGATAGTGGCGGTGCCTCGGATTGAGAAAGATCCAGACCTGACTGGAGAGCTGGCATCATCTTGCACCTCTGGGAGTGAGGGCAAAGGCCCACCTGACAGTGTGGGTGTCCCAGCCCTGTCCACCTCTCCCTGCTGGGGCCCTCATCACATAGACAAACTGAGCTCATTATGACCTACAGGGTGTTCATTGAACCCAAAGCCTTACCTAAGCTTTGTTGTACATTTTCCAATGGCAAATCTTAATTCTTAAATTAAATTCATTTTATTCCCCAGGAGCACCAGGAAACAAACAAGTTGTGATTTTTGTTGATGATTTAAACATGCCCAGACTGGATCGCTATGGCTCTCAGCCTCCAATTGAATTACTTCGGCAGTATCAAGATTTTGGTGGATTTTATGACAGAAACAAACTCTTTTGGAAGGACATACAGGTTGCTTTAGGTTTTAAATTACTTTGTGTGTTTAAATTTAAACAGTAAGAAAAGATAGTATACTTGTTTGCCAGGGCTGCCATGCAAAATATCAAAGACTGGGTGACTCAAACAACAGAATTTTATTTTCTCACAGTTCTAAAGGCCAGAAGTCTGAGACCAAGATGTTGACAGGGTTGATTTCTTCTGAGGCTTCTCCCCCTAGCTTGCAGATGGCTGTCTTCTCCAGTGTCTTCTCATGACCTTCCCCTCTGTGTCTGTCTGTGTCCAAATGTCCTCTTCTCATAAAGACACCAATCCTACTGGATTACATCTCACCCTAATGAGCTCATTTTAACTTAATTACCTCTTTAAAGACTGTATCTCCAAATATACTCACATTCTGAGATACCAGGGGTTAGGCCTTCAACATATGATTGGCCAGGGGGAAGAGGAAGACACGATTCAGCCTCTAACATACAGCTTTGGTGTTTTTAATATGTGACTCAAGTTATTTAATCTATATTATATTCTTGCCCTGCTTTATTCAGGAGATTCACGGACAAGTGAGACAGGCCCACCTCCCCAAGGGCTCAGCTTCAGAAGGGTAGATGGACATGTGTTTATAATGCAGGGTGATGAGTGGAGAGAAACTAGAGGGAGGCAGGGCTGGGCACTGGGTTGAGGATGAGAGAGGCCTTCCCTGAAGAGGTGATGTTGGAAAAGGATTTTCCAGTCAGAGTATGGCAAAGCAAGGAAACGGAGCGTTTGCATCTCAAAGCAGGGAGTGTAGAACACCATGGTGGTGTGGAATATGGGTACCAAAGTGGCAGGAGATGCAGAGGTCAGCCCAGAGTGCCATGTACCATGACAAGGAATGTGGATTTATCCTCTAAGAGATGTGCTGCCTCTAGAGGAAATGTTATGGAAAGATTCCCTTGGCCGCAGAGGTGGAGTGGTCTAAGAGGAGGCAAGACCAGAGGCAATTACAGTATCATGTACTGGTCTGTTGAAAATGTTATGACCAAAGGCTCATAACCCTGTTTTTCCCGTAGGAGCAATGGTTCAGTGTATCTTAATTCAGGGTTCCAGTGATTTTATAGAACGTAACTACCACAAATAACAAGAATAAACTATACTTAATATTTGTTAAATGAATATATTTTAACCTAAGATACAAATTGTTAACAGTTTTTTAAGACTACATTTTTACATAGGTGTATTTATATAGATAGATGTGTTAGCTGAGTGACCTTGAGCAACTTAACCACCCAGCGTCCTGATCTTTTTCATCTGCAAAATGACGGTAACAGTAGTGATCTCCTGAGGTTGTTGTGAGGATTAAATCAGATAACGTGTAGGGACACATAACATAATCCTGTCATATGATAGGTCCTCAAAAAAGTGCTGGTTCTGAGGCCTCCCACTGGGATGGGCAGATCTCATCTCTTTCTTTGCTGGGGGATGAGCATGGATTTCTTCCCACACAGGATGTAACTATCGTCTCAGCGTGTGCACCCCCAGGTGGTGGCCGCAACCCTGTGACACCCCGCTTCATCCGACACTTCAGCATGCTGTGCCTTCCAATGCCCTCAGAGCACAGTCTGAAACAGATTTTTCAGGTGAGTGAATTTAAACCTAGGTGAGAGAGAAAAAGAAAACATATTTGTTCCAAAACTCCCACAGTCAAAATAGTCCGTGGTGTTTGAGCCCACTGGTCCCTTTCTCTAAGCAGAAACCAGGTGACCACAGAGGCATCTGGACAGTAACTGGAAGGCATTTGCATCACTGCCTTCTGTGAGACGGTTTGAGGAATGCAGAAAGACTGTCAAGGCACAGCCCCTTCCTTTAAGGAAGGCTGTATCTTGGGCCCTTGCCTCCCAGCACTCACCAGATCTCGTCCACTACCCAGCCCCCGCCTCTGTGCTCCCCTCATTGCTAACCAGCAGGTCTGTGTGCCCACTTGCCCATCAAACAGAGTCCCTGATACCCCAGCGAGCTCAAGCACAACACACCTAACCTAGAATTCATCACCTCACTGCCATGGCCATCTCCAACAAAATTAACCACCCAAATTTCTTCCACCTGTACAAACTTCCCATGGGGCCACTCCTCATCCTTTACATGGGGAAGACAACCATGCCTGCCCTGTATGTGCTCAGCAATGTTATTTTGAGTAGGATGATGAGAGAACATGGAACAACATGGCTGGAGACAGCATGCCATTACCAACCAGCAAAAGCTCATAGAGAAGATGGTGAGCTGAGTCTTGGGGGACAAGAATTGACAGGGAGGAACAGATCTTGGGAACAGAAGACACATGGGTAAATGCAGTCTCAGAGGCAAGAAACGGTAATGTGGGCATACAGGTAGGATAAGACTGGTGACTGGTTTGGAGAAGCTGACTTTGGCAGTAAATCACCTGGGAGCAAAAGAGGGCCAGTGACACTGGCATTAAGTGAGCCTCTGCATTCTCCAGCATTGACCTCTCTTTCCCATGGGACCCTCTTCAAGGATAAAAAAGACAGAACCAACATGTATGCAACCTTTAGTAGATGGAAAGTGGTTTTCATATTGAAATAGCTTACATCCATGGGAAATTGTTTTTAATAAATTTGAGGTAGTTTCAGTAAGTTTGGGAGCTAATGCCAAAATGACAAATAAGAACCCCCACATTTTGAAAAACTTTTTTTTTAACTTTTGTTTGGTAGAATACCTTTGAATATGAAAGGCTGGGAGCTTATCTCCTATGACAAAGTGTGGAACAAAACACGAAGTGGGTAACAGGGACCAACACAGGCATTAGAAGAATTTTTTGAATCCCCCCCCCTTTTGTTGAGACCCTTTGTGTATATTTTGAAGTTTGATATGAGTGACTTTCAACCACACTATCCTGACACATTTTGTGATATGATCAGCAGTGAGGTGTGTCCCAGGTAGCCCATGCCCGATGATAAAGTATTGACTTTGCTAATTATTTCATATTTCAATAAATGAAAGCAAATTCTAGGCTATCCCAACAAAAAATGTCATTCTTTTAAAAAAGATTTTTTAATGTTTATTTTTTGAGAGAGAGAGAGACGCAGAGCACGAACAGGGGAGGGGCAGCAGGAGAGGGAGACACAGAATCCGAGCTATCAGCACAGAGCCCAATGTGGTGCTTGAACGCACAAACTGTGAGATTATGACCTGAGCCAAAGTTGGATGCTCAACTGACTGAGCTACCCAGGCGCCCCCAAAAATGTCATTCTTAATCATTCCACAATGCTTTCTCGGGTAGGAAGGAAAATGTGGAATCTGGCCTCTTGGAAATGAAATTATTCCTGACCCTCAGCCTCCTCCCTCTCCCCTAGGATTGTCACGTCCACGGGAAATGTGTTACTCACAGGGACATCATCCGGCAAGTACATCCCAGCTGAAAACAGGCAGGAACTGCTTCCTTTCACTGTAACATATAGGCTAATATTTAAAATTTACACTAACTGGGGCTGAAAATGGAAATGAAATGTGGCAAAACTGAGATCGCAGGGCCACTGGGTTGGACTAGATTCAGGTGGGGAAGCATATACTCCTCATTGGCAGAACAGACAGGATGTTTTACATGTAGAAGAAAAGAATTTGCTCTAGATCCATGGATCCCAAACTCTACTTTCAGTCACAGCCCATCTAAGCAGTGCCCAAGAGCTCAGAGCCTACCTTCCCTGTCCTCAGTCACTATATGAGGAGAAGGAACTTGGGGGACTACCAAGAACTGAAGAAAAGCAAATTAATAAGTTAAAGTAAATCTGTTGTTAGCAACATGAATAACTGATTTATTTCTACTGTATGAAAGAAGGTGACAAGTGTAAATAGTAAATGTACAGTATGTGTATGGGACACACGTGTTTTTAACCATTTGTTATTTGTAAAACAATCAGTAGTATCACTGTACTTTCCTGCATAGTCTGTTGCAAGTTAGCCAAACAGCACACACATGCAGGGAGCACACCACTAAGGATGGGTTTGCCATGATTTAGATTATGTGTGTTTATAAAGTAACTCATCCTTGAGCAACATTCAAACACATCTTTGTGTTTACTTACTGGAAATTTAATACACACAAAAAAATGTGCATCACTATACATTCTAAAGGTAAACTAAACAGCACACAACAAATTAAATTGATGATATAGATGTCATTTCTAATTAGAAAGATGTAACAGCAGTAATTGAAAACAATGATCGGGGCGCCTGAGTGGCTCAGTCAGTTGAACATTCAGCTCTTGATTTCATCTCAGGTTGTGATCTCACCATGGTGAGATTGAGCCCTGCATTGGGCTGGGCTCCATACTGAGCAGGGGGCCTGCTTGGGAGTCTTTCTCTCTCCCTCTCTCTCCCCCTCCCCCACTCATGCTCACACTCTCTTTCTCTCCCAAAATAAATAAATAAACTTAAAAAAAAAAGAAAAGAATGATCAACTCTATGAAGTACTAACAGTGTCCTCAGGCCAAAACATCCTTCCCCCAAACTGTGGGAATTCTGGCTCTGTCTTCTGTGCATATTCTTAGTAGAAGTTTTCAAAGTTGCCAAACATGCCATGTAAGGCAGACCTTTAAATAGAGTACCACACTGTGGTCCTCAGTAAGCTCTGTAATGACACGCCAATTTTAATTTATGAATATCAATTTAGTAGCTCTTAATTTCATTCAGTTAAGAATGAAATTATATATCAAAATGCTTGTTGAAACCTCCCATGTGCCGGACATTGGTACTACATTTTAAACAAAGCAGATGCCATCCTTGTGCTCATGGATCTTTCACCATGGAGACAGAGAATAAACGGAAGAATAAACTAATGCGTATTATATTAATACTATCTATAACCATATAATTTGTGTGATGGAGAATAAACAGACCAGAATTTTAATTTTTAATATATGATAATCTATAATTATATAATTTAATATATAATTTTAATATATAAATTAATGTATACTTTTCATATATGATAATAAATATTTAATATATAATTAAACAGTATATAAATATATTTTAATATATAATTCTATGTAATATATATTAAATATATAATTTAATATGTAATTTGATATATTTTGTTTTATTTTACTCAAATTATTATTTAAATTCAAGTTAGTTAACATACAGTGCAATATTGGTTTCAGGAGTAGAATTTAATGATTTATCACATATATACAATACCCAGCTATTCACCCTTTTAATTAGATCTAGTTATCTAGAATTACACACCTATCTTTTCAATCTTGCTTTTCTTTGTTACCCAGAAAGCTGCTGGGGGGTAAAGGGAGTATTTGGGAAAATTAAGAAAAAGTAGATGGAAGAGGTTACACTAACCACATGTATATTTTTAAAAACCTCTTTTTAGAAGCAGGTCTAGGTGACTTTTTTTTTTAATATTTATTTATTTTTGAGAGACAGAGAGAGACAGATCACGAGCAGGGGAGGGATACCGACAGAGGGAGACACAGAATCTGAAGCAGGCTTCTGGCTCTGAGCTGTCAGCACAGAGCCCGACTCAAGGCTTGAATCCATGAATTGTGAGATCATGACCTGAGCCAAAGTCCAACACTTAACCGACTAAGCCACCCAGGCTCCCCAAGGGCTAGGTGATTAAGGAAGGAAAAATCAGATGTAGATTCTGGGCCAGCAATATTACTTAGTCCAAAGAATTCCAGATCCCAGGGACAAAGTTCCCTACAGAACCAAGGATTTAGAATGCAAGGCTATTGACTAAACTACTCTGAACTAAGTTTCTGTTGGAAATACTTTTTCTAGATCTAATGTCTTAAAATTAAAGCTCTATCCATTTATAAACACAAGCAAAAATTGATTCATTCAACTCAGTATTTTTTAAAATTGATTTAAAAATGGATTCTGGGTGCATACTATAAAATTTTGTACTTAAATTCAAGAGCATTACAAATGAGTTAAAGATGAAAAGCAGTACATTCTATTATCACCTCATCTGATTTAGACCATCTTTTAAAAATTAGCTTTTTTTCATTTTTCCAGGCCCCCGGCTTGGGGCGCCTCCATTCCCCATGGCAGGACACCTGGCTTCCGACTTGACTTGTCCTTCTCGCCCCAGCTGGGCGGTGGAGGCGAATGCCCCGGGAGGGCGGGAGCTGGGCTGGGTTGACCCTCCGACCTGGCTGAGCTTCCAAGGCCCTTCTGGCGGGTCAGGAATCGGCCAGGGGTTGGGCTGGGCACTGAGGTGTGGGAGATTCCCCTGTGCCCCCCGGCGAATGAGTTCTGCGGGGGGATGACTACTGTGGGCCTCAGGATGGAGTGGAGCTGGTGCCCCAAGGCGGCCTGGAGACCTCTCAGCCAGAGGGTGAAAGGGGAGCTGGGGTGGAGAGCAACTCCGAGGGGGCCTTGCCAGAGCCCTGCTTCCCCACCTGGGGCTGTGAAGCCGGACAAGGAGAACCTGGAGCAAAACACCGAGGAGTCCCAGGACATCAAAGCTCTGCAGAAAGACCTGGAACAATTTGCCAGGCTCCTGAAGCAGAAGAGGATCACCCTGGGATATACTTAGGCCCCTGTGGGGCTCACCCTGGGGGTTCTCTTCGGGAAGATGTTCAGCCCAACAACCATCTGCTGTTTTGAGGCTTTGCAGCTCAGTTTCAAGAACATGTGTAAGCTGCAGCCCCTGCTGCAGAAGTGGGTGGAGGAAGCTGACAACGAAAATCTGCAGGAGATATGCAAAGCAGAGACGCTTGTACAGGCGAGAAAGAGAAAGCAAACAAGTATCAAGAACCAGTGAGAGGCAACCTGGAGAACATGTTCCTGCAGTGCTAGAAACCCACCCTGCAGCAGATCAGCCACATTGCCCAGCAGCTTGGGCTAGAGAAAGATGTGGTCCGAGTGTGGTTCTGCAATCCCCGCCAGAAGGGCAAATGATCAAGCTGTGACTATTCGAAATGAGAGGATTTTAAGGCTTCTGGCTCCCCTTTCTCAGGGGCACCAGTATCCTTTCCTCTGGCACCAGGGCCCCATTTTGGTACCCCGGGCTATGGAAGCCCTCACTTAACCACACTGTATTCCTCAGTCCCTTTCCCTGAGGGTGAAGCCTTTCCCTCTGTGTCTGTCACCACTCTGGGCTCTCCCATGCATTCAAACTGAGGCATCAGCCTTTCCCAAGAATGGGGGCCAGAGGAAGGGAGATAGCTAGGGAAAGAGAACCTGGGGTTTGTACCAGGGCTTTGGGATTAATTTCTTCATTCACTAAGAAAGGATTTGGGAACACAAAGGGTATGGGGGCAGGGAGTTTCGCGGGGTACTGGTTGGACGGAAGGTGAAGTTCAAGGATGCTCTTGTTTTTTAATCCCCACATCGCTTACCACTTTCTTAAATAAAGAAGCCTGGGACACACACACACACACACACACACACACACACAAATTAGCTTTCACTTTCTCAAAAGCCTCATTTTCTCTTCCTTATCAACACACTATTATTGTGGCAGAGAGAAAACTTGATTTTCCAAGTGTTTCTCTTCAGGTAGGTTTGTCTCTGCTACTAGAAGAGATTTGTATCTAGGGACCCTGTGGACAGACCAGGTAGCCTGTAGCTAGTATATGGAAGCTAAAATTAAAACAGTGTGGCTTCATTTCTTGTGTGTACTGTTATACCTTCTTGTATAAAGGGATGGCTACTCTTTCTGTTTCAGGCTTTGAACCTGTTTCTGGCTCAAAGCCCAACCTGTCTTGTGGTTGGCTTACCAGAGTCATCCTTACTTCATTTCAGGAATGTTTCTAGATCACTTCCTTTTTGCTGCTCCATGACATTTTATGCTTAGTTTTTCTGGTTTCTCAAACCAATTGGTTTTATTACTGACTCCCAATGGTCACCTCACTATTTAGTTTGACTATTTGATTTTTTCCTCTTTTTTTTATAGTTTATTGTCAAGTTGGTTTCCGTATAACACCCAGTGCTCATCCCAACAAGTGCCCTCCTCCATGCCCATCACCCATTTCCCCCTCTCCCCCACCCCATCAACCCTCAGTTTGTTCTCAGTATTTAAGAGTCTCTTATGGTTTGCCTTCCTCCCTCTCCTTAACTATTTTTCCCCTTCCCCTCCCCCATGGTCCTCTGTTAAGTTTCTACTGTTCCACATATGAGTGAAAACATATGGTATCTGTCCTTCTCTGCCTGACTTATTTCACTTAGCATAACACCCTCAAGTTCCATCCACATTGCTATAAAAATACATTTTTAATATATAATTCTATATAATATATATTAAATATATAATTTCGTATATAATAATTTTAATATATAATTAATTATATATAATTATATATAATATGTATAGTACATTTTTTATTTTATATATATTCGGATGATCCTACTCAAAATGTGGGCCATATGGAAAATGTTAAACTCATGTTGGAGACCGCAGAAGGGTGGTACCTCAAAAGATATCCCCCATAAGCTGCTAAACCTAAGGTTCAATGAGAAGGCTCATTGAAACAAATACTTGGGTTATTTTAAAATATGTCCTATGTGAGCCAGAAGTCTAAAGTCACAAGGACTGACTTACAAGGATTGATACCCATTCTGGCGGCTTCTCCCATGAGTAACTCCAAGAAATTTATCTGTTTAAAAATCTATGATTATCCCAAGCACCTGGAGGCAGCAGGCTAGCTAATAAATATGTACTTTGAGATTGTGGCAAGTTACATATGAGAAGATTACAGAGCCATAAGAGACACTGACAGGAGGAGTCAGGGAAGGCCTCTCTAAGAGATGACAAGTAACCTAAAACACAAGAATCAAACAGTCCCTCCCAGCAGAAAGCCATGTGGCAGCAGATAGTAGGAGGGGGACAGATGTGTGGAGATCCTGAGAGAGAAGAGAGCCCGGGGTTAGGCCAGTGTGTCTGGGTCACGGTGAGCAATGGGGAAGAGGGTACAGTGAGCCTCGACTGACAGGGGAGGCAGTGCCTGATCCTCCTGTCTACAGGTAACAGAAGGGAGACAGCAGTGGAAATGGAGAGGTTGATGAAGTGAGAGAAGGAGGGGGTGGGGTGAAGAAGCCAGGATGAAAGAGTCAAGGCTGGAATGGGGTGATGTCAGGGAAGCAGACATTCAAGAAATGTAGTCAAGCTTGACTGTGGGGGACAGAGAATGGGAGGTGTCAAAGGAGACTTCCATGTTCCTGATCTGAGCACAGGTGCAGCCATATGCTGGGGAATCTAAAAGAGGGGAGGGGTGCAGTTATGAGTAAGTTGCACTTTAAACATACATGAGGATGAAGTCTATGGAACTTTTAGTAATTCACCCATAAAAATCAGAGAGAGGACTTTTTCCAGATGAACTTGGGCACCCCACAATGACACTCTGGACCCACAGTAAGCAGAATCTAAATTACATGGAGAGTAAGTTTGGTCCATTCACTGGTCAGATACTAATGTGGCTCAGGGATCACCAGACAATCACAGAAGATGGGAATGAGTCCATTCTCGGGGACATACTCTGAAGTGAATGGAAGAGTTTTGTCACCCATTTGTCCTTGTACTGGAATCCAGCTTTCTAGTTATTATTAGGAAAAGCATCATCATAAAAAAAAAAATTCTAACCCTCTCACATTATGGTTCTTGTTCTAGGCCATCTTAAATGGCTTCCTCAGTGACTTCACACCAGCTGTAAAGCAAACTGCATCAAACATTGTAGAGGCCGCAGTTGAGATTTATAACAGAATGAGTGTTGATCTTCTGCCAACACCAGCCAAGTCCCATTACGTCTTTAACTTGAGGGATTTATCCAAATGTGTACAAGGTAATGTATGGAACTCTCGTTCTCTGACCTGCACCATCCTCTCATTTCCCTTCACCCCCAATCTCTCAGTAAACTTGTACATACATGAGTGTCTGTGCCCCACCCAGGAATCCCATTACATGTTTTTGTTTGTTTGTTTTGTTTTCTTTAGCATATGGCTTTTATTGGTTGCTTGTTTTCTCAAATCCAGTATTTAAAAAAAAGTCACCTGAGGTGGTAGTTTAGTCACAGGTGAAGATGGGGACGAGCCGATGGTCACTCGGGAGGATGGCACCAACATGGTGTGATGGGTCCTTCACATGTAGTACCAGGCCAAGAGGCCAGCAACAAGGGCTGCACCAGCAGCCAGAATGTGCTGTGTCCCTCAGCACAGCCAGGGCTGTTTGGAAGGGACAGCTGCTGTCCTCCAGGGCACCTCCATCTTATTTAGCAGTGTAGTAGGGACATTTATACACATCTCCTTTCCCACCGTTCACAGGGAGCCCATCCTCCAAGGTCTCTTTGGCCAACAAGGAGCCAGTTTGGTCCAGTTCATCGAAAATCTGCATGTTGTACCCAGAGGCCTTGTTGGCCTCCTCCATGATCTTCTCGTTGGTCTTCAGGTTCATGTCCAAGGCATTCATCCTGGCGCAGTAAAACTGCTTAAACTGTTGTGCATTGTCCACGTTCTCAAACTTATAGAAATGGGTCCCTTCTCCTGTGCTGGGGAGTTTCAGGGCCTGCTGGGCCACCTTCTTCAGCACCCGGCCCCCTACGGGTCCCTCCCAACCCCTACCCCAGGCTGACTACTTCACAGCTTCCCTTAGACCACCAGCATCTCTTTCCATTTCTTGCTCCCATATGATGACCTGTCTTCTTATTTCACTGAAAACAATAGAAGAAATCGAACCAGAGTGCCTCATCTTCCAAATCTCCTAGACAACCTGCATCTGCCTTCCCTCCTACTGCAGTGGCTGACTCAGGTCATGTGTCAGTACTCCCTCTGGTACTGGATCCCATCCCCTCCAGCCTACTCAAGAATTCTGTTCTTTTGTTGTATGGTTCATCCCGTCTGCTATGTACGCCTATGGGTATAGTAAATATGCTCCCTGACACTCTCGGCACTGTGTTGTGAGAGGTTAAGGGTCCCCCATAGAGTGAACACTTGGAGGACTGCTATACATCACTGCTTTTGTTGTAACTTGGTATTATTACAACTATGTTTACAATTACAATTTATATTAATACAAAGAGTACTCAGAGTAATCTGAATAGAAGTCAGAAGGACCAAGGGCATTTGGTGAGAACTGAACATTGGGAAAGAATGAGAGAGGGAATTGGTGTTCTGAAAAACAGTGTAAAGGTCATGGATCGGGGCATCGGGGTGGGGGCTAGTTTTTGGATGAAAATATATGTATATTAAAGACACTCCTCACTTAACATGTTGCAACCCAATGTAATAATGAGATGAATGTTGCCTATACTGTAAAGTCTGACCATTTCATGTGTTGTTAAAGAAACATCACAAAACAAGAAAAGGGGTTTTGCCAGATAATGTGTCTGATTTTGCTTTCAAAAAGTGAAATCACCATTATTCTATGTGTGTGTGCCCACCGGGGAAGCACCCATTTCTGGTGGTGTGGGGCATAGTTGGACTTAAGGATTTTCTAGTTAATTAACCTGTTACTAGATATTCCACAAATGTAGAATTTTCCTTTTTCCCTTTTCTTAAAAAAACAGGTATCCTCCAGTGTGATCCAGGAACAATAAGAGAAGAAATGCAGATATTTAGACTCTTTTGCCATGAATGCCAAAGAGTCTTCCATGACCGTTTGATTAATAATGAAGACAAGCACTATTTCCATGCTATTTTGACAGAAATGGCCAGTAAATATCAATCATTATATAGCTGTTCCTTTTCTTTCTTTTGGTGGGGTGGAGGTGGGGGCTGGAAAAGCCATTTGATTTCCATGGAAAAAAATTAAAATGAACTTAGATAAGGTAAAGCAAAATGGGTTTCAGTAATTCCTAAGTAAAAATATTTTTCTCTTCAATGATTCAAATATGTAGAAATATATGAAACATTATAAAAATCCTTTTGTTAAAATTCAGGAAGAGTTAATATTTTAAATTCAGTAAGGGAGTTTTAAGTAGAAAAGGGAAAATCGGAGAACCAGCATTTTGTCTGGTAAGAAGCCAGGATGTTTCTAAAGTGCCTCTTATTTATTAACTATGTTTTTAATACCTATTATTTAACAAAATGTCTATTAACATTAAATATTCTTAATCTTAAATTCAGGAGATTATCAACCAAACTAAAATGTTATGGTGTTAACATGGCTTTCTCTCAGTTTCATTCATACTAATTAACTCTTCTAAGTAACAGCTGATATTATTCTGTATATCTTATTGAAATACTGCATTCAAGCTTATCATATATTAAAAATTGATTTTGTTTTTTGAATAGACAAACATTTTGGAATTGCAGTTGACCTGGAATATTTTTTGGTTAGACCCATCATCTTTGGAGACTTTATTAAGGCAAGTATATTGACTTGACTACATTTGAAGATTATAAAGCATTTTCTATTTTACGTTTCAGTTTCATATTCAGCAAGAACTTTGCTACATCTGTGAAGATTAAAGATCTAGACCAAGGGTCAGCAAACTATGGCCTGTAGGCCAAATCTATATCCCACTGCCCATGTTTGTAAATAAAATTTTATAGGAACACAGCCACACCCATTGTGTACTATATTTTTATGTGGTGGCTTTTGCATTACAAGACAGAGTGGAGTAGTAGCAACAAAGGCTATAATGAACTTCAAAACCCAAAATATTTATTATCTGGCCCTTTAGAGAAACAGATTGTTGACTCCAGATCTAGTCACATTCGTTTTGGTAATACTTTGAATCAGAGTCCCATCAAGTTTTCAATTTGGAAGGAAGCAGAGAGGATTAGTTTCTTAACTTAGGACTGGAATCCCCTTTACTATATTCTGTGTAGCTGTTCAGCCTGTGCCTAAATGCTTCTAGCAGTGGAAGCTAATTAGGTTAACAGTGCTGCCCTCTTCATCTCAGGGTAGTTCTCATTAATTGCAAAATTTTTCTTACATTATGTTCCTCAATTCATACCCCCAATAACATATACACACCAGCCCTAATTTTACCCTCTAGAACAAGAACCTTCAATAAGTCTTCCATCTAACCACCCTACCTGTGTTCATTGATAACCATCTTGTTTTACCAAGTTGACTCTTGTTGGGTGCAACATTCCTAGTGTCTCCAAGAGGGCAGAGGTCATGTTTTTGTTCACCCTATCTCCAGCTTCCTGCACAGAGTTAGGTATACAGCAGACTCACAAACAAATGAATAACTTATCTTTATATTACTTGTATGCAATGACCTCATCACCCTGTAACCCCTGACAAATAAAAAAGATAATTTGTGTGAAATATATCTATTCAAATGTATTATTAAAAACAAGATCCAAAGTTTGTTTCCAGGTGATGATTATATTTCCTATGTATTTCTACTGATCTAATTATCAAATGGGAGGAATAAAGGAAAAGGAAAAGAGCAGTTGGACCCTTCTTGCATTACCTATGAGTATTTTACTCAGTGGCTCCAAATGAAAATGCCCCCAGGGCAGTTGCTACAGCAAAGAAAAGACATCACCAACAGGTCGAACAGGAACCCAATTCCTTATAGTTTACACCAAATTTCATTCTCACTGGTTTATTTAATTAGATGACCGCTGTGTAAAAATTACATGTAGTTCTGGCATGATTTTTCATAACCCTAACAGTCTGACATGCATAATTTTCATCCTATTTAGCTTTTCTGATGTCAACAGGCTGAGAGCAAAAATATGAAATCAGAGTAAGGTATAGTGAGAAAGCATGAAAACCTATTTCTGAGCTCCTGTGTGACTTTTCTAGCAAAGATCACTGAAATTCCAATGTACCATTTGAAGTTAAATGAAATGGATTTTCAGTTATCCATGAAAATCTGAGTTTCTTAGTCCCATTTCCTTGGTTTTAAAGCCTTGCTAATATGTATATTATATAATATATATTCATATATGTGCATGCAAATGATTAAACAGCAACATGGGTGAAATAAAATTCCCTCCTAAGATTATGTATGTCGTGTGTATTTCTGTATCATAATTGATCTAACTTAGTCCCTCTTCCATATATCATCTTATAGTTTGGAGCAGATAAGACTGATCGGATTTATGATGACATGCCTGATATGGAGAAAATCGCAAATGTTCTACAGGACTATCTTGATGATTATAACCTTATAAATCCCAAAGAAGTAAAGTTGGTGTTCTTCCAGGATGCTATAGAACATGTTTCAAGGTATAGTACTATAGGGTGTCCAATAATGCATTGTATTACAAGGTAAGAATTAGGGTGCCTGGGTGGCTCAGTCAGTTGAGCGTCTAACTCTTGATTTCGGCTCAGGTCATGATCTCCCAGTTCATTACTTCAAGTCCCACATGGGGCTCTACACAGACTGTGTGGAGCCTGCTTGGGATTCTCTGTTTCCCTTTTTCTCTCTGCCCCTCCCCGACTTGTGCATGCGTGCTCTCCCTCTCTGTCTCTCAAAATAAATTAAACTTAAAAAAAAATCTTTTAAAAAAAGGTAAGGATTAAGTTGTACTAAAGACTTTATAAAGATTGCCAGATGTACAAAGGTCTATTAGCAAATCTTGCTATAATGTAAAGGGTTTTTTTTTATATATATTTTCAATATAAACCGCATGAATTGGAATCCCAGGGATTATTTTTGCTAAATAATAATAGATTGTTTTTATTTGTTTTAAATGCCCTGTCTCATTAAAAAAAAAAAAGATGTAAGGTAGTTTACAGAGATACATGTACAGTATAATATGGCTGATTATGTGTATGCCTAAAGAAAGAAGGGGTTCAAGATTCTAGTAAACTGAGTGAAATCCAAGGATTGTAGATTCCATCTGCTCATAAGCCTGACTCTTACCCATTGCAAATATCCTTTGAGGGACGTCCATGACAAATAGGTATCCAGTCTGAATATCTGCAGTCCTTGGGGCACACCGCCCTTTTTTGAAATTTTAATTCCAGTATAATTTACATGCAGTGTTGTATTAGTTTCAGGTGTACAATGTAGTGATTCAACGATTCTGTACATACTCAGTGCTCATCACGATAAGTGTACTCTTAATCCCCTTCACCTCTTTCCCCCACTCCCCTGGGCCTCCCCTCTGCTAACCATCAGTTCATCCTCTATATTTAAGAGTCTGTTTTTTGGTTTGTCTCTTGTTTTTCTTTGTTCATTTGTTTTTTTTCTTAAATTCCATATATGGGGGAAATCGTATGTTATGCCACTTTTTTAGGTGTTCTTGTGTACTGTTGACAATTCCAAGTATTAAAATGACACTTGAAGAATGATGCACAGTCTGCTCCCTGTGACATCTGGTATCAGTTCTGTCCTGTGGAGCAGTAATAATGCACTCAGTGTGCGTATGAAACCATGATGTGGAGTATAACATTTCACTGCGGTAACACCTCTCTGTGGCTCAGTATCATGCTCTCTCTACAGATGCGGCTTCAAGAATGTTCCAGGGGTCTGTTGCTATATAATAAGCCACCGTGACACTTGGTAGCTTCATTATTTCCTGATCTTAGGTTCCCAAAGGTTCTGTCTTGGGGGTCTCAGTGCAGTCAAAGTCACGCAGCACCTGGAGCACATGGTCCACCTCTGCCTCTGTGTGCACTGCATGTGTCTCTCCAGCATGGCAGCATCAGAGTGTCCGGGCTTCTCCCATGGCTCAGGGCTCCAAATCCCGGTGCCCTGAGAGTGACAGCAGAAGCCAAATGGCCTCTCACAACAGCCTCGGAAGTCGTAGAGCATCACTTATACCATATCCTGTTAGTCAAAGGAGTCACACAGGCCTACCCAGGTGACAACAAGAGGTAAGAGACTCTGGATCAAAGAGCAAGTAGGACCAGAAACATTACTGCAGCCATTTTTGGACAGTCCTGTGATCACCAGGACAGTCACCTAATCACCAGATTAGGTGAATTGTCCCAAGTTCTCTAGTTTGTGAGTCACAGGCTGAGAGTCGCATCCAGTCCTTTGGCTCTAACTCTGCTGCGGGTGCCTCCACTCAAAATGGATCCACCTTTTTCATTATAACCCTCCAAATAATTGAAAATTGTGACCAGGCTCTGCTTAGCTTTCCCTTCTTCAAGCAGACATAACCCAGATCTTCCACAGTTGCCTGTTAAAGATTATTTCCAGCCTCCACATACTGAGCACTTGATAATTTCTCTGTGTTCCACTTAAAATATGATACCCAGATTTGAAATAATATCCTGTGCAATCCACAGCGTAAAGTGTATGTGAGGACAGGATTTCCCACAGTCTGCTACCACAGCAAGATTTTAATGGCTTTGTTTTTTCTCCCTTGTCAACTACATTTTAGTGTTGCATCGTGTTAAATTTGACAGTTAAATCCTCAGGATGTTTTTTCCTATAAACCATAAGCAATCAATTGTTTTACCTTTCCTATACTTCTGCTGTTTAATTAACTCTAATTTGAGAATCTATTTTTGTCACATCTCCAGTGTTATGACAATAGTTTGTCACTGGGTTGTTGAGATACCACTTGCTTCTCATCTGTCCCCCTGCCCACATACCCACATGGTACCTCCTAACAACTTTTATCCTAAAGCTCACACAGGCCCTAAGCCTGGAAAAAAAGTAATAATGGCAATACTCTGGTCTGAGAAACTTCCTGGAGAAGAGACCAGATGATAGGCAAAGTCAACTTAATTGTATTTATAATCTTTCTTACTTTTGTGAAAGAGGATCAGTAGGATTGCTGAGGATTGCTTTAAGGATTGCTTAAAATATTCCAGGAGGAAATGAAAAGCCATTTGTAGAATGGAGGAGATTTGGTGTTCAGATACACAAAGGGCTGCCATGTGAATTAAGATATAGACGTCTTTTTCTAGAGAGGATCGGAAGGTAGGAATTAGAGTAAACAAATTTCTACTTGTAAGAGCTCTCAAATACCTACTGCTGGAGGAACAACAGAAAGGGCTTCATTATGATCATGAGTTCTGGGGCAATTCAGTAACTAAGCAGATACTACATTTCCATTTGTTGGTGACATTTTAGTTTTTTGGGGTTTTTTTGTTTGTTTGTTTGTTTTTTGTTTTTTTACTTTAGAGCCTGTGTTTTCAAAGGGCAATTTGCACCAGGGTATTTCCACTCATTACATATGCCCAAAGTTGTCATCACAGTGCAAAGATGGCAAAACAGATCTCAGTGAAAATGTAAACTACTAATTAGGATAGCCATCCTTGTCTACTGCAGTAGAGACAATGTAACCCTAGAGGATTCCTGGTGGAGGGAGTTTTCTGTCTGTTGATATATAAGTTGACAGAAAAAATAATACTGGGAAGCAGTGTTATTAAGTTATAAGTTTTTTGTTATTGTTGTAAGTTTTTTGTTTCCAATAATCTAAGATGAAAATAATCAAATTACTGTACATAAAACAAGGAAAGAGTAACAAAGTGCAAGATTTTTATAATAGTCAATATTTCATCCACTGTAGAACACAGGCACATTATGGGAAAAAAAATAGCAAAACATTATTACATATCCCTTTGCCTCTCAATATTTTACCTACCTAGGTGACTAAAGAGAAATAAACAGATGATCTGATGTATCTTCTGTTCAATGTGCACTGTGACAGAGACATACCATAGAAATAGTGCCTAGATCATCTGTTTGCTTACTCTAGGGGAGGAGTTGGCAAAGGATCCTAGAGAGAAGGAGCCAACAAATTTTTTTATAAAGGGCCAGATAGTAAATATTTTAGACTCTGAGGGTCATGTGGACCCTGTCACAACTACTCATTTCTGCCATTGAAACACAAAAGTAGCCACCTTCAGTAATTGAATGAGTGAGCATGGTCGTGTTCCAATAAAACTTTATTTATAGACACTAATGTTAGAATGTCATATGATTTTCACATATCAAAATATTACTCTTCTTTTGATAGTTTTGTTAACCACGTAAAAACTACAAAAAAATTCTTAGCTAATAGGCCATAAAAAATATTTAAGGGGCGCCTGGGTGGCTTTGTCTGTTAAATATCAGACTCTTGATTTCAGCTCAGGTCATTATCTCATGGTTCATGAGTTTGAGCTCTGCATCAGGCTCCACACTGACAGTGCAGAACCTGCTAGGGATTCTCTTTCCCTCTCTCTCTGCCCCTTCCCTGTGCATGTGCTCTCCCCGCCCCCCCACCAACCAAATAAATAAATAAACTTAAAAAAACACAGTGAAGGATCAGGGTTTGGCCCACACACCTTTGTTTGCTGACCCCTGTCCTGGACAAAGTTGTGTTATCAAGGCAGTCAGGGCAGGGAAAGAGCAGACTGGCCTGAGGGGCAGGAGAAGGTATGAAAGTAAAGGAGACAGATTTGAAAGTTTAATTCTTATTTTAGAAGATCCTGAATAATACCTAGGAGTCTACTTTGTCCTGGAGGAGCACTTTTCAATGTAGATGTCCTGTTCTATGCTCATACTACCTAGCTCCCATCCCCTGCCCCCAAAATAATGGTGCATACAAGCTATTTAATCAATATTTCCTAAGTCATAGTCTTTAAGATCTCTAGAAGTTGGTTACTTCAATATAGATGATTTAGTAAAACTGTACTGAATTTCAGAGCTAGGTTAGAAATGACATTTCTCTCCCTTTTTCTTATAATTTTATTTATAAAAATTCATATCACCAAGATATTTTTGAGGATAGAACTATTGCATAAAAAAGGCATCTTTGTATTTCCTACACAGCAAAACTACATCTACAGTTGTTGTCCTCCCCTTATCCACAGTTTTGCTTTCTGCAGTTCTAGTTACCCACAGTCAACCTCAGTGAGGAAGCAGATGACCCTCCTTCTGATGATTCGTCAGAAGGTCAGTAGTAGCCTAACGCTAAGTCACAGTGCCTACCTCATTTCACCTCGCTTCATCTCATCATGTAAGCATCTTATCTCACATCATCACAGGAAGTACAGTACAATGAGGTACTTTGAGAGAGAGGAACCACATTGACATAACTTTTATTACAGCATACTTCTAATCATTCTACATGATTAGTTATTGTTGTTAATCTCTTACTATGACTAAATTATAAATTAAGATTTATCAAATCTTAATTTGATAAATGTATGTATAGGAAAATGAGGGTTTGATCCTACCCGTAGTTTCTGGCAGCCACTGTGGTCTTAGAATGTACCTCCCATCATTGAGAGGGGATCTACTGTACTTTGTGATTATTTTTCTGATCATATGGTAAGCACACTCATTATAGAACTTAGAAAAGCATTCATAATTTCACCTCCTCAGCCAGAGACAACCACTGTTAAAACTGTATGGTTCTTTCAAATATATTTGTAAGTATATAAAGATTTTTACAAAGTTGTATCATGGCACATATTATTAAACATCATGCCTTTAACACTCATATTACATTTGCCTCCACAAGCCTATATAATTAAATACTATTTTAAAACATGGCTTTAATGGCCACATTTATGCCATCCTAATTTATTTTCTGTTCGTTTTTAATGCAACCTCTTTTTGTTTCATGGTCTCTCTCTCTCTCTCTCTCTCACCCTCTCTAACAATCTGAAAGGATTCTATTTGCAGCTAGCTTTAAGTTTTATTTTCTAATATTGTTAATATGATAGCAAAAACATAAAAGAACTAAATATCCATCATTAGGGAACTGGCTAAATAAGTTATGGTATATTTATTGTTGTATTTACTAGCATAAGAATGTCCATAATACATTATCTAGCAAAACAATCATAAAACAAAATGTAATTAGAGTTTAATCCCATTTCTGTAAAACACACATACAAGTCAACACACATAAATTCATTGAACAAATGCTGATGAAACCCCGATTACGCTATGCTAGGCATGGTCCTCACAGAGATCAGCATCCAGGGCCTAGTGAGGGAGCTTACAAGTGGGGAAGCCTTAACACTGGTGTTCTCCCCTCAGTTACAATGACTGTGTTTTACTTTCATAATTAAAAAAATAATAAAGCCATTATCACTTTCAAATATTTGAATCTGGTATTTTCCGATTATTAGCATTTTGAATAAAACTAACATAGATAGACACACAAGCAAACTTCCTGTTAAAGAGGAGAAATTAAATCTACCTTGATAATTCTCCAATGATTTCCTAGTTTCTGATAACCCAATCTGAAATTTTAGATAAATGGTGATGATAATTAAAAAATTATTTTTATATTTTATATCTTCTTTTTAAGAGGAATTTATTGATGCTATCATCTTTTTTTCATCATCTTAATGTATATAGACTTGACTCATACATACTGCTCAGTAATATACTGACATCCCTTTCCCTTTCTTGGTTTTTTTTTAGTTTTTCTATTTTTTTAAACTTTTTTTAACGTTTCTTTTTTAAGGAGGGGGGGAAGAGAGAGAGAGAGAGAGAAAGAGAGAGAGAGAAAGCAGTGAAGGGGCAGAGGCGGGGGGAGACACAGAATCTGAAACGGGCTCCAGGCTCCAGGCTCTGAGCTGTCAGCACGGAGCCTGACGCAGGGCTCAAACCCACAAACCGTGAGATCATGACCTGAACTGAAGTCGGATGCATAACCGACTGAGCCACCCAGATGCCCCTTTTTAGTTGTGTATATACTTCTTGGGGCACCTGGGTGGCTCAGTGGGTTAAGCGTCCAACCTCAGCTCAGGTCATGATCCCACAGTTCATGAGTTCAAGAGTCCTGTCAAGCTCTGTACTGTAAGCACAGCAGAGCCCGGAGCCTGTTTCAGATTCTGTGTCTCCCTTGCTCTATGCCCCTCCCCTGCTCATGTTCTCTTCCTCTCTCTCAAAACTAAATGAACATTTAAAAAATTTTTTTAATTATACTTCTTTATATATCTTCAAGGAATCTTTTAGGAAGGTTTATGCTCTAAGCAATAACATGACAGCTTTCCCTCTCTAACCATTGTCTTAAGGAATGTCATATAAAATAATTGCCTAAGGTCAGCCTGAAATTATTTGTCCCTTTGGGAGTAATCTGTATGCCTTTTAGATGTTCACAGGCTCTTCAATTATGTCTAAAATATAGATTTCTATTATATATATATATATATATATATATATATATATATATGCACGCACATATTTTATTTTATATTTATGTATCTCCTAGGAAGTCTTTCATGTTTTGCCTCTCCTTTCTGGTTTTCTTTCCTGACCCTCAGGGACTTCAGATCTATGGGCTCAGCTTGGGGGTTTCTTCCTACTGTTTCATCAGCTGTCACATCAATTCTGTCCCCTCCTGTCTCTCCTTCTGTACTTCTCTTTGGCTCCTGGGATCCCACTTGTTTCTCCTACATTTGTCCTCCTTATCTCCATCTTCTCTTGTCATTGTAATGTCATTGTCTTTCTTCTCTGCGTTCTGGTCAACTCCTTGAGTTTGTCTTCTATTTCACCTATTGAAATTTCCACTTATTTCAATTTCCCATTTTCCTATTTGCGAAGGCTGTCTTCCACTGAGGTTTTTTGTTTGTTTTAATATTTGTTTATTTTTGAGAGAGAGAGAGAGTGAGCGAGCAAGCGTACGAGCAGGGGAAGGGCAGAGAGAGAGGGAAACAGAATCTGAAGCAGGCTCTGCACTGACAGCAGGAAGCCTGATGTGGGGCTCACACTCACGAACTTCGAGATCATTTCCTGAGCTGAAGTCAAACATTTAACTGACTAAGCCACTCAGGTGCCCCTCCACTGCAGTTTTCAATTTGATCATCAGATTTTTTAATCTTCGTTCAATTTTTGCTAAACTCAGCTTTCCTCCCCCTCCCCGAGTGTTCACTCTAGTGTCATGATTGCAGTGCTTTTCATATTCTTGTTGTCAACGTGAATCAGAAATTTTCTAAAATGTGCTGATATCTTAGATTAAATTCATTTCAGAGTATTCCCATTGAGCTCCCCTTCTGAACAGCACTGTCTTTTCCTAGGCCCAGGGGTATTTCTGCTCGCTCCTCCTTATAAATGAAGCTCTGGGCTTGTCAATACAATGGTTATACTGTAAGTAGTGGCTGAGATCAGCCAAGGTTCTGACAAAACCCTTCATGCTTTGGAGAAAGGAGAAGAGATTTTCTTTTACTCTGCATTTGCATGACCAAGGCCAACAGCCTGTGGGAAATGGGAGAGATGGATACAATGAAACCTCAGCAATTCTTTTCTCCCAGCAGTTCTCTTGAACTTCAGACTACGGCCTTTTGCTCAGGGATGATGCCCCATTGGCCACTAGCAGTCCATAGTTGGTCAGGCCCTCTGAGCCACATCTGTACACTTGAAATACGTCTTTCTCTGCTTTGCTGCCTCCAGGATTGCCCGCATGATTCGCCAGGAAAGAGGCAATGCCCTGCTTGTCGGAGTAGGAGGCACAGGAAAACAGTCTCTTACAAGACTTGCAGCTCACATATGTGGTTACAAATGTTTGCAAATTGAACTGAGCCGGGGATATAATTATGACAGTTTTCATGAAGACCTGAGGAAGTTGTACAAAATGGCTGGTGTGGATGACAAGGATATGGTCTTTCTCTTCACCGACACCCAGGTACATAAATAGCTGAAGTACAAGTATGATCATGAATATGCTTTGAATGGTTTTTATGGTACAGTGCAAGGAATTGCTCCCTCGGATAACAGATGTCTTGGACCTTATAAAAGACTTTTATAATACATTTTCATTTATTTTACCAACCATTGTGTCACCCTTTAAATTCTAAGTAAATATGATCAAAGGTAAGGGGGTGAGAGAGGTTTGAACTTTTCTTTAAGAAGGACATAGATAAAAAGTAATAAATTGTTTCTGTAGCAGTAAATATAAGGAAATTATACCCTAATTGAAATCAATTAGGGAAATATGCTTTACCCAAGAGAAGGAAAATAACGATGGCTGTTTTAGGGTTAAATTAACTTTAAAATTAAAATAGGATTACATCTATGTCTACAAGAACCAATTTAACTGTTCTTCAATTTATTCTAAAGAAGAAAAATTTATACATCAACTACACTTGTGCATTTTTACATTAGGGAAAATAAACCTCTATAGAAATTAGCCAAGGAATAAAAAAGTGATAGATCTGATGCATAAATATTTTAAATTATTTTATATTAAATATAATCATAAAATGGGAAAATATTTTTAACACTGGTGACATGCAGTGAATTTATATCTGAATATATTACTATTTTTTACAAATGAGAAAGGGCCCAAAGTCAAATGTAGGTACACCACCAGCTCTGACCACCAGCAGTGCCTGCCCTGGTCCCTAGCTCCTGGATCTGAAGGCATAGCTGAGGACACCAATAGCTCTTGCAGCCACTGTGACCCCCCTGCAGTGCTCACCAAGGCACACATGCTGCGGACGCCAGCAGCCGCCTCAGCTGTTGCAGTTCTTTCTGTCTCAAAAAATGAATAAACATTAAAAAAAATTTTTTTAAAGAAAAGATACTCCACATCAGTAATCATCAGGGAAATGTAAATCAAAACCACAATTAGATGTCATCTCACACAATTATATGCCAACAAATCGGATAACCCCAAAGAAATGGATAAAATCCTAGAAACATACAACATACCATGGCTATCATCAAAAAGACGAGAGAGAGCAAGCATTGGTGAGGATGTGGAGAAATGGGAACACTGTGCACTGTTGGTAGGAATGTAAATTGGTGCAGCCACCATGAAAAATAATATGGAGGTTCCTCAAACACTTAAAAATAGAACTACCATATGATCCAGCAATCCCACTTCTGGATATATATCCAAAGGAAATGAAAACAGGATCTCAGAGAGATATATGAACTCCTATGTTTATTGCAACATTATTCACAATAGTTAAGATAGGGAAACAACCTAAGTGTCCATCAACAGATGAATGGATAAAGAAGATATGGCATATACATACACATACACACAATGGAGTGTTATTCGGCCATGAGAAAGAAGGAAACCCTGCTGTTTACAACGACATGGATGAACCTTGAGAGCATTATGCTAAATGAAATAGTGTAACAGAGCAAGACAAATACTATATGATATCACTTATATGTGGATCTAAAAAAAGCCAAACTCATGGAAACAGAAAGCATAGTGGTTAGTGGGGGCTGGAGGACAGGGAAAATGGTGAGAGGTTGGTCAAAGCGTACAAACTTCGAGTTATAAGATGGATTAAATTCTAAGGATCTAATGTACAGCATAGTGACTATAGTTAGCAATACTGTATTATATACTTTAATGTTGCTAAGAGAGTAAATCTTAAATGTTCACACCACAAAAAAAAGAAATGGTAATTATGTGATGTGATGAAAATGTTAGTAATGCTATAGTGGAAATCATGTTGCAATCGGTAAGTATAACAAATTAATACATTGTATGCCTTAAGTTTATACAATGTAATATGTCCATTATATCTCAATAAAGCTGGAAAACAAATACAGTCTTTTTAAAATAAAAAGACAAGCACATCAATAGAAGAAATATAAAAATGTAATAAAATGCAAATAGAAAATTCCTTAAAAAACTTTCAAGGGCTTTAAAGACCTAAAAAATGTTCAGCCTCACCAGTAACTAAAGAAATTTAAGTAAAGATAAATGCCGGGGGTTGGCCTTTCACATTGACAAAGGTTAAAAATCATAATACGCAGTGTTGACAAAGGTGTTGGAAAACAGGCCTTGCATAGACCTCACCGGTGCATTAGCACAATCTTCTAGAAAGTAGTTGCAATATGTAGATAAAGCCCTTAAATTTCTCTTACTTATAATTACAGCTGCATACAAAATTGTATGTACAAGAATATCTAGCAGTATTTTAAAATAATGGGGCACCTGGGTGGCTCAGTTGGTCTTTAAGCATCCAACTCTTGATTTCCACTCAGGTCATGATCTCACAATTGGTAAGATTGAGTGAGTCATCGGGCTCCACGCTGACAGCATGGAGCCTGCTTAAGGTTTTCTCTCCCTCTTTCTCTGCTCCTCCCCTACCTGTACATGTGTGCACTCACGCTCTCTCTCTCTCTCTCTCCCCCCCCCAAAATAAACTTTAAAAATAAGGTAAAATAAAGTAAAAGTTAATCTGAAATAGCCTCATTATTCACAGGTTAATTGTGTATAATTATACAATAGGATACTGTTTAAAAAATTAAAATTCCTTTGTAGAAATATACACATTCATTAATGTGAAAAATGTTTATGATGTGTTATTACATCATAACACATATACAAATCATCTACCATATAGGCTCGATTTAATATATATCTAAACAGATATGCCATATATACAATTAGAAAATGTCTGAGTCATGGAATTGTGAGTGATTTTTTTATTTTCTTAGTTTTGTTATCTTTAATTTCTTATTCTGAAATTAAAATATTTCTTATATAAGTTTAATGTTGCTTTTAAAAGTTAAGCAAGTTATATAAAAAGGCTCTAAGTGTTAAAACTCCAAAAATAAAATCAGATTGTCTTACTCCACTTTAAACATACAAAAGGCTATTATACTCTGTTGAAAGCCCCAGTCAATCTCAAATGTTCTATCCTAATGCAGAGTAAACATAATAACTAAAATTAGTGTGTGTATAAATGTATGTATATATGTAAAACTATTATAAATATGAGAAGCTGAGAGAAGCAAGATGTTAAAAATAGAGTTTAATTTGCTATTTCTAGCAAATACAAGGTAGGAATAAGTATGTTTACATAATATGAAGAATATAATTTCTAAGCTGGAATTGATGGCTATATACTACAATTATATTTTACAAAGAAAGTAAATATTTTCTAATACTACTGACAGTTTACAAAAATTGATCATGTGTTAGGTTTAAACAAGTTTTCAATAAATTCAATACTGATAACATTCTTTGTCCATGCTCTAATCAAAGGAGAAATTAATGATATGGCTCACCACTTTAAACATTTATATAAAGAATTCCTGAGTCAATAACATCAAAATATAAATCTCTATTTTACACAACAGGTAAAATGAACTTAATATAAGTAGAAATCTGTGCGATGCAACCAAACACTTCTCAGGATTACATTTATAGATTTGAATCAAAAATTAGAAACTGTGTAAATTAGGGGCACCTGGGCAGCTCAAAAAGTTAAGCATCTGAATCTTGATTTCGGCTCAGGTCATGATCTCACAGTTCCTGAGATCAAACCTTGCCCCGTGTCCAGGATCTGTGCTGACAGCATGGTGCCTGCTTGGGATTCTCTCTCTCTCCCTCTCTCTTTTTGCCCTTTCCCACTCATGTGGCTCACATCCATGAGCATATGCTCTCTCTGTCGCCCTCTTTCTCTCTCAAAATAAATTAATAAACATTAAATTAAAAAAGAAGCTACATTAGTTGACTTAAAACTTTAGGAAAATAAAGGTCACAAGGAAGCAACAAAAATAAGAAAAGCAAATAATAAGATAAAAGCAGAAATAAGTAAGTTATGACAAAGAACTAGTGTTTGCTCTTGGGGAAAATTAACAAGACACAGTTATGCCAACTTTAAGAAAAAAAAGTTACAAATGAAGAAAATAACAGATATTTTGTTATACTTAAATATATAGGACTCAAACTTTGTAAAACTAAAAAGTTAACTGAAACAAAAGAATAAATGATAGATTTTTAATATTTGCATCAATTAGTAGAGGCAAAAGGTTTATTTTATAATATGTAAATTACTCATTCTATTTTAAAAGTAAACTCCAATATAAAAATGATTACAGTTTGAACAGATTTTATAAAGTTTATTTATTTATTTTGTGAGAGAGAGCATGAGCTATTAGCACAGAGCCCATCATAGGGCTTGATCTCACAAATTGTGAGATCATGACCTGAGCCAAAATTAAGAGCCAGACACTTAACCAACTGAGTCACCCAGATGCCCTTGAACAGGTATTTTAATGGAAAATGATAAATGTGGAATCATATTTGCCCTTGCTAATAACCAAAGAAATGCAAATTAAATTCTCCCAAAGCAAACATTTATACTCCCTAACCTAGTAAAAATAAATGTTAAAGCTTCATGAAATCATACTTGAATTGAATGGGAAATTTAGAATTTTTCAAAATCCAGAAACTATTCATGGACTTAAATGGGTAGTCTCCCTCCTGGGAATTTATCACCAGGAAATAAACCAACTGGGGAGGAAAACAGTAGTCCTACATATGTTCTTAAAATGTAAGCAAAACTGTGGACTATTTAAGTCTATGGGAAAATATGGCACATCAGCTCTATAGTATGTTATGCTATACGACAAGCACTCTACAGAATTATGTGTAAATATTTATGAGAAATGTTAGCTGAAAGAGGGCAGAATGTAAAATGTTTACACATATTCGTTGAACCATTCAAAGATGAATTCCTTTTAAGAAACAAAACAGAAATGAAAAATCAATGTACTTCTATATTAGAATATTAAGATTCTAATTTTTTATATTATTTTATCTTAAAGATAAAATTAACTCAATGTGAATTTTGAATAAATATTTGCTTTACAATTTACATGGAATAAATAAAAAAAATCTAAACTGGTTGAGCAAGTTACAATGATCACTCTGCTTTCTTCTACAGATTGTAGTAGAAGAATTCCTAGAAGATATAAATAACATCCTGAACTCCGGTGAAGTGCCCAATTTATTTGAAAAGGATGAACTGGAACAGGTTTTAGCAGCCACCAGACCAAGAGCAAAAGAAGTGGGAATTTCTGAGGGGAATAGAGATGAGGTAGGACATGTCACAATGGTGATAGGCTTTAGTAAAACACAAAGTTGTGAAGTTGTGTTAGCGTTTTTTTTTTTTCTTTTTCTTTTAATGATCTACATCTCCCTTTGTGGAGTCCATGGATGGATTTTTTCCCTCAATATAATTGTTTTCCTTTGTAATTCTATGTATTTTACTTCCTACCTTCAAAGTGTTGGTTCACCAGACTTCCAGAGAGGTCAGTGGGAAACAGAAAACAGAAACCCTACTGCCCCATGGAGGTCATAGACTTGTCCAAACAGGACAGTTTGCCTTATCCTTCTTTATACACAGATGTATTTCATACATTCTCTGTGCCCTGCCTGAGGAATCCAGTATTTTGGATTGCCTTGCCTATCGGCGAGGTTATAGCACGTAAAACAGAAATGAATTCTCCCACCTCTCCCCGGCCAGCCCTATCTCGGGAACAACCCAGCTCCTGTCCTCTCCCATTTCTCCACCATGGTGCTAGATTCTGTGTACTGCCATTGGTCTACCCAGGTGCTCCCCCTTGCTTCTGCACCTTCTTTATTTTTTTTGACCATTCTTTCTTATATCTTCTCTGTCCTCTTGTGAGATCTCCTCTACTGTTAGGTCATGGCTTCTAAGTACAGACAGCAGGGTCTACTTCAGCTGACGTAAGCAGAAAGGGGTTTATCTGAGGAACACAGAATCACTGGGAGAGCCCAAGAAAGGGACTCCAGGCTGAATTTGTCAGAACGAACATGAAATGCACTTGGTAGAAGTCAGCAGTCAGGGAAGCTGCTGAGGCAAGAAGCCACTGAACCAATCAGCATGCTGCTGCTTCTGCTGCCAGCTCCAAAGCGATGCGGCCCCAACCAGTTCAGAATGCGGTGGAAATAAGGAGCCATATTCAGAGATAGTTCTCCGGGTCCACACCCCTTCTGCTAGACTCTGCACCTGCATACATGGCTGCCTTGCCCATCTCTTTCTTCCCATGCCTTCTACCCCAAAGCAAAAGCCTGTATGAATACCTCTCTCCACTTTATTCTAGAGGTCCCCTTAAATACACTGATGAGGAGGACCTACATCACATCTAGAACCCTAGTTGCAATGGAGTCTGCAAAATGTCATTTTTAATCTTTCCAGACTGCATGAGGGGTCCGAATGGAAATTGAACAAAACAGTTCTCACATCTACTACATTAGCACCAATTTTATCTGATATTGGTTTACCCAGAGGCAGTAGTTAACACTTATTGTTACTTCACCCTTATTTTAAATTGAAAAATATCTTTTTTCAGGTGTTTCAGTACTTTATCAGCAGAGTCCGTCAGAAGCTGCACATCGTTCTCTGTATGAGCCCTGTGGGGGAGGCCTTCCGGTCCCGGTGCCGGATGTTCCCATCCCTTGTGAACTGCTGCACTATTGATTGGTTTGTCCAGGTTGGTGACATCCCAGGACACCTCTTTAGGAAGATAGATTTGCTTGATTTTAAAGGGGTAACACATTGTAAAAGAATAACTCAAGTGTACCTGCATTGTCTTTAAAACCCACTATGAATTTATTCACATACAAGGGATAACGATGATGGTCATCAAACAAAAGCTAAACATATTTATAAAGGAAGAGGAGACTATTGAATTTAGCATTGTAGAAATTATTGGTCATCTTGACAACAGCTGTTTCAGTGGGTGATGGGGGAAAAGGTTCAAGAGAGAAGCAAGGAGAGGAATCAGAGTCAGTGAACATAGGGAACTCTTTCAAGGAGTTTTGCCCCAAAAGAACACCAAAAGATGGATAGTAGATAGTAGCTACAGGGGTACAAGAGGTGAAAAGTGTTTTTAAGCAGGAAACACAAATAGCATGCATGTGTGCTGATAGAAATGATCCAGAAAGGAAATCTATCGATGGAGCAGCAAGGTGTTGTTGTACCAATGCCATTGCATAGGCAAGAAGAGATGGGATTGAGTCATCAGTGAAGGCTCTGGTCTCAGCAGGGAGTGTGCCCAGCATAGCCCAGAGGAACAGGAAGGAGGGCAGAGTATATGAGCACAGTGACAGGGAGATGGAAAGACGTAAGGGTGAGAGCTCACTGAAGTTCTGTTTTCATTGCTTCTGTTTCTTTTAGTAATGTGGGAAGCAAGGTCATCAGCTGGGAATGAAGTGGAAAGAGGGAGTGTTAGCAGTCTATAGAAGCCCTTATGGGCTGTATCAAGAACCCACTCGAGCTAGCTGTCATGAATTTAAAGTGAGTCCAGTTGGCATGGTTGTGTGTTTCTCTCTAGTCATGCTCAGCCGCACAGTCGCAGACATGGGGTAACAGAGAGTTATATCTGACTAAGGTTCAGGTGAGCCCAAAGAAACAAGAAAGAAGCAAAGAAGTTGAGGTGAAGAGGAGGGTGATTATGATAATGGATTTGAAGTCCTCCATAATGCAATGGACCTGCATAATAAACAGAGTAAGGACATGAGGTCCTCATCTTGTATGTGATTTTATTCATGGAATTATTCCAAATACATCCAATCTTGTGTTAATTCCATTAACAAATACTGATTGAACAACTTCCATGTGTCAGGCATTGTGCAGATAGCGAATGCAGACCCAGACCCCTCTCTAATGAACACAACCATTCAGTTCATTAAACATTATAGACATGAGGAGGAGTTAGTTGGGTAAAAGGGGGGACAAAGCAAGGGAGAGTTTCAAAGAAATACATTTTCTTACTTGTTAAAATGTACATTGTAGAAATGAGCAACAGATTTTCCAAATTATATCTTTATATACAGTGGCCTAGAGAAGCACTTCTTTCTGTATCAAAGACATTTTTCTCCAATGTTGACACTGGAGAAGAAGAACTGAAAGAAAAGCTTTCCCTCATGTGTGTCAATGTTCACTTGAGCGTCTCCAATATGGCAGAACGCTATTACACAGAGCTCCGGAGACGCTACTACACAACGCCCACCTCCTACTTGGAACTCATCAATCTCTTCCTGACTATGCTGAGTGAAAAAAAGAAGCAGTTAGTTTCAGTAAGTTTAATATTATCAATTAAAAAAAATTTTTTTTCTTGAACTCAAAACTTGCTAGAATAAGTGGAAGATCTATATGCCATCTTACCCACTGGAGCCTTCTCTATCCTGATATGTGCCCTTGATAACCCACAGCAGACAAAAACATGTCTCATGCTGTCAGCCCAGACACCCTCCCCTTCCTTGATATTTATATTTTTCCTACTGGCATTTACATGAGTGTGCCTCAGTAGTAGTGTGCCTCAAAGGTAAGCAGTGAATTAGATATCTCTGCAGTATTTAATAAGCAGACCCTTTCGTTAAGCAGTAGAGATGGAGTTTGCTGATCTATCATGTGTCAGTATTTCCCATTAAGAGCAAGGACTTCAGGGGCACCTGGGTGGCTCATTCAGTTAAGCAATTGACTCTTGGTTTCAGTTCAAGTCATGATCTCATGGTTCATGGGTTCAAGCCCCGCATCAGGTTCCATGCTGACAGTGTGGAGCCTGCTTGAAATTCTCTCTCCCTCTCTCTTTGCCCCTCCCCTGCTCATTTTCTCTCTCTCTTTCTCTCTCTCAAAAATAAATAAACATTAAAAATATTAAAAAATAATAAGGATAGAACTACCCTATGACAATTACACTAGTAGCTATTTACCCAAAGGATACAAAACTGCTGATGTAAAGGGGCACATGCATCCTAATGTTTATAGCAGCACTATCAACAATGGCCAAGTATGGAAAGAGCCCAAATATCCATCAACTGATGAATGGATAAAGAAGATGTGTGTGTATACACACACACACACACACACGCACACACACACAATGGAATATTACTCAGTGATCAAAAAGAATAAAATCTTGCCATTTGCAACAACATGGATGAAACTAGAGTGTGTTATGCTAAGTGAAATAAGTCAGAGAAAGGCAAATATCATCTGATTTCATTCATATGTGGAATTTAAGAAAGAAAACATGACATAGGGGAAGGGAAAGAAAAATAAGATAAAAACAGAGAGGGAGGCAAACCATAAGAGACTCCTAAATATAGTGACCAAACTGAGGATTGCTGGAGGGGTGTGGGTGGGGGGATGGGCTAAATGGGTGATGGGCATTAAGGAGGGCACTTGTTAAGATGAGCACTGGGTGTTATATGTAAGTGATGAATCACTAACTTTTACTCCTAAAATCATTATTACACTATATGTTAACTAACTTGGATTTAAATGAAGTAAAGTAAAATAAAAATAAGAAATATCTACATCCATCCCTTGGATTGTTGTGGAATTTAAAAAAAATACTGTTTGTAAAGTGCTTGGAATATGACCTGACACACATGAGTGCTCAGGAAATAGCAACCGCCATCATCATCACCATCATCAGGCTATTAACATGACCTGAAATTTTCAACACTTTAAACGAAATAAAAATAGAAGTATGTACCATTAAGATATTTTTAATATTTTTCAGAAGGTGTTTACCTGGTAAATAAATGCATGTTTTGTATAATAACTTGATAGATATTTTGAAACCTGTCCGTTTGAATCAGACTTTCTGACTCACCTTCAAAAAATAGTTATTTCCAGGTGTCTCCTCTACCAGGTACCACCCCATTGATCCTAGTCAGAAGTTCCTTACCACTGGGAAGTAGTGTTCAGATCCAGCAACCAGACCTAAGTCCCCAGAACACTGTCTCCCAGAACACTGACAAGTTCTCAGCTCTGTTCATCCATCTTGACAAAAGAGGTTCCTAGATCTGTGGCCTCCAGGAATTCCTATCTGAACTTGTCCCTTGTTCATTCAGCATGCTGCCAAGCTGCTGAGCTAAGGAGATAAAAATAATATGAATTGGGCCCTCAGCGAGCCTACAGTCTGGTGACATGCCAACTGCTGTGCCTAGGAGGCATAGATCCAGACCCACCATGGTGAATGTCATGCTCATTTCCAAGAGTTCTGTTACATGAAGATTTCTGTATGTTCACAATTTTAAGTATTACAAACTGATTTACCAATTCTGTAGATGTAAAGTTCTAGTACCTGAGTAAGAGATGCCAGGAAACTTATAGTTTATAATATTCATTATAACATATTTTTATTGTCATCTAGGCACGTGACCGGGTGAAGAATGGTCTCACCAAACTATTAGAAACAAATGTACTAGTAGATAAAATGAAATTAGAGCTTTCAGCTTTAGAGCCTATCCTTTTTCAAAAATCACAAGATGTTGAAGTCCTGATGGACAAATTGGCAGTGGATCAAGAAAATGCCGATCGGGTATGCTGCATTAACTGACACTGTGGGTGGGAAGGCTTTGACCACCAACTTATCACTTATATATCATGACATGGGACTGGATTTTTTAAATTTTATATGCAATGAAAATAATTAAGTGATAGATTTAGCAATGCTTTTAAGTTGTAAGCAATCAGGGCACCTGGGTGGCTCAGTCGATTGAGCGTCCGACTTTGGCTTAGGTCATGATCTCACGGTTTGTGGGTTCAAGCCCTGCATAGGGCTCTGTGCTGACCACTAGCTCAGAGCCTGGAGCCTGCTTCAGATTCTGTGTCCCTTTCTGTCTCTTCCCCTCCCCCTGTTCACGCGCTGTCTCTCTCTGTCTCTCAAAAAATAAATAAATTTTAAAAAAGATTTAAGTTGTAAACAATCTATCTTCAATAAATAAATTCTCAAAAAAAAAATTAATTAATTAATTAATTAATTAATTCTCCCTGAGAATGAGAGAACCCAATGAGTGGGGCAGAGAATTGTGAGAAAAGTATAAAGCAGCAGCTATTCGTCTCCAAAGAAGGAACAGTTTGTTCCAATAACTTCAGCTCAGTTATCCTATCAACATATAGGAGATGGGCAAAGAAGGCATAAAATAGAACATAGCGAATTCTCTTTCATTATTGGTGTAATCCAAAGGGGCAAATATGACTCATTATCATTGGCTTTGTTTTTAAATATTGAAATTCAAGTATTGGGGGACACCTGGGTGGCTCGGTCAGTTAAGCATCCTACGTCAGTTCAGGTCATGATCTCACAGTTTATCAGGTTGAGCCCCCTATCAGGCTCTGTGCTGACAGCTTGGAGCCTGGAGCCTGCTTTGGATTCTGTGTCTCCCTTTCTCTCTGCCTGCCTCTCTCTCTCTCTCTCTCTCTCTCTCTCAAGAATAAATAATAAATATCTTAAAAATTAAGAAAAAAACAAATATTGGAACCACCTAAGTAGTCGTGTTTCAATGGCTAGGTCCGTAACATTGTGCAAGAAGATGAAGCGATAGCAAAAGTGAAAGCTGAAGAGACCCAAGCAATAGCTGATGATGCTCAAAGAGACCTTGAAGAAGCTCTACCTGCACTTGATGCTGCTAATAAAGCACTGGATTCCTTAGATAAAGCCGATATATCGGAGATCAGAGTTTTTACAAAGCCCCCAGACCTGGTCATGACTGTTATGGAAGCAATTTCTATTCTCTTGAATGCCAAGTGAGTAATTCATAGTCACATGTTCCCAGAATGCATGGTAGAATTTCCTTGGTGTTTTTCTACATTGTTGTTAATATGTTCTCATTCTCTTCTCCACCTTCTCATGGATGTGGTCAGTCCTACAACAAATTGATTCAATAAGCATTTTTTTGGAACATCTATTTTGTGCTAGATGTTGGAGGATATGAAGCTCTTCTCTATAATGCATATATACTGTAGTAGGGAAACAGACAGGAAAAATAATAACTTCAAGACATGTAAGATTTGCAAAGTAATAGGATTTCCAAAAAAAAAAGAGCACTCCTGGAGATGTGTGAGCAGGTTTTTGGGAGAAGATGCTCAGGAGGAGAATGAGACCATGGGGAGAGCTCAGGGACATATGATGCTCATGGAATGGGATGGGGCAGTGATTGCATCATGTAAGGTCTTGTCATCCTGGAGATAGGTAGTTCTCAAACCTTCTTTAGTAATACAAATTTTTTTTCCAAGAAAAATTGTAAGAAATATTTCTATGTAAAACCAACTAAGCAAGGGTAGAGGGCCCAGAGGACCCCTGCCCAGCTTCCCTGCTCACTCTCTGGCCAGCACCTAGTAGGGCCAAGGAGTTCTGCAAAGCACCGACAGTAAACTCTGATAAGAGGGGACTGAGAACCATTGAATATTTTTGACATGATCGGATTTTCATGTGAGAAAGACCAATTTGGCAAGAGTTCAAAAGGGGCATGATTGACTGAGAGACATAAATCCAGTTCAAAGGTGATTGTAGTGTTCTGACAAGAGATTTTAAGGGCCTAAACTAAGGCAGATGAGGTAAAAAGAATGTGAGTGCCAGGGTATTGTAAAAATAAAACTAGTATTTCCATAATGTCTTATATTTCTAAAACTATGATTTGATCATTATTTTCTCTACCAAAACTGGGTTGTATGAAACACGAGTCAACCAATTACTGTCTTACCAGGAACTGTGGGGTTCTTAACTACCAGTCACTGAAATTAGAGTATGGAGATTAAAACTACCCACTAATTGGGATAATATCTTAATGTCCTCAGAAGAATACACTTCTTTTGTTCTTAAATCACTTTATTACGATGCTATTAACATCATGTCTGTCTTTCAGACCTGATTGGCCAACAGCAAAACAACTGCTTGGTGACTCTAACTTTCTGAGAAGACTTCTAGAATATGATAAGGAAAATATAAAGCCTCAGATATTGGCAAAACTTCAGAAGTATATTAACAATCCTGATTTTGTACCTGAAAAAGTAGAGAAAGTGTCCAGAGCATGTAAATCCATGTGCATGTGGGTAAGAGCAATGGATCTATACTCTAGGGTAGTCAAAGAAGTCGAACCAAAGAGACAAAAACTCCGTGCTGCTCAGGTATATTATTTTTGTTGTAATATTTTATAGAATTAAAGGCCATAATCATTAATCATTCTAGCTCCTATGACTACACAATATAGACAATAACAGTGCTCTTGAAAATTAGTTTTTGTTGTAAAAGAATAGCTAGTGAAGATTATTTTTTCAGAAATGACCTCAAAAATCAGCCCTCCTGCAGCATAGAAGAAAAATGGGTCCTTAGTATATTCATATCATCAGGCTGATGGAATTTTTGAGGTGCCTTTCAGCTCTCATGCCTCTGATGCTCTGTGTTGCATTTGCTAATACTCGCCCCGACCCCACTCCATGGTGTCATTTGAGGTTCTAAAACCAGCTTAAGCCACAATTGGATGTGAGGTCCCAAGCAGAACGAAGAATGCTCAGTGGTGGAGCAAGTTACTGAAAGGACCATGGCTACAGAACAGGGGTGGCCGACTTTTTCTATGAAAACACAAGTAGGAGATGTTTTCAGGTTTGCTGCGATGTAGTCTCTGTTGCAATTCCTGAACTGTGCTATTGCAGCACAGAATCAGCCATCAGTAGCACATACATGAGTAAGCATGGCTGCATCCCAATGTAACTTTATTTATATACACAGGAATTTGAGTTTATACAATTATCATGTGTCATGAATTGTTCTTCTTTTTTTGATTTTCCCCCAACCATTTAAAAATGTAAAACCAGCTGAGCTTGCTAACTGTACAAAAACAGGCAACAGGCTGAATTTGGTTTGCAAACCCAGCTCTAGAGAACTAATTAGGAAAGATTAGTTTTCCCTATTGTGTGAATATTTCATTCATTTCATCATTTAAAGTTAATCCATTGTAGTAACTAGTTAATCCCAAATGCTTGGAGATTAACGTACAACAGTTCATCTGTTTCTCTCTCCCTTCGATGACTTATTTTATTGGGTTTTGTTTTTATTTTCTTTTGTTCTGTTTTCTTCTGCTCTTATATTTTGCTTTATATTTGTCTTAACTTTGTATACATATCAAAATCTTCTGAGACATGAAAAAGAGAACATAAATCCTATTTTTTTAAAAATCTATAAATGTACAGATTTTACCTTCTTTGGAGACAGATTTTCATTTTAAATATTTACTTAATTTTATTAGGCTGAACTTGATATCACTATGGCTACTCTGAGAGAAAAGCAAGCATTACTAAAAAAAGTAGAAAATCAAATACAGGCCTTACAAGACAAATATGACAAAGGGGTTAATGAGAAAGAAAGTCTGGGTAAGTAACTTGTAAAATTTATGTTGGTCGGGAGATGCCTGCTCTTTAAAATGTTTTCTAATCTTTTTAAATATTTATTTATTTTTGAGAGAGACAGAGTGCAAGTGGGAGAGAGGCAGAGAAAGAGGGAGACATAGAATCCGAAGCAGGCTCCAGGCTCTGAGCTGTCAGCACAGAGCCCAACATGGGGCTCAAACTCACAAACCGTGAGATCATGACCTGAGCCGAAGTCAGACGCTTAACCGACTCAGCCACCCAGGCGCCCCAGGAGATGCCTGATGTTTAAAAATAGAAGGAGTTTTCAGGCAGTCAGCTCTCAGCTTCTATCCAACATATAAGACGTATTTCCACCAGATGTACTACACTAGCGCTTCTACTGTATAATTAGAAGAACTGCATGTATTGTATACATTCAACTCCTGTATGGAAGGCTTGTTGGGACATGTTACATTATAACACAAGCAGCATATGAATTTGATCCCAAAAATAAATACTATGCTGACACAGAGAGAACCATCTCAGCCAGAGTATTGGAGTAACAAAAAGGAGCTCTTTGCATGGAAGAGGCAAACGTGGACTTAGTTCTGAAATGGAAAATAATGCTGAATTGGTGTGGGGTTTTGTAGAGATACATTGACATCATTAGCTAAATACGACAAATGCCACTATAAACAAAAGCAGGGGGATAAACATATTTTAGGAAAATACTGAATAACATAGGTTGATTTTCTTAAAATTTTCTAGCAAAGACCATGGCCCTGACAAAAGCACGTCTGATACGTGCTGGGAAGCTAACAGCTGCACTAGAAGATGAGCAAGTCCGATGGGAAGAAAGCATCCAGAAATCCAATGAGGAGATATCAAATATCATTGGGAATGTGTTTATAGCAGCAGCTTGTGTAGCCTATTATGGGGCCTTCACAGCCCAGTATAGGCAGTCGGTGAGTAAGCTCCCTTTCTGGGAGGTGAGAAGCAGCTGAAACTGGCAGAGGCAGTGTTGGAGGGATCATTTTTCTGAGTTTATAGGGGCCCCTGCACTGTGAAGTTTCTCCATGATGGAAAATTACACAATCCACAGCCCTCCTGCTCCCCCATCAGCCAGCAATGGTCTACCCCTAGGATTTTCTTAACGCGTTCCTTCCTTTTCTCCTTAGAAAGTTAGTCATCACTTCCTTTGCAGCTCAAGAACCTGGGGGGAAGAAAGAGGGAGAGGGAGCCCCCTCCCCTCATGGTCAGAAGCAGCATGGAAAGTCAGCCAGGATGAAGTGTTCTAACGGACATGACTACTACAATGGGGTAGGCAATGGGAAGGAGCAGGAAACTAAATTTTTTGGAGAGATTTTCAGGCTGTCTTTATGAAATGCCTTCCTATAAAGTTTCACCCTTGTCCATGGGTTATAAAACCTAGTCAGTATAGGACTCATAGACTCAACAGGAGCTCAAGGGTCATCTCGTGCCATGTGGGTGGTGCCAGTGGTGCTTTTGGACTGTCCCACTCACTGAAGGAGGTAGCATGCTAACATCCTTCTGCCCCATCTTCTAATTGCTAATAGCATTGTGGTACTAGCCATCGTGATAAGCCCAACTTCTCCACATGCTTCCAGACTCTCCCAAGGGGGACAGTACACCCATGGTTGAAGATTGCTGTGACAATATTTGTCATTTATACCTGAGAAAACTGAGGTTCAGACAAAGGGAGTGATGTCCTCAAAGCCACAGCAAGTTTATGGTATTAGTTCTAGGCCCCAGATCTCCTGTCAGTCCTCTTATTGTGTCCTTGTGCTTTGATCCCAGGATACATGTGGAGACCAGTAGAGCTTACTTTTAACCATGACATTTTGTGTGTATCCTCATTTACTGAGTGTTCCTGACTCTATAAAGTGAGCTTTGCTCCCACAGCTTATAGAATACTGGATCCAGGACTGTCTATCTCTGGAGATCCCAATCGATCCTTCCTTCAGTCTCATTAACATTCTTGGCGATCCCTATGAAATACGGCAGTGGAACACTGACGGGCTGCCCCGGGACATGGTATCAACAGAAAATGGCATTTTGGTTACTCAAGGGAGACGGTGGCCTTTGATGATTGACCCCCAGGATCAGGTGTGTAACAAATGCTTCAGATGAAGAGCAGCCTCCCACCTCTGCCTAATGTTGTGCTGTTCCAAACTCTAAACATGGACTTGAACGCTCTTGCAATTTCTTGGGGGCTTAGACCTAGAAGGGAATTTGGAAGTCTTCTAGTCCAAGTTCCACATTTTGTGGAGGCAGAAGGGGAAGGGGAAGGGTCCAGCTGCTCTGCGTACTTGATTTTGATTGGCTTTGTTTAGGGGGTTGATCGTTAGTTTTCTGGTTTCTATGGGAGCAGAAATTCAGTCCTATATAGTCCTTGTTCCTACAAGATCTGAAGAATCAGAATGAAGGCAGGGTAGTATAGATTTTAGTGCAAGCCTGCCTGGAATTTACAGAATCCCATTATCTGACTCCTAAGTCCTTGGATCATACTGCTCTAAGTGGGGTTTTTTAGGAAAGGGAACTATTGTCAGAGCAAGAAAGACAAGCCCTGAATACCTCAGGGATGGGCTCTTTCCCTAGATGTGTCTGTTCTTCATTTGTTCCAGATTCAAATAAAAGGAAGAGTCCCAAACACTGTGGTTTAAAAGGTGTTTTTATTTTCAGGGGGCAGGATAGTATTTTTCTTTTCTTTTTTTTTTCTCTTTCAAAACTGTTTCCAGATTGAACAAAATTTAGTCTTTAGTCTAAAAAATTTCACTTTCTAGTCATTTATAAAATTCTAAGTCAAATATCCTGCTCTGTGCTTTTTCATACAGGCAAACCGTTGGATAAGGAACAAGGAAGGCAAACGTGGTTTAAAGATCATTAAGCTGACGGATACTAATTTCTTGCGTACACTTGAAAATTCAATCCGACTTGGTTTACCTGTCTTACTGGAAGAGGTTTGCTTTTCACTTTTCTTGTGTTAGTCCCCAACTTTCAGACCATATCTTAAATCCTACACAGGCCACACCTGCATTGCGCTAGAGACACCAGTCAGCTCCATTTGCAAATTGGTCAAACCAATTGATTTGCCCCGGAAACCGTATACTATCACATGAGGAACAATCTGTTGACTGAATGATTTTTCTGATTCCAGACATTGTTTTGGTGTTAAGTGGGGTGGGCTCTGTTTTCTGACACTGCTGATTCTTAGACCTCACTGTGGCTTTTGATGGTTGACTGCCATGAAAAGTGTGACGCAGTAGTGCCATCAGGCCATTAGGGACCGTGCACACACACTGATGATGTGAAGCCAACAAAACACTCCAGTGGGTGTAAATATTATTTTCTACCCTTCTGGCCTTGGCCAACACAGGTAAGGTTCTGTAATGGGTCCCAGGCCCTCACTCAAACCCTGAACTTACAGGGGAGGGTAAAGTCTCCCAAAATTGTTGGTGCAGTTATATTAGCCCCAAACTGGATTCTTAAACCCCAGTTTACTTGGTAACACAGGAAGTCCTTGGGGAATTTCTTCTGTCGCAGCAGGGGACAAAAGACTTTCAATGATGTTCTGCTTCTGAACAGCAGAGCCTTGCAACTGTAGCTGAGTGCTTTGGGGAGCAGGGTGTGGACCCTTGGTCAGCTCCCCAACCAGAACCAGATCTGACCAGGCCCTTCCTGCTTTCTGTGACTTGGAGTCATTAGCCTTATACACCTAGCTGCTTTCTACATTTGTAAGGTAGAATTTTCCAACTTTGTCTTCACCCATTCGTGGGTGTCCAATCAGGTTAGTCAATCTCAACCAGCATTTTTTAATGGAATAGGAGAGATTTTTAAGACTACAAAATTATATCATGGGTAGTAAGGGAAATTTTATCTCATAAACTTTTAAGAAAACTTACATCCTTGGGTGTCATGTCACAGTGTGAAATAAATTTGTTAACTATGGATTATAATCAAATTTTGACAGCTCCTAGGCCATAGGCCCCCCACTACATACATGCTGACATAAAGATGCTTGTCATGGGGTCCAAGAGCAGTGTCTGCATGCCCAGGTTCTTACCAACCATCAAATCTGCTTTGAGGGAAAGAAAGTGACTATCATATAGAATAGAGGTTGACAAACTTTTTATGTACAGAGCCATATATTTTAGTTTTGGGGGAGGGCCACATACAGTGTCTGTACAAACATTATTCAAACAAATATTCTTCTTTGTTTTGGTTTGGTTTTAGGGTTTTGTTTTTAATAACTCTTTAATAGGGTGAAAATAATTTTTAGCTTAAGAGCCATTAAAAAAAAGCCACAGAGGGTGAGATTTGGCCTGCAGGCAATAGACTGTCATCTCTTGCCTTAGAACAGCCATGAAAGTGAACAGATCATTTGTCTGGGTCCTGTTGAAGACCACATGCAGAGACCCTCCTTTCTTGAATTCTTCCTTATGGGGAGGAATGGCGTGCACAGTTAGTCTCAACAGCTGTATTTCTTTTACACACTCTTATTTTCTTAGACCACTGATAGAATAACCGCTGGAAAATGCACACTGTTATACGTAGTGAGCGTGCAGTAAGATATATCTATCAGATCCCTGGAAAATAGCTCATGCAAAGTAAATTTTGAGGCATAAGGAATTTAGAAAAGTCGATGCCATCCATTGTAATGGCTTATTTTTTTTGCATTTTAACTTTTAAGCTTAGAGAAACCTTGGATCCAGCTCTAGAACCCATTCTTTTGAAGCAGACTTTCATGAGTGGTGGGCGGCTGCTCATTCACCTCGGAGACTCAGACATTGACTACGACAAAAACTTCAGGTTCTACATGACAACCAAGCTGCCAAATCCCCACTACCTGCCCGAGGTATGAGCTGCCGGTCTGGAACTCCCAGCCTGAGGGAACTATTATGTGTGATGGGTCTCTGGCATTTGCTGGGTCCTCCCAGCTCCGTCCTCCCACCTCTGCTCTGCCACTCCTCTTCCTTCCACTGACCTCCCCTCTTCTCTTCTGAGTCCTGATTCTGATTCCAGTTGCCCTTCTGCTCGCCATTCAGCTGGACTCCAGCCCTCCCCACTCGGTCCCTAGGCGCTGCCACCCTGTCTGCCGCCCTGTGCACTGCCCTCTGCACCTCTTCAGTGCTCTCACTATCTTCCTCCCTGCCCACAGCTGCTTGCACACCACAGGGCAGCACTGCCTTCAAACCTTTCTTCTCCCTCCTTCAGCTCAAGGCCTTTTGTGCCCCTCTTGTGGTGGCTCGTAAATGAACCAGCGCTTCACTGAAAGTCTGTGGGGGGGGCAGGGAGGGGACATGTCCATGTTTCCATGTGCAAATGTCCATGGCATACAGCCCCAAATAAAGAAGTTCCCTGCTTGAAACCTCTGGGGACTGGCACCATTGGAGAGTCATGACTCAAACATCCAGGGTGTCTTCCCTCACTCCCATACACACGTCCTGAGCCACGACAGGATCCGGAAGTACCCTTATTCTGGTGCTGCAGAGCCCAAGGCAGCTGCCTGCAGAAATGAAGACAGCTGGGCTTCCTCTCCCTTCCTGCAAGGGCTCCGAGGACTCGCTCCACCCCTGCCGTCCCTCGTCCCTCCGTGCTGCCACAGCTCCAGGCACAGCCGCACATTCTGCAGGGTGTCCCCCCCACCCCACATGATGCCTCTCCCCTTCTCCAACAGGGCAGTTAGGGAAGCAACTTCACAAATCAGAACTCACCCCTTCACCCTAGTCCCCGAACAGTAAAATCCTTGCATATACCCTTCCAAACAGTGTCGTGTTCACCTTAGTTACTGAATTTCTCACAGCTGCCTGTCTTCACTAAATGTGCTCAGATGATATGTAACTGGCACACTTATTGAATAAGAGGAGGGAAATGTCACTAAAAGCCCAGGTCAGGCCTTTCCTTGTCAGCTTTGAGGGGTTTAATTTATACAGCCACTACCAGAGCCCGTGTCCCAAGTCCCACTGTAAAGTCTAGAGAAGTGAACCCTGTGCCGACTTCCAGCCTCCTACTCACTTGACTTTAGGAGGGGGCATCGCACATGTAACCCAACACTAGCTCTGTGGCTGTGGGCCAGTTATTCTGTGTCCTGCAACCTCGAGTCAATTAACCAGAGTTGAGAGAAAGCCTACTTCAGGATTTGTTGTGGAGATTAAATAATAATAACATGTAAAATATAGGACGTTCAAACCCTTCTTTCTTTTGCTGTTAACTTATTCAAGTAATGTCAGAATATTATAGCGATAATTTTTCATTAAAATGTTATGATGACACAAAATGTGTAAAGCTCTATTTAATATCAAGAATAGCTTAATTTTAACAAGCACAAATGATGTACAAGTCACTATGACTAAGTGACTTTATTATCTCATTTGGTCTTTGCAATTACCCTATGACTTATAACTGTTATCATCCCACTTTTAAATATTAGGAACTGAAGCTCAGCATGTGTGAGCGGCTTGCCCAACACGCGCTAAGGGTGCACCCGGAATCAGAACCCAACCCTTCTAACCCTTTGCTGATTCACCTTTCCTTAAAGCACCATGCAGGATTCTATAACCGTGGCCTGTGAGGAACACGACTGTCACTCATACTGCAGGGAAAACCATATTAGGATTTTGTAAGACCCAGTATGCTTGGTGGGTGTGTGGGTGGGTGGGTATGTGCACAGTTAGACCTGAGATACATCCAGCTGGGTAATAATGGGCCATTTCTACTAAAGAAAGCACTTCTTATTTTATATGTATGAATTTAAGCATTTTTATGTAAACCTATGCTTCTCTTCCAGGTGTGCATTAAAGTCACCATCATCAATTTCACCGTAACCAAATCAGGTCTGGAGGATCAGCTGTTAAGGTAAAAAGGGGGGGGGGGGCAAGCAAAGGTTTCCTAATATTTTGTAGAAATTTTGACAAAGAAAACATTTTAACGTGTGGAAGCAGCACTCATCAGTCCTCAGGCATAAAGATGATAGGAAATGGCCAGGTTCTTTATCTCTTGTCACTTCTGTAGCTGCCGCTCTTGCCCGCAGTCTCCTCAAGGAGATCAGGGAAATGCCCCTAATTCAACCATGGTTTGGGCCAGGCCTGCAGCCCAGCTGGCCTCTTCTTCTTCACCGGTGTTTCTAGTCCTGGGCAAGTGAATGAAGCCAGTCATCCTGTGGTTCCTAGAGCTGCACTGCTCTGCACCTGGGGGGGAAAAACCCTACTCCCAAATAGATCTTTCCCAGTTGACTTGTCTCTGGGTGTTTTCTTAGTGTACAGTTTTACCTGCATTTGTCCACCTCAAAAAATGAAATACCCTCCTTCAATGTATACTCTGTAATTCATCTCCATTTCCCAAAAATGAGATTAAGAATTATTGATTAATTATCAGAATTAGCCAAGATGCTTGGGAGACAAAAAAACTTAAATATTTATTGAAATAGTAATATTGATATTGCTTAACAACTAATTCTATACGTGTGTATGAGGATATATGTGTATGTATATGAGTGTGTATATGTGTATATATACATTAACTCTAAAGGAAAATATAATTTAGACCCATGTTAAAAAAAAATCAAATTCATCAAGTCAATCAAAATGCAGTCAAGAGCATCCTGATTTATTCCTATTATCTTAAAACAAGTTTAAGTCTTGTTTTCCTTGTTTAAGAGTTTATTCTGCCAGCTGCTAACTTCCTTAATTTGTGCTAGGCTGATTTCGTTCCAAAGGGTATTTCACCAGATTTTAAGGACCTGTTATAAGAACATGGCTGAACACTTTCATACCAGTGTATTCTCGTGAAGAGTTAAGCTTAGATGCATGACAAGCTGTCAGCACATTATTCTGCCTGAGACGAGCCAAGTGCCCGGAGAAGGGAAAATGTTGAGACTCGGTTGTAGAGTACAAATTCTCTGGGTTATATTATATACCCCTCTCTTCTGAAAAAGTTATTTAAACAAATGAATTTGAGATGATTACTTCTCATGGTGTTCATATTATAATTTTTAAAGTTTCTGAATTCAGTATGTATGCAACAAATGAACAGTGGGTTATTATATGAGGCAGTTCATCCTAGTAGGTGATAGCATGTCCCCTGGAGTCAGTTAAGCCAGCTACAAGCCCAGCTCTGCCTCTCATGGTCATGTGACCTCAGGAAGTGCCCTACTAGGGTCTGCAAGTCGGGGTGGTAACCACCTGCATACCGCACCTGTGTTCAGAAGAGCACAGGAGAATTTAAAAGAGAGAATCCACATAAAACTCAGCGGGGTGCCCGGCACATAGTGAGGCTTAATAAAGATTAGTTCCTACAAACAGGGGGCTGGAAGCAAACTGCAAACAGACAAATAAAGGGAGACATAAGTTCCCATGTCCGGGCAGGGGTGGAGCTTGGAGGTAAGGCCCCTTTATTAGACGCAGTAAAGACTCGTTTCATGGAGGCGGTGAGATTTCAGAATCTCCCATAAAAAGAATGTTTCAGGGACCATATTCATCCTGGTACAAGCAAGCATTAGAAACAGAAATGGAATGATTAGAGAGATCATGCACTGAGCAGGTGAGAGAAGATGAGCAGAAGCTATGGGGATGGTGGTACAGGGTCAGTTTTGAAATACAAGATAAAGAATCACAACTAACATGTCATTCAGTGAGCAGCCACTGTGTAAAGCCAGCAAAAGAGGGGCCTTGTGCATTAGGACGTGGATAGTAGCATTAGTACTCAGCTAAGTAGCAAAGAAAAAGAGAAGCAACTTTAGGGCAATAATAAAGTCATAATTTAAGTATTCAAACTTTGGTTCCAGTGATGTGGTACGACTTGAGAAACCTGAGTTGGAAGAACAAAGAATCAAGCTCATTGTGAGCATAAACACTGATAAAAACCAGCTGAAGACTATTGAAGAGAAAATCCTGAAAATGCTCTTTACATCTGAAGGAAATATTCTGGACAATGAAGAACTTATTGACACGCTCCAGGATTCAAAGGCAAGTAAAATATTTTTAATATTTGTAGAAAGTGTCTTGCTTTTGGGGGCGCTTGGGTGGCTCCGTCAGTGAAGTGTCCAACTTCAGCTCAGGTGATGATCACGCGGTCCATGAGTTCAAGCCCTGCATCGGGCTCTGTGCTGACAGCTCAGAGCCTGGAGCCTGCTTTGGATTCTGTGTCTCCCCCTCTCTCTGCCCCTCCTCTGCTCACACTCTGTCTCTCAAAAATAAAAACATTTTTAAAAAAGTGTGTTGCTTCAAAAGTTACACCTGCAGCTTTTGAGGATTCTGCAAAGTCTTTTCAGCAAGAATGGCAGCCACACCTGGGCTTCCAGGGTAGCACCAGAGTGTGTCCCACTGGCAGGGGCCCTCACCCCCCAGTGGAAGAGGAGGGAAACTGTAGACAACAGCTTCTCTCATCTTGTCTGAATTTTTTAAATAAAGCATGTAAAGTAGTGGGACAAGGTATAAGTTGAAAGGAAAAACAATTATATTCACATTAATGCTACCCCTTCAGGAAGTCTCCCGGGTATCCCCAACTGGAATTAATCTCTTCCTCCTCAGAACACCGGTAGCAACTCATCTGACCCTCTTTAATAGCACTTGACACTGATTCCCTTATGTCGCCATGATCTAATTACATGTTATCTCTCATGTTAGGCTGTTCACTTCGGTGTTCAATCTGCAAATAGTTCAGCTTGATACTCCTTCTCCAAGGGCTCACCATGGTGCCTTGTGTATAACTGCTGTTCAGTAAAAATGTCTTGCTAGTAAGATGAACTTTTACGTTGAACGTATAATCTTGCACTGAATTGTTCAGCAGATTCAAACCATAATTTTAAAAGTACACTGAGAATACAATCTGTAAAATGATTTTCATCCATTCATGAAAAACAGAAAATAATTTACTTAAAAAAAATCCTTTTGACAGGGAGCGCAGAAGGTATGTTTTTTGTCTTTCACTGACATCAGAAATGGTTTACTACTATACATCATACAGTCTCTTAAGATTTCAGTATTCAAACAATAACAAACAAGTAATTCTGGGTCTCCCATTTCTTTCCTCTCTTTGTCAGTCTCTTTATCCTCTTTCCGCTCATTCTTCCTTGGGTTTTTAGTTTCTGGAAGTCGGCGGTTAACCCATCTATTTTTTGTTATCAAAACTTTACACGCAAATTGCTTAAAGACTGAACTCTTTGTACAAGGTTTGTGATAGGATGCCCTGTCTTCTCTGTGCGCACCACCACCACTCCCACCCACGACTTCCTCCGTAAAGACAACTACATTCATCTCTTTTTTGTTTTGGTTATTTGGGGTTTTACATCCTTTTCCTAAATAATAGACTCATATTGCTACTTCTTGAGCTTTTCTTTTATACATTCACTATTGTCTATACCTCTTCCACACCCACACCCACCGCCACCCCCACACCTTCTCTTCCCTTCCCCCAGTCTCCCACTGTAGTTCTATCCTGATTATAGTTAAACATCCAATGTTTACATTGCCTAGAAGTACAAAGACCTGGCTGCAAGTATTTTAGGGGCTAAGGAGAGAAGGGCTAGGGTGCCAGTGTCCAGTGTGTATACATTTACCTAATCTCTCTGTTTTCATTGTGGTACCAGGTCCTCTATTGTGCCTGGCTTCCTTCCATCAAAAATTCCTCTTTTAGGGGCACCTGGGTGGCTTAGTCGCTTAATTGGCCTACTTTGGCTCAGGTCATGATCTCACCCTCTGTGAGTTCGAGCCCTGTGTCAGACTCTGTGCCGACATTTCAGAGCCTGGAGCCTTCTTTAGATGCTGTGTCTCCCTCTCTCTCTGCCCCTCCCCCGCTCATGCTCTCACGCTCTTTCTCTCTCTCTCTCTCTCTCAAAAATAAATAAACATTAAAAAAAATTTTTTTTAATCCTTTTTCATCCTCCCCAGGGATGAAACCTCTATTTTCCAGTTAGAGTGCGGTTCAGGACAATCCCCTGACTGGATGGGGAGATGACTTGGGAGTCTATCAACCAATTCTTCTTTTAGGCCCTTCCTGCTTCCAGTGTTTGGACGCCTCTTAAGCCTTTGAAGGGGATTTGTATTTTACAAATTGAGTGACTTCTTGGCTTTCCCCTTTGCCAGCCTAGAAAACTATTTTCGTGGATCTGCTAAGTCATTACCATTCTGCTCTCTGCTCTCCGGTTCTCAAAATTTTATTGATATTTCCTCTTCCATTCTTCCTATCTGTGAGTTTTCACTGTTTTTAAAAATCCATTTACTATAATTTTATTGTGGTTTCAGTAGGGAGTAAAGTAGATACATGTGTTCTGACTGCCTTCTTTCTCTGTAAGCTGGTTTCTTTCTGTGTCTGCAGGGAGTTGCCTTGAAGATATCCTTTCTATAGGGTAGGTACCAATTATTCCTGGACTGTGTTTCCTGCCACTTCCTGCCTGTAGTTTATACTCCCCTAAATTCCCAAAGCCCTCATTTTATTTTATTTTTTAAGTTCATTTATTTATTTTTTTGGTAATCTCTACACCCAACATGGGGCTCAAACCCATGACCCCAAGATCAAGAGTCACATGTTCCTCCGATTGAGGCCAGCCAGGCACCTCCCAGACCCTTCATTTTAAAATATGTATCATATTCTCTGATCACTGCTGAGGACTCAAGTCTCTTGGGCATAATACCTGTAAGTAGTTGCTAAACTCAACTGAGATGTATACAAACAATTTTAATACTCTCTGGCAAAAAGAAGAAAATAGTCCACTTTGCTTTCTCTTTAGCCCAGGATTCTTCATTATCAGGGCTTTGAGCTATCCCAAAAAATAAAGAATTGTTTACAGGTGGGTCTCTTTGATCCAACTACTCCCATATCAACTTCCTTTTTCCTACTCATATGTAAATGTTCTACTTGAGTCCTGTACTGAGCTCGAGGTTTCCCACTCAGCCCTGCTCTTTCCTGTCCCCTCAGGTTCCTAAGGGGTCAATACAGAGAGAGAGTTTGAGCCTTTGATTCCTGGGAAAAGCTGAGTCCCTCCCTTCCCTTTTCTGGAGGACAGGGGTGGACAGTCTAGAATTAATTTAGCCACTAGCCACAGGTGGCTATTGAGAACCTGAAATGTGGCTGACCTGAATTAAGATGTGTTGTTACTGTAAAATACATACCAGATTTCGAAGACTTAATCTAAAAAAAAACAAGTAAAAATATCTCAGTAATTTTACATGGATTTATCTCATACATTGGGTTTTATTGGGCTAAATAAGATTATTGTTAAAATACATTTCACTTGTTTCTTTTTACTTTTAATAAACTTAGAAAAGATACAATTATGTATGTAGCTCACATTAGGTTTCTGTTTGGCAGTGGGGTCTAGAGAGAAAGCCTGTTAGACCCCCTTTTAGCTCTCCTTTCAATAGAGCAAATACTAAACAGCAGTTCCCATAGTGATTTTTCTGGTCCCTGTCTAGACTCTTTGACTTTCTAGACACAAATCTCCCAACCCAGGGATATCCACAGCTGGAAAAAAAGGGGTATTGGGAGAAGAGGACAAAGACAGGCAGCAATATAGAGAGACTGAGGGAAACAGAAGGGAATCTTAGAAAGCCCATTGGCCAAAAGGCTCCCCAGAACCACGAACCTGAAACAGAACAGCAAAGAACAGCAAAGACCTTGAAAATATCTCCAACTTACTTAGGTTATAACCCTTCACAAACAACAGCTACTATCGCCAGGTTTCCTTACATTCCTTACACATGGGAACACTAGGGAAAGAAAGAGAATGGTAGTCTTCCTTGTTATTCCAGAATGGGCTGTGATACCACTTCCTTCTGACCTCTTTCCACCCCCCTCACTGGGGCAGTTTCATGGATGCCCCTTCTCCCCTCATACCTTCTTCTGTTATGTGAACTTTGCATCATTTTAGGACTGCTCATGGGGAAATCAGAAAGCAACTGGGAGTACTCTGTCAGGTTTCCATTTCAGAAGCACCTTGGATTCGAGTCTCAGAGAAGTTCTGCTCCAGTTCTGTCAGCTGCTTGTATCAACTGTTCCCATTTGCCTACCCCCCACTCTGGAAGGACAGTGGTCAGCTCAGCCAGAAGGTCACTGAGTCCTGAGATTCAGTCATTTATTATTTTAATCACTGATTCATCATATCCTTATTTCTCTCCTAGGCCTAACTGGATATATTCCAAAAATCCCACCATTTTTTAAAAAATGGATCCTTAAGAACTTGTTTTTGTATCTTTATTCAGATCACGTCAGGTGCCATTAAAATCAGGCTAAAGGAAGCCGAGTCCACCGAAATCATGATAAATGTTGCTCGTGAGAAGTATCGTCCAGTAGCCACTCAAGGCTCTGTTATGTACTTTGTTATTGCAAGCCTCTCAGAAATAGATCCTATGTATCAGTATTCATTAAAATACTTTAAACAGGTAAGTGTGTTGTTTTGTCAGTGAAATTCATGTCTTTGGTTTCCCTTTAAATCCCATTGAGTTACTTTTTTGCCTCAGACAAGTCATGAGTCTAGTTGTCAGGTAAAATCCTCTAGGAGTCAGGGTTTGGACTTTCAGGTCAAAAGCAACCCCACCTGCCATGTTTTCTCAACACTCAAGTGCCCAGGACGCACAGAAAACTGCAGAGGAAGAAAGGAAAGATCTTCTCTTGACCTCCTCGACTCACCAAGTTAGACTCTGCTTGTCAGTGGGAGGGGTAGCAAAAACTGCACCAGTCTTTTACCCAAAACATTCCCTACGTCCTATTTGGCAGTACCTCCACATTGCCTTGAGCAGTGAGCTTCTCTCACCTACTGGTCTCTGACATCCCAGAGAGCAGAAATGAAGCCTCACCCATCCCTATCTCCCCACCATGCTGCTACGTAATTAGTGTTTCATGAACAAAGAGTCTGTTTCCATCCCTCCATAAAAGAGCTGTTGAATTTTTATGACATTAGACTGAACTTGGTTTTGCCTCTAGATGTCTTCTTCAGGTTATAGTTAAGGGTCCAGCAGCAAGAGGAGCTGCAGGAGAGAATGGAAATGAATAATTGAAAGAAATGAGAGGCATGTTGTTTAGATGCACCCGGGCTCTCTTCCCACAAGATGTGCATTTGCTTTAGCAGCCTTTAAAGCCATTTGTTCTGGGGTCAGATCTCAGCTTCTAAAGGCAGGGCTTTGCCCTTCTCATGTCTCTGCTTCCTTCCTTTCATTGGCTGGTATTAAACTAAGCAAAGTCACAGGATGAGAAAAATCCTTGAATTCCACCTAAATGACTTTCATAATGCCTTCCTCATCCTGGGGGTTTTGGAATTCATGCTTTTCAAGTTTTTAAAATCTCCTTCAGGAAATAAAAATGAAGATGCTCTGAAAATATCTCAGGCTGACAGAAAAAGGGCTAGGGGATGAATCTTCAATGCACTAGGGTTTTGCTATTTAGAAGGGAACATAGAGACCCTTAACATATTTGTAGGTGACCACGCTGGCCTGGGCATATCTCCCAAACCCATCCATAATTGCATGTCAATGCTGAAATTATTTAGGGTGCATCAAGATTCACTGTGTTTTATTTTGGCACCAAATGTTATATCTTCACTGGATTTTAACTTCTCTGTTTCTTGTTAGGTTGTTAAAGAAAGCTCAATCCTCTTTTCTTCTAAGTGTTTTACAGTAACAACTCTATTCCCCTTAGTCAACCAAACTTTGGGGAGAATTAATAAGGGCTTTCCCTTAAATTTCAGAGAAGATTCTAGCACATTCTTCCCATATCCTAACAATTATGTTGGAGAACTGCCAAGATGAGCACATGACCTTACCTTGCCCTTACATCTCTCATCTCAAAATGATTATCAAATCTGAGTTAAGGACATGAAAAAACTGGTTCTGCCAGCTCACCTCCATTTTCCAGTGTTTTCTGCCTCACATCAAGATGATGCCTTTTTGAATATTGTTAAGAGTTTGGCAGTTGTTCATTTCTGAAAGATGGGGGGTTGGGGAAAGGAAAATGCAGAAAATAAATATTCGTCTGCGGTGCTGCTACTGGCTCACAGAATACAGGGCGCAGAAGGGTGGGAGAGAGGAGTAGGGATTTTTTTTTTTCCACAGAAATTGAATTAAATCAGAGACATTGATAGAGCTCTCTTTTCATGTAGTTGTTCAATACAACAATTGAAACTTCTGTAAGGTCAGATGATCTAGAGCAGCGCATGGAAACACTCCTGGAACAAACCCTTCTAACCGCTTACGTCAATGTTTCGAGAGGACTCTTTGAACAACATAAACTCATCTACAGCTTTATGCTCTGTGTAGAGCTCATGCGTCAGCAAGAAAACCTGACCGATGCTGAATGGAATTTCTTTCTCCGAGGCTCTGCAGGATTAGAAAAGGTACGTGTTTCACATTTGGATTGTAAATGTTATTCTAAGTAGAGCCCACAAGCACATGCCAATGCTCTGTAGTGGCTGAAGGTTATACATTTGGTTGTGTGACCCAGCGGGGTGGGCACTGGGGGTCTAACGGGCCAGGCTGTCACTCAGCTCCATCTCCAGTAGTGGTGCAGTGTGGGTAACATTTACACTCTCTACGCAGCAGTGTCCTGGGATGTGAGGAGTAACCAATGAGCTAGTAGATGTGATCATGTATTGAAAAGTTGACCATCTTACAAATATGAAGAGTTAAAATTCAATAATGTTGTAATTCATAGATTTGGCAATACTGTTTGGGAAATCATGACTCTCTCTTACCTGGACACAGCTTTCATTATAAAGCACAGGACGTAATATAACTGGACCGTCACTTTCTGTAATACCATAATACAAGTTCTGCTGCACTTGCCTTCTTTGCGTTCATCCTTTTACCAAACTTGCTCCAGCCCCTTTAGGTGGACTATGTCACCCCCATACCACAGACCTGGTCACCCACAGAAGTTAGAGCCACACACACACCCCGAACTCTTGACTGAAGTTCCATCTTAGCCCCACTCTAAATTCTTGGCTCTATCCTGCCAATCTTGAGCCCCGCCCTTGGTCCCTGCAGACATGACATCTGCACCTGTTTGCCAGTATTTGAGCCTCAGTGTATTGCTGGGAGGTTGGACTTCATGCTTTTTTTATTTGACTCTCAGTGCCCTATGCTCCCAGGACAAACCCAGACAAGACCTCTCCACCAGATGTTCCTTCCTCCCCACTCCCCACCCATCTTGCATGCATTCATATTCTATTAATGCTTTCTTAATGCTATCTTAACTTCATAATCACAGTTAATACTCACAGAGGGCTTGCTTTGTGTTTTATGTATATCAGCTCATTTATTCTTCTTAGTCTTCCTCTTAACGTGAGTTCCTAATTTTATCTCTAGCCTGCAGATAGACAATTAGGCACAGAGAGATTAATTTGTCACGTTCACATACTTAATAGGATTTGGAACCAGCACTGGAAGCCTCGCAGTCAGTTGGTAGAGCTTGCACTCTCACCCACTTCACTCTATTGCTGACTATGAGTCACTCCGCCAGTCCCTTCCCAGTGCATTATTCTCCTTCTTTCCTCACAGCACTCTGTTAGCAGCCTTGTTTACAGTTTTATCTAGCAGAGGCTTGAAGAGGTTAAAGAACTTTCCAGAATCAGGTAACTGATGCATGACACAGTCTGATTCAAACCTATGTCTAAGCTTCCAAAGCCCACATCTATTCCAGTACCACCTGCTACTTCTCATGAACAACGTATTTTGAAAATAAATGTAAAATATGTTTAAATAGCATCAAACATAAAACTTAAAATTAGGGGTACCTGGGTGGCTCAGTCAGTTGAGCATCTGACCCTTGATTTCAGCTCAGGTCACGATCCCAGGGTCGTGGGATCGAGCCCCTCCATCAGGCTCCATCAGAATCTGCTTAAGATTCTCTCTCTCTCATGGTGTCTGAGTGGCTCAGTCAGTTAAGCTTCCAATTCTTGGTTTCAGCTCAGATCATGATCTCATGGTTCATAGGTTCAAGCCCGGTGTCAGGCTCAGGGTGGGGCCTGCTTGGGATTCTCTCTCCCTCTCTCTCTGCCCCACCCTCACTTATGTTCGTTCATTCTCTCTCTCTCTCTCTCTCTCTCTCTCTCTCTCAAATTAAATAAATAAAAATGTTTAAAAAAAAGATTTCTCTCTCTCTTTCTCCCTCTCCCTCTGCCCCTCTCCCCTACTCATGCACTCTCTAAAATTAAAACACACACACACACACACACAACTTAAAATTAGTCAGAAATCATCTTAAGAAACTTCTCAAAAGTTTTTTATTAAACTTTCTTTCCTCCACCACAAGGAAAATAGAATGATTCTTGACTGATCTTTTTTTTTTTGGAAATGTGTTTGGTTGAAATCTTTTGTCTAGTCACTTTATTTAGTTACTCATATTTTAATACTAGTATTTCCCATTCTTATCATAAATGCTACATATCAATAGAATCAATAGAATACAAAAGCAAACTACATGATCATCTTAGTAGACACAGAATAAACCATTTGACAAAACCCAATACCTTTTCATCATAAAAACACTCAATGAACTATAAATGGAAAAGAACTGTCTCAACTAGATAAAGGGCACGGACAGAAACCCACACTAACAATATACTTAATGGTGGAAGCCTGGCTGCATTCTCCCTGGGATCAGAAACAACACAAGGATGTCTGCTCTAACCACTTCTTTTCAACATTGTACTGGAGATTTTTGCCAGTTAGGACAGAAAATGAAATAAAAGGCACCCAGATTGGAAAGGAAGAGGTAAAAGTATATCTATTTATAGATGGCATGAATTTGTATATAGAAAACACTAAGGAACCTCCTTTAAAAAAACTGAAGTATTAGAATTAATAAATCAGTTCAAGAAGGTTGCAGGATACAAGATCAATATACAAAATAATTTCTTGTATATGCTTTCAGTGAACAATATGAAAAATGCAATTAGGAAAAAATCTTACAACAGCAGCAGAAAGAATAAAATGCTTAGAAATAAATTTAACAAAAGAAGTTCAAACTTATACTCTGAAAACTACAAAACATGTTGAAAGACCTGAGTGGGCCTAAATAATTGGGAAATTCCCACAATCATGGAATGGAGACTTAATACTGTTAGGATGGCAGTACTCCCCAAAATGATCTACAGATTCAGTGTAATCTGCATCAGAATCCAAGCTCGCTTCTTTGTAAAAATTGGCAAGCTTACTGTAAAGTTCATATGGAATCACGGAGGATCTAGATCCCAAAGCTTACTACAAACCAGCAATAACCAAGACAGTATGATACCAGCACAAAGATGGACAAATGGATAAATGAAATTTGAGAGTCCAGAAATAAAACCATGTGTCTGCAGTCAACTGATTTTTGACAAGGGTGCCAGGACAATTCATTGGGAAAAGAAGTCTTTTCAACAAATGGTGTGGGCCAACTAGACAGCCACATGCAAACAGTGAAACTGGACCCTTACATCACTCCATATAGAACTTAAAACACACCAAAAACCTAAATATAAGAGTCAAAACTCTTGTAAGAGGACATAGGTGTAAATTTTTATGACTGCCTATTTCACAATGGATCCTTAGATCTGATACCAAAAGCATGAGCAACAAAAGAAAAAAAAAATAGGTAAATTGGACTTTATCAAAAATAAACATGCTTTCATTTGAAAGGACAGTATTTAAAAAATGAAAAGACAACCCCATAGAGTGGGAGAAAATACTTGCAAATCATACCTGATAAAGTATTTGTATCTAGAATACATAAAGAACTCTTACAACTCCACAATAAATAGACAAATGACCGAATTTATTTTATTTATTTATTTTTTTTTAACTTTATAGTTTATTGTCAGGTTGGTTTCCATATAACACCCAGTGCTCTTCCCCACAAGTGACCTCCACCAAGACCATCACCCCCCATTACCTTTCCCCCTTCCCCTTCCCCCCTCAGTTTGTTTTCAGTATTCAAGAGTCTCTCATGTTTTGAAATGACCCAATTTAAAAATAGGCAAAGGACCTGAATAAATATTTCTCCAAGGAAGATATACATAAGCATGTGAAAAGATGTTCAACATCATTATTAATCAGGGAAATACAAATCAAAACCTTAAGGACATACCTTTCATCCCTACTAGAATTAGGCTGGAATCAAAAAGACAGATAATAACAAGTGTCGGTGAGGATGTGGAAAAACCCTCGTACACTGTTCCCTAGAGTCAAAACTGGTGCAGCTGCTTTGGAAAACAGTCTGGAAGCTCCTCAAACAAAACATAGAATTACTATATGATCCAGCAGTTCAACTCCTGGGTATGTATGAGAAATGAAAACATGTCCACACAAAAAGCTTGGACATACTCATGGAGATGAAAACTTGTACATGTTCATTAGCAGCATTATTCATAGTAGCCAGAAAAGTGGAAACAACCCAAATGTCCATCAACTGATGAGTGAATAAACAAAATGTGGTATATTCATAACAATAGAATATTATTCAATCATAAGGGGGAATGAAGTACTGACACAAACCATGACGTGAGGAAAAACTTCAAGACACTAAACTAATAAGCCAAAGAAGTCACAAAAGACCACGTGTTATAAAATTTGATTTATATGAAGTGTCCAGAGTAGGCAAATCTATAGAGACAGAAAGCAGTTTAGTGGTTGTTTAGGCTGGGGCCAGGGGCAGATAGGAGGGTAATAGCTGAAGAATACCTGGGGATTTTTTGAGGAGATTAAATGTTCTAAAATTCACTGTGGTGATGGTTGCACCAATCTCTGAATTTACTAAAATACATTCGGTTGTATGCTTTAAATGGGTGAATTGCATAGTATGTGAATTGTATCACAATAAAGCTACTTAAAAACCTAGTATGGGGCGCCTGGGTGGCTTGGTTGGTTAAGTGTCTGACTCTTGACTTTAGCTCAGGTCATGATTCACAGTGCGTGAGTTCAAGCCCCGCATCCCTGCTTGGGATTCTCTCTCTCTTCCTCTGTCTCTGCCCCTCCCCTGCTCTCGCTCGCTCTCTGTCTCTCTCTCTCTCTCAAAAATAAATAAACAAACTTACTTTTAAAATGTAGTATAGAACTTCAGGCAAATATTCATGAATTTTCAAAGATTTAGTCTCAGTCTACAAGCACAGCTCTTTCTCTCTTTTAAAATTGCTTCCCCACCTATAAGTGCTTCAGGGAATACTTCCAGATGGCACAATACCTTTCCCAGAAATTTCTAGGCATATATGAAATAATTGGACATACATTCACTCAGCCCTGCTGGCATGAGATCATCACCTGTCTTGGTACTGACTATACTACTCAGCTTTCCCCATCTCCTAAAGGTGAGAACATCTGGGAATCAGATTTGAAGACTAGTCTTTAGGGGAAAAAAAATCCTAAGAATATTTGGGTGGTGGGGAGAGACTGGTGCGACGTGTTGGGGAACAGGCTAGAAGTCGACTTCACAGATTTAATTTTAGCCCTTCACCAGATCAATTACTTTCTACTTTCAACCTGGAAACCTTTCACCAGCTGCACTTTTGGGCAAAGGTCTACAGGTAGAATTGACTCAGCACCTATCTTATTACTTGGCCTCGGCAAATGGTTATTTTTAACATGCTACTGAAGCTTGCTTTTTCACGAAGACAAGGTGAAAGCATATTTTGTGGTTGTCTTTGTGAATTATTACTCATTTTCGTTCTGTCTTCTAATAGGAACGCCCACCTAAGCCTGGAGTTCCCTGGCTGAATGATGCCATGTGGTTTGCATGCTGTGACTTAGAAGAATCATTTCCAGTTTTTAAAGGACTTACAGAGTACATACTGTTACATCCTATTTCCATACAAATAGGTAATATGTCAAAAAGGATCTGCTATAAGGGGGTTGTAAATAGACTCGTGAATCTTTTTTTTTAAGGCATTCTCTTTTTTAATTTATTTTGAGAGAGAGAGAGAGAGAGAGAGAGAGAGCATGCACAGCAGATAGGTAGAGGGAGTGAATCTGAAGCAGACCCCATGCTGTCAGCACAGAGCCTGATGCAGGCTCCAACCCACAAACTATGAGATGACGACCTGAGCCAAAACCAAGAGTGGGACACTTAACCGACTGAGCCACCCAGGCGCCAGGCTCATAAATCTTAACTTTAATGTCTCCTTTAATCTCTTCTGCTATATCAATATTTTTCACTAGGAAATTTCTTCATTATTAAGAAATTATGAATTGCTTGCTCTCCCAGTCTGAATGCTTGAGTTGAATGCTTGGCCCATGAATTTTCAATATTTTATATTTACTGTTACACCCATTTAAAAAGGATATGCTGGTAATAAACTATAATTTAAAAAAATAATAAACTATAATACTAAATAAATAAATAAATATAAATCAAAGGGATATATATGCTGGGGCACCTGGGTGGCTCAGTCGTTAAGCGTCTGATGTCAACTCAGGTCATGATCCCAGAGCTCGTGGGTTCGAGCCCTGCATCAGGCTCTGTGCTGACGGCTCAGAGCCTGGAGCCTGCTTCAGATTCTGTCTCCCTCTCTCTGCCTCCTTACCTGCTCATGCTCTGTCTCTCTCTCCTTCAAAAATAAATAAACATTAAAAAAAATTTTAAAGGGATATGCTTGCTTGTAAGAATTGTCTTAGCTGCACCCCTTAGGGTTTTTTCAAACTTTTCATTGAAGGATGACATACATATGGAAAAGTGCACCAATCAAAATTGTACAACTTGATGTTGTCAAACATTAACTGTACTTATGAGCCACCACCCATATCAAGAACTAAAATAATACCAGCCTCCCAGAATCCTCTCATACTCGAGTCCTCACAGGATCCTTTCCCTCTTCCCCAGAGGTAATGCTTGTTCTGAATTATAACATTATATGTTAATTTTCCCCACAAGTTTTAATATGTAGCCCTTTCAATTCTAAAAGTACACATATTATGTTAAGTAAAATTTAAATAATAAAAAGAATAAATAGAAAGGATAATAAGAAAAGCCCTGAAAAAAAGAAAAGTATACTTTTTAGTTTGAAAGCACTTAGGATTTGGAGGAACTATTTTTTATTGTTTATAATGTAATTATGTTATAGAAATTGGGGCGCCTGGGTGGCTCAGTTATTTGAGTGTCCGACTCTTGATTTCACTATGATTGCCAAATTCTCTTTGAAATTCCAGAATTTTCCCCATCATATCTTGTGAAAGTATGCTGTTCATTATGACTAGGTTTAGGATTATTATCTTCCTAGTAAATTATTCCTTTTAATTAAATAATATGCCTTTTACTCTAAATAGTTCTTTTTTGCCTTAATATATATTTTCTAATGTTAATGTAATTATAGCACAATTATATTGGTTAGGGTTTTGCCTCTACATATTTTTATACTTTTATTTTAACTCTTTTTGTGTCATCATGTTTTTGGTGTATCTTTAGTGGAATTTTGTTGTTCTGAGCAGTATGGGAGTCTCTTTTTAAACAGGAAAGTTTTAATTCAATGATATTTATTATAGTAATTGCTCCATTTCAGAAGATCTCAACTGGGAAATATTTTGTCTCCCAGGGGACATCTGTCAATGTCTGGAGACATTTTGGTTGTCACAACTGGGATGGTGCTACTGGCATCTAGTAGGTAGAAACCAAGGATGTGGCTAAACATCCTACAATGCTCAGAACAATCCTCCAGAACAAATAACCACTTGGCCAAAAATGTCCATAGTGGTGAGACTGAGAAATCCTGATCTGTTTGGACTTAACTTCTATAACATTATTTTGTGGGGAGTTTTTTTCTTGGCAGCCTTTTTCTTTGCTTCAGTTTTTCTTCTTTCTTGCCTTTGGGTAGCTTATCCATTCTTTTATTTACCCCATACTAATTTGAATTTCTGTGTTCTATTTCTATTCTTTAATAATCACTCTTATACTTGTGATACGAGTATTTATTTAACCAGCAAGTATAATGATTTAAAGTCTACATGGACCAGAATTTCTAGGATCCTAATATACTTGTTTGATTTCTAAATAAAGACTAGAAAAAATGAAATGCTCTTCAATAAATGCATAAAATAGAGATTATGTTTCTATATTGAGGATCAGTTAAACAAGACACCTAGAGATAGAGGTAGAACACAAAAAGAAAAACACTCATAGGGGAACCTAGAGATGGCCAGTTAGGGACAGACCCAAAGCAGAAAGAGCTAGATGGAGCCTAAGAAACACAAGGGCAAAGAAAGAAGGGAGGGGTGGAGGGTAGAAGGCAAAGTAATTCTGGAAACAACTCATCATGTTTGAACAAAAAGAACCATGTGTTATCCCTATCGATTGGGACTAAAAGTTCAGCTATTTAAAACAACTTTCCTGCTTTCATTTGTTAAATTTCAGGGTTTATTCTGGAAACCCTACACAATTGTAAAGGTTTGTACATGTGTAATAGGAGGGCTCATGTTCTAAAAGTAAGCTTTAGATCTTTGCAGGTGAAGTTTAATAATTAATTCCAATGGCATTCTTACCTTCAAAAGCCTCCTAATTGCCTTAATCTTTTGTCTTTGATGGTTTCTAAGTGCTTCATGTCCTAATAATTGAGAGTTACTTAAAATATTCTGTCTTATCCTCTCTCATTAGCCAGAATCCTAGTGATTATACAATAAATAATAAGAACCTCAGAAAAAGGAAGTCCTTTTGGAATAAATGGTTCTACTCTCTGGTCCTCAGAGTAACACAACCACCTTCAACCAAAGAGCACTCTGGTGTGCTGTGCCCTGTGGTCTCACATAATGTAATTATCTGTATGCCATCTAGAAATCAGAAGTCTTGGAGAGGTGAACACTCCCCCAGAGCCATAGTCTTGAGTGTCACTAAATTTCTGTCACCACCTCTTTGCTATTATTAGACCCTCAGAAGAGAGCCACAGCAGACCGGCTGGAGAAAGAGGTTTTCTAGCCTGAAATTCAAGCCAACGTTTTTGCCTCGTGTTCAACCAAAGGAACTTGTTTCGTTACTGGAGGACAAACTGGCTGTGTTGGCTGCTGAGAGTCTTACAGCACACTGTACCTCCAGGAATTTCAGTGCTAACTCTTACCACACATTAACACCGTCATAAAGGGTGGGGCGTCTGGGTGGCTCAGTCAGTTGAGCATCCGACTTCGGATCAGGTCTTGATCTCATGGTTCTTGAGTGTGAGCTCCACTCAAGCTCCACATTGGGCTCACTGCTGTCAGTGCAGAGCCTGCTTTGGATCCTCTGTCCTCCTCTCTCTGCCCCTCCCCTGCTCACAACACACACACACACACACACACACACTCTCTCTCTCTCTCTCTCTCTCTCTCTCTCTCTCTCTCTCTCTCTCTCAAAAATAAATAAACACTAAAGAAAATATTTTAAATGATTGTGTAGGCTAACCAGGATCCTAACCCTCATGTGAGATGCAAGCTATTTCCTATAAATATTCCATGGGGGAAGGGAAGCAATATATTGTTTATTGAGGCATAAAGTTGTATATATGTCAATTTATCCATATATTATTTTATCGTTCAAATTATATATGCCAGAACTTTCAGTTTGCTTCATCTATCACTGACTTGATAATTATGTGTTACTTCCTACCACAATTTGTTTTCTGCTTTTTCCTCTACCTCCAGCAGTGATTACTTGATGTACTCTCTCACTATTATCTGACACACAGGTTCATTTTATTGTTTTTATTATATATTTTAATATAACTTGACCTATTTGTCCCATTTAATTATATTTGCTTTGAATTCTAATTTATTCAATGTTACTCTTATCACTTCAATTTTCTTTTTTGTTCACATTTGATTAATGTGTCTCTATGCATCCTTTTATTCTTAACCCTTTATTTTATTTTGCTTTAGGTTTGCTTTTTATAAGTGGTTTCCTATTTGATTTGTTTTCCAATCTAATTTTAAATTCTTTTTAATTAGATTGCGTAAGGGGAGATTAATATATTTTCTGATAGTAAATGTAGAAATTTTTAAATTACCAAATATATTTATTTAATTTCAAAGTCAGACCAACTCTAATTAGAGCATCTTTTTAAATTGTGTTTCCAGGATCTTTTGAGACTTATATTAACCCACATGAATGGGAAGGCTATACTGAATTGGAGGAAGAGGAATTCATGACAGAAGAAGAGACTAAAAACGATTATTCTTGGCTTCCAGGATTAAGTTCTTTCCAAAAACTACTTCTCATTAAGTGTTGCAAAGAAGAGAAGGTAGGGTGTTGCTTTTTCTTTTTAATTAAAGGACTGTGTTATAGTTATTTCTACTAATGCTCATCAGCCAGTTACGATTAATAACTGACTAGATTTATTTGTTTAGAGATTAACAATGGCCAAGTTTGGCAGGAGGCTGCAAGAAATAGAGACTCTGTGTTATTAATAGAACATAACGTTTTATGCAGAAAATGAAAGAAAAGGATAGAGAACCATCCAGGAACCTAGTCGTCCTTTCCTAGCATGCACCATTAGGGACTTGTGCTCTCCGGAGAGGACAGCCATCACCGGAGGGCAGTAGTAGGGAATTGATAGGCCTTTCAGATCTTGGTGACAATATGGAAAGAACTTTTTTGAAGAGACCAAAACCATAGTCACAAAGACCAGTTTCAAGACTGTTGGACAGGTCTATGTAAGAAGCTATTGCAGCCAGAATTAGGATAGAGGTTGTAGATGGGGCGCCTGGGTGGCTCAGGCGGTTAAGCATCTGACTCTTGATTTCAGCTCAGGGCATGATCTCAACAGTTCATGAGTTTGAGCCCTGTGTCTGGCTCTGCACTTACAGTGCAGAGCCTGCTTGGGATTTCCTCTATCCCTCTCCCTCTCTCTCTCTCTGGCCATCTCCCTCCCCATGTTCTCGCAAGCATGCGCTCGCTCTCAAAATAAATAAATAAACTTTTTAAAAAAAGGATAGAGGTAGGATATTGAAGAGATAGAGGGGGATGTAGAGGTGAGGCAACTGGTAGGGCTTCCAGTTTCTGCTTGGGTGCCAGAGGGGGTAGCGTAACAACAACAGAGCAAATGTGAAAGGAGAAGTGTGTCACAGAAAGATGTCACTTAGTCTGCAGTACCTGCCAGCTATCAGAGTACATAGCAGCCTGGAGACCAATTAATATGTAGGTAGGAAATTCTAGAGAGAAGTGTATGCTAGAAATAGAGAGTTGGGGACCATCAGCATCATGCTGGGAAGTATATCAAATGGGAGTTGTTGGAATCAGATAGGAATAAAGCATAATGGAATCTGGTTTCTTCAACAACATATTTTGTCTGTTTATTTGTTTGTTTTGCAAGGGGGAGGAGGAGATGAAGGATGAAACATAATCGATCTGAAG
>CM053576.1:93728806-93745231 GCA_028646485.1 Cryptoprocta ferox
GCCTGGGTGGCTTAGTTGGTTAAGCATCTGACTTCGACTCAGGTCATGATCTCATGGTTTGTGGGTTCAAGCCCCACATTGGGCTCTGTACTGACAGCTTGGAGCCTGGAGCCTGCTTCAGATTCTGTATCTCCCTCTCTCTCTGCCCCTCCCCTGCTTATGCTCTGTCTCTCTCTACCCAAAATAAATAAAAACATTAAAAAAATTAAAAAAAATTTTTTTACCAAAGTAGTGGCACCATTTTACATTGCCACCAGCAATTTCTCCACATCCTCACCAACACTTGCTAATTTTGTTTGTTTCGTTTTTAAATTATAGCCATCCTAGTAGGTGTGAAGTGGTATCTCATTATGGCTTTAATTTTCATTTCCTTAATGACTGTCATTTTACGTGCTTATGGGCATTTGGAAATCTTTGGTGAAATGTCTATTCAAATCTTTTGCCCATTTTTTGGATCATTTTTCTTCTCACTGTTGAGTTGTAAGGGTTCTTTTATATACTTTGTATACAAGTGCCTTATCAGACATATGATTTGCAAATAGTTTTCTTAGTATATGATTTGCCTTTTCACTTTCTTTTTTTTTTAACTTTGTTTTTAATCTTTATTCATTTTTGAGAGTGAGTGAGAGAGAGAGAGAGAGAGAGAGAGAGATTGAGATTGAACAAACACACAAGGGAGGGGCAGAGAGAGAGGGAGACACAGAATGTGAAGCAGGCTCCAGGCTCTGAGCTGTCAGCACAGAGCCCAATGTGGGGTTTGAACTCATGAGCTATGAGATCATGACCTGAGCCAAAGTTGAATGCTTAACATGGAAGGCATCCTCCAGTCCTGGCTCCTCTCCAAAATTTCCAAAAGAAAATCTGACATTACTGGAAATGTAATAGATCAGTCAAGAGGACATGTATACTTCATGGTAAAATGAAATATTTCTCCATTAAAATAGGGGGGGGGAAATACACTAATCATCCACCTGAGCCACCCAGGTGCCCCTTACCTTTTCACTTTCTTGGTGGTATTTGTTGAAGTATAAAAGTATTAAATATTGATGAAGAGGATTTATTTTTAAAATTTTTATTATTTTCTTTATTGTTTGTATTTTTGTGTCATATCTAATAAGTAATTGCCTAACCCAAAGTCACAAAGATTTGGATCTATGCTTTCTTCTAAGAGCTTTTTGATTTCAGCTGTTACACCACTCATTTTGAATTAATTTTTGTGTATTGTATGAAATAAGTATCCAAAGTCATCCTTTTGCAGATGGATATCTAACAGTCCTAGCATCATTTGTTGAACAAATTATTTTTCCTCCTTTGAGCCTCCCTGATGCCTTTGTTGAAAGTAAGTTGGCCATCAATATCAGGTCAACTGACCAGCACCATTTTGTAAGCAGTGTTTGGCCCCACTGGAATGCTGGTGTGCTGCAGGCCAGAGTATGCAGTAGCCCCCTAACTCCAAGACCACCCCTTTTGGTCCACTCTGAGGATGGGTCCTCATTCATTTTCACTACTGTTTCACTGCCCTTTACTTCAAAGGTTTATTTGCCTTTCCCAGCTCTAGATCACCTGATATCTCTCTATTCTTCCCTATTTCCCTTACCATTGAAGACCATCCATTCCCATTTTGCCCCTTTTCAGAGTGCTCTTCTTCCCCCACTTCCCAGGGTAACTCATTTCTTCATTACTCAGGCTTGGCACTAAGGTTCCATGTGGCCACAATTAATATCTGCTAAAAAGTGTAATTCCTGAAATATATTTTCCTTCTTCACAAGTATACCTGAATCAACAGGTCAATAAATGTTCAGATTTTTTTTAATTTAAGAGCACAGACTCTGGAAACCAGACTTCCTGGATTTCAATCTTGGCTCCACCATTTATAAACTGTGTGCCTCAGTTTCCTCATGTATAAAATAGGGATATAACAGTCCTCACCTCATAGGGTGGTTGTGAGGATTAAATCTACTAATTCTTGGGAAGTGCTTAACACAGTACACACTTGGTGTGTATCAAGAGAGAGAAAAGTTTTTGCTATTATTACTTGGGAAAACATCTGCCTGCTTTCTATGTGTAAATATCTTCCTGATACTCTTATCATGGTTTTATCTTCACAAAGGGACTATCAGAAATCATCATCACCACCATCAAACACTGGGGAAGGACACCATCTTCATATGGGCCATGCCCTGGTCATGTGGGCATACTGACCAGTAATGTAAATCAGCGCATCCCAGGGAATCTTTCCTTCTCGACAATAAAGGTTGAGGTTCAGTAAAGCACATTCCCTGTCACTGTCATTAAATTCATAGCAGATATTCCAACCAAGAGGGCCAAACTTTTTTCTCTCCTAGAACAGAAAATGAAAATGGTCTTAACATAATATTTGATAAAATTAATTTTGTGTAAAAGATTGAGAAATAAAGGGTTTCTATTGCAGTTGGGCATTTTCATTCTGTAAAATTAGTTAAGATCATGCAGTTGAACTTCTAGGCTTTCAGTTTGGCTTTCACCAAACATGGAAGGCATCCTCCAGTCCTGGCTCCTCTCCAAAATTTCCAAAAGAAAATCTGACATTACTGGAAATGTAATAGATCAGTCAAAAGGACATGTATACTTCATGGTAAAATGAAATATTTCTCCATTAAAATAGGGGGGGGGGAAATACACTAATCATCCATCAGGTGGACAGACTGTTCTGAGGAGTCCGTAACCTAGGCTTTTTAGTCATGTCACAATGTGCTGATTACATACTGACTTCTCTGCAGGGACTTTTTTTTTTTTTTAAACTGGTACACAGGGGGCGCCTGGGTGGCTCAGTCGGTTAAGTGTCCTACTTCAGCTCAGGTCATGATCTTGAAGTTTGTGAGTTTGAGTCCCGCGTCGGGCTCTGTGCTGACAGCTCAGAGTCTGGAGCCTGCCTCTGATTCTGTGTCTCCCTCTCTCTCTGCCCCTTCCCCACCATGCTCTGTCTCTCTTACTCTCTCTCAAAAATAAATAAACATCAAAAAAAAAAAAAAAAGTTAAAAAAAACCCAAACGGGTACACAGAATCATAATCCTTGTTTCATGACTTCACATGGTGAAGTCTTTCCCTTTCTTTGTTATCTCCCTATCCCACCTTAATTGCTTAATTCTAAACTGATAATTATACCAGAGGTCTTATATTTCCTCCTCTTGACCTCAAAATTTCCTTGTCTTAAGCCACCTCCCCATCTCAGCTGTTTTTGTTCGTACAACAAGGATCTCATACTTGGAGCCCCTAGTCCCAGCCTCTCAGATCTCCTCTAGGACCTTGTTTACTTATTTATCTCATATCTTACATCTTTAATCTTTGTTTTTTCTTTATAGATTCTTTCTCTGTAGACCATACATAGTTGAAACCCAGGCAGTCTAATTAAGACACCATTTGGAAATATGTAGTCAAAGAATCAGAATTTAAGTGCAGGGTCATGGGATGGACACCAGATCACAGCAGTGAGGTTTGAGCAGATGGAAGGAGAGAGTAGTTCTGCATTGAAGGTCATCTTTCAGGGGACTTGGGGCTCTGATCACAAGGAAGACGTTAAGGGTGGCAAGCCCACTCAAACAGAAATAGGTGAGAGTGAAACCACTGTAAGAAAAATGATGACTGACATGATATATGTGTGCAAAGAAGGAATAATAAAAAATAATTCTGAAATTTTGATTGTAGGTGATTCAGAGATGGGACCACTGATCAGAAAAGTGTAGAGGGGAAGCAGATTTGGGAGTGAGGCATAGCTGAGATCAATTTTGTGCTTTTGAGTTTGACCTAGTACATCTATCCAGGTGATGGTGTCACTTAGATCAGAGTAGAGCTGGGAGGTGCAACTGTGAGATGCTGAGGTGAGGGGAGTACACAGATAAGCCACTGAGTAAAAACAACTTGGGTTCAGACACGGAACGGGGCCTCAGCACTTCACAATGCCAGCTGTTAGTTTTCATGTAATTCCTACTTTTATTTATTTATTAACATAATGCACTTTCTTGTTTCTATTGAAAAGCAAAATTGAGTGTACCTGAATAATTGCATGGAAGAAACAAATGCCAAATATTATTTGTCTCCATTTTCTTCCGAGTATATTTTCTTCAAAAAATGAAGGTGTAATTTCAGTAAAAGCTCGTCTGATATTTGCACGTAAACCTTTTGGAGGCTCATTGGTTACCTGGATTTAGACACATAGGTGGCACAGAGGGTCATTTTACAGGTTTGCATTATTTATAAATAATACATATCGACTGAAGCCATCAAAGGATATAGGTAACTGATGCCCAAGGGGCATTCCTGGCATGTTGGGGCCTGCTCTGTGTCTTGCTCAGCCCCAGTCTCTGGAAAGTAGGGCCTGGTGGGGTCTTCAGACCTACAATGGGTAAATCATCTCCACCAGAACCTCATACTATTTCTGTTGGAAATAGTTCTGTTCCATTTTTCTAAATATGGGCCAGAAAGTATGCTCAGGCCTTCTGCATCGGATTTTCCACTCATCTCAACATACGGCATTCCTTGATGACGTGGGGACAGGAAAGGAAGAGGTATCTCTTGTTCCTGAGTGATCATTCATATACAGAGGCTTCCCATACACTGGAACCTTCCAGCACTGGAATCCAGCGGCCATACCACCCCGTAGACCTTCCTTCTCTCAAATGCTGAAACATTCTCTTAACTCTTGGGAGGGGATCTTTTCTCATCACTCTGCATCTTTGACATTTTTTGATAGAGCTGAATGATCAACAGACTAGGACACACATGGGTGGGCAGTGTCTTGGGAAATTCTCTCCCTGTATGCTATCAGGTAGGGGATACTGACTCGCTCCTCCCCACCTTGACCACATGAACTTTGACGTGGTCCTACATGGGGCCTGGGCTCCCCGGACGCACTCGGGGAACACTCTGACCCCAGTTACTTTGTGCTGTTCCAACCAGGTGCATACATTACCTTGACAGAATTTTGAAGAACTGTAACAGGAAATGTACTACTAGGCATGGAACTTAAAAAAAGTCGAAAAGTGTCCTTGATGACAATATCTGTTTAAAACAAAGATAAAACAACAAAAAAGGAAAATGCTTAAATTGTAATAATACTTTTATGTAACAAATTCTTATTATGGGATAGCAAAAAGATGCTACGAGCTCTGTTTAAAGACTAGTTTAAGTATTTTATGTTGTAACGTTATAAAATGGAGGTGGGAGAATCTTTATAGAAAACTCTTAAATCAGAAGAGTTTGGCAATCTAGACACTGCCACATTTGAGTAAAGAAATTAAGGATACATTAATTTTCAGTACTTGTTGAAGGTGTTAAGGGCTTTCTCTCTAAAATACAGAAAGTTTTCAATTAAAAAAATGGGACAGTTACTGCCAGTGCTCATGAAGTAGTTTTTTGTTTTTTGTTTTGTTTTTTAAACAATTCAATTTATGGCAAATTGCAGGAAAATGATCAGAAAGCCCTATAGAGAAGAGAGGGATTTCTCCACTCTGTAGAGAAGTTGCCAGGGGAACTGAGGGAGCAGGAGTGTAGACAGACTTCATAAGTAGCATGAAGAAGTTAAGCCAACATGCTTACTTTGTGATATGTGGACAGAGTACCCAAGAAAGTGAGTTCCATTTGAGGTTCAAAAGGTTGAAGCAAAGTTGGGAAAATTATTGTTCCCATTATAGGAAGATACAGGCATCGTCCAAGGATGACTTCTTGGTGCTGGTTTTTAAGTACATATTATGGTGTTTCTCCAACATTCCAGGCTTTCTCCCTCCCTGGGGTGTTTGCATTAGCTATTCCTTCCGCCTGGAATGCTCTTTCTTTAGATTCCCTTACTTTGTTCAAGCTTTGGTCAAATGTTACCTTCTCAAAGAGGTTTACCCAGACCACACCATTTAAACTTGCTACCCACTCTTCCTCCCTACACCTCCCCCTGCCGTTTTATGCTGACCTTTCTGATCCTCCATACTCTTTATTTTGTCCAAAGCACCAACCACATTCTATCATATCACATAAATTATTTATTTATGATATGGTTTAATTATTGTTTATCTCCCCTTACTAACATGTAAGCTTTGTGTGGGCAGATACCTATGGTTTTTTTGTTCACCGTTCTACCTTAAGCATCTAGAACTGCATGGTACACAGTAGGTTCCCAAATACTTATTGAATGAATGACTGCAGATTAAAGCTGAGTTTATGCTTCTTGGTTTGGTAACCTAAATTCATGAGCTACATTAGATGGCCAAACTTCAAAGTTAGTTCTTTAACAAAAAAAATTTTTTTAATGATTATTTATTTTGAGAGAGGAGAGAGAGAGAGATCGGGGAAAGGGCAGAGAGAGTGAGAGAGAGAGAATCCCAGGCTGGCCCCATGTTGCCAGTGCAGAGCCTGATGTGGGGCTCAAACCCATAAACCACAAGATCATGACCTGAGCCAAAACCAAGAGTTGGACACTTAATTGGCTGAGCCTCCCAGGTACCCCCAAAATTAGTTCTAGAACAATTCTAGAGCAACACTAGAATTGCTTGCATGGTAAAAACTGTTAGGCATAGAAGTCAGACATCAACTAAAGTCTTAGGGCTAATGATTTCAGTAACCAAAGGTCCAAAGCATAAGAAAGGCTCGATTTAGAGAAGTAACTTTTTTTTCATACTGTTTCTCTAATGCAAAAGCATCAAGAATATTAACTCTTATAGACATCACAGATGTTTAGAAATGGCATGGAATCTTAGAAATCATCTTAGCCTGGGGCTTCTAGCCAGGATACTGTGCAGGCATCTTATGGCTGGGGAAGCTGAGGCCCAGAGAGGAGACGTGTACACAGGCAGGAAGTGGTGGGGGCAGAACTCTACTGGCTCTGAGAATTTCAAATCCAGAGTTTTCACTTCTTCCTCTGTTTCTTTTTTCTTTTGTTCACTTACAGTTTTCAGCTTATTACCAGAGTGTATTTTATTTTAAATGGGTTCAAGTTAAACATCAGAACTCACACGGGTACCTTAATAATGATTGTAACAAGGGCCAGAAGAGGATTTTCCTATCCACTTAAGCTTTAGTAAGCTGAAGGCACTTAAAAGCCACTAACAACTTCGGCTGGCTTCCACAGCCCATCCTGCCTCTGGCATACACTTGCTCTTGTCCCAGTCACCATGAGGCTGAACAATGTGTCCATATTCTGAAGGCTTATGTAGTTACACTGCAGCAAATTGCTGTTTAGATGCCTTCCCTAGCATTTTCTTCTTAATTATAATCCTAATCTTTAGCATCACCTGTACAGTGTCTGGTCATTTTTCTTTAATTATTTAAATGGAAATAGCCACAGGCCACTTGTATTTGCACTGCAAAAGGGTGAAAAGAATGAATATTATTCTGGGTGGTGGATATGAAGGATTCTTTATCCTTGCTGGAGGCAGCCTGCAGAGGCAAGGAGTGGGAACTGGAAGTGGGAACTGGTCTTTAGGGGAAGGCTGCTAAGTCTTGGCTGTGCAGTGGTGTCCCGTGTAGGCTGGCAGCTCTGTAAAGAAAGAGCTCTTCACTTTAATAGGCAGCAGTAAGTAAAGTCACTTGTAAGACTGGCTGCATAGCTCTCACCTTCCCAGAAAGCTTCTATGGTCAGGGCACAAAGGAAGACCTCAGAGAAAGGGCTCTGGATATCCTAGGTTGATAGGAATGACCTCCTGACAGAGTGGTAAAGTAGGGCTCATCTTGCTTATTACCAATAATACAGTTCCTAAGGTTTCAATTATTTTTATTTTTTAAAAGTTTATTTATTTATGTTGGGGGTGGGGGAGAGAGAGAGAGAGAGACAGAGAGAGAGAGAGAGAGAGAGAGAGAGAGAATCCCGAGCACCGAGCAGGCTCTGTGCTGTCAGCATGGAGCCCGACACGGGGCTCGATCCCATGACTGTGAGATCATGACCTGAGCAATAAAGTTCCTCTTCATCCCAAACTCTGTCTTCCGTGTGATATTTTGGCTCCAAAGCGTGGAGGTCGGTTTTTGACAATGTGGGTGGGAGGCACACATGAGGGTTAGTAGGTGTATGAGTTAAAGAGAATAAGTGGTGAAACATGACTCTAAGGGGGTTGTGGCCATTTGAATCTGTTCCTTAACTTCTCTCATTCTTTAGTGAAAGATTTAATTTACTTTCTTTGTCCTAAGTCCATTTTTCTATTTCTTTTATCGTGCCTCTATGTAATCTATTTCGAATTCAAACGTGCCTCCATGGGAGGTAACATGAAACAGAAATCATCTACTGGGTCCTGCCCCCCAACTTGGAATCTGAAGATCTTTTTTCAAGTCTGGACTGTGTAATTTAAGTAACCTCTCTAGGCTTCAAATTTCTCCTCTTTGCTATGGGGAAACACGATGCCTACAAAAAAAATTATTGTAAGGACTGGATTTGACAAAGAAAGGCTACATAAAACAGTATTATTATGCAAATTTTATGTGTTTGACATACTTGGATCTGTGAAGGTTTTAATTAGTTCTTCCATTGCCAACATCCAAGAAACGGCAAGATGGCAGTTTTGCAAAAACACCCAGTTTCCTGATTTCATTGCATCTTTGATCATTCTTTCAGCAATGGGTCCTTGTCCTTGCCCCAGTGAAATTGACTGCACCCTGAATTCAACAACAAAAAATGCTATTTTATGTTATTTTTAAGCAATGAGATTATGAAGAAATGTAAATATTGTAGATTCTTGACTAAAATATGCACACATTTCAAATCCTCATTCTAAGAGATGTGCAAATATTTTCTCTTATTTTCTTGTTTTAAAAAACATTTTCTGCTATATTATAACACACATATGGAAAAGTCCAAAAAACAAATATATAGCTCTGTGAATTATCACAGATGAACACCTGTGGTTGAAAACACAAGTTTGCCAACATCCCAGAGACATCTGTCTCATGCCCCTTTCCATTCCAATCATTTTCCCTTTTTCCTTCCCAAAGGTACACGTTATCCTAATTTTTAACGCTATAAATCAGTTTTTTAAAACTTAAAAAAATTTGAAGTCTAACATCCATATAGAAAAAGAACATAATCATTAGTGTATGGCTTAATGGATTCTCCCGAAGTGAATGTACACTTGTACCACCACCCAGGACAAAAAAAAAGAGAGCATTACCAGCACCCTCCCAGTCAATATCCTTCTTCATTCTCAAAGGTGAAAACTACTTTGAATTCTAACATCATAGATTAATTTTACATAAATGGAATCATATAGTATATATATAGTTTGTATTTAGTCCATTTCAATCAACATTATTTTTTAGATTAATTCATATTATTGTGTGTCATTATAGTTCATTCATTTTCACTGCTATATAATATTCTACAGTGTGACTATACCAGAATTTATCCATCCATTCTACTCTTGATGGATGTTTGGGTTATTTCTGGTTCTTGGCTATTACATACAGTGCTGCAATCAACATTCTTGTGCATGTCTTTTGGTATATACACATACTCCATTTTGTTACGTATATTCCTAGGAGTACAGCTGCTGTTTGACACAGTATGCATATGTTTAACTTTATTATAATTTCAAACTGTTCTCCAAAGTGATGCCACCATTCCACACTCTACCAAGAGTATTTGTTTCTCCATGTCCTTGCTAACACCTGGTGGATGTCTATATAGAGGTATCTCACTGAGTTTTAAATTTCATAGGTTTATTTATTGGCCATCTGGCTCTTCCCATTTTCCCATTTATATCTTCCCTCTCCCCTCCCTCCCTTTTTTTTTTCTTCCTATGGGTCACTTACCCTTTATTGATTCCTAAGAGTTCTTTATATTGGATGTAAACCCTTTGTTAATTTTTTACTATCTCCATAGTTTTGTCTTTTCCGGAATGACACATAGTTGGAATCATACAGATTCCAGATTGGCTTCTTCTACTTAATAACATGCATTTAAGGTTCCTCCATGTCTTTTCTTGGCTTGATAGCTCATTTCTTTTTCATGCTGAATAATATTCCATTTTATGGATGTACCACAGTGCATTTACCCATTCACATACTGAAAGATATCTTGGTTGCTTCCAACTTTGACAATTATGAATAAAGCTGCTATAAACATGTGTAGATTTTTGTGTGGACATGACAAGGTTTTCAACTCCTTTGGGTAAATACCATGGAGTTGATTCCTAGATTGTATGGTAAGACTTTGTTAATTTTATAAGAAAACACCAAGTGGTCTTCCAAAGTACCTGTACCATTTGCATTCCCACCAGCAATAAATGAGAGTTTCTATTGTTAGTATACATTAATACAATCTGTTTTTGATACAGAGTAAACGTTTATGGATACATTAAAATAATGTCTTAAATAGCAAATAAGTTTTAATCACTATTCCACTAGATTATTATACATTTTGGACAATCTTCCATTTGTTCAAATGAAGTTTACATCTGGTTTTATTATTTTTGACCCCATTTTAACAACATACATGGCTAAATGTTAATGTATCTTACTTATTTAGTAAGGGATACCTAAATGTAGGAATTCACACTCCACAGAGGGAAGAAAAAAGGGCAAGTTTTAACAAGGAGCTGTTTATGTGAATTATAAAAACTACACAATGTGGACCTTACCGTTCTGAATACCCGCTGTCCCGGGCGAACCTCTGGAATGCACCCATAGGATCCGAGCCTGTGCTTAAGATGAATACCAGGGGAGTGTTAGATGACATGTCTTGATACAGAGTGGGCAGGTCCACAGGTGGTGTCTCTATAAAGCGTTTTCCAAGATTTTCTATTACAAAGTCTGTAAGAGCAAAAACTACCTGAAAGTTGAAAAGGAAAATATTTAAAAAATAATATGTTGAAGATCCTTCATAACTCCATCCCATTTCTCCCCTTCAACTTCTCAGAGGGTGGTGCCCTGTTCTTCTGCACTCATTCTCTGTTGATTAGGTACATTTCTTCCTACTGGGTTTGTGCCAACAGCCATGGTTCTCATGACTTTCCTGAGCAAGATGACTACTGGATGAGAGGAAAGTCCCTAGTCATTTCCTCCATCTATAAGCCTGCTCCCCCATCCTTGCCTCCTTCTGTCCCATCCTTCCTCATTCCTTCTGCATTCTTGTGGACTTTACTTTCAGTCCTTCCACTGTTTTATTTTTTTTAATTTTAATGTTTATTTTTGAGAGAGAAAGACACAGAGAGAGAGGGAGACACAGAATCCAAAGCAGGCTCCAGGATCTGACAGCAAGAGCCTAACGTGGGGCTTGAACCTACAAACTGTGAGATCGTGACCTGAGCTGAAGTCGGACGCTTAACCCACTGAGCTACTCAGGCGCCCCTGTCCTTCCACTGTTTCTTTCTGCATTATTGATCTCCCTTTTCTCCTAGATTTTATTATCATACAGTTAGGCTCTACTGTCTCCAATTCTTAAAAGCAAAGGTTTTCTCTTGATTGTTGTTCCCCTCCTAGCTATATTTTTTTAAGTTTATTTATTTTGAGAGAGAGACAGAGAGAGGGAATCCCAAGTAGAGTCCATATTCTCAGTGCAGAGCCTGATGTAGGGCTCAAACTCTGGAACTATGAGATCATGACTCCAGTAGAAGTTAGATGCTTAACTGACTGAGCTACCCAGGCGCCACATCCCTCCCAGCTATTTTGTCTCTTTGCTTCCCTTCATAAGCCAACTTCTCAGAATTGACTGCATATCTTGTTTCCCCATCTTCCCCTCTTATTTTAGTCATCAGCCTCTTCTGACCTTTCTTGGGAATTAGCCTCAGCTTGGATGATCATACCCCTGCCCCACCACTTCCTACACCAACCAGTGTGTTGCCTTCACTGATCCTATCCTAGCCTGCTTACCCCATTCCTACTCTTGCAGACCTTCTCCGTCTCTAGCCTGTATGGAGCCTTTGTGTGAGATCTTCAAGGTACTTGTGCCAGAAAACTGTCATGATAAATATACAAACCTAACCTACAATATCTACAATGTAAATGGCTCCCTTAAGGCTTGTGCAGTGCACATCTGGCACAACTGTAAGCAGCAGCCCTTCTTTAAAATTAACCCTTCATTAGGTATTCACATCACCCTGTCCAAACAATCCTTGCATGTTTTTTGTTATTGCTATTGGGAGAAGGGTATCTCAGCCTGGGTCAGGGCCATGACCTCTGACTGCACCCTTCTGTGGCCAATCTGGGAAAAGATGTTTACATGCTTGCCCACTTATATGAGGCTATATTGTGGTATTAACTGTAAATGTGACATGGTCCAAAAGGGACAGCTCTGCAACAGGTTTGGAGGTTTGGAGCTCAGTTTTAGCTATGTCTGTGAGTGACTAAATACAATTTCAACATTGATTTCTTCATGATCACTTTAAAAAATATTTTTGAGGGAATGATCTATTTATTTGCTTTTTACGTTGACAAAAAGCACTTAGAGTTTATAATGAATAACACCACAAAGCACCAATTATTTCTTGAGGCTGTTATGTAAATATAAAAGTGGTAACACACTCATGAGATGTTTTTGAACTCAAATAGTTGGAGAAATATTTCTCTTGTAAACAGGAAAAACTGCCATTAATATTATGTAGAGATCTAGGTTTCCAATGGCTTTATTAATGAAAGATCATAAGCTATTGGTTACATGTGGTATTTCCTGTGTATGATCTGATTTTCTCTATGAAATATTTTAAATATGAGAAAGTAAATTTGTCCAAAACACACCCTTGGATAGGCTCCAGTCTACCTACTATATACCTAGAAGTGCATATACCCAAGAATATGGTTAAGTACATAAAATACAGAAAGGCAACGTATCAGAGCTATAGAGCCAAGCTTTCCTGTGGAATTAGCACGTAGTTTCCTGTCTTTTGCTTTGGCCTAGTGCTGTTTGTCCCCATGGTGATGAGATTCACGCTTCTCAGCTGGAGGAAGAGGTAATACCACAGAACTGAGTACGCACACCAGCCCAGGAATGTGTGCCTCATCACGGTTGCTAAATGGTCCTCCTCACTTTCACACTAAGCGGCTGGGAGTCCTCTGCAGTTTCCAATATCTTGTCCGTATAGAAGATGGTATTAACAACTGCTATCTTATTCACTTAGCACAGAGGTTGCTTGGATTCTAGTTATTCTAGTCAGTATGAGTGAACCAGGCTTTGTTTGTTTGTTTGTTTGTTTGTTTATCTTGAGAGAGAGGGTGTGGGAGGGGCAGAGAGAGAAAATCCCAAGCAGGCTCTGCACTGTCAGCATTGTTAGCGTGGAGCCAGACTTGGGGCTCACTCCCCGACTGAAGTCATGACTTGAGCCAAAACCAAGAGTCTTAGTGGGCTGAGCCCTCCAGGCACCCCCAGGCTGGCTTCTTGATGTTGAACGCAACATGGACAGAGCGTCCTGGTTAGAGAGTGCGCCCTTACTGCAACGATACTGCCGAGCAGGGAGGAGTGTGGAGGATTTCCTGCCTCGGCATTTCTTATCAGTTCCTCAGTTCCAGCTTCGGGGCACTCTGTATCTACAATATCCTTACTTGCAGAGTTCTTATCATCCAAGGAAGTCTTTTCATCCTGCAGTGGTCTTAACTCTGGGTATTCTGGAGTCTTCCTCCATGTGCTTCCTGTGCCATGCTCCCGTACGTTCTGAGGAAGGACCCACTGACCTGCTTGCTCCTCAGGTTCCTTCCATATCACAGGCTGGAATGGATCCCCTTCTGTGACCCTTCTGGACTTAGGCTGTGTTATTCTCATCAGGATCTTTATGGCAATCCTGGCAAGAATTTGATGTGGAAATGTTTCAGATTTCTCATACCTAGGATCTAGAGAAGAAGGCATTTCTTAAAGACCATCCTCTGAAAATCCCATGACTGGTTGCAGGATCAGAGTGCCTTCCTTCTTTATCACCAAGTCCTTTGCTAGGAGCTCCTCTTACTTCCTTTTAAATTGAGTTTCCCAATTCTGACATATGTGACTCCATTATGTCTTGCTTAGAACCGTTTTCCTGGCCTGCTGCTTGATCCTTTATAGTCTCTGGCTGAGACCTTCAGAGTGTTTTTTAGTTCATGTTCTCTATCAGAATCCACAGAGAATTGCTGAATTTAGATGCACAAATAATGCACAAATTCATTCTTGAGAGACTCTGTGTTTGAGAACTCCCTGCCCATTGCTTTGTGATGAGAAGATAAGCTTAAACATTTGGGGATCATGACCCCTGTTCATCCCTCCTGAGTGACCAAACCTCATTTCAGCTATAGTATATTAGATGAAGGATAAAGACCCTGGACGGCTGTCAAATTTTGCATTATATTAGAACACAAGTCCTCACACTTTTATCCATCACACTCAAGTTATTCTTTAAAAAATTGTGGTAAAATGCATGTAACATAAAATTTACCATCTTAACCATTTTAGGTATATAGTTAAGTGGTAAAAATGCATTCATATAACTGATGTTTCTCAAATTGGAAGAGCCGTGCAATTGTTGCTCTTAGAAGATTTCATCCTGGGTGACTTTGTCTACACTATGGCTTTCAACAGAGAGAAAGCCTGGCTCTCAAAGAGACTGCCACCTTTCCTGAGGTAGAGGAAGGCTGGATTGAAATACCGGGACTGTGAAGTTGGGGTTCTTAGTAGATTTAGCCTTGGAAATGCTGCATGTCACAACATATGTCTTGATGTCCTCAGTCGTCTGCTTTGAGAATAATGGTTTCTCCTTACATATGTTTAATCACATTAAAGCAGGGTTCACAAAGTATGGCCTCAGGATCAGCATCATCATCATCTGGGAAGCTGGAAATGCAGATTTTTAGCCCATTGCTCAGACATGCTGAATGAGAAACTCTGGGAGGTGGCCCTCAGGTCTCTGTGCTTTCCCAAGCCCTCCAGATGATTCTGATACACACCAAAATTTGAGAACACTGGTATACAAGGGCTTTTCTTAACTTTGGTGTGATCATGAATTATTCTGTATCTGGCAATCTTTATTCATCTCTGAACTAGATAATTTCTTTTTACTCTTCCTAGTTCAGATTGCTAAGAACCGTTGCTAATATTGATGATGGGGGAAGAATTGTTGGAATGATAGGCATTCTACTTCCTGTTGCAGTTCTAATGACTCGACCACCTGGTTTACTTAAAGGTTTTTGAAATGAAGATTCATCTTTAGGTCCGAACATGCTATTTCTGAAGGAGGCTGAATTTTACGCAAGATTGCAATACCTCACGCAAGCCACTGAGTTGGAACATCCTCTTTCTCCCAAAGGAGCAATTGACTCTGCCATGTAGAAACACTGGACACCCACTGGACTCTGCTTGTGAACAGACCTGGGAATAGCAGTCTCTCATCGCACACATCTTGTGTCTGAACTTGTCCCTGTTATAAGGCTTCCTCAGATTATCTTTTTCTCTGGGCAGTAATCCAGATCTTTGGAATGTGAATTCTTTACTCTGGAACCCAAATTTCTTTAGCAAGTCATTCTCTGGAATCAGTACCAGGGTAAGGGTTGTTCCCAAATGCTTTAGTCACTGTATTTGATTGAGAGGACAGGTAGCTGGTATAACATTGACATACTTGGATATTCTCTTCAGGGTGGTTTTGTTGGTGGTCTTGACTGATTCAGGTCCCTGTCCTGTCTGGAGTGCATATCTAGCTCTTCATTTCTGAAACCTAATCCAAATTCTAGACTCCTCTGTGCTCGTTTGTAAAGCAAATTTTATTTTTTAGTGTAACACAAGTAGGTCTTTGGTTCAATGTGTTAATAAGAATTTTCAATTAATCCTCTGTGAATTTGGTATGGCTGTATCATTTGTAGCTTTAATCACATGTGGAGAACTTTCCTGGGACATGTTGCAAGAGAGTCCCGGTGTTCAAGGATGTGATAGGAGGAAAAACATTTTTTTATTATGAAAATTTCAAACACATATAAAATCAGAGAATAATGAACCTGATGTTTTACCCAGCTTTAACATTTATCAAGAAAAGGTGAATCTTGTTTCATTGATATAACCACCTACTCCCCCATATCTTAGCATTGTTTTGAAGCAAATATCATGTGTCATATTATTTCATCCTTAAATAATTCAGCACATGTCTCTACAGTATAAGAAAGCATATAACCACAGGGTCATAATCACATCTAAACAATTAACAGTAATTCCTTAACATCACCAAATATCTAGTCAGTGTTCACTTTGCCCTGTGTGTGTGTGTCTGTGTGTGTTTAAATACAGCATATTTAGAAGATGGCGGAAGAGCAGGGAGCTCTGTAATCCGCGCACGCCCGTATGGATTGAACTGAGAGGGACTGAAGGGATAAAACTTGAATTTGCAAGTGGGGGAAAGAAGAAACAGACGCCAGAAAGAAGACAACCTCAAAGATGCCTGAGTGAGTGACGGTGATCTGGGAAATTAGGGGACGGGCGGTCCCGGTGGTGCAGGGGAAGGAGCCCCCGAGCCCAACACAGGGAGAGCGCGCTGT